>JBCFYV010002255.1:6608279-7808279 GCA_039000515.1 Timema cristinae | reverse complement strand
AACAAACTGTAAGCTGGTTTATATGAAATTATCTTAGGGATGTTGTTACCTGTGACGTCACGGCAAGTCGGAATAATATGTTCTATATTAATGTAATTTTATACTTTATTCGTCTGGTTCGAAGGGTATAATACTAAAACAAAAATCATACAATCTTAAACAATTATAAAAATAGTCTAACGTTGAATCCAAACTAATTTTTTTGTTCTTAAAGTATTTTGTAAAATATTATTTTTATCGTCTTCAACTCAGGCTATTTGTTTTATTCACGAAAATTTCCTTTTGGAAACTTCTTGCCAGGATATAGATTAAAAAGTCCATAGACACATATCATTTTAACGCAAATAGTAGAGTGAGTGTTTATACTCGTCAGCAAAAGAGGGGAAGTACTATCAGTGGATAAACAATAGGCCTTACAGGGTGATTTGATAATTTTCTTCCCTCTATAGGTGAAGTCACAATAAGCAGAAATTTTAAAGCAGTACAGTAAGTGAGCACCGCTTAGTGGTGCATCTGTTCACACACTCACGGAAAGTTGGGAATCTCTGTTTTTTTTTTATCATATCAGCTTTCATTCCACCTTAAATTCATCAAGTTAAGATGCAACCCAATTAATAAATTAGTGTCAAAATCACCGAGAAAACAACAAACCGGAAGTGTGTTTCATTTGTAATATTTCCTTCTTATTTGAAAAAAAACAACTAGGTACTATATCGTTTTCCTAATTGGACCTCCTTGAAACACGTGATTTTTTTAAAAAACGGTGTTTTTGTGGTTTTTAGATAGAGACATTGAAGATTTCTGAATATTATGGTTTTAAACGTAGGGTCGCGTCATTTGAGGTTTTACTAATGTTAGATTACAAAGCAATGAAATCACACGGTTATTTCTACAGTGTGGTGCAAAAAAAAAAAAAGTGGGGGAGGGGGGGAGTAAAGATAGAGTGGAGCTAAAAAAATTAATAGTTTTGTCGCCCTAAGGGTAAAACGTTTCGGTGAAAGATAAAAGAAGGATGGGGTGGATAAAAAAAGAAGTTGAAATTGAAAAGTAATGATTGGGTGTTTACGTAATAACAGAAACTTTTTTTTTAAAAAAGTCTAGCGGCGGATTGCGTTGCTTACTTGTTTTTTTTTTACTCTTTATTATTATCTGTACACAGTGTAAGAAGAAAAAAAAAATCTCTCTAGGTCTAATCATGGCCGAAGGAAAAAAAACAACTTCTTATTTTCAGATCATAATACCAGGACTTCCAAGTCTCATATTATTACAAGAGTGCCGACCGTATATATGACTTAATAGTATTTTTTTTATTATTATCTCTTGCTTTACGTAAAAAAAAAAAAAATTACCCCCTGCAGGATGTTTTTCAATTCTTTCATAAAATTTTATTTCATACGTTTCATGAACTTACCTCCCACCTTTACTCCTTTTCCTACAAGTTTTTTTTGTTTTGTTTTGTTTCAAAACTCTATGTTTCATAAAACCTCTTTTTTTTTACAGGTCTATACTTCTTGATGTAGTATTTAAATGTAGATCTATTCCACCTAATTTAACTTAACCTGGTAATTATTCTGTATACACTCAAACTTGACTCGTAGGGGTAACAGAAATAAATTGTTATTTTCTATTCGACTTTGTGAAACTTTTACCGACTCGTATAATTTAGAAATGAATAATTGTTCAAAAGAAAATTATGGATGGATAATGGTGGTTTAAGGGGAGAAAGGGAAGGAGGCGTCACATCAACTCTATTCCATTTTCCCGATGACTGTTTTATTAAACTATTTTTAAACCTACACCATTTGCAAATTTTTCTTCTTTCTCTCTAAAAAAAAGGGGGGAGCCTTTCCTTATTCGATAGTTAATAGTTAAGGCGTAATATATAAGCGACTATAAGGGGATTTAAAAAAAAATCTAGTTCCATGAATTTTAATTAAATATTGGTAGGAGGTTATAAAGGTTTATATATAATTTTTGCAAAGCGTGGCTACACTGATTAGGGCCTTGGTCGAATAATAACAGTCTAAACCTCTTCTTTCTTTCTTTCCTACTTTTAAAACGTTCAAACTCAATCAGTTGATGATGATTTTAATAGTTCTACAAAATAACACAGCTTAGTTAGTCACAGTGGCTTCCAACCTGAGGGGGAGCGGGTCACCTGGGAGGGTGCGTCTTGCAAGGGGGGGGGGCGTGGAACAATGAGGAAATAACTTTACAAATCAGTTGAGAAATGAAGATTTTTTTAAAAAAATCGTCCCTTTTCCAAAGTAGGAAATATATATGTTTTTTTCTTGTGGTATTGAGAACACTGTGTATCAGTTGTAATTAATAATATATTAGGTGACCAGCAAAAGTAAGACGCGCGTGTTTATTTTCAAGCCCGTCCGCTTATGATTCGCCCCCCCCCCCCCTTCCCCATTCTATTCTCTTCCTTACCCCAAAGATACCCTTACGGTCTATTACAACACCCCCCGAATCTTCAACTCTGCCTCTCGTAAGAAACTAAACAGCGTTGTCGACTTGAAGTGGAAAACAATTTGCAGTGTGCTCTGTCAAATATCAAACCTAATATTCAAGAAATGGTGACAGCAAAACATTGACAACCAACAAACTAATTTTCACTCATTTTATTCGTCCCATTATGCTAGTAATTTTATTTTAGGAGACATCGCGTCTTACTACCCGTTCGGGTTTTACGCTTACATCCCATTCACGGTAGGAATTACTTTCTTAAAGGTCTTTTTTCCTACCAATATCCTACTATACAATAGATTTCTGGTAGGGAAAAAGGCCTTTCAGAAAACAATTCCTACCGTGAACAGACTTTATGTGCTAATTACGCTAATGGTTTTAGGGATGAAGAAGGTTATAACTATAGGAAGCGTACCCTCATTTTATGTGGAGGGAGAGTGGAAAACCATTTAGGAAAAAAAAAATCCCTATTTTTGAACCTCGATCTTCTCGTATTTGGTAGTCTAGTCTACTGGGAGATTAGCGCATTAGACCATTCGGTAACCGAAGCGGGCTAGGCTATTGATGTTGCATTGATTGTTTGTATAAACTAAATAAGTGATAATAAAACAAAACTCTTTTAATACCCCTTAATAGTTATCACAAAAAATAGGGGGGCGTGGGAATTTGATTATTTACTAAAGGGTGCGTCAGTTGAAAAAAATTGTGAACCACTGTTAAAAGGCAATGAAACTCAATTTAATATTTAATTTCAGACGACTGACTTGCAACTTAATATTACATTTAAATAAAAGGGTATTGTACCTACTAATATATTGCCCCTGATTATCTAATCACAATATGTAAATATTGTCGATGTATGTTCTCTACTCAAGAGTGTTTTTTGTTGGAACCCCCCTTCTCCCCTCCCTCCCCCCCGTAACCAATTTGTAAGGATACTTTATTGTTGTGGAGTCCGGTTTTAGTGCTTCTTACATGTGAAAAAATTGTATTTTATAGAAACTTGTTTTTATTAATTTATCTTGTTCTAATTTTATTTGCACACACGATACAGCAGCTTAACGCGTCACGAACTGAATTTGAAAATTGGTTTTGATTTAGCGCGGACCTCTACACAGCAAGTTTGTAGAAAAAAAAAGTCAACGATTAAACTTTAATGGACCGTTCTTCTGTAAGGTTTTGAACAGAATGAAGAAAACCTTCTTTTTGCGTATATATTTGGAAAGAAATTGTTCTAGTAGCTTCTATCTTTATGTAGGTTGTAGCATATTCTAGACGGGAGGGAGAAAGAAAGGGTGTTTTCGAATGGTTTTATTTCATAAGTATTTGCAATACGGGTGTGGGGATATTAAACAAAAGAAAATATAAGCTGACGGCACAGAGTCTATATAAACAACAACAACAACAAAAATGATCCCCCAAGTGTATGAGGGGATTTTATATCACATGTGGATTCATTTAGTTATGTTCTGAAATTATTCATTAATTTGGAATATGGTAAGGGTAAGAAATTTTGATTAAAATTATTATTAAATGAAAATCTATTTCAGTACATTATTTTATTGTTGATATTTGTCAAAAGTGCTGTGTTATTCAACCTTTTTTTACTAGGGCGGCACTTTTTGTTACAACTCCTATAATTCGTGGCAACATTGTAATTAAAAGTGCTAATGCCCTGTCGTCACAAGTTAAGGAAACCCTCGATAATGGTAGCAATTAAATAAAAATCTAATCTTTTTTAATCAATAACTAACTGTAGAAAGCACAAAACTAATATTAACTGTAATAATATGTTGTTACATTTATTCATTTTATTTTCTTATGGTATTTAATGTGCACTTTTTGAACCGGCTAGTTAAACCATAATATGACTTATAAATTAGATTAATTATAGAAAATACAAAACACTTAGATCTCCAACCGTTAGTTGTATTACTGTGAACGGTGAAACTACCATTTTACTAATCATTTTAAAAAATCGGTCATACTGAGAGTGGAATCCGGGACACTAAACTCAATAGGAAGACGCGCCGGCCATTAGGAATCTTCCTGCAAGGATTTAGATTTAAAAAGTTTGTGGAATCATATGTTTATCTAGGATATAAAACCACAAAAACGCAATATTAAAAGGCAAGTCAATGTTTTCAAGTGATTGCATAAACTTGTCAGAGGAAGAGGGGATATGTTATCAGCAGATAAATTAGAGGCCTCACGAAATGAACTGTTCATTTTTTTTCCGCTCTATTTTGTACATCGGCGTCTGAAGTTAATAGTGCTTAAGAGTGCTTAAAGAAGGCGTGTAAAATATAATAAATAAAATATAGCTTCAGTAGAAACATCGAGTTAAATTTTCTTCACATGGTGATATCAACAGTTGTTGAATATCTGTCATGAGCATATTGGCATTAGATGATAAACTTTTTAAATGAAAATAAAAAGTTGTCATTACATTCAAGGACACCCTCGACAGATATTCAACAACTGTTGATATCACCATGTAAAGAAAATTAAACAATATGTTTATACTGGAGAGTTAAGACGCAGCTCATTTCTCAAAATAGTTTTGAAACGATCTATAGAACTCCCAGTGTAAAGTAAGGTGTGTTGTTTGTTTCAGCCTTTTCGCTGGCAGCGGTCACTACGCCACCCCTAACCTGACGCCCCACTCTCCCTCGGAGGCAAAGTCCGGCTACCCTTATTTCGGACAACTGTCTGGTATGGAGGCCGGCATGATGTGCGGAAGAGCGCACTGAAGAAACCTCATCCTCCCCTTCATGTGGCAGGGGGGGCCGCTGTGGACGAGACGCTGGCGTCACCGTCTCCTGATGCAATTATGATGGACGCCTCTTGTAAAAAAAACAAACAAAAAAGTCGCAAAAAAAAACCCGGTGATTCTACGAATGTATATGTTTAGGGGATGGCAGGGTGAAAGGAAAAGCCTCCTTGGTGATCTGTTTCACAACTCCACGAGTTTTCATCACACACCTTTCAGGATTTGATCTACTGACGGAAACGAAAGAGTGGATTACTTTCATGTAACCCTCGTTTACTCTGAAAGGTAGCAGTCTTGCCTTGCCTCACATTATCACACTATGGTATAGCTTATAATAAAGGGTCATGGTGTAATCCGTCAAGGCTTTTGTAGTTTAGGTCCATCCTCGCAGCTGAATGAGTCCCGATTCTCCTCCCCCCCCCCCCCCTATTGCTTCTAAGTGCACCAACATTGCACCCAGGGTAAAGGCACAGCATAGGAAGAGGTTCCGGCAAAGCATCACATATTGAAACCAGTCCTTAAGACAGTTTTCAGTGGTACAAATGATGACGTGGCGTGTGAATTAGAGGAACTTCTTCTTGTTTAAGATTCCGAGTCAGACTTTTGAATATAATAACTTAGTTTACTGTATTTTTTAGTAAAAAAAAACACAAACGCAGGGGTTGATTTGAAAAAAGTTGAGTTCATGAGAAACCTACGTTGGGTTTATGTTATCGTCTGAGGTTCCAATGGATAAGATGTTCCATCGCAATGACTGCACTTTGTGGACAAACTGCGGTTAAATGCACTTGAATAAAACTGAGTAGAACTGTGCGATGACGCTGCAGATAACCCAGGAAAAAATTGCACGACTTCTTCTACAACCAGACAAAGGCGTGAGAGAGATATTCCTATGCTGCGCCTGCGCTCTGTCCAATACGTTCCTCGTTGCCGCAGCGAAAAGTGAGGCAGAGGAAGGTCCAGAAGTGAGAAGGTATCAAGGGCTGTACCCAATATATTAACATGTCAACACATTTTTTGATTTACATTTCATACACACAAAACTGATATGGCGTAAAGAGTGTCCAAACAATGGATGACTTATCGACAGCCACTGGGTTTCTTTGTTTTCATGTTACCTTTCAGGACAAACTCAGTTCACGATTTTATTGTTGTTGGAAAATTGCAGTCACTCTATCGGATATTTTTTGACGCCACTATTTTTTCTTCTTCTTAAATTGTAGTTTTAAGGTACTTGATGTTTTGAAACTCCTGATGAGGATGATATAATAACTGCAAGCCATTCACGTTCCGAAAAAGGAACTAGCTTGTTCCTCTACATATGCACAGTCCAATTTCCACGAAACGGGCCTTATCTGACAACTATAGAAAATACTATGTATACTTTAACGTGTTCCAACGTCAAGTTATGTTATCAAAACCTATAAAAATAACAGTAATAACTGCACTAAGACATGCAAAACCAAATCAATATGTTCGTACCCGTTTCGGTAGACCCGTAGTCTAAGGCGTCACTATCGCAGTAGACCAAATTCTCGGTGATGGGGAGATCTGAGGTTCAAATCCCGGTCGGCTGTACTGAGGTTTTTTTTTTTTTCTAAAATGGTTTTTCACGCAAAAGTGGCTAAACTTCCTATAAATATATAACCTTTATCATCCATAAAACCATTAGCGTAGTTAATACATAAGCGTATAACCCAAACGGGTAGTAAGATGCGGTGACAAAAAAAAAGTTATTATTATCTAAAAGGCCTTTATTTATAAAAACAAATATTGGACTGTAACCGTTCAGCCCATCTTGTGCTTTGTGCCTCAAGAGAGGGAGAGCTCGTATATTACAAATGGTTAAGTTAAGCATAATTTAATCTTATCCAACGTGTTAGCTTTCACCGCGGCCACAGACAAGAAAGAAACAGACTCTCAACCTTACGCTCCTTTTACCAGCTTGAGTCCTTCAACACTGGGCTGCGCTAGTGTCACTGCTGTATGATGATAGGACTAACCGCAGAGATCCTGGTGTTGAAGGATGCAAGCTGCCAAAAGGATCGCAACATTTTAACTTAGAGGTTTGAGTGTCTGGGTATATTATTTGTCTGTGACCTCGGTTCTTGCACTCTATAAAGAATATAATTCAAAATTAATGTGATATATATTTTTTTAAGTCTCCTACAAAACAATGACCATGTAATACATATAAAATATAGCCCAAGATAGTAAAAAAAAAAAGGATCTATATAGGCCTTATTTATTTATTTATTTGAGGTATTTAATGTGCACTTTCTGAATCGACTGATTATAACAGCACACGATAATTTCTATGAACAAGAGCGAAAATATCTACCAATTTTGCCGGAAAAAGTTTTTTTCACATACCTTCCAGGGTTCTTTTACATGTACACAGTTTACATGGGACCGATGTCTTTACTTTCTTTCCGAAGGAAGTTTTTCTACGGATTTTTATCACTCAATAAAAATCCGTTGGCTTCAGCTGGGTTTGAACACACGAACATCGTGTAGTGAGGTGATCACTTTACCTCAAGATCAGGTGGGTCGACTAGTCTAATAAAGCTTACGATCTTCAATAAACATGCGTTTGAAAAAAATCGGTAAAATAGGCTATCTGACCCTGAGGTCGTCTCTCCATTTAGACTTGCTTACAACAACCAAGTCTGTATAAATATTCTTCCAAAGTCCCTAAACGTATAGACCTATTATTTGATAATAGATAATAAACTGTTCAGCAACATTTCAACAAAATATCTACAAGTGCTGAGTTGTAGTTGATGAATAAATAAATGTCCGTCTAAAAAAAAAATCCTTTGTAAGCCTTGAGCTTCTCTTATATTCAGGGTCGTCTTCTATTCTGGCGAATACAGTAATTAGGTATCTTTAAATAAAGTAGTATTCAAAAGAAAACAATAATTAACTTGAAATAAAGTAGTACTCAACAGACAGCAGTAATTACGTTTAAGTAACGTAACACACTTTTACATGAGTTCATCCGCTATACATAGTCATTAAAAAACTCTATGACGTCAGTCTGAAATCGAGCTATACCAACCGAATGACCGCCGCCTGTTGGCGATGATAGTGCCAACTTTTTTGGATGGAGGGTGTCATGTAGTCGGCACAACGAACCCTCCGGCCGTTAATATAAATTTTATAGATCGGAACCTCTACTTTTTCGTTCAAGTATATCTTAAATTGCCCTAGAGGAATCTGTAAGCGCTGGGGATTGAACCCGGGACCTTTGGATCCGTAGCCAGGAGTTCTGATCACTATACCAGAGAGGCGGTCACACGTTGTCATAGATCTGAAAGTATCTATTGTCTCTGAGAATTAAAATTACCTACAATACTTGGGATAGGGCACATTTGCGGTTTAAGTTCACTGACAAAAGGAATCAACCTGTCGTAAGACAGAACACCTAGTAATAATAATATTATAGTAAAACTTAGGTGCCGATGAAAAAACATTAAGAAATGACTTATCATGGTTATTTTAGATCGTATCCTGGACACGAATTTGTATTTATTTTTTAAAAAAATTGGCAAAAGTTTATGTCAAATTTAATCGCTTTGTGATCGTTCATAAGAATACTAAACATTTATTTTGTAGGCTTTCACAGTCGTTATTCGAGACAAATCTTTTTTTTGGGGGGGGAGGGGTTCGAGTCACCATCGATTAAATTACTTCCAAATGTTGTTGCCGTTGCAACAAATATAATTCCATGCCAGAAAATGACCGTTTCTATGATAGTCGAAACGTCGTAAGTAATTTTCATTTACACGGCTTAAGCCAGAGAGAAAAAAAAATTGCCTCAATACTGAACATTCTTATTTATATAGAACTCAATGTAAATATTAGAAATGTCAGTGGTATGGCGTGTAGTGTTTCCAGAATAAGCCTAGCGTGTTAAAACAGTACTTACGATATGATCTCACACACTCGATTGCCTTCTTAGCTATCACAAATAGTCTCTACGCTACACACCTTGTAAGGAAAATGTATTTTCACTTACACCTGGCCAATAAATGAGTGTTCTACTGAGGGATGAGAACAATTCACGGGTACAGTATTAACGTGGGGGTTTAGGGGTTGTGAGAAAAGGGCAGTGGTTTTATTTTACAATATTTATAGCAACACTTTTTTTTTCTTCCAAAATAAATAAAATGTTTCTTCAGTAGAATCATAAAAGTTTAATTTTCTTCACACGGTGATATCAACAGTTGTTGAGTATCTGTCATGAGCATAGGGTCATTAGATGACCAACTTTTTAAATGAAGAGAAAAGTTTTCATCAAATTCCAGGATATCCTTGACAGATATTAAAAAACTCTTATTTTTTACTGTAGAAATATTTGATTAATTTTGACCCAAAAAATGTGTCACATAAAAAACTGCAAAAACACCCTTAATCGCGTCCTGTATTTTTATACCTTAGCTCTGATTTTACTGGCAAAGCTATACAACACGACACTGTAAAATATACAGTAACCTTCCAAAGCCTTGCATCTCTTATTTCCATTAAGATTTATTTTTGAACGATTAAAGTTTTTTTTGATAGAATTACTCCCTTTACTCAGTTCAACTGTAACCAAACTTATGGTAGATAAAACCGATCACTCTATATTTTTTTAGCACCCCGTCTTACTACCCGTTCAGTTTATACACATATTTACTAATAACACTAAGGTGTTAGTGATTAGGAAGGTTTAATTTAGAGGAATTGTACCCGCATTTGCCCAGAAGAAGAGTGGAAAACCAGCTAGGAAAACCTCAGTGTTCCCGACTGGGATCGAACCCCAATCTCCCTATATTTTGCAGTCTAGTCCAACAGGAAAGTAGCGCGTTAGATCATTCAGCCAGAGAAGCAGGTGAACACCTTATTGGTTCCAAACGAGGGGGGAAAAACTTCAAACAAGTGTTGCCATGTTATTGGCTAATCGGATGTTTAACATAACATTAGTTTACCTATCCACGAAATGCTTCATCTTGATAAAATAAAGTTCAATGATAGTCAGACACAAAATGTTTTGGAAAGTAATTCAACGATACCTAGATAAAATGATGAAATTCTTACTAATATTAGTCTATGAGAATTTATAATTGTGATAAATTTACCATCCCACCAGACTTAACCCTTTTGTCCACGATTCAATTAAAGGCTTGTGTTGTACTATACATAATATTCGCTTGCGTGGAAATAATTTCTAACTCGTGATTATGTTAACATTATGACTGTATGATAGTTGTTTTTATTTTGAGTTTATATGTTACTTTTGTTTTTCGTATTTGTAAACAATTATTTTAATTATCTTTCTCTCATTCTGATTATGTACATTAAACTATATATTTATTTTTTATTGCTGTGTATTTTTTCAATAAATCAATGTTTCTATATAATAATGAACAGTGAATTATATTAGTTATAAAATATCATTTCTATTATCATTGAGGTAAAATATTATATAGACCTCTTCTGAAAAATAATTTAACCAGTGTTAAGTATTGCCTTTAAAGCTGTGTCTAAAAATTGGAGCTTTTACTGAATATTTTTATCGAATACTAAATATCAAACTATAAATTTTATTACATTATCTTCAAATAAAATACCATAATTGATTTTTTTGTAAAAGAAGACTGCATTTGGCCATGATATAATTCATTAAATGTCAACATGCTATGTACAAAGCTTTTATTTTGTGAAAATAATTTATTTCCTTTAATTAAATTACTTAATTACTATTTCAGGACAGTTTATTTTAATCTGCTGATAGATCTGCATAAGTGTATTTTACTAACAGGTGAAAAATAGTGTAAAGAGTATTTATATTCATCGTCTCGGCGAATATGTTAAGTCATTTTGTTAAGTCGTATAGTGACAGGTCAGCAGTTTATGCTGGTTGATTTACAGGGTCTAGTTCCATTTAACAAGACTGTACTATAATTTGAGAGTTAAGCTACCTCAATTTTCGTGGAAGGAGAGTGAGAAACAATTTGAAGGAAAACCACCCTCTGTAGATCAGACCAGGGTTCGAACTCCAATCTCCCCATCATCATCAGGCCCGTTTTACACGAGAATGACGCCTTAGACCATTCGGCCGCTGAAGAAGATTATTAACAATACACAAGCACTCGCTTACTACATTATCGTGTGTGTGGTTGTTCAAATTTATATCACGGGGGTGGGGGGTGACAGTTTCTCAATTGACAGAAAACCAACCTCAAACCAACTATTTAAGATTATTAATCGTGTTTTATATTTTTTATATTATTATCATAATATTAAACATTTTGTCGTTTCTTCTATTTTTTTTATCATATACAAACTTTTTATTTTCTCTAACATTACGAAAAAAAAAGCAATTGCCTGATTGTGCCTTCATTTATAAACTGACTGACTTGTGCCTAACTATGAAAATGAAGTGATTATAGTTATTGTGCCTTCCAAAATGTACTATCGAAATACTACTATTTTAAATAAAAATAATTAGTTTTTACTATATTTGAAAAAAATGTTTGAGATTTATCCGTATTCACATGAGTAGATGAAAACATAGAAACAAATATTTCCACATTTATTATTTTACCTCCCTTTCCTTTGACTTAAAGTTAATACAAGTTTTATGAAATTCTTAAATTTTAAAATGTATTATTTCACTAAACAAAGTGCCAGTATAGATCTACAAGTCTGCACATAGCTTTTATTTGTATTTACTACGATTTTGCTGGTCGTACAATGAGTGCCAGTAACGTCTGTCATATACTCTTCACAGCAAAGCACTCGACTTACGCGGTTGAATTGGTTCTGAAGGTTTTTCCGCGAGTTTAAAAAGGGCGTAAGTCGAATTTTGACTAATTATGACTTATTTTTAACATACATACACACGTTTGTTTTAAAATATAATTAAAGATAAACAGGCTCTAAACAAAATGGTGATTGCACTACCAGCTGTGGCTCATTCTTAAATAAGGAACGCATTCTACCAAGTTTAAAATGGCGCTTGATAAATAAGGAGTGCATTCTACCAAGTTTAAAATGGCGCTTGATAAATAAGGAGCGCATTCTACCAAGTTTAAAAAGGAGCTTGATAAATAAGGAGCGTATTCTACCAAGTTTAAAATGGCGCTTATAAATAAGGAGCGCATTCTACCAAGTTAAAATGGCGCTTTATAAATAAGGAGCGCATTCTACCAAGTTTAAAATGGCGCTTGATAAATAAAGTTGCTAGTCGTATGTAAAAACACCGTGACTACGTAACTCAAATCCAAGTAGCTTGAAACCGCGTAAGTCGATGACCTACTGTATTTGAATTTTAGTTGTTTTTAACTGTGATGATTAATTTACAGCTAAATAAATAAATTGAAAAGGTATGGATTTTTTAAGTGCCTCTTTGGTGCTTATGTATTATAGATATTTTGTTTCAATTAAGAGATCTCATTTGTTACTACAATATACCAGTGTTTCCCAAACTGTGTTACGCGTATCCCCATAAAAATTTTAAGGTTTATGCGATGTAGGCTTCTGTTAAGTTATATTAATATACATAACTTATATATTTTTAACATTAAGTCTGATAAACAAATTAACCCAAATTTTGACGAGATCTCAAGGTATTTTATAAGCCTTTCTTTCCGTTCGTCACAGATTTAATATACTACCAAACATTTATTAAAATTTGGAACACTCGTTTATGCTTTTCACGATAGTAGTTATTTGTCCCCTCTCCCCCTTGTTGGTTTTTTAAAATCGGGAAGGGGTGCTTTGGTTAGGTCATAGGGGTAAGAGTAGTGTAGAATAATTACTTCTAACTCATCAAGATGGACACCATGGATAGGTCCTGATAGGTCAATGCACAGGTTCAGACATGTCCATGGAAACCATCTTACTGAGATAGAAGTAATTATTCCACACTACTGGTAAGGGACTAACTAAATTTTGGGAAACACTCTGAAATAGGGTGTTAATTTATAATAAAGCATGAGGGTTTTATTTACATAATTTGTGAGGATAAAATTTTGAAAATAAATGAGCGAAAATAATATTATATATTGCAATTTAAAATGTTTATGGTGAGAAGTGGTTTATAAAAAGTTAACTGATGGCTCTTTGACGAATTAAACCAATTTTGTATGTGCGTTCTTTTAATCCAATAAAATGTGTACCCCTTCAGTGACTGTAACTATTGATTATTTCACATGACATGTGTTAAAAAGGATAGCCATCTCGTTCATATATTACATATAAGCTCTTAAGAGCCCGTCTCCCATCACGGATAGCACCTATACCAAATATCATCGCTGAAGGAACTGCAGGTTTTTATGGAGAAAAACTTTATCTTCCTTCTCTCTCTCAGTTAACTGTTGCCAAGTCTCCTCTTTCTCAGGTATGTTGGGAGGTGGTGTGCTGGGGTAGGAAGTAGCTACTGGCAACCTCGACTAACCAGCGTTGTGAAACTTTCTTATATCGGAGGAGAGATTGACCACAATAAAACGAGAGAATGACAACGCTGTTTCCCAATAGTAACCATGCAGTTCCCTCAGAGATGCTATACAGTGTAATTTAAGTAGGCACTACAGCTTGAACCAGACTTCTTATCGTGGTGCGGTTTTCTGCATTATTCTTTATAAAACAAGACGTATATTAATCACAACTTGTGAATGTGTGGAATGCCAGGCCTTCACGGTGGTTCGGATTCCACGTTAAACTGTAGGTCCTCCATTTCATCTCACAATCACCCTACCATTACACATTAGCGTAAGTGTGTACAATCCGAACGGATAGTAGGACGCGGTGCTGCTTATAATAGTAGTAATAATAATAGTAATAATAATAATAATAATAACAATAATAATTCTTTATAAAACAGTGGAATAAAGACCATTAAACAATTTTTAGCATTTTTCTTAATATGACATAATTGAAATACAGAGATTTATAAAATACTACCTTGTTTTCTAAGGATCAGAATTTCTGGATACAGATCCAGAGGTCCTGGGTTCGATCCCCGGGGTTTCCAGATTTTCTGTGAAGCAGCGGGTTTTGAAACGAGGTCATACTCACCCTAGTGAGGACAAAGAGATACTAATTGAAAGAAAATGTAACGCTTTGAGTTATTTTAAAATTAAATTACTATTTAATAATTTTAATTGACCCAAATTTCTCTGTTTCCAAGTGAAGAATGCATACAATTGCACTTTGATACGTTTTCTGGTTCGAGCGTGATGTTTTATCCAATACCTCGACTAATAAATACGTCAGGAGGCGGACATTTTAACGCTAGTAATGAGTTTAGGTTTTATTGTAAAATGGATTATTTTATGTCTGAGAAAATAACCAAATAGAAGAGTAGAGGGAAAAAGAGAGGGGGGAAAGTCACATCACACACATTCTCCAGTACAACAACTTTTATATTTCAAATCCCATAAGGACCCCACTCAATAATCTTATTTTAATTAGTTTAAAAAAGACAGAGACCTCTTTTAACAAAAATCTAAAGTGTATTGTAAACGTCTCGTGATTTTTTAACAGATGGCAGCACTAGCTAAATTTTAATTAAAATTTTACCTTCCTCCTTTTTCCCTGGTACCCTTCACTATTGTAAAAAAAAATTCAATAATTTTATTTGTTTGGAATCATATGTAATGATATTGTTTAAAAATGTAATTAATTCTGATGTATTGACATTTATTCCTTAAAAAGATTTTATCGATTTCCATGTCAAAGAAATTCTTCCCAAAGTTGTTATTATTTAATCAGACATGCTAGGTTGAAACTTTTGTAATGGGAATATAATTAATTGTAGATATTAAATGATAAAAAATAATGATTAAATGTTTTTTATCGAATCTGTATTTGACTATTATAAGAAAAATAGAAAAATAATCAAATACTGTCATAAACCCATAGATTTGCACCTGTTAAAAGAAATGTAAAAGAAATATAAATGAACCTGTTAATAGCTTAGCTTAAAATATTAAATATTTACACTAGTTGATTTAAATGAATATTAAATTTACTTAACAAAACAGAAGAAAGGCCTACAGTGCCTTCGATGACTAAAGTAGCATTTTAAAAACAGAGTTTCAGTAATATAGATAATTATTGTACATATTAAACTATAATAGTATATAGTATTGTGATGAATTAAGTCCCTGATATATTTTGTAGTGTACTGTATATAATTGTAAATAAAATATAATTTAATTAGATGAACATTTATAATGTATTTATTTTTGGAAATAATGTTGAAAATAATACTATAAAATGAAAAGTTGTGAATTAAAGGTATTATTTATTGAATAATGCAAATAATGAAAATAAATCGCTGCAACTATCAATTTTTATTTCTTATCCGTTTTTTTAATAGGAAACGCACATATTTTGGGCCAATAGTCTTGGTAACTATGTTACATTAGGATGTAATAGTCTTTAAGAGAAATGTTTTATTTTCACTACAAAAACAGATAATTTGTAATATTGTTTGATCTGAAACAAAATGTGAGACTTTTATGTTTCAATAAAATAACAATTCTGTAATGTGAGTTATATTGTATTTATTCATTTTATTCACAATTACCTGTACCTAATTATTTACCTCGTGTAGAATATGTAAAACCAATTATTATTTTTAATCACCACGCCTTACTAACCGTTTGAGTTTTAGGCTTATGTACTAATTAAGACAATGAGTTATGTACTAAATATGGTAATGGATTTAGGGATTATGAAGGTTATATTTAGAGAAAGTGTACTCGAATTGCATGGAAGGAGAGTAAAAAAATTGAAAAAAAAAACCACCATCAATACACCCGACCTAGATTCAAACTTCTATCTAACCGTCATCGGTAGTCTAGTATACTGCGAGAGTAGCGCGTTAGACCATGTTACTTATTACGCTAATGTGTTAGGGACGAAGAAGGTTGAATCTAGATAAAGTGTATCAAAATTTGCGTGGATATAAAGAGTGGCAAATCAGTTAGGAAAAAAACACAATATACCTGGCTGGAATTCAAACCGCGACCTTCGTGTCATTTGCCAAACAGACCAGTTGAGGACGATTCCTAGGTTCGGGTATTAATTGTGACGCATGTTTAGTTATCTACAGTTAAAACTAAGTCACTTCCGAATAAATTGAAAAAAAAAAAATGGCGCCTGGACACGGAAATAAGCCCGGAGCCCTTGGCTTAGTACTGCAATTCTCTAACCACTGAGATATCCAAGGATAAATCAATCAATTATTGCTCCAGTTCAAACATAGTTTAATTTCCTTCACATTGCGATATCAACAGTTGTTGAATATGAGTTACGATCATAGCGATATTAGTTGAAAACTTTTTAAATGAAGATAAAAAGTTGTCATTAAATTCAGGACACCCTTGACAGATATTCAACAACTGTTGATATCACCGTGTGAAGAAAATTAAACTATGTTTGAACTGGAGCAATATTAATTTATTTTACCCAGAAAATTTTTTAAATATAAAAATTGCAAAAACACTTAACCTTTTCTTGCGTACCCTTCGTCCCCACGTTAAAAAAATGATTCTTGTGAACACTCAGTGGGTATAATTTCAAATATTATTATTAATATTAGCACCGCGTCTTACTACCCGTTCGGGTTATACACACTTAACTAATGTGTAATGGTAGGGTTATTGTGAGATGAAATGGAGGACCTACATTTAACGTGGAATCCGAACCACGGTGGAGGCCTGGCATTCCCCACATTCACAATGATAATCTTGTCAGAGGTGAAGGAAGGGTTTGGAAATCAGATAAATCTGTGCCGGGATCGAGGATTGAACCCCGGCCGCCAGCACAGAAGTCTGACACCTTACCCCTAGACCACCAGGTCACCAATTTCAAATAAGTCACACGAAACAATCGAACAAATGTTTTCACGGTAAATTATAGACGGCAGCAAATTTTCATAAATAAAGTTTAAGTAAATTACACACTATACTTAAAAGAAAACTTTTCTTAGAAAACCAACCATATGGTCTTGTTAATCACAATAAATACTCTTTAAAATTAACTTTAAGACAATAATATTGCTTAGAACATTAAAAAAAAATAGCTAGGGCCTATAGGTTTATTATTATTTAGCACAGCGTCTTACTACCCATTTGGGTTATACGCTTAAGTACTAAATAAGCTAAAGGATTAGGAATTGGTAAGATTGAATTTAGAGGAAATCCCTCATTTGCGTGGAGAGAGATTGGTAAACCATTTAGGAAAAAACCACGCACAGTTCACCCGACCGAGATTCGAACCTCGATACCCCCATCCTCGGCAGTAAAGCTCAACACAAAACTAGCGCGTTAGTCAACTACGTCACCGAGGTGGGCGTCCTATTATTAAATAACCCTAAAATTATAAATATTTGCAAAAATATAAAATATATCCTTATTTGTCATGAAAATAAAAATAAAACAAGATACTCATTAAACACTTACTCTAAAGGCCGCTTTTGAAATAATTCAAATTTTCAAAAATCTGTCATGAGTAAGCTACCCTTATATTTGTTTACTTAAAAATATATATACATTATTATTTATCATGTAAAATAGTACCCGTATGCCTATATAATTTTGAACAAAATCGTTAGAGTTGTTATCAAAAAAATATAAATTTTTCAAAAATCAGTAATTAGTAAACTATTAGACTGTTAAATTAATTTGGTTAAGAAAAACAAACAAATAAATGGTAGGGTGCGGCGCACAGACTTTCGCTCTGGTTTATCTTAAAAACTCCATGGTGTGAGTCTGCAAGTGAGAAATACCGACCGGGCGACTGCAGCCGTTAACGAAGATAGTGCCAACATTCGTGGATAAAGGGTGTCATGTAGTCAGCACCACGAGCCCTCCAGCCAATGTTCTAAGGTTTCAAAACCGGAGTTATTACCTCTTTATTCAAATATATCTCTTCATTTGTCCTCGTGGGGCCGAGTTTCTAGAACCACTGCTTCACAGAAAACATGGAAGCATCTGTGATCGAACCCGGGACATCTGTATGTGTAACCAGAAACTCTAACCACTAGTATTACGTCTTCAACAAAACTCTGGGATAACATGGAGTCACCCAGGATTCTAGAGCCCGCCATTATGAATATTTAATAAATATGGTTTGCTCAAACAAATGACTACAGGTAGACCAAAACACACTCCCGAATGTTAAGGCCCTTGTCCCTGTCGAATTCAAGTCTAAAACCTATTTTGTGGGATGGTGGGCGAGAGGGTGAAAGGCGTGACGTGGCTTCACAACCGACCAAAGTATCCTTCCGCGCCAACAAAAAACAGATGGATCACGGAAATCGTAAATGGCGCTAGCTACCAGACAGGTCTTGCGGTAAAAAACCATACGTTTGGAAATACCAGTTTTCTCAAGAACTAATGAAATTTTCAAGTTAATATTTTCAAAACTCCTTCTAAAATAATGTATCGATGTTTATTAATTGTTACATTTTCTTATTTTTTGTTATGAAGCCGGCAGTTTTCTATTGAAAAATGTCGATTGTATCGATATTTGACTTGATCACTCTTAAAATTACGGAGGTGGTGTGTATATAATGAGTAGAACTTAATCAACATGCTTCTATTCTTCAACAACGTTTCCGAAAATAAATCAAATCGCAAAACAATAAAAATTCTTGAAAATAACAGTTTGTTCCCACGGCTCTGAAATTCCACACCAAATGATAAGGTCCAATCGCTTTAAGATCAGGTAGGGAGACGTGGCGATAAAAAAAAATAAACTACATCATTCAATTCACAAAGAACAATTCTACGCAAACTACCTATTAAGGTTATATGCATACATAATTACATGAACGGAGTTGGTATGAGCTAGAATAGTTAAGCAGAAATACATAAAGGCTAGAAACAAATTGGGTTTATAACGTTATTGAGTGGAACTGTCCGGTAGTAGGAGAACAAACAGAGAAGAAAATACAAATTATAATAAAATTTGTGTTGTAACACCGCCCTATCCCGCACCCCCCATTAAATGGCATCAGTACAGTCGCAAAGATACATTATACGCTCCTATAACAGTTACCTTTCGTTTCCCGAACATTTAGCTCTTATATTATTATTATTATTATTATTATTATATTATTATTATATATTATTATTATTGAACCCATCTTACTACCCGTTCGGGTTATACGCACTTACGCTAATGTGTAATGGTAGGATGATTGTGAGATGAAATGAAGGACCTACAGTTTAACGTGGGATCCGAACCACGGTGGAGGCCTGGCATTCCCCACATTCACAAGATGTCTTGTCAGAGGTGAAGGAAGGGTTTGGTAATCAGATAAATCTGTGCCTGGACCGAGGATTGAACCCAGGCCGCCAGCACAGAAGTCTGACACCTTACCCCTAGATCACCAGGTCACCCTTTAGCTCTTAATGATCAACAGAAATACTCGTATGTGGATTTTTGGACTTTCACGGTGGAAAATGTCAACATTTAAACAAAGTTTACACGTCTATATATGTCTGGGATCGTATAGGATGGTTTTATGTTTTAATATATTATTACTCGTCTGAGCTATACCTTGATTTTGGTTGGAAGAACAGTAGAGGAAAAACAAACATATTTCTTTGCGGCCAACATTGATAAAATTGTAATATATTATTAGTGTTATTTTATAGGTATTGATAGTATCGATCAAAAGTGATTGCTGCAAATCACACGACTTTATGTGTGAGTATATTAAAATTATTTTAGTAACTTTAGTAACTACTACTGTTCTTCCTACCAAAATAATACTTTACATCATTCCCACGCCAGTAACGGGAAGATTAGCCAGTACTAATGAACTGTTTCTCTCATGTGACATCCTTTTCCATGGAGGTTCTTTCCATGTCTCGATGAGATGGGATGAGGGTGATGGTGAGTATGAGAGTGATAGTGATTATGAGGGTGATAGTGAGTATGAGGGTGTGGGATTACGGTAAACATTTAAACCTAACTTAAACCTAACTGACCAAAACCTGGTGACAGTTGGGGCAGTTCCTCTTTCGGAAAAAATACCCAAGGTACCCTCTGGGAACTGAACTTGGTACCTCTAGACTCTCAGTCAGGTACACTGCTGACCACTACACCACGGGGCCAGTTGATGATTCCAGAAAACATTAAAATCGTGTACTGTTTCAAGGTTATATCAATATTTAGCCTAAGCGCAACATTTGATTGGCAATATCTCGGCTGTCTAGGGAGCCCATATTTTTTTTTTTAAAAGAGCACAACAGTTCAAAGCTTTGACACCGATACTTCCGCGATTTAGCAGCTGCGGAGAAAAAATATGGTGAGGGGAGCGGAGAGGAAATATTTCTCTCCCGGATACCAAGATAGGAGAGGGGAGGGGTTGGAAAGAGCAACAAGACACGTCCAAAAAGAAAGAAAGAAAGAGAGAAGGAGATATGTCCCCGAGGACCGCGAACACGCGCCTACCCGCCCTGTAATCACGCGGGCAGGACAATTACCGCCCGTTACACCGGTGACACCGTTTACCCGTTCCCTCCGGCCTCAGCGACTTACCCGTCCGGGCTATCCGCATATCTTACACTGATAGGAGGGTAAAGCAGGAGGAAGGTATAAATTTAAAAATAAATAAAATTGTCCACGACCCGCTTAGGTGGCCGCATGGTCTAACGCGCTACTCTCGCAATTGACTAGACTGCCGATGACAGCTAGATCAAGGTTCGAATCTCGGTCGGGTATCCAGAGGGTTGTTTTCTAAAAAATGTTTTCCACTCTCCCTCCACGCAAATTCGGGTACATTTCCTATTGATGTAACCTCCCTAATCCTTAAATCTATTAGCGTATACAAAAGCGTTTAACCCAAACGGTGATAAAAAAAATAAGGCACACTCATTTGTGCGAAGGAAAATAATGAGAAATGCCTTTTAGCTAAAAAAAATAATAATTTAATAACCCGGTCGGAATTTGAACCGCAGCTGGACTAACGTCTTTGTCCGCATGCCCGCCAGTGTGAAGTGCCATTCAGTCAAGAAACATATAGTCGGGCCACCATTTATTGACACTTTTCTGTCAGTACTGTCTAACACCAAATTGTGGGCAAGGAGTGTAATTTACAGTAAGTGTACCCGAATTCGCGTGGAAGAAGAGTGGAGAACCATTTTGTGAAAAACCACCCTCAGTACACCACGGCTGAGATTCGAACCTCTGAACTGTACGGATTCAGGAGGCTACCATTGACAGCAGATGTACGATTATTAATCAAAGGCACTGTTTTGTCGATGTTAGACTACATCTATTTGAATAATTAGAAATTCTCTTAACTGCTTTCAATAGTTGAATTATCTAACGCGTCACTCCGATAATAGGATGGACTGCCGATGACAGGAATATCGGGGTTCAAATCCTGATCGGGTGTACTGAAGGTTTTTTCCCTCAGATGATTTGTCGCCCTATCTACACGGAAGTGCTGGTAACAATTGCTCTAAATTCATTATTCCTAATCCTTAAAACGGTAGCGTAATTCAGGGGTGCAGCAGTGGAACGGGAACGCCGTTCCGGTACTACTTTTCGTGGAAATATATTCAAAATAATTTTGTTTTGTGTAAAGTTGTTTACTATGCAATTTTAAGTTAACTAATTGATTTTATATCAATATTATGTTGAAACTTTTGTTCAAACAATAAATTCTGACGAAATTTACTGTGATCTATGTGATTTCTTGGAATTTTAGGGGAAGTGCTGTAAATTACTGTTTTAGTAATCATTTTAAAAAAATGCTTCAAATAGCTTCTAAAGACATTTATGTTTGTGAAATTTTGCCTACGGCGGCTGGGTGTCCAAATCCCTTCCCCCCCTTTCAACTCTTGGGTGGGTACACCCTTGTGTTCTGGCACTGCTAAATTTACGACTACGCCACTGGCGTAATTAGTACATAAGCGTATAGCCCGAACGGAGAGTGAGACACGGAGCTAAAAACAAGTGGACTATTATACCACTAGGTCTAGTGCATGAAAATAAGTATCATTTCAACAACAACAAAAATTAAAGATATAATGAATGGACAAGATATGTCACAACTTATTTTCATACTGTTCGCCTATACTATGTGTAGTCAAGTTTTGGTAACAGGTATCGAAAGAAAAGTATCGATACTGTACTCATTAAAAAATAATAATATTAGCACCGCGTCTTACTACCCGTTCGGGTTATACGCTTTAAGTCCTAAATACGGTAATGGATTATAAATTGGGAAGGTTGAATTGGAGGAAGTGAACCCGCATTTGCGTGGAGGGAGAGTGGAAAACCATTTAGGAAAAACCACCCCCAGTTCACCCGACCGAGATTCAAACCTCGATCTCCCCGTCCTCAGCAGTCGAGCTCAACACGACTAGCGCGTTAGCCAACTACGCCACCGAGGCGGGTGATACCGTACTATTATTGAAAGAAAAATATGATAACTGTAAGTATTGGTATCAACATTTTAATCTGAAAAAAATATTTTTTCTTATCTAGTAATAATAATAATTCCAACTTTTTGCATCAAAATTATGTTTTCATATTTATTTGAACACTGAAAATTATCATGGTTTTTAATAATCTAAAACAAATTTTACAAGATGCTTTTCTGATATCCTAATTTTTTTTAAAATATTCCATAATTCACTTCTGGGAGGTTCCAATTTTTAGCCATATTGTAACGTTCTGGAATTACGTTACCGCGATGGGTGCCTATTGACGAATTATAATTAATACACTTTTCATTTTGACATGTTTTTTTTTTTGCTGAATTAGTTTAATTAATGCGAAAATAGATCATGTCGAAATATATACGCGGGCTAGCGCGGACAGGTGTTGCTAGACGCCAAGTGAGTTCTCTCCCAACTCCCAACTAACCACTCCCAACTGAACACTAACTTTATGTTGCACCATCCTTTGTATATATTCCTCGGTCATGGAAGCTTCGAGAAGGTTTAGTTTAGAAAAACAAAATACAAGACAAAAACATCTTTGTGCTACTCGAAGCTTCGAGAGCCGGAAAAAGACTCAAGTTACATTTTAAAATCTCTCTTCGAACCATCGAGAAGAGGAAGTTATTATTTGAAAAATATATATTGTCAAACTGACTTGGCTGGTGTCACGTGCGTGACGTCACTGATCAGTGGCTTTTGCCTTCTTAGAAGAAGAAGTGCTTTAAGCGCCATTTAATATACTATATAATTTAAATGAAATAAGACGTTTATAAAATTAGGACGATATTAGTGTCAATGCTTTCACATACTTTTTAGGGGCAAATCAATTACATTACAATATTCGTCGTTTATATACTCTATCAAGATAGATTATTAGTTATTGACAAATAATTGAAGAATGGACGCCTTGCCCTGCTTCATCTGCTTAAACAAAGCACATAAACTTTTCTTCTTCGTCTGCTTGTGACACCCTTAAGTTGAGTGAGTTTATTGAGCGCTTCAAAAGCTTCTTTTGTTTAGTTTGTGATGACCGTGTTCATTGATAAAGGGTAGTAGACAGGTACACCCAACCTGTCAAGTATTGGGCTGTATTGATAAACAAAGATTAAAGAACAGCTATGAATTTATGACGAGCTAAAGGAAATTGAATGCCAAAGTTGCTTCTAGCTCGTCACGCAGAAAATGAGTGAGAATTGAGAAATATTGTCATTGGTTCTTCCTCCACAATCCACTCTAGTAAACATTTAATCTCAGCATTAGTGAAGATGACAAAAAGGTTGTTTCTTTCGATACCGATCCAATACTGGAGTGTGAGTACTAATATCAGTAAAAGTATCGAGTATAAAATACTAGCATCGAAAGTAAAATATCGATATTAGTAAAGTACCATTACTTTATTCATATCCCTAACCAAGGGGTATATTTTGTTACAACTATCAGCTTAGGCCACCACAGAGATACTCACATGACCAACTAGAAACCATAACAGCCTTAGTACACCCGATATCATCTCTGAGGTAAACTGCAGGCCTTTGGGTATCTTCGCTCTCTCTCAGTTAACTGTTTCCAAATCTCCTCGCTCTCAGTTATGTCTGAAGGTGGTGTGCTAGGGGTAAATCCCCATCTACAGAGCCCGTAAGCTCCACATCCTTATAGTCCTTAAGTCCTTAGAAAAGGAAATTACGTCTACACAGACTGTACACGTATCAATAATCATGTGACCGTGCCAACCAATGAGAAAGTTGTAAACAACTTCCAATTAAACTGTTTGAAAGGAAATTCTCTAGAGCTAGGCGCAAGCAGACCTTATCACAAATGGATGATTATTATTAACAAAAGTAACTACACAACATATTTTGATAAAACGTCCAGGATAGGTTACATTTGCAAGGTAGGTTAAGTGCCGTCACAAATAATATATTTAAAACATGAGCTAGTTAGTGTGATTGGTGTCCTTTCATTTCGATGCGCGCGCACGCTTACTTTGCTGTGATTGGTGCTCGTTAGCAGTCCGTATCGACAAGTCGTTAAGTTGAATCAACTTCTACGGAGTGATAAGGACTAAGGAATTAAGGATAAATACTCTATAGACAGTGCAATCAGTTGGTGTGGTGTCGATCTCTTACGGATACGTGCTACTGGCAACATCGACCAACCAGCGATGCAAAATATGGCTTATAAATGAAAGAAGACTGACCACACTGAAACAAGAGAATGGCAACGTTGTTTCCTAAGAGTAGCCCTGCAGTTTCCCCAGAAATGATATACAGTGTTGTCGTTGTGTTTACCCCTTGAGGGGTAGGCGGAATTTACCCGTGGCGCGGGTGTGTACCCCACGTATGACCTTAGGGCACATAGCCGGCCGGCCAACAGGTGTCACAGCGCGCAGCACCCAAAAGAGAGAGAGAAAAAAAAAGATGCCGACAATCGCCTCGCGGTCCACCCAGTCATTAGCCCCTTGTATGGGGTGGGGAAGAAGGCAGACGTGACTAAGAGCCTGCACCTAGATAGAACACACACACTTCCGTCACCCGCATCGGTGATCGAATGGTCAAACGGGTCACTCCCGTGTTAAATCGGGATATCACGGTTCGATTCTCGATCGAGTGTGATTATGATTTTTTTACTTTGTTTTCCCACTCTCCCTACACGCAAATACGGGTCCGGATCAATGGTCAATTGTCTTAAGCGTCCCTCTCGCAATAGACTAGACCACCAATGGTGGGGATATCTGGGTTTGAATCCAGGTCGGGTATAATGATGGTGGTTTCTCCCTAAAGGGTTTTTCACTCTTCCTCCATGCGTATGAGGGTACACTTTCTACATATTCAAACTTCCTCATCCCTAACACCTTAACGTAGTTAGTAAATACAGTCATACAGCCCGCAGACGTGGTGAAAAAATAACCAAGTCAGTTGGTCTAAAATGTAGACCAAATTACTTTAAGCTCATCTTGTGAATGTGGGGAATACCAGGCCTCCACCGTGGTTCGGATTCCACGTTAAACTGTAGGTCCTTCATTTCATCTAACAATCACCCTACCATTACACATTAGCGTAAGTGCGTATAACCCGAACGGGTAGTAAGACGCGGTGCTAATAATCATAATAATAATACTTTAAGCTAATCTACTTAAAATTAAATAGATTTTAAGCCTAATGACTTTCTGTGTTGTTAATTTCCGTACAAATTAATGTATTCTTATAGATCAATTTTTGAATTTTTTTTAATAGGATTTAATTATTTTCTTTTTAAATTTATATTTGAAGATATTTTTCTAAGCGGATTGCATCTTAACTCAACGCTCCTAAGCAATCTAATCACTCTCATTCTTAGAAACCAATGTATGAAATGGAAAGAAAGGAAGAAAGTAGGAGTTATTCCTGTGTCTGCTGATAACATTTACCCTCTTCCTCCGACAAGTATAAACACAAACTATTATTTTCGCCAGGACAGCATTGACTTGCATTTCAAAATTTCCTTAACCTTGTTTCCTATTCTAGATCGATATTTGTTTCCACAGACCTTTTTAACCTACATCCTGGCAGGAAGACTCCTACAGGATATTTACGTTAGTAAACCAAATATCCTGATCTGTAAACCATTTTAAAATAGCACGTTTAAAAAAACTACTTTAAGGACGTTACTTACCTGTGACGTAACACCAAGCCAAGATAGAATTTACCCTGTTAAAATAAATACGTTTTATTCGTCGAGTTTCAAAGATATCATCGAAACAAACAACACATTTGTTTTAAAAAACATAATTCTAAAAATAGTTTTATATCTTCAAAAAATTATTTTTTTGGATCGAAGTTTTTTTAACTTTGATTATTTGATAAGTAATTCTTTACGGGCAATCCTTCCTCACCCTGCTCCCTAAAATCCCTTGAAGACATGACAATTATTAATTATTATTATTATTATTAATTATTATTAGCACCGCGTCTTACTAACCGTTCGGGTTGTACGCACTTACGCTAATGTGTAATGGTAGGGTGATTGTGAGATGAAATGGAGGACATACAGTTTAACGTGGATCCGAACCACGGTGGAAGTCTGACATTCCCCACATTCACAAGATGTGATTAGTACACGTCTTGTCAGAGGTTGAAGGAAGGGTTTGGTAATCAGATAAATCTGTGCCGGACCAGGAGTGAACACTGGACCCCAGCACAGAAGTCTGACACCTTACCCCTAGACCACCAGGTCACCCAAGACATGACAAGAAGATGAGTTCTAGAAGAAGTGGAGGATGTCCATCCAGTGCTCCAGGAGCACAAGGAATATCTTCACGCCACCTAGCCTCTGTTAGTTGCACAGTCATTTTCACACTTCAGAGCAGCCATTGTCTACCGACAACTTTTTAAAAGACTCGGTCGGGTCTTTACTAATAAATAGTTCCACCCATTTGTGTTGTACCACAGTGTTTATACCCCGTATACACTGGCGATGTTGTCATGCTTGATTCAACAGAGAATCTTGTATCTGTAATAACGATGGCGAAAATCACAAAATAACCAGCTAAGTAGCTTCTACGAACTA
This sequence comes from Timema cristinae, assembly GCA_039000515.1. NCBI lineage: Eukaryota > Metazoa > Arthropoda > Insecta > Phasmatodea > Timematidae > Timema > Timema cristinae. Next base: position 7,781,024 of record JBCFYV010002255.1, on the reverse strand, counting down.
TACGACGCGAATTAATATGCGCATTATTTTCAACCTTGGTTTTTGGGAATAGATAGAGCGGACAGTAAAAAAAATTGAGAATCCTTTCATAAAATGATATGTGATTGTATAAATTAAAGGTTTAATGTTAATTATATGATTTGCTAGCGTAATTGTTAAAATTAAATGTGTTGACCTGAAGATGGGCAACCACTATTAAAACTACAATATTTTTTTTTACCGGAAGTCGAAAAGGATACTCTTTGGAACACTCACCCCCCCCCCCCGCCCGCCCCCCCCCAGACGCATCTGGGCGAAATTGTATCAAATAACGTTTTCTATAATGAAATTTTCTCAAAGACTTTGTAAAATGAATACCTCATGTATAAGTTATGTCATAAATTAAGCTTCATTAAAAGTAAAATTTACGTCTCTTTGTGTTTTATTCCTTTGAAAATTGTATTTATTTTCTTTAACCTATACAAAGTCTTTATGAAATATTTTTTAAAATATTTTTACCTAAGTATTGCGCCATTTGCGGACGCTTTTGATAGTTATATTTAAATAAAATCAGTTCAATCAAAATTATTTTTCAAAACAAAATAATTGTTTAGAAAACAAGGAAATTATTGTTAAAGTTATTATTATTAGCACCACGTCTTACTACCCATTCAGGCTATACGCACTCACGCTAATGTGTAATGGTAGGGTGATTGTGAGATGAAATGTAGGACCTACAGTTTAACGTGGAATCCGAACCACGGTGAGACCTGGCATTCCCCACATTTACAAGATAAGATGTCTTGTCAGAGGTAAAGGAAGGGTTTGACAATCAGATAAATCTGTACCAGGACCGAGGAGTGAACCCCGGACCCCCAGCACAGAAGTCCGACAACTTACCCCTAGACCTCCAGGTCACCTATTGTTGAAGTTGAGGATTTAAGACGTCTTGTATATCTATTCTGCGCCTGAGATTGAAACGAAACTTCTCTGAAAACTAGGAAATGTGCTACCACCAAATAAGAAGATGGATGGAGCGATGTCTACTGTTCACAGAACTACCAGTAATATTTTTTTGTAAGACTTGGAATTCCCCGTTACATCAAGTATCAAAACCTCTCCTTGGTCCACTAAATGAAAATCCGCTTCAAAGAGTTCCACAACCCTTCTAGGACAGTTATTATTAATCAGGGATAATTGCACGCCGCGTCTAACGCGGTAATGATTAGCGACAAAACTTTTGGTTCACGCTTTCGCAGTTATCCCTCTTTCTCCCCTTCACCGTTCTTCATTTCTCTTTATTTTTATACGTGAACCACAGTTAGAGACTTCTTTTTAATAACCAAGAAACAAACTTTCTCTGCGAAAAAATATAATTAAAACATTAACATCAACAGAATGATTTATTCTTTGGAGTAAAAAGAGTTAACACTGATTATTACTCTTTCAGGTGAAAATACTTCCTCCTTCGAGATTGTATATTTTTTTTAAAGCACTATTATTATTTAACGGTTGGATATCCGTTAAACACTCAAACTATTACAAATTCAGATACGCTCATTTTTATGTTTTAATTATCTAAAATTAGTTTAATACATTTTAGTTTTTTTTAAGTTAAACAAAAACTTCGATATAAGACTTACAAAAATGTGTTTTGGATTTATTCGCCTCAAAAAAAAAAAAAGATGAAGGATCAAGTGTAATTCCAAATGAAATTTAATTAAGTGAAAATAATAATATATCAAGAAAAATAAACGATTTCAATTACCAATTTTAGTGCGAGATATAAACCCAATTCCCGTTTGTTTTGTTCCAACACGAAATTATAACATTTAAACATACATAAAGAAACAACTTTATTATTGGAGTTAAGTTACGATGCGCTGTAAAAACCAATCTAATATTATTTGGACGGAAACCGCCCGTTAAAATGGAAATTACAGTAAATAATTTAGACAATCTCGGAACACTTTAAAGCCTTATCAAACAATAGTTATCTAAATGTCACATAATTTTTTAAATTGCCATATTTAAAATCTAATCTATTTTAACTACTGACGCGTTCTTTCTAAACAATATTAATTTAAATATTTATTGTATTGATATATAAAGTACTATAATAGAAGTATTATTTTATCGAACCTACAATTATTTTATTCAAAATTAAGATCCAGATTTTATTTTCAAACTTAAATTAGACATTGCACATTTCATAATCAGATAATGTTAGAGAAATATAAATTAAAACTAATTTACTTTAAGGAAACACATAACTAAATACTCTACTCTAATGGTGATAATAATATAATAAATTAAGTATATGTCTTAGACGAATTATATAGGCTACAGTTAAATGTTCATAGGAAATACCGACCAAGTATATTAATCGGTGTCAAATTGTATTTATGTTAAAAATAAGTCGAATTCTCTATTTTACAAATTCAAATTTTGAATTTCCTTTCGAAACTCGAATCCAAATTCAAATCTTAAATTATTTTGAAATATACAATTATAATTAAAATTAAAATAATTAAAATCTAATTTAAAAATAATTGTTTAAGGCGGAAATGTATGGAACGCGAGCTAATGGCAATATTTTTGCAGTTTTTATAGCAAAAATAATTTATTCATAATAAATAAAATAATTCTTCCAGTAAAAACATAAGAGTTTAATTTTCTTCGCGTGGTGGTATCAACATTTGTTGAATATCTGTCGAGGGTGCCCTGGAATTTAATGGCAACTTTTTCTCCTCATGCTATGCTCATGACAAATATTCAACAACTGTTGATATCACCACGTGAAGAAAATTAAACTATGTTTCTTCTAATGGAGCAGTATTTGATTTTTTTGGTCGCCTTCCTTTTCAACCCACTTTAAGATTTGGTGTCATTAATGAACTATATTTTGTTTGTCATATCTATTACGTCATAACCAACAAAAAAAGAACTTTTTATGTAAATTAATTATATTTAATATTTATTTTTCCTGTATTTGTTACTCTCCCAAACACACAAATCTATAGATATAATTACTTTTACCAATTACATAAATTGTTATTTAAGTCAAGGTTCTCGTAGTTGTGTTTGAGATACATTTTTGGGATTTTTACGAAAATTGAATCTCTCAAACAACATATCATTTGAGAGATTCAAAGAGGAGTCGAGTGTTGTACCTCTAATTTTAATATTTTGTCAGTGATTGAATTATTTCTCACCAATTTCTAATGTTCAATTGATTAGATTAACCTCAATTCATAAGTAATATCAAACCTTATCATTATATATTAATAACTTGACTGCCAAAGGTCCAGCTAGGAAATGAAATGCAAAGGGCTGCTAAATATAATGTTTACTTTAATCTCTCTTATAATCTTAACGTGGACTTTCAGGAAGATGGAAAATAAATATTTTGAGGTATTTGCAATGTTGGGCTGGAGAAGGCTTGAGAAGATCAGGTGGACAGACAGGGGGACAAATGAAGTCCTAAGAAGAGTAGTGGGTGAAGAAGAGAACCATATTGGATGTGATTTTTTGGTGCAAGACAAACTGGACAGACACGTCCTTAGAAGGAACTGTCTTCTGTATGACCTCAGAAAGAAAGGTTGAGGGAAAGAGGAGATTAGGAAAAAGGAGGATTAAAATATTGGATGACTTGAAGGAAAGAAAAAAAACTGGGAGCTGAAGGAGGAGGCAGAGGACAGGGTGCATTGCCGGTCTAAGTTCACTGACAAAAGGAATTGGCCTGTAGTAGTAGTAGTATAATTAATAATAATAATAATAATAATAATAATGATAATAACGATACTCTTAAAATAAACACATACTGTTACGTTATTCACGGAAAAATGTTGCAAATTCCATAACTTGTTGGCGCATTTTGTTTTATTATTAGACTATGGAGGAACTAGAATATTGTTATCGGACTACTTATATCCGTGGAGGTACATCACCGTAACAAATTACCTTGATTCAGAGATACTTTTTTTTAAATAAAATTTTCAAATCGGTTGACAAACATAAATGTACCAGGTAGATAATTAGTGGCTCGTATTCGGATAAAAAAAAAACACCATCAGTTTTTAAAAATATCTCAAAATCTCACACACTCAACTAACCGGCCCATGGTGTAGTTTTCAGTGCACTTGGCTACGACTCTAGAGGTACCGGGTTTGATTCCCGTCTGGTACCTTGGGTATTTCCCCTGATAGAGGAATTACCCCAACTGTCACCATGTTTTGGTTAGTTAGGTTTAAGTGTTCCCACTGGTTTCCAAACCCTCATACCACTATCACCATCACCTCATCTCATCGAGACATGGAAAGAGCCTCCACGGAAAGGATGTACGATTAGTACATTCGGATGTCCCCTGGACAACGGTACATTAGTACTGGCTAATCTTTCCACTACTGGGTCTAGACGTGCAATATCATTATGCACTCAACTATACGTGCACAAAGAGTACTTATCAATGTAACCTCATATTTACGCTCGTGGCAAAAGTATCCAACGGTACAGCATCTTTTTTAAAAAAAATACATCTCTGCTGTGTATATTTATTTATCGTGAGACGCCACTGGTATTGCGTAGTAGAGAAGGCAATTTGTTGCCACACATTACCGCTAATTACCTACAACATAATCCCGGGACGTGGGTAAGTTTATACGTTCTGCTTGAATCAAAACTCACGATATCGCAACTAAGGGTCCCGACCGAATTCGTCTGAACTAAGAAATAAAGTTCACAGAGACCAGGATATATTTATACATATTTTTGTCCTCTATAATGAAGTCTGCAAACGGTGGAAGAGATTAAAAAAAAAAATACAGTTGAGAGTCTAGATGTTGAATTCGATTCAGTCAGTAATCGAGTTGTATGATTAGTTTTAATTAGTGCCTTGATATAAAAAAAAAGAAGGAAGGTTTGGTATCAAAAAACATCAGGTTTATGGAGTGTTTTTATGTTATAATTTTGGTGTTATTAAGAGAAGAAAAAAAACACGGGAAAGAACTCATTACGAGATGAAAATAATATTTTATTTTGAGGTCATTCACTGGACATAATTAGATGGACCTAGATCTTCTTCATAACTGTTTTTTTATTTTTATTTTATTTTAGACATGTTGGAAATAATAAACTGAAAATATAGGTTTGAATATTAACCGTCTGAAATTATTAGCATGGGCACACATAGGGTGCATTAATGATTAGGTTCGTGCTAATGCTAGCTACAAATGTTGCCTTTTAAAACTAATAAATGTACTGTAATTATTATGGTAAGCCGCCGCATGTGTTGGGCGTGTACGTAGGTGTTCTTGGAATAAACTTTTAAAAAATAAAATAAAAAATAAAACTAAGGATAGCACAGAAAAGAGGGGGAGGAATATTCTGCTTAGTGGGGTTTAGCCCGCGTTGATGCTCATTTGGTATAAACGCGTCACTGTGTGGGGTACGCGAGAAAGGGCAAGTGTTTTTTGCAATTTTATATAATATACATTTTTTTTAGACGAAATAAATCAAGTTTTGCTCCAGTACAAACAAAAGAGTGTACTTCTTTTCACACGGTGATATCAACAATTGTTGAATATCTGTCAAGGGTGTCCTGGAATTTAATAACAACTTTTTCTCTTCATTTTAAAAGTTTCTCATCCAATACCGCAATGCTCATTACAGATATTCAACAATTGTCGATATAATCTTGGGATGAAAATTAAACTCTAGGTTTCTAATGGAGATTTTTTTTTTTTAATTTTGGCAAAAAAAAAAGATTTGCTATAAATACTTGACTATTTCGCGTCCCCTAAACTCTCCACCATAAACTGGATTGCCGGTGACCGGTAAATCGAGGTTCGAATGCTGGTAAAGGTGTACCACGAGTGTATTTTTCATGTATGGTTTTTCACTCTATCACCATGCAAATGCAGGAACACTACTTCTAAATTCAGCCTTTCTTATCCCAACACATTAACGTAGTTATTACAAATGCGTATAACCCGAAAGGGTTCTAAAACGCTGTGGTAAAAAATAAATTATTTTCGTATTGAACACACCCACACCTGTGAGCACGAGGGTTAAGGCGTCGAAATCATCTTATTTTGTTTTCAAGGGAATGAGAAATTTTCCAAGAACCTTGTGTTAATGGAATCAACGACCAGAATCTTCCAGAGTCTGTCTTCTAGAATCCAGATGACTTTGTGTTTAGAAGGAAAGGGCGATTATTTTTGAGGTCGGAAGATAAATAAAAAATAAAAAATAAAAAACGCACCTATCCTTTACCACACACACATTGTTGCCATTTTCGTTGTCAACGGGGCTGTTGAGGGTAGCCCACCCGCGTCTTCGCGACAATGACGGACAAAGGATTCGAGCACAAGTGTCACAGGAAGAAGTCAACTCGCGGCTTCTTTTGGACACAAAAAGAACGCCGACCACCTTTTCACCCCTCATATTCCTCCTCACCCCTACATAAAGGTGTGTAAGGGTCATTTGTGTCCATCGCTCGTCAGTATATTAAACTACCTCCGGCATAGCTCTCATAGGAAGAATGGAGGATGGATACATTATTATTATTATTATTCTTATTCTTCTTCTTATTATTATTATTACTATATTATTATTATTTTTATTATTATTATTATTAGCACCACGTCTTACTACCCATTCGGGTTGTATGCACTTACGCTAATGTGTAATGGTAGGGTGATTGTGAGATGAAATGGAGGACCTACAGTTTAACGTGGGATCCAAACAACGGCGGAGGCCTGGCATTCCCACATTCACAAGTTGTCTTGTCAGAGGTGAAGGAAGGGTTTGGTAATCAGGTAAATCTGTGCCGGGACCGAGGATTGAACCCCGGCCGCCAGCACAGAAGTCCGACACCTTACCCCCTAGACCACCAGGTCACCCAGAATGGATACAGTCTTTGTTTTAAATATCTTAGGGAACAAAAAGCTACGTCAATGAAATCTATTTGATCTCTAACCTAGGATGTGGATGTAAGAAACTTGAAATAAGGCCAGTGCTTTCGCAATTTTTATAGCAAAACATTTTTTTTTATCAAAACAAATCAAACATTATTTTCTCCGGTAGAAACATATGAGTTTAATTTTCTTCACTTGGTGATATCAACAATTATTGTTGAATATATATGGAATCAACATAGCGAAATTAGATGACAAACTTTTTTAAATGAATAGAAAAATTTGTTATTAAATTCCAGAGCAACCTTGACAGATATTCAGCACCTGTTGATATCACCATTGGAAGAAAATTAAACTTGAGAAATATTTTTGATTTGTTTTGGCAAAAAGAATTGTGTTTTATACAAAAAAATCTGCAAAAATACTGCCCTTATTTCACGTCGCCTACACTCCCGTCTTAATGGCCTTGCTTTGATCAAACATGCACTTTTTTGTTTTTATATATTTAAAGTACACTTTCTAAACCAACTGATTATATCAGCACACGACTTACAAACCAACTCAAATCTAGAACAGACACAACACTCAGCTTCTTAGGGCGTCAATATACAAGATTGTTGAGGACAAGGAGATCGGGGTTCACATCCTGGTAAGGTATAATACTGCGGGATTTTTTTACTAACTGAATTTCAACTCTCTTCCACGCTAATTCGGGTACACTTACTCTAAATTTAACCCTCCTTATCCCTAACTCATCAGCATAATTAGTACATGTGCGCATAACCTGAACAGGCAATGCTAAAATAAGAAGTGAACCTGATTAGGTAGGGGGGGGGAGGAGACTCCCACAAACAAAGGCGTTAGTCTCGTATTGAGTGGGCTCGAACCTTCGCAGAGTGTATTCAGATGTGGATCCCCCCCCCCAATTGTTAAGTCTCCTTTCATGTAAATGCGGGAGCATTTCCTCTAAATTATACCAACCTTTCTATTTATAGCTTTAACCTTATTATATAAATATGTCGATTACCCGGACGGGTAGTAAGATGATGTGGAGCACGTCACTTTATGGCGGTAAAGCTTTGTAAGCTGACATGTATGTTTGTTTATCAAACTAATCACAACCACCATTATTGTTTCTTTTTATTTTATCTTAATGTTCTAAGGGACAAGGCCGTAAACAGCCAATAATTTCAGGGGGGGGGGGGGCGCTTAGTGGGCACATCCCCCAATTTCCGGAAGCTAGAAAAACATTTTAAATGATAAACAGTTCAAGAAGCTCTCTGAAGTGCTTTTTATGGTAACGAAGCCCCCTAATTTGTACTTGTATCTTTTTGATATTGTTCGAACCATAAATAAAGCCATATATTTATTTTGTTCATAAAATTTCGGAGGGGGGTAAGTCCCCCCCCCCCCCCCCGGCTACGGTTTTGCTTAGGGAGTCTGAATAAATTTAAATGTATCTTGTTTCTAGTCATAAACCCGCCTCGGTGGCGTAGTTGGCTAACGCGCTTGTCGTGTTGAGCTCGATGCTGAGGACGGGGAGATCGAGGTTCGAATCTCGGTCGGGTGATCTGGGAGTGGTTTTTACCAAAATGGTTTTCCATTCTACCTCCACATAAATGGGGTTCACTTCCTCTAATTAAACCTTCTCAATTCCTAATCCATTAGCGTAATTACTACTTAAAGCGTATAACCCGAACGGGTAGTAAGACGCGTTGCAAAATATATATATTATTATTAATTATTCTAGTCAGAAAAGGATGTTTAAAGGTGTAGTATGTAGTAGGAAACATTCCCTCTTTGTCTTGGTAAAATCAAACGGATGTGGATGAAACACATTTTACAGATCAAAATGTTATTCATAACACATTATAAATTTCATTAGACAGTTATAAACAGAGTTCCGGCACTTTATCTCAATTGGTAGAGTGTCTATCATCAAAGCCCGGGTTCGATTCCTGACATGGCTGAAATATTTGTCATTGATAAAATGTTGATTTTCCTTCTTTCCCAGTGATAAATTAACGGTTGGGAACTTGATGATTTGACGATCTTAGATTTAATATGGTTTATTAGTCATGAGCTGATATGTTTAGCCGGTTCAAAAAGTGAAACTCAAATAGATGAATTATGAAATAAAAGCTATTAAAACCCTGAATTTAATTTCATGTAGGCCTATTCATACGTCAAGCCATGTACTCCACAGCTCTCTCTTTTGATAGTTATTTATTATCAATACTTATAAAGTAACACTAATGATATAGACTAGTAAAATGGTATTACTGACCGTATGAAACTATGATTTTTATCAATGGATCTTGGTGACCTGGGGTCTAGGGTAAGGTGTCAGACCTCTGTGTTGGAGGTCCGGGGTTCAATCCTCGGTCCCTGGCACAGATTTTATCTGATTACAAACCCTTCCTTCACCTCTGACAAGACTATCTTGTGAATGTGGGAATGCCAGGCCTCCACCGTGGTTCAGATTCCACGTTAAACTGTAGGTCCTCCATTTCATTGCACAATCACCCTACCATTACGCATTAGTGTAAGTGCGTATAACCCGAACGGGTAGTAAGACGTGTGCTAATAATTAATAATATTAATGGATCTTCTTATGTAAATTGGCCTGTAGATCTACATCTTGCGTTCATAAGCCAGCCATGAGTTTTGTAGGTGTCACTTTTGACGGAGTGTGTCATTTTAGATAGCTGTTAAATACTCTTTGTCAATGTGGTCCATTCTAAATTAAATTTTTATATTACAACCCCTTACACATCCTGTATAATAAAATCCAACTTTCAAATAAAAGAGCATATTTAAAATGCTAGCTTTTTCTTTCCGGTCAAGATATAAAAACGGTGTTTTTTATCAGTATCAATAATATCTATACAAAGTGACAACTTATCACTTACCGCCATAAAGTGGCGTGCTCCACATCATCTTACTACCCGTCCGGGTTATCGACATATTTACACAATAAGGGTAAAGATATAAATAGAAAGGTTGGTATAATTTAGAGGAAATGCTCCTGCATTTACATGAAGGGAGACTTAACAATTAGGGGGGGGGGGGGTAAATCCACACCTAAGTGACAACATGACTTGACGTATGGATACGTGAAAGTATATCTTAATCACTTTTCTATCAGCCAGATAAGGTTCTGGTTATGAAAATTGGAATGTATCTACGATTACCTCCAAGAATAAATTCACATAGAATTTCCCTTTTATTTTTATTTATACCCCACGGATAAAAAGACTCCGAATAAAGAAGTCGGTGTGTGACCACACAGGGAGCAAAACAAGCAAACAAATGAAGAAGGAAAAACAACCCGTGTATATATATATATACACCGCTATCAGCCGCCATATTGTCATCCGTTCCTGAAGGGAATAGTTTTCTGCAAGGAAACCGTATTTGAATGTGTTAGGTTGTATTGTTAGTAGTTTATGGGGGTGTTGGTTGAGCGGTTTTTTTTAGAATATTTTTTTTGTAAGGGACAGTAACTGAAAAGTCGAAAAACAGGAGAAAAAAAAAGCAGCTGAATCGGATCCGTAGGTTTGTCTCTTAATAAGTGTGACGACTAATTGAAGAGAGAGAGAGAGAAGACTATATACCCTCAAGTTCTTTTTAACTTTTAGAATCTCGCAAAGTTACAAACCTCCCTCACATCTGCTTCTCTACTATTTTGAGGATAGGGGTGACGGGGGGTAAGGGGTGTGGGTATATGAAAGAAATGACTGCTCTCGTGAGAGACGTCAAATGGAGTAAAGAGGGGGAAGAAAGAGGGGGGGGATGTGATCCAATGCCCTAAGGGTAAAGTGCCATGATCTAACCCCGCCAACCCCCTCCTTGTTTCGTTTCTACCCCTACATTGTGTGTGTGTGTGTGGTGCCTTAAGAGTTAAATTTGACTTATTGCCTCCTGAGGGATAGACGAACCACCTGGTTTTTTGTTGGAGCGAGAATAGGGGTTTAAAATAATGTAATTTGATATCAATATAATTTTGAATCGGCCATTAAAAGATTTTGTTATGAATACTATTTACTGTATTAAAATTAAGACCTTAAATACCGCTGATAAGAAATAAAGGAAAGACCTATAATCCGATTTAAATAGGAAGGAACTTTTTTTGACAAATATATAATTTACTAAAATAATCTTCATGTATTCACACATCAAATTGTTTAATCTGCAGGTGTCATTTTTTTATATATATTATCAATAGCTATAAAATAACACTAATTATGAAGTGAAATGTTGTAAATGTTGACCACTAAAAAAAAAGCTTATTTTTTCTCTAAGTTCCTTTATATCAAAATTATAATTTATAGCTAATTTTATTAGCGTTAACTTAACAAAATTAAACTAAAAACAAACAAAAAATGAGGTGGACTGGATATAAATAGCTCGAAATAGGAATAGAAGCTAATGAGGTGGACTAGATTGAACTAGCTCTATATAGGGATAGGTTGTAATGAGGTGGACTGGATATAACTAGCTCAAAATAGGAATAGAATGTAATTAAGGGGACTGTATAGGTTTACCTCAATATAGAGATAGAGGGCGTACTTCAGTAAATGAGGCAATTAACTTTCGAGCTCTTAATGTCATATAGTAAGTACTTTCGGGATATTATTTTGTAAAACCTTATGTACGTCATGCTGTTTATGTATAACAGGCCACGTCCACATTAAGCTGTATATATATAATATATTACTTAATGCCAATTAATAACTTATTATATACATATTATGGCTAGTGCAAAGGTCTAATTGATAAATAAAAATATATCAATAAGATTATTATTAAGTTTATAAACTAAACCAGCTGAAAATAACAATTTTCCTTTATCTTGAACATATGGGATATTAATACTTTAAAAATCGACCTTGGTTATCTTGGGGTAAAGTTTTCGCCTTAGGAGCCGATGATCATGGGTTCAAACCTAGCCAGAGTAAACGGATTTTGATCGAGCGATAAAAATCCGTAGCACAACCTCCTTCGGAGTGTAAGTAAATCTGTCGGTCCCATATCAATTGTGGTATGTAAAAGAACCCTGGAAGGTATGTGAAAATACCTTTTCTGACAAAATTGTTAGACCCTCTCTGTTTTACTCATATAAATAGCTCGTTTGTTGACATAATCGGTCGTTTCAGAAAGTGCACATTAAATACCTTAAATAAATGGCGAAAAAAAAACAAATTTAAAAATAAAAAAAGATCGAATCTTTTACCACTACACCATGTTTCTCTGAGATCTGACCCCTTTTTTCTCAAATTACGACTTCAATCTAATGACACAAAGATCAAATAGAAATATATTTGTCAATACAGCTAAATCAGGATGAACACCATCAAATTGGCTCATAGAAACGAAACAAGAAAATGAAATAAAGAATATGGGGTTGGGGGGGGGGGGGGGGTATTAGCACTTTTAACGTCTCTAAAAAAGACACCCTCGACCGAGTCAACAAGCCATCATAATTTCCATTTTCCGCGCGCGGGTTAAGAAAGAGATTCTCAATGGTTCTTGAGAAGTAGATTTAAAAACCCCCTTTCTCACTATAGATGTGTGGAAAATTCCCATGGCGTTTAACCGAGTTTCCGCTAATCTCCGTCGTATATACAAGCCTCCCCTCCTCCCCCTTTTACTCAACCAACCCACCAACTGTTTTTCAGAACCCTTACATTACCCACCAACCCCCCCCCCCCCTCAACCTTCGATACAAATCTGATTTCCAAAATGGCAGAGAGCATTTATCACATCTTAAATAAGGCTAATGATAGCCATGGAAATGAATTGATACCGTTTCTTCATGGGTGCACACATTAATTCAGCCGTCCCTTTTCTCTTCCCCTCCCTTTTTCCGGTAAAGGGAGTAGGGGGGGAGGGGAAGGATATATTTCACCCCTTACTCACCCTTACTTCTTCCGGCGTCTTTTGTTTGTGTTTCGCACCGCCCAGTTCTGTTCTGAAAAAGTGAGGGTTCGATTCCTACCCAAATTCTTTTTTTGACCCTTTTCCCCTCTTGAATCTTTTGCAAAGGATATGACAATGAGAAATATGGATACCCCCCCCGCTATGTTCTCCCATTCCTTTCCCTCCCCTTTTTTTCGGGTGGATGAAATTTTATTTAAGGGCTGTATGATGGTAGCTCTAACCCTTAAGACTTATTTCCACATATTAAGCCAGCTATTGGAAGGCTAAGTATACTAGGACTATGGTAAGAAGATTCATATCTGGCAGTTACAAAAATAGCTAAAGCTATTTTCAGAGCCCTGCGTTGTGGAGATCGCGATAATTCGCGAATGTTAGATATGGCATTTTTTCTTTCAGATGTTCACATTTCAGGTTACCCTGATTGCAAATATATGCTCAGAATTGTCGCGATAATTCGCGAAATCGGCGTTTTAGCGCGATATTCGCGATTTTAAACGATGTCCGCGATAATCGCGATTTAGTCGCGATTTTCGGCATTCGCGCTAATATTTTGGGATATTGAAAAATAAATTTTTGTGTAATATTTTGTCTTTGTGACTTGTACCCACTTTTCCCGGACCAGCTGCCGCTAAATCTTACTTTTTTAATAAGTTGACAGCACATTTTTTTTGTGGACTAGTGTTTTTTTACCGTTTTGTCCAAACAAAATCTAATTTTTTGTTCTCACTTCAATATGTTTAGTTTACCTGTTTCAAACATTGTCCTGGAAGTCTAGTTTTAACCCAACAAAGTCACCTAAATCACGAAAGTTTGGTAAAAACCACTTTTTTAACGCTTTTGTCTTAATTCGATAATTTCGTCGCAAAAATATGATTTTTGTAATTCACCGCTTATTCACCGCTTTGGGAAACTTAAACGAATTGGGCCTTTTTTATTCACCATAAAAGCAGGGCTCTGGCTATTTTCATACATTCATACGTACAGTCACGTAATCTGTAGCTGTGACACTATTGATTGATATTATTCATACCTATAAAATAACACAAATAATATAGTAAAATTTTATCAATTTTGACTGCAAAAAAATATGTTCCTATTTTCTAAAATGTCTTTAGGTATAAAATCATACACATTCGCAAAATAAACAAGATGTATTATGATTTTATATAAATAAAAATAAGACTTTAAAAGTATGTCTTGTAATGAATGCTTGACTTCGAATATTAATCAAATTTGACTTCGCTTGTAACGAAACTTATAAAGTGATTGGTTTAAAAAAAAAACTACGAAATATTTGTTTCGCCCCCAAATAAAGAGTTTTTTTATAGTCAGAACGTGTATCAACTTTATATGACTTATAACCATTTATTTTAAGAAAATAATTAGAAAACAAGTTTAAATAATATAAAATAATATATTTTAAATAGTTCTCAAAATATTCATAAGCATTAAATTCTTTTGATCCAGATATCTTCCAAACAGCAAGTTATTTTCATAGCATCCCATTTTGTGCATCTTTCAAACCGTCATCTTTCAAACTTACTCCCCGATCTTTTCCCCCTCCCCACTTTTTTTTCCCCAAACAAATCTTTCATGACAGCCAATAAGCGGAGGGGAATCACATTTAACGCGCATACACCCCCCTCCCTGTCCTATATCACCGAGCAGTATTTACCAAGACTAACAATGGCACGTGAGAGATATATATTTGATGTTCCACTCGAAACGACACACACATTTATTGTCGTTTCTTTTGTCCTAAATATCTAATAGAGGAGAATGGGTGGGGTAAAGGGAGAAGAGAGCTAACGGGCAAAACGTGAACCAGAAATGACTAGAGTCAACCAATCCGCTACGCCCTTGGTATCTCCCCTTCCCACCCCACCTATTTACCTCCCCCCCTCCTTTCAATAAGGGTGCCAAACCCACCCCAACCGACCTACCCTTCTGTGTATGTGTGTATATGTGACATTTAAAGAAGGGGTTGGTGTTAGAGGAAACTATAATGAAACATGGCTGATGGCCGACAAAAGAGATGGCATTGTTTGATTGTATTAAAAATTCTTTTATGAAAAGTTAATTATATATATTTTTTAAAGAATAGATTTTATATTAGAAATTATTACGAAAGAAGGGTCAAATACACTTACTCCCTCCCCCCCCCCCCCCCGTGACAGTTTTTTTTAATCATCACAATGATTTCTTTCTCTCTCCCCTCCTAAAATGACGTTGAGAATGGCTCTTCGTCCATAATATATTAGGAAAAAGGGAAGCTACTTGTTTAAGATATAATAAATTCCCTTCCATTGCGCTTCAGTGGGAATTGAAGAGGGGGTATAGTTGTGTTTTTTTTTGTCAATCATTCAAAATATTTTAGTATGTGTTTTATTTAAATTTGTAACGTATCGTATCTTAAATCACCTCTGAATAGAAAAAAAATTGCACACCCCTAACGTTATGCTTCGGCGTGGTTCAAGAATAGAGTGCTATATTATATTCTCATGAAGGTTATTTTCGCCAATGTGGAGATAAAATAAGTTCAACTGCTGAATTTCCGTTGCGACCCATATTCATACGTATGTATCTATGTACGTATGTATGTATATATGTATGTATGTATGTATGTATGTGTATTATGTATGTATATGTATGTATGTATGTATATATGTATGTATGTATGTATGTATGTATGTATGTATGTATGTATGTATGTATGTATGTATGTATGTATGTATGTATTAGTATGTATGTATGTATGTATGTATGTATGTAGTGTGTATGTATTATGTATGTATGTATGTATGTATGTATGTATGTATTATGTATGTGTGTATGTATGTAATGTATTATATAGTATGTATGTATATATGTATGTATGTATCTATGTATGTTAACACACTATAGGTCGCAAAGTGTAATAAATCGAACCCATACTTTTAGTATTCGTTTAATCTTTTATTAGAATAACACCATATTAAAATTAGTCCCAACTGGATAGCCATAACATGAATTTTCTTAGGAACTGTAGCTCTAAGCAACAAAAACAACAAAATCTGCAAAATGGGGAACGCATATTTAGTTTTAACCTAGTATTTCTTCATTTCGATTCTAATACCCGTTTAAATCGACGATAAATTCAAGCAGATTGAATGTATAATTTACTTATTTCCCTACGTCCTACTACATACCAGTCTATCCACATTTAACCGTACTAACTGGTAAGTACAAAGAAGCCATAATCCATACGAACTGTATCAGAATTTATATTGATATGAGAGTGGGAAACCATTTAGGGGTAAAAAACTACCCTCGGTATACCTGACTGGGGTTCAAACACCGATCTTTCCGTCATCGGCAGGCCAGTTTATTATGAGAGTAACGACGTAGAGAAATTATTCCCAACCTGATCCACGCGAACCCGTGGTCTGGGTTTCAACAGAATTTGTAAAAGTTTGTTTTTTATTTTTGAAAAATGTGGATTTATGTTACGATAACTCGTGTATCCGAAGAAGATGACGAAAAGAGTAGGAAATAATGTTAAAAGTGAGATTAGTAGGAATAATGATAAGACAGGTTCAAGTAACGGACATTAAATTAGTAAATAGAAATAGATAGTAAATAATATTGAAATGTTTAATTCAAAAGTATGGGTTGGTTTATTATTTACCAACTCCACTGTTTATAAGTATATTTTGTAATTTATCCCTGTCGAACCTAACAGCCAGGAAGGGAGGCTAACCGACATTTTACGAAATATTTTAAGGGTTCCTCCAAAACAAAACAAAAAAGTTAGGAACTTCTTTCCCTAGACCATGCGGCCACCGAAGCAGGTCATAGCTTAATAGCATTTCTAATTTTTACACTTATAAAATGTAGAGGTCTTTGCGAAATTGGTCCATGATGCGTCGACCGATCCAACTAGTGTGGTTATTTTTTTATCGTGGGACCCAGTTTTTTTCTTCTTTCTAAACTTCCACCAGAACTAAGGTGTCCCGAGTATTATTTTGATGCGAACGTGTGGAGAATCGTCTTCATGTCCAATTACTCCACCGGCAGAAGTAGGTCATACAAAAAAAAAGTAGATCTCTCTTCATACCCTCACGACCGAATTAAATGATATTATGTGAAAAAGAAATTTTCTAAAAAAAAAAAAAAAAAATGACGAACGAACGTGACATTTCCACCCCCCATCCCTTCCCCCCTTGCCAATTCTACCCTACATCCAACAAAAACCTAAATAAGTAGGTAAAGAAGAATCAACACATTGGTGGACTCACGGACTAAACGCTAACTCGTATAAATATTAGTTTTACAATCACAAGATGAGGTTAGAGTTCAAATCCCGAAACTATGTTTAACGAGGGTAGTTTATTCCAAAGAGTTTTCCTACTTTCTCCCTTACAACAAATGCGGGTTTATTTCTTTTAAATTCTACCTTCCACATCTCTTACCCGTTAGTACAATTAAAATTAATATAATTCTAATTGGTTTATATAATTTTAATTGTAAACTTATGTATAAAATTTTAACTAGATATAATTATTTTAACTGTGTATATAATTTTAATTGTACTAACGGCTAAGGGCTGTGTAAGGTAGAATTTAAAAGAAATAAACGCGCATTTGTTTGAGGGGAGAAAATAGGAAAACTCTTTATAATAAACTACCCTCGTTAAACATAACTCCAGGATTTGAACTAGACTATATATTAGAAATGAGACTTTGAATCTTGGATTTCTTGAATCCTAGAATCATTAAATCCCTAAATCCCTCAATTTTCGGGGTATCTAAGCGATTAAAGATTCGATAAAAATCTCAAATAAATATCTCGAATACAAAAAGATAAGCCCTTGACTTGAGATCACAATTTTATGCAATTACCGCTGAAAGCAATTGTGTAACTGGGAAAATAAAATAACAAATTAAAAACGAAACAAATCGTGAGGAAATAATTGATATACTTAACAAGTGACAAAATTACAAGTCACCAAACCGTTAATAAATATTTTTGTTAAAGTCAATTTATTGTATTTTAATTTTAATTGTACAATTTATGAGACAGGCCTACCAAAGAACTAATTCGGTAGAGTGGCTGGGCTAAGGGTCTTGGGTTCGATTTCCAACGTGGTCAAAAAAATTATCTTTGGTGAAATGTGTGTTTAGCCTCTCACAGTGATGAATTAATAGCCGGAAGAATGAATGTTGAAGTCGAGTCTTTTGCTAGAGTGGCGCCTTAAAACATTCAGCCACCGAAACGGGTATTATTATATATTATATATATTATATTTTAAAAACATGTCTAGGTAATATTTCTAGAAACTATTAGTGAATGAATACACAAATTTGAGGAATTAAATGTTATTTATTGTAAGTAAGTTTATTTTCAATATAAATAATTAATGGCTTGGTGATGGTAATAAAAGACCAATAATTAGTTTGAAAAAAAATTAAAATATTTATTTAATTTAGTAATTTAATTTAAAACTATAGAGTCGAGGAAATCAAACAATTTTAAACAGTCATGAATACCATGTACAAAGTGCCCCCCCCCCCCCCCCACACACACACACACCACGCGTGGCATACAGTCCCATTTTCATAGGAAGTACCTTATCTAACAGCTGGAGAAAATGACTATATTTACCTTCACGCATTCATACGCCAAGTCATGTGATCTGAAGCTGTCACTTTTGATAGATTGTATGAATACCAATAATAATAATAATAATAATAATAATAATAATAATATTGAGATTCGAATACTAGCATGTCCATCACCGACAAACCTGTATAGCTGAGCCTGACGCTTTGTCCACATGTCCACAGATAACGGGGGGGAGGGGAGAGCACATTTATCGGATATCCCGACGACCTATTTAAGAAATAACAAGTAAAATTATTCCTTTTTCTTTATGTTAGCCTTATTCTTTCCATTTCCCCCTCTCCCCTATTCCTTCCTCTTTCCTTTAACTCCTAGCCCAAGAATATATGTATATAAAAGAATAAAAGCCGGAAAACATTAAATAGTAGCTGACGGAATCAAGGTGACATTTTGTTTGGTTCGTTTTCACTAGTAAGGGAAATGTATGGCGAGTATAAAAATCTGTTTATATTATTTCTTGTCGCACAAAAAGCCAAAAAAATAGACGAAAGAAATGTTAGTTTTTACATTGTCATAAGAGAAGAGAAAAGAAGGGAGAAAAACAGGGCCTTTTTAAGTCCTACTTCTTGAAGATGGATTTGGAAATGAAAAAAAAAAATCTTTCGTTCCAGCCGTGGATTTTGTTTAGGAGCCGTGAAAAAGATGGCCGGTGGAAGGTAATCTTGAGCACCTTAAAAGGGACATATTATAGTCAGAAGGAATATGAACGTATGGGGAACAGACCCACTTCAGTGCAATAGTATATTATATCACGATCACCACAATTTTTACATGTTGTGTCATCTCTTTATATGTCACAGATAAAACTCATGAATACATAAATTCTGTTCCTTTGGGTTGTTGAAACATTTTTTAACGTTAATATTTTAAATTTTTTTATTTGAATTTTTAGTCAATATTGACTTTGTTTACGTATCATTTGACCAATTTTAGGCATTTTTAAAATATGTTTTAGTATTTATTTTTAGAAACTATATTTTTAAATACAATATAAACCTAATTTTTTTTTTCATCACATAGTTGTCGGAATGAGATGATGTAGGATTTAGGCAATGAGCTTTGTATCCTCTTTGTATGTTTTGTTGTAAAATACAATTCCTGGTAATAATATTATAATACTATACGTCTGAGCTACATCACTCGTAGCTCAGTAGTGGAAAGATTAGCCCGTACTAACGTACAGCTCAGGGGACGCCTAAATGTACTAATCGTACATCCTTTCCTTGGAGACTTTCATGTCCCGGTGAGATGAAATGATGGTGATAGTGAGTATGAAGGTGAGTATGATTGTGATATTAAGTATATCTAACTTAAGCTGAATTAACCAAAACCCCGGTGACCATTGGGTTAATTCCCCTTTCGGGAAAAATACCCAAGGTACCAGCCGGGAATTGAACCTGGACTCCTAGGCTCATAGTCAGGTGCACTGACCACTACACCACGGGTTCAGTTGATATTCCTGGTTAAACTGCAACTAGTCTGGAAAGGGTTTCGTTGGGAGAGTATATATATATATTTCTAAAGCAGGGTTCGATCCCCGGCCACTCGAGATTTTTAGTGAGGTACAGTAACCCATGGCTTCTTTGGTGCCGACTGACAGCTCAGAGCTGACTTCTGACAGTCAAAATTTAGGTAATATACCTAAATTTTGACTGTCAGAAGTGACATCTGCTAAACACATGTTTTTGCAGATCATTTGGTTCGGCGTAGGGATACATAATTTCGTCTGGTAACTTTTCAAAGCCGTAAACTGTCAGCTGTGAGCTGTCAGTCAGCACAAAAGAAGCTATGAGACTTTAGAGGCTTGTAATGGATTCAAATCAGTCTCATGAGGACAAAATGATACTTGAATGGAAAAAAAATAGCGGCTCTGGTCTAGAAAACTGAGATTAACGGTTGGAGAATTTAGTTGTGCTGACCACATGATGACACCCTCTATCCTCAGAAGTCTTGGCCAACATGCGGTGGCGGTGGCGGCCGCTTGGTCGGATTAGCTCACTCGCGGGCTGAAGCAGGTATTTGTAAATCATTGCTATGTTTAGCAGAATTAATGGTTTGATTCATTCAGGTTGTACGCCTATGTAGGCTACTAATTACGCTAATGGGTTAAGGATTAGTATTGCGGCTCAATTTAAGGAAAATGCAACCGCATTTACGTGGAGGGAGAGTGGAAAATTATTTAGGAAAAATCGCCCTTAGTGCACCCGACCGGGATAGAACCCCGATCTCCCCGTCTTTGGTAGTCTAGTCCAACACGAGAATAGCGCGTTAGACCACGTAGCCATCGAAGCGTGTAAAAGGTTTAGTTGTTAAAGACATTTCGATTGCATTGATTATATTTTTTTTCCTTCAAATTGTAAAGTGCGTTTTTATTTTGGCATGTGCATTTATTACAAGTTTTGATTTAAATTTGTAGGACTTTTTTTTATAATTTTCATTCCTTTTATGAGTCATTTTTTGATCAAATATAAGTTATCAAAGTCCAAGTACTGGTAATAATAAATGATGATGATAATAATATAATAATAATAATAAATAAATAATAATAATAATAATAATAATAATAAAAATCCAGGAAAACCAGATGACAAGGATGAAATTTAATTAAAAGTATCAGCAATATCCTGGAGAAAGGATAGGTAAACAAAAACTTTGTGGAGCCTTTCTATTCTTCCCTCCCTTCACCCTCCAAGATACACCTAAACACTAAAAAAAAACACCCACACGTTGTCTCTCTTACAACCCTTAATTATTTATTATACACGGTACTTATTTTATAGGAAATACGAGCAGCACTTGTCCAATTCCGTGAAAGTTGTAGAATAAAGTATGCAGGTGTCATTCGTTCCAGGTGCATGTTTTCTATCATACATCAAGCAGTAATAAGAGTAAGTATTTGACATGCACTTTCTAAACACGGTGTTATATGAGTTCATGACTTTCAAACTAATATACATAAACGTAGAAAAGTAGTAAGATACATAGCTAGAGGATTTATATATGTAGATATATATTAATAATAATAAAATAGTAAAATATTATTAAGTTTGGCCGCAAAATAGTTGATATTTTTTAATATTCCTTACTATCACAATGATGTATATATATATATATATATGTGTATTTGTGTGTGTGTGTGTGTGTGTGTATGGTGTATAGATATAGGCCTATTTTTAAATGTATAATATACACGTTTACTTATATGTATAAATATAAATATTTATAATTATATATTTTTTAATTTATTTATTAGGTATTCTATCTTACAAGTCCATTCCTTTTATCAGTGAACTTTGACCACCAATGCACCCTGTCCTTTTGCCTCCTCCTTCAACTCCCAGAATTTTCTTCTTTCCTTCAGTTTATCTAATATTTTAATCCTCCTCCTTCCTAAGCTCCTCTTTCCCTCAACCTTTCCTTCTATGACGTCAGTAGAAGACAGTTCCTCCTACAGATGTGTCTGATCCAGTTTGCTTTGTACCGAAGAATCACAACCAATATGGTTATCTTCTCACCCACATCTTCTTGGGACTTGTTCATTTGTCACCCTGTCTGCCCACCTGATCTTCCCAAGTCTTCTCCAGCACACATTTCAAAACTCTCCAAGTATTTCTTTTCCATCTTCCTGAGAGTTCAAATTACTGCTCCATTTTTAAATATAAATATTTATATATAGGCCTGTAAATGTTTTTTATATTAATATTTATAGAGGTCGATACATACATAAATTTTATATAGCATATATATATTTATATATACACATATATGTATAATGATTGTGGAAGAAATTAGCTTTTAGAAGAAAAAAATCTTTTTGCGACCAAATTTGATAAAAATTTTGCGACTTTACCAGTATTATTTTATAGATATTAAATATTATTTAAAAAATTAATTTATTATCACATAGACGGGAAGGGGAGGGGGGGAAGATGGATACTTTCAAAATAAAACTGTGACTAATTGGTTTATAGCCAAATATAAAGGCAAATGTGCTTATTAATATTTTGTTAAAAATTATCAGTATGAAAACTTTGTATTTTGTAGATAACATATTTTACAATAATGAAATTAATTTATATTTCTATATTTTCTTCATGGTTCATGTAATGTAACTTTTTCACTTTCTTAAAGTAACCTACTTCCAAAACGTTTACTAACGTATTAATTCTCACGCTGACAATATTAGGAAACTTTCGACATTCTCACACAAACACACACACGTGGAAAAATTGTGAAGGTTTTACTTTAAAGTTGGGAAATTGGTTTGTAAAATTATCTTAAGTTATCTACATATTATATTGCTAATTTATTTAGTTGTTTATCGAAGGGAAACACTTGTAGAATTATTAAAAATCAATAGTAGCAAACTAGTAAATAGGTCTACTTAAATAATGTTTAGATTGTATCTTTCTTCTGTTTTTTTTACCACTTCGTCTTACTACTGTTTGGGGATATACGTATATTTACTACTTACGCTAGTAATATGTTAAGGATGAGATAGGCTAAATTGAGATAAAATTTACCCACATTTGTGTGGAAAGCTATTTAGGAAAAAATCACACTCAGTGTATCCGACGGGATCGAACCCCGGTCTCCCCATCTTCTGCAGTCTCGTCCAGCACGTTAGACCACGCGTCACCGAAGCGAATTTAAAAATTGTTAAAAATGTATTAAAATATTTAATACGATTGGAAATGTAGTACAAACCAATTTAACTATGTATATTGACAGACAATTTCACTTTGCTCCTTGGGTTGATTGTGCATTCTTAAATTATTTAATTTAAGTTTGAATATTTATTTTGAAGTCAATCTGCTTATTGTATTTCTAAGTTGAAATATTTATAACATGTTGAAAAATTGGATATAACATGTAAAACCAGTGGTAGAATATAAAAAAAATACAATATAAAAATAAACAATAATTGGTTATAGGTTATAGTATATTATTATTATTATATTATTATTATATTATTATTATTATTTTATTAGCACCGCGTCTTACTACCCATTCGGGTTATACGCACTCACGCTAATGTGTAATGGTAGGGTGATTGTGAGATGAAATGGAGGACCTACAGTTTAACGTGGAATCCGAACCACGGTGGAGGCCTGGCGTTCCCACATTCACAAGATGTATTGTCAGACGTGAAGGAAGGGTTTAGTAATCAGATAAATCTGTGCCGGACCACGACAAGGATTGAACCCCGGCCGCCAGCACAGAAGTCTGACACCTTACCCCTAGACCACCAGGTCACCTAGGTTATAGTAAAACCTTAAAAAATTAAGATCTAGACTAAGATGTTAAAATTAATTTCTTGAATTAAACTTTCAATTATAGATTTCCTGCGGCTTCACTCGCAATAAAATCGAGTATATATAATTCCTCCCCCCTCCCCCCCCCTTCCTATAATATCATCCAAAATACACGTTTCAGACGCGTATGAGGCGAAGAAATGAACAAGTACTTGTTGTAAGGAACCAAAATAAATCGTTTAAATGTTTGCGGTCCTTGCATCAAGATTTACTAACTTCATCAGGAAACACAAGTGGAAATAATTAAGCAAGACAATTATAATCTAACAGCTATAATGTGCACTTTTAATGATGGAATAAACTGAAATAAACATAATGCATAAGTTCAGAGAAAAAAATATGATTAGCTGTTGGACAAGAAATAATTATTGTAAATTACCTTATTCGTTAAAAATAAATATTCGAGGTACTTAACGTGCACTTTCTAACCCAATTGATTGTAACAACACGTGACTTATAAACTAATTTAAATGAATAATGAATATCTTAACCTAACGCCTAATTAATTAAACCCTGGTCACCTTGGGATAATTTCCCTTTCAGGAAAAAATGCTCAAGGTACTAGCCGGGAATCGAACCGGGACCCGGTTAATCAAAGATTATATGTCTGTGAAGGAATGTGCTAACTTTATTATTAATTAGTTTAAGAGAATTGTTTTGGACAAATGGATAGACAGAAAGGTGGAATAGAACGGTTTGGTGTTAAATATACGGACTCACTAAAGGTGCACATTTTATTGTATATTTTTAAATAAATCAATAAAAAATACGCCTGCTTCAGTGGTCGAGTAGTTATATGTGTTCGGTGTGGCCTTTTGGCACCTTCTGTCAATCTTTTAATTGCTTATAGATTATAGATTCCCAAACTCAAATCGTAAAACTACAATATAATAAAATTAAGTGTTTTGTTATCTGTCAAGATATTTATTTGGTAGAACTCCGTTCTTGACTGATTTTCTATTAGATTTTATCATCCTTTATTACATGCCGATATATTTATTATTAAGTATGCTTACACAATATATATCTACAGTTGAATTTAAAAATGAACCAATTTCCATGAAAAATAATATCAAGAAAAGTGAAAAAAACAAAACTGTTTCTATCAAATATTTTATAATTTATATAGTATTAAAAAAAGTGTTCATCTATGAATATATGATAATTATAGTTAAAAATTGAAATTTTCCTCCTTGAATAAAAAGGAAAAAAAAGTAGACCATGAAACTATTCGCTTCTTTACGGGTTCCTAGAAAGACTTATATTTAGGTAACATACTTATTTTTAATTATTTTGGCAAAGTTGAGCATAAATTAACGTGATATTCGGCCTTCTAATGACAAAATCCCCACACACCCCCGGTCTAAGGTAAGGCGTCACACTCGAAATAGACTGGAATATCAATGATGAGGAGATCGGGGTTATAATACCGGTAAAGGTAAATATTCCTACAAGTTTTTCCCACTCTTTCCATGCAAATGCGTTTACACTTCCTCTAGATTCAACTTTATTCATCCCTAATAATTTGTACATATATGTATAGCCCGGACGTTTAGTAAGACACGGTGTCAAGAAATAAATAAAAATTAGATACATCAAATCTGAAACAAACCCCCTGTACATATATCGTTTATGCACCAAGACGCGAGGGATATGGTAATATGGCCTCTACGGTCGGTTTCGTTACCCCCGGGTTCCCAGTTCGCTATTAACAGCTGTCGCACAATTGTGCCCCTGTTTTGTCCGCACAGAACTCGAGGTTCTTCTTTTGAAACATTGGTGAAAAAAAAACAACAAGATAGGTCGTCAATTTGAGATAGCTAGCGGATAGCTCCTATATGTGGATAGAGAGAAGGAAAGAATTGCATATGTAATCCCTAACGTGCAAAACAGTGCTAAGTTCCGATAGCTTATCTATTGATTTAAAACGTCACGTGATTCCTTTTGGACAATGATTTACGGAGCTAACCAGACAATTTTTTTTTTTTTTTTTTTAAATCTCTTATACACCGGAAGATGTGCCTAGAAATTTCAAATTTCAAAAAAATATTTTAAGTATAAGGCAGAAATTTCAGAAAACAAAAAATTTATTTCAATATCTCTTATTATATCAAAACAATTTTATGTTATTTTATCAAAGTTATCAAATTTTCAATAAGTAAACATCAATTTAAAATATTCCACAGTTCTACTGAACCTAATTAAATCTTAGTTTTTAAATGAAAATTTATGCATCGAGGGCGATACGAAGTAAGAGGATATTTATCTTAAATATTTGTTTGAAATTCTTTTGAAATAAATATTACGAAGAATCATGCTCACCAAACTTTTATAAACTACTTAAAAAATCGTTTGCGATAATAAGAATTAGTTACAACATTTTGCTAATTTTATAAATATAAATTTCCCAATCATTTTATGGTTTATTTCCTTAACTTAACTATTAAAATTGTGCCACAATTTGTTAAATTGAACCAAAGCAGCGCGATTGCTTAAAGAAACTTCACATTTTTTAAACCATTCATTTAACTTCCTGGTTTAATTAACTCGTGAAACAATTAAAATAAAAAATATATATTTGATAGCACGATAATTGACTTTATTCCCTTCTTGTACTTGTTCAAAGTCTACGCACTATTCCTCACGACTGACATGCGTGGAAATGGGGGTTTGTAAAGATGATGGTGATTTTTTTCAACCCCTTCTCCCT
The DNA here is from genome assembly GCA_039000515.1 of Timema cristinae. Classification (NCBI taxonomy): domain Eukaryota; kingdom Metazoa; phylum Arthropoda; class Insecta; order Phasmatodea; family Timematidae; genus Timema; species Timema cristinae. The sequence goes on along the minus strand of JBCFYV010002255.1, from coordinate 7,754,499 downwards.
TCTTCCTCATTGCCCACCCCTCTTTTGCTTGCAAAAAGAAGGGGGGAAGGGGTCACACACTTAAATTTGGCGTGAAGCATCCGTCCATAAGTCGAAGGGTTTCATCCACCCCTCCTCCTCCTATCTAATAGCAGGGCAGCTGAGTCGCCATCTTTGTTTAGCCGAGCGAAAACTTTCATCCTAACTAAACATGAACCACGTTAAACATTTATTGGTTTTATTTTGTTTAGTTTACCAGTAAACCTATATTTTTTGGTTGATTTATTTGTTTATCTTGTAGTATAGCATTTATTTTACTTAACGGTTTTCAAGAGAGTTTTGAATACATTTTTTTAACAACTTTTTTGTGTGTGTCTTTTTGTGGCATATAATTTACACAACTATATTATCTGAAAATACTTTTTTTTTAAATCTACACTTCATCGGATTTAAAATATGTATAATCAGATGTTCTATCGTTGTTCTATAAAGTAGCTTGATGTTTTTAATGTATTCATAAGTCAAGGCGTGTTTCTAAGAGCTGTAAATCTCGGTGGTGCTTTAAATTTATGTTTACGCCGTATACAATTATTTTTTATCTTAGCACCTGTTCGGGTTGTTCGCTTATGATTTAATTACCCCAAAGTATTAGGGATAAGGTTGAATTTAGAGGAAGTGTACCCGCATTTTCGTGGAGGAAGAATGGGAGAAATCACAGAGGAAAAACCACTCAATACACCCAACCGGGATTAGAATCCTGATCCCCCGTGTGATCACCGGCACCAATGAGAATATATTTTTGACAAGGTTTATACTACCCCCTACTCCCAACTACCCCCCCCCCCCCCTCTTTCCAGTTTCTGTCTCAGTCCCTCCAATCCACTCTCGTCTTAAACTGTCTAGAAGAAGGAAAAAAACCTCAGTAACACCTGACCGGGATTCAAAACCCCAACTTTCCCCAGCATCGGAGAACCAGACCATATGAGCCTGACAATCTAGTCCACGCGGCCCACCGAGGCGGATAAAAGAAAATCTTCCATCTGAACTAGAAGTGGTTTATATTTTACTTACGATCATAAAATGAAATCTGGACGACTAAAAAAAAGCTACTAGAGCTATTTTCAAGTATTTATATTTTATACGTCAAACCACGTGATCTTCAGCTGTCACTTTTGATAGATATTATCTTCTTATTCATATATTCAATCTTGCTATTGGTTGTCACTCCCTCTTCTCCCCTCTCTGTCATTCTCTTCGTTTCCCTCTAGCTCCTTGCATCAACATCCGTCATTGCCTGCTTTATCCTCGTATATTCCAATCTCGGTCGTCTTTACTTCCATCTTTCCTTCCATTTTTCCTTCCAATATGTTGACCAAAAAACTCATTATTTCTAAATATATGTTTGAGCCATGTTCTTATTCTCATTTGAATTAAGTTCCAAATTTTTCTCAATATTTTTTTTAATTTGAGATATTTAATATACGCACTTTCTGAACCGACTGATTATATCAGCATACTAGAATTTCTATGAGCGAGAGTGAAAGGACTTTCCAAATTTTACCGGGAAGATTATTTTCACATATCATCCAGGGTTCTTTTACATACTTGCCACAATGAACATGAGACCGCGGGTTTTAATCCCCCTCCGAAGGAAGTTGTGCTACGTATTTTTATCACTCAAGAAAAATCCGTTAACTTCGATTGGGTTTGAACTCACGAACCCCGGATAATTAGGTGAGTACTTTACCCGCAAGATCACCGAGGTCGGTCCTCAATCATCAATACCTATCAAATAACATTAATTATAATGTAACTTAATTATATTATTATACCGCGTCTTACTACCCATTCGGGTTATACGCACGTACGCTAATGTGTAATGGTAGGGTGATTGTGAGATGAAATGAAGGACCTACAGTTTAACGTGGGATCCGAACCACGGTAGAAACCTGGCATTCCCCACATTCACAAGATGTATTGTCAGAGGTGAAGGAAGGGTTTATCAATCAGATAAATCTGTGTCAGGACCGAGGATTGAACCCCGGACCCCTAGCACAGAAGTCTGACATCTTACTCCTCTAAACCACCAGGTCATCCATCATAATTTTATTAATGTCAACCGTAGAAATATGTTTTTTTGTATTTTATAAACGAGCTCTCCCATGAAAAATTGGACTGTACTTAATCCATTCTAGCATCATAAGAGATGAAATGTGCTGCGCGTGTGTCCCCAAACAAAGCTCTGCGCATCAGCTACAGAAGCGGATAACTGGGGATAACATCTGATGCGTTCTGGTACGTCGTCAGGAACGCCACAGTCGGCTAACCATGCGTAATTCGGATCAGGGTGTGGTAGGGAGATATACCTTGTATATTCTTAGCAATAAGACCCATAAGTGACACCAGTCTCCCCCTCCCCCTCTCTCCTATCCTTCTACCCTCATTCAGCCATTTAATAAAAAAAATAATGAAAAAAGAGATTCTCAGCAAGTCTAAATGAAGCGACGCTAAATAAACCCGTCTTCATCCTAAACTAAACCGATGGGAATTGTTCACAGTTTAAGTATTTTTATTTATTTTTAAACGCGATAGTGTAAGAGACAAATTCTTTTTTTCTCTCTCTCTTTCTCTCGAACAAACTCGATTAACATGGCATTTAGATGCGCAATTTGGTTGTGTTTTGTCTGTTCCCCAAGCCATCCACCAACTTCTCCAATATCTTTTTATTTAACGCCATTTGTCGTTAGGTTGACGGAAAATTATGATGTTATGACATTCGGTGAACACGGTAAATAGGTGGATGTCTTTTTAAAGAATTATTTACGTGGTTTGTGGATTTCACACTTAGGATTTTCTGCTGGTTATGGACTTGTTGGACGAGTCTTGTTTGATTCGACATCATTATTCATGCCAGATGTTTTATTTTAGGCCAATATGTAAAAAAAAGATCGTATTATGTGAACATGACGGTTTTCTATCTTAACGGTGCTCTTTACTTATTTGTCTAAAGACACCTGTGACGTCACGGAGAGTCGAGAAAGAACTTCCCATGTTAAGGTAATTAAGTTTTATTCGGCAAGTTTTAAAGACAACACATTGAAAAAAAATCTTAGTTAATTGTTAGCAAAAATAATCCCACATTGTCACAAAATTATGTGTTTTATTTTTATTTTGAAGTAGTTTTTTTTTGTACGCGTATTATTTTTTAAATCGTCTACAACTTAGGTTATTTATTTTAAACACGAAAATGTGCTGTAGTAATCTTCCTGTCAGGATGTAGATTAAAATATTCCGGCACGGTGACCTGGCGGTCCAGAGGTAAGGTGTTGGACCTCTATGCTGAGGGTCCGGGGTTCAATCCTCTGTCCCGGCACAGATTTAGCTGATTGCCAAACCCTTCCTTCACCCTCACAAGACGTGTATTAATCACAACTTGTGAATGTGGGGAATGCCAGGCTCCATCGTGGTTCGGATCCGAAGTTAAACTGTAGCTCCTCCATTTAATCTCACAATCCCTCTACTATTACACATTAGTGTAAGTACGTATAACCTGAACGGGTAGTAAGACGCGGTACTAATAATAATAAAATAGTCCGTGGATGTATATTTATATTTACATACATTCGGAAATAAGGAATAGGTATTTTTGAAATATAGGCTAATTCAATGCTGTATAGGAGCCAATAGTAGAGTGAATGTTTATACTCGTCAGTGGAAGAGGGAAAGTGTTATCGGTAGATAAACAAGACGCCTCGCTGGGTTAACTGCTCATTTTCTTTCCTTCCTTACTATTCCGTAAATTGGCGTCTAGTGTGATAGTGCTTAGGGACGTTTAAACTAAGACGCAAACCCGCTTAGTAAAATAGCTTCGAATTTACCAAGTAGTCAACATCATTAAGGTCGAGATGTAGGGGACGTGAGAAATGGCCAATGTTTTTGCAGTTTTTAAAGCAAAACTTTTTTTTTTTTGCTAATACAAATAGAATATTTTTCTAGTAAAAACATAGATTTTAATTTTCTGCACGTGGTGATATCAACAGTTGTTGAATATCTGTCTTGAGCATAGCGGCATTAAATGAGAATATTTTTAAATGAAGAGAAAAAGTTGTCATTAAATTCCAGGACACTCTTGACAAATATTCAACAACTGTTGATATCAACATGTGAAGAAAATTAAACAAAACTTATATAGGCCTATTGAAGCAATAAATCATGCATGTTGGTCAAAGAAGTTGTTTCTGTTGTTACAAAAACTATAAAAATAAGCACTATATTAAAGGTTTTTTTAATCCGCGTCGATGACCACGTGGACTAAACTGTCAGGCTCATATGGTCTGGCTCGCTGATGGTAGGGAAAGTTGGGGTCTATAGTCCCGGCTGGGTGTTACTGGGCAGTTTTTTTTTCTTTCGTTACAGTTTATGACCCGCCTCGGTGGCGTAGTTGGCTAACGCGCTTGTCATGTTGAGCCCGACTGCTGAGGACGGGAAGATCGAGGTTCGAATCTCGGTCGGGTGAACTGGGGGTGGTTTTTCCTAAATGGTTTCCCACTCTTCCTCCACACAAATGCGGGTTCACTTCCTCTAATTCAACCTTTCCAATTCCTAATCCATTAGAGTAATTAGTACTTAAAGCGTATAACCCGAACGGGTAGTAAGACTCTATGCTAAGTATTATTATTATTATTATTATTATTACAATTTATGACGAGCGGGGAGAAGGGGAGGGGTGGTGAATAAGACGTGTAAAATATTCTCATTGGCTGCCGGTGGTCCCACAGTCTACGCCATTATGTTTCAATATAATATAAGAAATACAAAGTTTTAGAAATGTGGAGCATCAATACAAGTTTTTTTATATAGAGTTTTATCTTGATTTTGAGTAAATTTTTAGAAGACCACAAAATATGAAATGCCAAGCCTTGGTTTTTTTTTTATATAAATAAGCTCACAAGGTTAAAGAAACGCAGCAGAATATACTAAATTGAATGTCAGACATATTTTTTTTAAAGTTGACATAAATTTAAATTTTAAAGAACGTATGATTTGTTAGTCGTATCACAGAGTGTCCCTGTATTCAAATGCGGTAACTCGGCAGATGTGAAGAGGTGGTGCTAGCTGTCTCAACGACTTGGAGACGTTCACAGCCGGGAAACTAGTATTAAGGGGGACGCTTCAGCAAGCAGGGATAAATATTGAGAAACTTGATTCACAGATGCGGCCGGGGTTCAATCCTCGGTGCCGCCACAGCTTTATCTGATTACCAAACCCTTCCTTCACCTCTGACAAGACGTGTATTAATCACAACTTGTGAATGTGGGGAATGCCAGGCCTCCACCGTGGTTCGGATCCCACGTTAAACTGTATGTCCTCCATTTCATCTCACAATCACCCTACCATTACACATTAGCGTAAGTGCGTACAACCCGAACGGTTAGTAAGACGTGGTGCCATAATAATAATAATAATAATAATAACATTCACAGATAAATGTTTTATAAAGTACCTTTTCCACTGAATTGAATATAAATAACTGCCTCTGTGATCTAGAGGTCAGAGTCCATGGTTACAGATCCAGAGGTATCGGGTTTGATCCCTGAGGCGTTCATATTTTCTGTGGAGCAGTGGGTCTGTCTAGGATGGGGTCAACTCAGCTTAGAATTAATGAAAAAAGAACCAGCTACGGTCTAGAAAACTGAGATTAATGGCTGTAGGGCTCGTTGTACTTACCACATGATAGCCTCTATCCTCATAAGTTGGCAGTATCTTCACCAACAGAGGATGGCTGCTCGATTGATATGGCTTGATTACGAGCTGACGCCATGTTGTTTTGGAATACAAATATTATAATCTATACATGTGCACGTTTCAACTAAGAAACATTGCTGCATCGTTGTCACGCGACTAAAGTCAAGTCGAACAAGTATGGTTTTGCAGTAACGATGAGGTTGGGTTCGAATCCTGCTGGAGTCACTAAGCTTTTTTCTTAAATGAATCGTTAAATCTGTTTGAATTCCCTCTCGTTAACTTTACTCGTCCTTAACCGTAGTGTAGTTGAATGCGGAATCCGGACGGTATAAGACGCGGTGCAAATATATTATATATTATTATTATATACTTATCTAAGGAGAAAGATGATGATTGTGATTTTAAATAAATTTACTAGAATCATTGGAGAAAGCATATGACTTTTTTTTTTACTCATCGTGACATTGAACAAAGTTTTTTTTCTCAGAGATCTAATGTACACGCCTCTACGTTGTGACAATTCAGTACTATTTTTTTAGCATCGCATCTTACTCCCTGTTTAGTTATATATTATATATAATATATATTATATAATATATATATAAATTAGTACTAATTACGTCAATGTGCTAAGATCGAAGGAGGGTTAGTGAAGATTAAATGTACCGCATATCCGTGAGGGAGAGATTGGCGAAACTTTTAGGGAAAAAACCAACCTCTCTTACACTCAACCAGATTCAAACCCCGATCTTTCCGTTATCGGGATCAAAGTTAACGTGAGAGAACTGTTCGATCACCGAGGGGTACGAAAAAAAAAATCAGTACTAATTAATTTCAAAGACTTGCACCATTCCCTTAAATGATTATCACATTACGTTCTTGAGATGTGCAAAAAACTGAAAGTGACAGTTGACAGCTGTCAAGTCACTTCATTATCCCATGAGACTTACGGCTATACGTTATATTCTCCCACACCCCTTTCACGCATAAGTTATTATTTTCATTGGTGTATTTTAAAAGCGTGCATCATATACCCATCAATTCTGTGATTACAGCTCGCTAGAAATCGTATATTTACACTATACACATTGTATGGAGCTTTCTGATTTAACACTAATGGAGATTTGATAAAGATTAAAGATTATTATTATTATTATATTAGCACCGCGTCTTACTACCCGTTCGGGTTATACGCACTTACGCTAATGTGTAATGGTAGGGTGATTGTGAGATGAAATGAAGGACCTACAGTTTAACGTGGAATCCGAACCACGGTGGAGGCCTGGCATTCCCCACATTCACAAGATGTCTTGTCAGAGGTGAAGGAAGGGTTTGGTAATCAGATAAATCTTTGCCGGGACCGAGGATTGAACCCCGGCCGCCAGCATAGAAGTCTGACACCTTACCCCTAGACCACCAGGTCACCCTAGTTAATATAAGTCACTAATACTGATCATGGTTGAAATATTAAATGGTATTTGAATTTTAAAAAAAATTGCATGGAAAAGGCAGTTTTTTGACCATTTTAGAATGGTTTCACAGCTAAGTATTGTGCACCAATCTTAATTGTCTCATAATAGGGACGTACTGTAGTTAATTAACAAGAAACTTTGTCACTTTGTCTCCCATCGTCACCGCGGAAAATGTCGAGTAATCGTTCAAATACGAATGCACTGCACACATTTCTTGTCATTTATTTTCCTTTTTGCTCCCAAATCTCGCGCGAGCTGAGTTGATACACGCTCTTAATGTTCCATTTCTAAACACAAATATTTTATAAAAAAACACGACTTCTTATTATTATTATTATTATTATTATTATTAGCACCGCGTCTTACTACCCGTTCGGGTTATACGCACTTACGCTAATGTGTAATGGTAGGGTGATTGTGAGATGAAATGGAGGACCTACAGTTTAACGTGAATCCGAACCACGGTGGAGGCCTGGCATTCCCCACATTCACAAGATAGCTTGTCAGAGGTGAAGGAAGGGTTTGGTAATCAGATAAATCTTTGCCGGGACCGAGGATTGAACCCCGGCCGCCAGCATAGAAGTCTGACACCTTACCCCTAGACCACCAGGTCACCTACAACACGACTTACAAACTAACTTAGAGTAAAACAGTATACCTAACACACTCAGCCCTTACCGTCCGGCACAAATAACACGTAAACAAATATAAATTTTAACTAAATGACACGCTACGATGATCAAATGATTTATAGGCTTCACTCTCGCGATAGGCTGAACTTCCGATTATGGGCAGATTGAAGTTCGAACCCCGGTCGGGTCTACTGAAGGTGTTTTTTTTTCCTACATGGTTTCTCCCTCTCCATCCGTTTAGAGGTAAGAGTGGTAAACCATTTAGGAAAAAACTACCTTCAGTAAACCCGACCAGGATTCTAACCCGGACCTCCTCGTCATCAGCACGCCAGTTTAACATGAGAGTGACGCATTAGACCATTCGGCCTCTGAATCAGCCCTCACGTATTAATTATAGCAGTATGATAAATGTGAGGAAGGTAAAATGTCGAGGAAATGTACCCCTTATTAGTTGAGGAGGGAGATTATGAAACCATTTAGGATTTAAAAAATACCCCAAGTATACCCCGGCTGGAATTTGAACCCCGACCTACCCGTCGTCGTCATCCGACAAAACCCAGACTAAATGAGCTCGACATTTTAACCAACTGGTTCAGTTTTAAATCATTTTCTAAGTCGGGAGAAGAAAAGGATGATAAGTGAATAAGTAATGAGGGTGTGAGGTGTTAAAGGGGGAGGAGACGAAACTAAAACAGTGGGTTAAAGACCCCCTGGGCTCGTAAGTGGCGGAAAACAGGCAGAAAATCGAGACACCCCTGGTATTCAGCAGGGTCTCTATATTCTGTAGTAATTATATCTTGACGTTCGGTCTCGGAGATGATAAATGTAAAAAGAGTCGAACTAATTTTAAGGGTACGAGGTAAAAACGGGGGTGTAAAGTCGCATTACACACATTTTCCAGAACAACTTTTATATCTCAAATCCTCTAAGAACCCCCTAAAATAACTTTTTATCAAAATAATTTAAATAACTATACTCTAAAGTGTATTAGAAAGGTCTCGTGATAGTCTAACAGATGGCAGCACTAACTAATGACAATTAATAAGTCACAAGGTCAAACCTTGAATAGGGTTGGTACTGCTCAAGCCATTTTTAAGTCATGGCCAGATATTGTACGTGGCTTTTTCCAGTGGGTGAAGCTCAACAGACGTGAGGGTTAAAGTCGTAGAAGGATCAACTCAGGGGATACTTCTACCGAAAAATCAACAGTATTCACAAAAAACATAGTATATAAGGAAATTTTGTAATTTATTTACTAAAAATAAAATGTATTTAGTTAATTCGCACTTAAGTCAATCTTACTCAAAATAAATAAGTGATATAATTATATTATTGTAACGAGCTTGTCCAACCTAACAACACCTAACCTTTCATTTATCTACAAATTGAAGTTTAGGTTTTATTAGGTTGGGTAATATTGACATCAACCATAGACAGGCTTAAAAACTAGTAACACCAATAAAATAATAAAATAATATAAATTTTGTCTGCAAAAAAAGGGGGATTTTAATTTATAAAATGTCATTTCTATTAAAATTGGACTGTAGCACGTCATGCTATGCAAAAAAGAAAAGAAAAAAGTTAAACAGCGCGTTACTTTGGAATGGAACAATTGAAGCTCTCATGCCGTTCCTGTCTAGGGGGGGAGGGGGGTGAACTATTCAAAAAATCTCTACAAACCACAATCATCTTATTCTTTCAGAAAAATAAAAAATCTTTAGTAGCAACAAACAGATTAAACTCGCGTAATTTATATTACCCTCAAAGATTTTTTTTTCCGTAGGAGGTTGCTTTGGAGATCGGAATAAAAACCTTTCCCTAAAAGAAAATGTGACATAAGAGCCCCCCCTCCCCCCCGCCTCCTTACTCCCCTATCCCTCTCGCTTGTCTAAAAACTTATAATCCAACAAACGAAGCAATTTATTTGTGATGTCAGTGAGTGAGTGTGTGTGTGTGTGTGTGTGTGTGTGTGTGTGTGTACAGTTCAATTTTCATAGTAAGGGCTTTTTAAAAACACAATTTTTTTTTCTTATCAAAATTGAAAACATTTTATTATACTTTTTTGTTATTTTATAGAATTTATCATATATATCTAAAGTGAAAACTGAAATCACATGACTTAACGTATTAATACGTGAAAAGTAGATCTAATAACTTTTCTAGCGGTCAGATAAGGTCATTCATATGAAAATTAGATGGTTTATGTGTGTGTGTTTGATTGTACCGATATTTCGGCGAAGTTTCATTCTCCCCGCTCCCCAACCCTCGTTCCCCTTGACAAAGAAGAGGTGTTGGAGGTGTGTGGTAGGTGGATGGGGGGGGGGGCTATAGGACCCCCCTGTGGGGCCCACCTCTGAGCGGGGTCTAGTCACACAATACAGTCAAAAGGGGGCCGGCAACCTTTTTAAGACAGCCCTCCCCCCACTCTCCATGCTGTCTTAGGGGGAGCAGGGGGGGCACATAAATTCTCACCTTTCCACAAGGGCCGACACATGATGCTATGAGGGGGTGGAGGGTGGAGGATCAGCCGACATACATACATACATACATACATACATACCTACACCACTAATATACCTTCCTTACATCCTACCTTCTTTCCTTTATACCCCCTTGTACCTCACACGTGTTGTCAGAGGGAACCTTTTCAGGAATCCATGTTCACACTTTGGAGACGAATGAGGCGTGGAGGGAGGGGGAAGTGGAGGTGTAAATAAATCAACAAAAATGTTCTACATACAGAAAACAAGTTTAAGAAAAGGGGTGCACTTTCGTATTGTTATTAAAAATATTAATAGTACAGGGCACCGCACAGTTTTTCCTTACTCTTTTATCTTGAAATAAATTAATTTACTTAAAACTACTAAGATTATTGAAATTAAATTATATACAGTGTTGCAGAAACCCTCTACCAAAAAGTTTCACAGTCAATTTCAATTCCAATGTGCTTCTTAAAAAAAATATTATATACTACAGGTTTTTGACAAGACATATATTAATCACAACTTGTGAATGTGTGGAATACCAGGCCTCCACCGTGGTTCGGATCCCACGTTAAACTGTAGGTCCTCCATTTCCTCTCATAATCACCCTACCATTACACATTAGCGTAAGTGCGTATAACCCGAACGGGTAGTAAGACGCGGTGATAATAATAATAATATATTATTATTATTATTATTATTTAAAAGTTTTTCACCAAATGCCACCATGCTCATGACAGATATTCAACAACTGTTGAGATTAGCATGTGCAGAAAACCAAACTCTATGTTTCTATAGAAGAAATATTTGATTTATTTTGGTCAAAAGATGTTTGGGCTATAAAAACTGCAAATGCCCTAAACTCACGCTCACTATCACTCCACCTTAATAATATATTTTAATATCGGCTATCATTTCGCCCACTGGAAAAAGTCACGTACAATATCTGGCCATGACTGAAAAATGGCTTGTGCCGTACCAACCCTATTCAAGGTTTGACCTTGTGACTTATTAATTGTCATTAGTTAGTGCTGCCATCTGTTAGACAATCATTGAATTAGTTATCAAAGTTGCAGATATAATGTTTACAGTCTACGTCCTAAAACCGTCCTTCCTACCACTTTCTTAAACACTCATCTCTACCAGGTAATGTCTTACGTGGCGTGTAGCCAGAGCTATCAGAGCTAGTTGACACTGTCCCTACTGTTATGTGTTTTCAAAACTCGGTAGAGCACTCGTTGAATCATGTAACAATGGAAACACATACCCCATTTAGAGAAGAAACCATCCTGCACCTCAGCTCAGTTGGTAACGTGTCTGTATACTCATATAGACCTAAGGGTCCCGGGTTCGATTCCCGACAGGCCTGAAGAAAAGTATAATTGATGAACTGTGTGGTTTTCCCCCTTTCACAGTGATAAATTCAGTTGACCTCGGTGGTATTGGGGTAAAGTTCTCGCCTCAGGGCCCGATGTTAGTGGGTTCAAATCCAGCTGGGGTCTTGAGCGATAAAAATCCGTAGCACAACTTCCTTCGGAGGGAAAGTAAAGCCGTCGGTCCCATATCGATTGTGGCGTGTAAAAGAACCTTGGAATATGTGTGAAAATACCTTTTCAGCCAAAACAGTTAGGCCTTTTCTCGCTCGCTCATAGAAATTTAATAGGGGAACGGGGAAATCACCGCCCTTCCTGACTTACTCTGGTAGTACATGGGATTTATACCAGATGGTGTGGGCAGTACTAACCAGCTCCGGATCGATAGAAATCACGTCAAACCAACCTTCGGACTGTTGAGTTAAAAATAAGTGATAAATTAACCGCTGTGTGTAGGTGCTTGATTTTGTGTCTGTTTTATATTTAAGTTAGTTTGTAAGTCTTGTACTGATATAATCAGTAGGTTCATAAAGTGCACGTAAAATACCCCAGATATAAAGGATGTATACTATGAGAATCCAGCATTTTAAGCAAATAGAGTTAATTAAAGTGGCGTTTCATGTTGGACACCCTGTATATCTTTTTTAATAGAGATAGGTGATCAGTAAAATGATGACAGAAGGGGTGTAGGAGGAATTAATATCAAAGGTACCTTATGGCTTTAACACGCTCTGCTTACCCTGGCAACACGCCACAACACAAGACACCACAGTGGCAGGTTAATAATAAAAAAAAACTTTGATAATAAATCGCAAGTGATCTCTGACGAAAGAGTTTACCGTGGTTCGTAAGACGTGTGACTGCAGCTGTCAATTTCAATATGAGGTGTTTTGTGTGTGAGCATATCTTATTACCTCCTCTGTTAAGATTCCACCGCCAAACAGCTTGGGTGGGCCCCGAGCATAACTTTATAGTGCATGTACTATACCGTACTATAGTACACGATAGTCGTTACAATGTCAAGAAGATTACGTCTGGTCGATTTGCTTGTCATCGTCTCAAAAACATTCTGCTTGTTCGTTTGTTTTTTTTACTCTCTCTAATGCTGAGTATACAACTAATAATAGTAGTAAATCAATTTCAATTGCCTTTATTAAATTCAAATTACTATTATTATTAGTGGTACACTCAGCAGAAGAGAGTAATAAGCAAACGAACAAACAGAATGTTTGTGGGACGATGACAAGAAATAATAATAAGTCCCACTTTAACATTTATATAGTAAATAGATGACAGTTCATATTTCATAGGAAAAGCCTTCGAGAAAGTAAACTCTTTTCAAGGCCAACCATGATAACAGTTTTTATCTCATTATTGTTATATTATAGGTATTAATAAAATCTATCAAAAGTGACAGCTGCAGGTCACATAACTTCACGTACGAATTGTGAAAGTAAATCAAGTAACTTTTGAAGCTGTCAAATAAGGTTCCTTTGAAATTGAATGATAACAATAGTATTTGTGCGAAGATAAGGCCAGCGCCTATTCTTACACTTAACCCGCTTCGGTTGCTGCGTGGTCTAACGCGCTCGTGTTGGATTATTCTACCGAAGACGCGATGATCGGGGTTCAATCCAGGTCAGATGCACTGGGGTGGGTGGTTTTCCCTTAATGGTTTTCCACTCTACTTCCACGCAAATACGGGCGCGCTTCCTCTAAATTAAACCTTCCTAATCCGTAACCCATTAGTGTAATTATTTCATAGGCTCAAACTGGTACTCAAACGGGTAGTAAGACGCGGTGCAAAAAAAAACCCAACCTAGTAACTATTTCTCACATTATAATGTAAATATCTCCTTACTATAATTTAAATGTATTTTCTTCAAAAACTATTTAATTTAAATAATAATACTTTTTAAACACTAAAAAAAAATCAAATTTTTGTGGAATGTGCCCTTTGGTCCTTTGTGCTCCCTATACGACCCCCTATCGGCCCTGTACTAGATCAAATAAATGGTTAGAAACAAAGGTCTTGCCTTCCTCAAACAAATAAGAGTCATATTTGAAGGTAAGTGGAATGGTATCCATTTGGAATGGTGGCCATTCAAGTTTTTTGACTAAAGGTAACTGGTATAGGAGCGTAGAATGGATCTTTGTGAATCGAATGATGTCATTAAATAGGCGGGGTCACAGCAAAGATTGTATTATCCTTTGTATTTTCCCCCTCCCTGTTTGTTCTCCTATTGCCGGAGAACTCCGCCCAGGAACGTTATAATACCCTCTTGCTTTCTAGCTGCTATGAATTTCTGCTCGACTCTAATAGCGCCTTAAGGGTGTTACATGAGGGCGTTTTATGCGTTTGGAAATCCGCATTTTTGAAGAAGTGGTTTTATATTTTTAAATATGGTTTTCACCAAAATGTAGGCGAAAGCTGTCAACAGGTATCTATCTAGCTATATAGTTTGAATTTTGAGTTTAAATCTTAAAAAAATTCAACTAAGCTTTACGCCAATATTTGTACTTCTGAGATTAAAGTTAAACGATAGAGATCTAGAATTAGCCATCCTCTAACAAATAAAGCAAATACGGGATTGTTTTTTAAGGTTTTTATATAAGTTACCAATTTTTTTTTTTTTTAACTTTAAACTCTTTAGCTGGTCAAAACTTACACCTACATTTGGTTTAAACCATTTTAAGAAATATCAAACCATTTTGTAAATAATCTAGAAATTCTAAACAGTGGCAATGCTTTCAGTGCTTCCCCGTGTAACGCCCTCAAAGAAGATGGCGTCTTAAAAAAGATCTAAAAAGAGTACTAAGCAAGAATTTCTTGCTTATCTGATGATTGGCATGTATTTGTTTTGTCTGGAACAGGGGGTCCTTTGTATGACTCTGGTGTGTGTGACAGTCTTCTGGCTGTGAAGGGGGTATAGCGTGGTCCATCTTTTCAAGAAGACCCCCTGAGTTCAAAAGTAACAGGATCACTGTCCAACCTTTGTGAACACTTCATTACTACAACTTAACAAGGATCTGTCAGTATGTACAACATTGAGGATAATGGAAAAACTTCTGTTCATTACTGTCACACGAATACTTGACAAAACCAAACTTTTTTTTGGTCTTCTGTTTAGAATTTAGAGAAATGGTTTTCAATCTGTGGTACGCATAGCGCTGGGGATATGGGGCATGTTTATTAGAGGTCCTTTTACATAAGTTAGTAAGGACATACTTTTTTGTTTTGCTCCATGGTGATCTAATTTAAACCTAGAAACAAATTCATACTTTGTACTAGCTATCATTAGTAACAAGTAGCCTATAATGTATTACCATTCAAATATAAATGTTATATTCTCATCAATTCTTTCTCTCTTTCTTTTTTATGCCTAAGTAGCAAATACATTTGACCAAAGTAACATGTGAAGTTCATAAAAGTTTTTACTGACTTAATATTATGTGTTCTTATTTGTGTGGCTTGACATTTGAAATATATAACTTATTAGTTATGATTATACATTAAAATAATTTATTTATTTCCTGGGTTAAATAATTAGTTTAAAAAACAACAAACACAAACACAATTTATTAATTTAGTCTGTTTATTTCTTTTAAAATTTAAACTCTTAGGGTACCTGAATTAGTGTTTCAAATGAGGTAGGTAGGTAACATAAATAAATTGAAACTGGTTTCGAGGAATATACTGAACATCACCTACTAAATATTTATATATACTAAGATTTTAGTAGAAATTACCAAATTTACAGTTATAAAATTTATTAAAACTATTTCCATATATTTATACGTCAAGTCAGGCCCATCAGAAGCTCAAACTGGGCCGGGTGCCGGGAGAAATGTGCGAGCCCCCCTTTCTTAGTACCACTGATTTCAGAGGCAGAGGAAATTCATTTGTATAGATAAGAGGGGTGCAGTTAGCAAAGGGGCTTTAACCCCACAACCCAAAGCGGGGATCGGGGACCCTTCACCGGATAATCTCTAGAAGATATTTAGAGTGGCCCTCATTCACAACCTTTTTAAAATTTGGACGCCCCTAGAAATTATTTAGAGTGGCTCTCACCAGATTTAAAAAAAAAATCAAACTCCCTTAGAAGGTATTTGGAACAATATTATCCTCCCAAATTTTTTTTGAAATTTTGAGGCATCTTCAAGCTATTTTAGAGTGTCCTTATTCGGCAAATTTTTGAAGATTGAATGCCCCTAGAAGCTTTGTTGAGTGATCCTTTACTGTAAAACTTTGGAAACTAGAATGATTTTTAAATATTTGAATGTCCCTAGAAGATATTTAAAGAAGTCTTCACCTGGAAATTTTGGAAAGAAGTGTATAATGTTAGGTAATCTTTCAGCTTCATGTTCGAGAATATCAGAAGGTAATGAAATAATCTAGTTAGTTCAAAGGGAGCGGGGAACTATTTGCAGGTGGAGGGAAGGTAGAGGTGAATTAATTTCCCATCCCGTTCCGCCACCAATGCTCAATTCAGGTTTGTACTTTGTTGTCACTTCAACAAAACAAAAGCAATGTATGCAAGTTAGTCTAACTTAACCTAAAAATGTTACGTGTTGTACATGATGGAACACTCCAATTTAAATTTAACATGATTCACTCGCTTTATGTGGCAAATTTAACTTCATTACAAAAATAATAGACTTCACGAAACATTCAATCACTAAGAAAACAAAGGTGACCTGCAGGTTTAGGGGTAGGGTGTTAGACTTCTGTGCTGGGGGTCTGGGGCTCAATCCTCGGTTCCGGCACAGATTTATCTGGTTACCAAACCCTCCCTTCACCTCTGACAAGACGTGTATTAATCACAACTTGTGAATGTGTGGAATGCCAGGCCTCCACCGTGGTTCGGATCCCACGTTAAACTGTAGGTCCTCCATTTCATCTCGCAATCACCCTACCATTACACATTAGCGTAAGTGCGTATAACCCGAACGGGTAGTAAGACGAGGTGATATTAATAATAATAATAATAATTAAGAAACGAAGAACAAAACATTATTAAAAATTTACCTTTTTATTAGTGATATTTTATATGTATTGATAAAATCTATCAAAAGTGATAGTTGCAGAACACATGACTTGACGTATAAATACGTGAAAATATATCTAATAATTTTTCTAGCATTGCTAAAAAAAATTGAGCTGTAAATTATAGGCTGAACTGTATCATCAAATCTTGCTTCTATTAATCAAATTTTAAAATTATAGTATAACATTAAAAAAATATAGTTTTTTTTTTTTTGCAATTCCAGAATACTAAGGAATGTTCAAACTGTATGTGTAATGGCATTTTTTAATTATTTGTTGTTGTTGTAAAACATCTACATTGCTACTGGCTAGTTAAGCTGGAGTTATGTCTGCTGTACATTGTCAATCGAGGAATTATTTTGCATGTTCGTCTTGAAGTGGTTGTGAAAACAAGTGATGGTCAATAAAAAAGAAACAATAGTAGATTAAACTTGATTCTTACAAGCAACACCGCGAGCTATGATTTACGTTAAGCTAAATAACAAGAATGTGGTTTGTTAAAGGGGGAAATATGATCAAACTCATTCAGTGCCCTCCCTTTTTTTTTCTAACTCAAAATTATATATACACAGCCCAAATTTTGTAGATATGGCCTTATCTTAAGGTGGTAGCCACCTCCACCTAAAGTCTAGAGCCATTCTCACGTATTCATACGTCAATCCATGTGATATGTAGCTGTCGCTCTTGATATATATTAGCAATACCTGTGAAATAACAATAATAAAATGGTAAAATGATAGTTTTAGTCACAAAAAAGGATGTTTGTATTTTTCTTAAAGGTTCTTCCTTTGAATATTGGACTTTATTAGGATTTTAGTAGAGAGAGCCTTTAAAAAAATATGTATGTATTTGTAGTCATCAATAATATAATTATACTATATATTACCCACCTCGGTGGCGTAGTTGGCTAACGCGCTAGTCGTGTTGAGCTCGACCGCTGAGGACGGGGAGATCGAGGTTCGAATCTCGGTCGGGTGAACTGGGGTGGTTTTTCCTAAATGGTTTTCCACTCTTCCTCAACGCAAATGCGGGTTCACTTCCTCTAATTCAACCTTCCCAATTCCCAATCCATTAGCGTAATTAGTACTTAAAGCGTATAACCCGAACGGGTAGTAAGACACGGTGCTAAATAATAATAATAATAAATAATACTATATATTAGTATTTTTTGTATATCTATCAAAGATTATAGCTATAGATTAAATGACTTGACGTATGAATGGATACATGAAAGTAGATCTAGTAGTTTTTTCTAGCTGTCAGATAAGGCCCTTCCTATGAAAATCGGACTGTATAGGTGGTAGCAAGAAACAAAACACTTTCGACCCAAGTGAAGAACAATCGCGAAACAAGAACTGACATTAACAGTGTTTATTGCATTCTTCGATGAGATTCAACAAACAAAATGTTATTTCACCGTGAAAAGAGAGTGAAAACAGCTTCTCACACACCTGGGATAAGATTATAAAAAAATTACATATATATATATATGCTTCTCACCCACCCCTAGCCCCAAACATCCCCCTGAGAAGAGAGAAAGTATCACTTTCATCCCTTTCATGTACCTGATGTTTTTATGATCGTTTAGAGTAACAGCCAATAGATTTAGGGTGAAGACATATCGTCACAATACGGAAGGCTAATAAAGACATCAGAGGCACCCATAAAAAAAACATATAAACTGACAACAACAAAAAAGAAAGAAAGAAAGAAGAGCAGTTCCACAAATCCCACCTGGCGCACATTCCAACATTATATCACGTGTTAGGTTAACGACGTTGTCTACTTGGATGAATTCAGAAGCCATTTTGCGAATCTTAGCTAGACACACCGGAGTCCTTCCTCCCCCTCATCTACTGACGAATATAAACACACCACTATTTGCGCCTGGACAGCATTGATTTGCATTTCAAAATTCTATTTACTTTGTTTCATATCTCAGATACATATTTGCTACCACGGAATTTAATCTACATCCTGACAGGAGGATTCCTACAGGACATTTTCTTGAATAAACCAAATAGCCTGGATTTAAAAAAGTTTACAATAAAAACCTGTTTCAAGATAAAACATAATAGTTTTATGACAATGTAAGATTATTTTTAGATTTATGGTTTTTGTTTTTAATGTTTTATCTCTAAAATTCGGCTGAGTAAAACATTAAGGTGGTATTGTAGGGAAGGCGCGTTAAGAGAAGTGTTTTTGTTATTTTTATAGCAAAACATTTGTTTGGCTAAAATCAATAAAATCTTGCTACTAAAGAAACAAGTTTAATTTTCTTCACCTGTTGATATTAACAGTTGTTGAATATCCATTATGAGCATAGTGGGTATTAGATGAGAAACTTTTCAAATGAAGAGAAAAAGTTGTCATTAAATTCCAGGACATCCTTTAGGTACAGATATTCAACAACTGTTGATATCGCCATGTGAAGGAAATTAAACTATGTTTCTACTGGAGCAATATTTCGATTTTTTCTTGGCCAAAAAAAAGTTTTGCTATAAAAACCGTAGAAACACTGCCCTTAGGTCAGGTCCCATACATCCTCAGCTTGACATGAGAAACTCTATCTGACCTCTGTCACATATCAGGTAACCCTCCGAGGACAGCCTGTACATGTTTCACTACCTTTAAATAAATTAATATCAACACAGAGATTGTAAATAATTGTAATTACGTTGTTTCGGGCATGTTCAGAGGATGAGTGTGGATATAGTGATAAAGTAAACATATGAAGGTAGAGTATGTGGATCAAAAGGAAGGGGTAAACCATGTAAGACGTGGCTAAATGTGGTAGACGAATGTGTGAAAAAGAGAAACATCAAGAGTTTTAAGAATAAAAGAGAATGTATGACACTGTATATGGAAGTTGTTGAAGCGAAGTGAGTATTCAAGGATAGGGAAGTGTGGATGGATTAGGTACAGAGTTGTTTTTTGAGCTATATGTGCAGTTTATTGCCTACCCCTTAAGGGAACTGGTCTTCGGTAAACATATAGGTTGTTTAAAATTAATAATACCCCTTAACCTAAAACACCAACCCCACCCCTCCTCCTCACCTAGTACCCCATACGTATCTACGACACCATGGTGCTAGGGAGTGGGGATTACACATGGGTGCTAGACATTCGAGGATCCCCACCCAGCTCACCACCCCCTGACGTATCTACGGAAATACTGGGAGAGGGGGGGGGGTCACTTAATTTTAACAATATTCTTTCAATATTTAACCACCCATAGGTAGGTACCCATTTGTAAATCAAGAAACTGGTACATAACTTACTAATAATTACTGATACACAACACATCCAGATAATCACTAGTCAATACCTATGAAATAACACTAATCATAATCATCATCAACATTATAATGAACAGCTTCCAGCCATTGGCTGGGTCTTCTTGAACATGAGCCTCATCCACCGCATTCTTTCCTCCCACCATCTCTCTTCCTCAACTTGTTCATCTTCTCTCCCTCCCTCTCCTACTCCCTTCGACATCTGTCCCTTGGTCTTCCTCTTCCTCCACCTTGTCCTGCATTCCTCTCCTCCACACTCCTCCTTACCCCTTCTTCCACCTTGTTTCAGTCCTCTCCTCTCTCCTCCACATTCCCTTACCCTTCTCCACTGTTCATCCTTCTTCCTCCACATCCTTTCAGCCATCTGTCCCTTGGTCTTACTCTCTTCCTCCACCTTGTTCCAGTCCTCTCCTCTCTCCTCCACACTCCTCTTATCCTCAGACATCTGTCCTTGGTCTTCCTCTCTTCCTCCTAACCTCCCCCTCCATATCCAACATCCTCCTGGTCATCCTTTCCCTCTCCATCATTCTCACATGTTCTACCATACCACCTTAGTAGTCCTTCTCTATCCTGTTCTGGACTATCTCTTACTTTATTATTCCTCTTACTCTCTCATTTCTCCTCCTGTCACACTTTGTCCCACCGATCCTGCTTCTAGAAATATCATTTCCCTCTCCCGCATTCTGCTCCTATCCTGTTCCTTCATACCCAAGTTTCTGTAGCGTACGTCAATATTTGTAGGTAGTAGGCATTGAAAAACCTAACACTTATAATATTGTACAAATATTAACAATGTTGACCACAAAAAATAAACAGTTTTTTTTTAAAGATCTTACCTACCAAAATTATACTGTATTTGAATAATATACAAAATAATGGAGCAGAGAGTGAAAAATAAGACAAAAATTCCCCAATGAGGTAGTGAGTGAGTGGGTTTATCTCTATGTGGGTCAACAAAGCTTCTGATGCGATCACCCCAGTGCTGCCAACTTTCGATACAAACAGTTCCCCTGCCTCCTTTTACTTCTAGAGCTATTGTTACAGTCAACTGTCAGTCAAGAGGAACACTTTTTTTTTAGAGAAGGTTTAATGAAAGGTAAGAAATCTTGTTAACTGCAGGGGAATGGCAACTATGTGCATTGTTAGCTTCTCTTGTTGTGTTTGCCTTTTTTGTTTGTTGAGTGTTGGAAGGTGTGTTTTGTTTGCGGGGGTTGATGGGAGGTACAAGTGGGATCAAACAAAACATTGTCTTTTTATCATGACTATATCAATATATATATTTACTTTCTCATATCAAGTGAAAGTATTGTAATCTTAAAATAAAATTGAACTTGAGATTATGACAAATTTGTACGTTTAATGTGACCATGAACCCCCACAAAAGAAGTGGATTTTACAATTCTGTCTATCTATAGCCACGGATCCAAAAGAGTTGGATGAATTTTGTTCAAACTTGATATTTAGATATTATAGAATTACACACAAAAAAAACCTCAATTAAAGTTAGCTTACTGATGAGCAAGTTTTAGTTAGAATTTTAAAAAAAATGTGTTAAGGATTTTTTTTTTTAATAACTTACATATCTAGAATTTGTTTGACATGACAAATTTATAATTGGTTTTTGGGCATAGATTCATTAAAGGGTAGTTTACTGAGGACTGATTTTTTCAAAAACTTGAAATATTACAAATTGAAGATTTTAATTTTGTTAAATACATTTGAACAATTTTGTTTAAAATTCATACATAAAGCGTGATCACTGCGATTAATAAGATGGTGTGTGTTTTTGTATTAAAACTTATTTAAAGGTAGTTTACTAAGAACATATTCTTGAAAATTCTCCTCGGAGCTATGATACACAATATGAGAAAATATGCACGATTTTTCCATTTTACAATATTTGCACCAAATAAATGCGTCTTTAAGGTATGCCATTTCACTTTCGCTGTAGAAAATATTGTATCTTAACCGTGATTTTTTTTTAAAAATCCTTCTGAGATAATTAATTTGCTGGTGATCTAGAGATTTCGGGGTTTGAGTTTCGTCCAGGTGTATTTAAAGGTATTTTTTCCCCTAAATAGTTTCCAACTCTCGCTTCACATAATGTTTTTTCTAAATTCAACCTTCCCTATTTTTTCTATCTCATTAGTATAGTTAAATTCGTATTGCTAGGATGGATAGTAAGATGCAGCACAGAAATAAATAATTAAATGAACCGTTTGCCTGTAATTGTTCCCGGCCCATTACCCGATAAGAGATTACCTACATAGAAATAACAATAGGAATATCCCTAAAGCCTGGACAACCAGGCAAAAAAAAAAAAAACGTTGATTTTCGATCATAGTTATTGTCATTTTTTTTTTCGGTGCTTGACTATACATTCCAGTTTCGCAGATAAAAGCTGATCCCGGAGTCCTTAGCAAGTTAGCTGGAAAACGCTATTGTTTGGCTTATAACCAGACATACATTTCTAATGTTAAGTTAAGGCATCTCCAATGACCGTTCAAAAATGTCTCGAATAAGACGTAATATGGGGCTTTAAATTTAAGGTGGGAGTGAATAGAACTCAAAAATTAAGAGAGCGTATCACATGTCAATCAACTCTGTGATACAGTGTCTATAAATAGTAAATTTACACTAACACTATTGTACGTGGACCTTTTCTGATTAAACATTAATGGAGATAAAGAGTTAAGGTGAGGTAGAAGGGATAGCAAGTGTTTTTACAGTTTTTATATAATTGAAAGTTTTTGGCCAAAATAAATCAAATATTTCTCCAGTAGCAACATAGAGTTTAGTTTTCTGCACATGCTAATATCAATAGATCTTGAATATCTGTCAAGGTGTCCTGGAATTTTGTCAAAACTTTTGAAATAAAGAGAAAAAGTTTTGACAAAATTCCAGGACACCTTTGACAGATATTCAAGATCTATTGATATTAGAATGTGCAGAAAACTAAACTCTATGTTGCTACTGGAGAAATATTTGATTTATTTTGGCCAAAAACTTTCAATTCATAAAAACTGTAAAATTACTCGCGCTCCCTTCTGCCGCACCTTAATAGACGTTCCTAATACTGAATATTGTTGAAATATTAAATTATATTTGGATGAACACAGAATTGAAAAGGCCATTTCTTGACCATTTTAGAATGGCTTCATAGATAAGCATTGCCCATAAATATATATTCTATATTAATAGGGACATACTGTAGCTATTAACGAGAGACTTTGTCGCTTTGTCCCCCAGCGTCACCGCGGAAAATGTCGAGTAATCGTTTAAATACGAATGCACTGTACAAATTTATAGCATATTGTAGGTCTTTTCTTTTCCCTTTTACTCCCTAACCTCGTGGGAGCTGAGTTGGGAGTGCTATGATGAACGCTCTTAATTGGCAAAGTTTTTGCTCTTTATTTTTAGCAAAAAAAAACAAAAACGTTTTGGTCAAAATAAATCAAATATTCTCCAACAGAAACAGAGTTTAATTTTCTTTCCATGGTATTGAATATCTGTCATGAACATAGCGACATTAGTTGAGAAACTTTTTGAATGAAGAGAAAATGTTATCATTAAATTCCAGGACACTCTTGACAGATATTCAACAATTGTTGATATCATCTTGTGAAGAAAAAAAAAATCAAACTTTATGTTTCTAATGGTTAAAGATTTGATTTCTTTTGCCCAAAATGTTTTGATATAAAAACTGCCGCAACACTGTCCTAACTCACATTCCCTACATCCCTGCCTTAAAAAGCATGGGTTTGA
The DNA here is from genome assembly GCA_039000515.1 of Timema cristinae. Classification (NCBI taxonomy): domain Eukaryota; kingdom Metazoa; phylum Arthropoda; class Insecta; order Phasmatodea; family Timematidae; genus Timema; species Timema cristinae. The sequence continues at coordinate 7,730,707 of JBCFYV010002255.1, read as the reverse complement.
CTTGAATATTAACTAACATAAATAGCTACAGCATAAAACCCCATGTCTGATTTGATCAAACATTTGTTAATATTTGAATTCATTAAAAAGTTAATAGAAAACTGGTATTTTCGATTGATTGATTGATTGCAATAATCCAAATAAGTATGCATGCAAAAACCTTTAACATCATACCCATAATATAGTTTAAAAGTTGAAAATTTCCACACTGAAATGTCAAGATCTAAATGTCCGGGAAACGAAACTGGTATAGGAGCGTAGACTGGATCTTTGTGAATCCAATTATGTCATTTAATATTAGGTTCACAACATATTATATTGTCATTTCTATTTTCTCCCTCCCCTGTTTGTTCTCCTAGTTTAGAACGGCTATACCCAGTTAAAGTCCGTTCACGAGAGGTTTATACCTGGATGACAGTTCGAAAATCATATGTTTAGGTTTTGGGTTGCCAACACTTGTAAAAGATCACTGTTTTGTTATAAATGTAAATATCTTTAATTACCTGATATATATTATATTTAAAATAACGTAAACTTAAGTTTTCTCATACTATTTAATTTTTTTAAATAATTTCTTTTTATCCAACTCGAAACAATATTTTAAACATAATTAAAAGTACTTATTCTCCGTTTTGAAACGTTATTGACTATGTGTAATATAGTGCACACATCAATACCTTTTAATACAGGCATCGTATTTACTTGGAAAAGAGAAAATTGTTGTCATTTTTTTTACATACAATAAATGATTTTATGATTATTTTATCGTATTTGGAAATATTTAACTGAATAAAATATTTTCGTCAACTGCGTGTCTGCATCATTGTAAAAAACTTGTTTACCGTTATGTTCAATCATATGGTTTAAACCCGTCATTCGCCAATTTGAAGCTATGTTCGTTAGAAGTTTTTGTGAAAGTGGTGTGAATTTTTTTTTAAAGGGGAATAAAACGATAGATAAACTTTTTGTCCGTCCTTAAATAAATATATAAATAATATTGGCCTAAATTACTGTGGTTAACAATCACGTTAAGTTATTAGCATCTGTTTTCATTACAGTCATCCAAAGTTATAGATGTCAGCTGTTGGCGTAGTGATATATTAGGGATTACTTCTAGTAACATTTCGAGCTGTCATCCAGGTAAATTTAGGTCGTGAATGAACTATACGCTATAAAACTACTTTGTTTCTGGCGTTTAGGAATCCGTGCTCGACTATTCTATCGCCTTTGACTAACATTTTGTAAACAGTGTTCCATTTGTTCTCCACATGTGTCCAAACCATTACTTCTTATACTTTATTATTATTATTATTATTATTATTATTATTATTAGCACCGCGTCTTACTACCCGTTCGGGTTATACGCACTTACGCTAATGTGTAATGGTAGGGTGATTGTGAGATGAAATGAAGGACCTACAGCTTAACGTGGAATCCGAACCACGGTGGAGGCCTGGCTTTCCCCACATTCACAAGATGTCTTGTCAGAGGTGAAGGAAGGGTTTGGAATTCTTATACTTGAAACGATATTTGGTTTACTAAACAGAAACTTCGGTTATTCGTTATCGTATGTCTTAGATCATATCTCAGTTCATCAATTCTACAAGGGTGTAATATTTTGTTTTAGAAGATTAGAAATAGGGGATAGTTACAGTTCGAATTTATTACGAAGTCCTTTTTATAAAATACAATATTTTATGTTTTTTCGGACCAAATGTATAACATTTTACTATACTATTAGAATTATTTTATAAATATTGATAATATCTATCAAAAGTCACCGCTGAAAATGATAACATGACTTGACGTAATAAAGGGCTTATTTAAGGGGGGAGGGGTGTTTACGGGATCAATCCCCCCCCCCCCCCCACTCCTTCCTCGACCTTCAAACATGTTGAAATGTGGGTTAACCCTTTCACAGTGATGAATTAACGGCTGGTTGTGTATGTCCTAGTCTTAAAGTTAGATTATAAGGCATGTGAAGCTACGACAGGCCTATCAAGCCGGTAGTGTAAAATATATTACTTGAATTAAAAAACTGACCCAGACCACAGGCTGGAAACATTAATGGATGTCAACTAAAGAAGGTATTAAAATCAGAGACATTGCAGCCAAATAACGCCCCTCAACCATTGTTTAAAAAAATGAAGGCTATTTTTTCCTTCAGAATCTCTGATATTTACCAACAACAAAAAATGTGCAAGTTCGTTGTTTAAATAGATCCAACATGTGTTAACCTTAAAAACGAGTTTTCGTAAGTATCCCGTATATGTTGTTTTATTTAGGGGGGGGAGGGGGGAAGGGTATAAATACTGTATTTTTGATAATCCGGAATGGGTCGATCCCCAATTAGTCCGAATTATCGAAGCTCTACTGTATTTTCTTTTCGTATAATTATATTAATTTGTGACCCATGAAAGGGACAAACCACACACACGTCCTCTTCCCCCCCATCACCCTCCACAAGTTCTTGGACGGGCTATACGCACCTACTCCAGTAGTGGCGCGTATTGACACCTCGGTCCTTGTTGTTTACAAGAGCGGTGTGGGCGTAACTGGGGGGGACTACGCCCTCAGCCTCTGACAATACTGCTGAGAAGGGGGACACAGAGGGACCCGCCTGGCCCAGGGAGTTATAGTCACATTGTCCCGCAGTGAGCACGCAACCCTTAAGTTTCTCTACACGTGCTCTTTTTGTTCGTAAGAAAGGTGAGAGGTGTTCCCCAAGGTCTAACACTCGAGACTCAATGCTAGTGTAGAAAGTAGTTAAGTGAGAGACTTCAATGCTAGTGTAGGAGAGGTAGTTACAGTGACGAGACTTCAATGCTGTGTAGGAGAGTAGTTACAGTGACGAGATTCATGCTAGTGTGGGAGAGTAGTTACAGTGACGAGACTTCAATGCTAGTGTAGGAGAGTAGTTACAGTGACGAGACTTCAATGCTAGTGTAGGAGAGTAGTTACAGTGACGAGACTTCAATGCTAGTGTAGGAGAGTAGTTACAGTGGAGAGACTTCAATGCTAGAGTAGAAGAGTAGTCACAGTGGCGAGACTTCAATGCTAGTGTAAGAGGTAGTTACAGTGGCGAGACTTCAATGCTAGAGTAGGAGAGTAGTCACAGTGGCGAGACTTCAATGCTAGTGTAGGAGAGTAGTCACAGTGGCGAGACATCAATGCTATGTAGGAGAGTAGTCACAGTGGCGAGACTTCAATGCTGTGTAGGAGAGTAGTCACAGTGGTGAGACTTCAATGCGAGTGTAGGAGAGTAGTCACAGTGGCGAGACTTCAATGCTAGTGTAGAGGTAGTTACAGTGGCGAGACTTCAATGCTATGTAGGAGAGTATCCAGTGGCGAGACTTCAATGCTAGTGTAGGAGAGTAGTCACAGTGGCGAGACTTCAATGCTAGTGTAGAAGAGTAGTCACAGTGAGAGACTTCAATGTAGTGTGAGATAGTTACAGTGGAGAGACTTCAATGCTAGTGTAGGAGAGTAGTTACAGTGGTGAGACTTCAATGCTAGTGTAGGAGAGTAGTTACAGTGGAGAGACTTCAATGCTAGTGTAGGAGAGTAGTTACAGTGGAGAGACTTCAATGTAGGCAGAAGAGTAGTTACAGTGAGAGACTTCAATGCTAGTGTAGGAGAGTGTCACAGTGGCGAGACTTTAATGCTAGTGTAGGAGAGTAGTCACAGTGGCGAGACTTCAATGCTAGTGTAGGAGGTAGTCACAGTGGAACTTCAATGCTAGTGTAGGAGAGTAGTCACAGTGGTGAGACTTCAATGCTAGTGTAGGAGACAGGGAGTCAATGCTAGTGTAAGAGTAGTTACAGTGGAGAGACTTCAATGCTAGTGTAGGAGAGTAGTCACAGTGGTGAGACTTCAATGCTAGTGTAGGAGAGTAGTTACAGTAGGGTCCAATTCAAGGATAAATTTTTGGAGGAAAATGGACACATTATTTAGGAGACACTACCCCAAGTATGCCTGGCCGGAATTCGAACCCTGACCTCCCCGTCACCAGTAAAATCAGGCAAGACAAAATTATGCAGCCTTTATCTGCACGACTACGGGTATGGGTAGTAACCATCAAATTCGTTACCACTAAAAAATGGATGTTATAACACCATAGTACAAACTTTTTCATTATTGACTTTTGTAGTAAGAGATACATTTAAAAATTTATTCCCGAATAGCTACGACTCAAATAAATCTTAAATACTCTTAAAGTATCCTATAAATTACTAACAAAACTGTTTTAACCATTTAAAAAAGTTCAAAATCAGTTTTTATTTTAACAAAAAGATGTTAAACACTCCCCAGATATAAATTTTGAACAAAATCGTTACAGCCATTTAAAAAAAAAATCTCCGACGCAGTTTTCATAAACTAGTCATTCAGTAAAATTCCCTTAATTTTATGGGTTGAATCCAAATCAGGATTTGGCCTCAAAATACCATAATATATTATGTAAATGTCAAGTTTGAATGAAATATATTAAAACCTGTTCTGCGCTAGCTGTAAGTATGAACAGATGGACATACTTATAAGCATGGGCGTAGGGTGAGTTTAATTTAATTTTGGAGAAGAGGGGGTTCAAAATCATAAGTTTATGATAATATGTTGAGACTTATTGTAAACTCCTAATAAATAAAAACCATTATTATTTTATTCAATAGTAGTGTAACTTTATTTGTTTAAAGAAAGGAGGGGCTGGGGAAAGTATCAAAAAGGTTTTTAGGGGGTCTTTACCCTCCTCTCCCTAAATTAATGAATTAATGTTAGAGAATTGGATGCCCCCAGAAGCTATTTTGTAGTGGTCCTCGTTTGGAGAGTTGTTGAAAATTATACTCTTTTAACAGCTATTTAGAATAGTACTTCCCCCTCAATATTTTTTTTTTTGAAATTTGGATAATCCTAAAGATTATATAGAGTACTCCTCCTTTAGCAAATTTTTGAAAATTTCGATGTTTCTAAAAACTATTTTAAGACGTGCTCACTAGAAATGTTTGTAAATTAGATTCGCTTGGATCTATTTGAAGTTATCCTCTCAAAGAATTTTTGAAATTTGGAGTGCCCTAAAAGCTATTTGGAGTGTCCTAAAAGCTATTTGGAGTGATCTTCGCCTGATTTTTTTTTCTCTAAACTTAGATGCCATCAAAAGTGGCGTTCTCCCAGGACATTTTTGAAAACTAAATGAGTGGTTTTTGCTTGGTTTGGAAAAAAATAAGTTTCTATATGCATACAGAAGTAATTATGAGTATCCAACTACGGATATTTTTTTTAAAATTGGATGCCTCTAGAAGCCATTTATATATTCCCATGGAAATTCTTTGAAAATTAAATGCCTCTAGAAGCTATTTGGAGTTTGATACAAGGCCATATTTAGCTTTAAAAGCTTTGAGAAATTTCTGGAGGTGGAGTGGGGTTGATTTGAACACATGCTTGTAAGAACAACTTTTTTTTAGTTTAGAAATAGTACATATAATGTCACGATCCATCATAATTTTGAGGTAGAAAACTTTCTGAAAGTAAAATGTATCTCTTAAAAATAGATCAGAAATGAAGAGTAAATTTGTGTGTGTGTGTGAAGCCCTAATTCCTACTTGTATTCAAACACGAGGATACCTCTCTTGGGAACGTTTATTGAAGACAAGTGGTCAAGTGTGGCGGGTCCTTATAGGTCCCTGAAGATTTGGAGGGGGACGCGAGTGAAGATAGATGAGGGATACATTACCTGGACACAGGTGGAGGAACAATATCCGTAGGTGATAGGGGGTGGGAGGGTGAAAACACTTGCACTAATTGAGTGTGACACTCACTCAAGGTCATGTCGTTCAAGACGGAGGGGTTAGTCTTGCCTTGGTAAACATATTTTTTTCTTTTTAATAGAACAATCCAATCAGAAAATATCGCCATCCATCACGATTTTGGAATTTAAAATGTTGGCACGAAATTTCGCTATTTGATTGGGGGGGGGGGACTTGTCCCCCATAGGAGATCAAAATAGATGGTACTGTTCTGCTTCCCATGGTTGAATGGTCTAAGTCGTCACTATCGCAATTGATTGGACGGTCGATTACAGAAAGTTCAAGGTTCGGATACCAATCAGGTGTACTGAGAAGGGGAGGGGGTGGTTACTTAAATAGTTTTCCAAGTTTAACTTCATGCAAATTCGGGTACAATTCTTATAAATTCTACCCTCCTCACCCTCAAAACATTAACGAGTAGAGAGACGTGGTGACAAAAAAAAAGTTTGAGGGAAAATTATTATATAATATATTCAATTTAAAAAAAAATTGCCATAATCTTTCAAAATATACATTAAACATTATTTTAATTATCAAAATAAAATATTAGTTTTTCAAATAATTTCAATTTTGTTGTTAATATTATTATTCCCAAAAACAAGGATAAAATGCGTGTAGTATATTTCATAGAAGCCAACATTCCTGGTTATTTCGCGATGATCACCGTTTCTATTTCAGTACAAGTTTCTCTACTGATCTAAGTACAAATATATCGGCCGTCTGTATGGGTCGTAAGTCGGTGTGTGTTCTTTCCAGTCACCACACTATAGCAACAAAACAACAACAACAAAATCGATAAAAAGTGGACTGTATATAACAATGGGATAACTGCTCACCTCTGCTAAATAAGGTTCCGCGAAAAATGGAGGTTTACCTTGTGGGTTGGTATAGGAAGGAATAAGGAACAAGGTCGTTACGTTAATTCCTCGGCAATTCTTGAATAGTGGCTGTGGTTTTGGACCAAAGAGGCCCCTTTAGGGCCCGAAGCACAGATTCACACATAAACAATGATTTATACAACAAAAGAGGCAGTCGTCATAGCAGACACCCAACACGTACAGAGTCCCACGTTGAACTGCCTAACAAAAGGGACAAACGACCTACTTTCCCCCTCCTTTCCACTCTCAAAAAAGGAGGGGAAAACTCAAAAACGGCGGGAACCAAATAAAAAGAACCACTAACACAAACAAACCAATAAAAATAGGGAACTAAATAAAATGAACTAGGTTAAACAAACTATTACATAAAGGCTATTTTACAATATTAAATATATACAGTTCAGATACTGAACATACCGCCAGCCTTGAAATAAGGTATTTCAACCAAGTTATTGAGACGGCAGTGGACAGAGTTTCACCACTGGCCGCTTGTAGGTTCCTCGAGTGGTACGTACAGAGGCCACTCGAATGGCACCGTCCTTGCCGGGGAAGACTTCTTCAATGACTCCAAGTAACCACTTCAATGGAGGAAGGCCATCTTGTTTGATGACCACGACCATTCCAACTTGGATTGGAATTTGGGGGTGTTCCATTTAGTCTTTTGTTGCAAAGTGTGCAAATATTCTAAGTGCCAACGCTTCCAATAATCTTGCACAAGACGTTGCACCAGCTGCCATCTTGAAAGGTGATTCAAAGAGAGTGTAGTTAAATCGTGAGCTGGAATGGTTTGAAGAGGTGTCAAGGTTAGAAAATGAGCTGGTGTCAATGCTGAGATATCATCTGGACTTTGAGATAGTACACAAAGGGGTCTTGAGTTCAAAATAGCTTCGATTTGGGTAAGACAGGTATATAATTCCTCAAAGGTGAGAATTTGTGCACCAACCACTCTTACTAGGTGAGTCTTGACTGACTTTACTCCGGCCTCCCACAGCCCACCAAAATGAGGAGATGAGGGGGGGTTAAAATGCCATGTGATTCCTCTGTAAGACAGCTCATCTGACAGGGTCTGGCGATAAACTCTAGAGTTAAGGAAGGCACACAATTTATCCAATTCTGCTTTCGCACCTACAAAGTTTGTTCCACAGTCTGAGTACATTGCTAAACATTCTCCTCTTCTGGAGAGAAATCGCTTCAGAGCGCCAAGAAAAGTTTCTGTGGACAGGTCCGATGCCAGTTCTAAATGTAAGGCCTTAGTGACCAGACATACAAACAAACATATGTATGCCTTCTTTGATTTAACACCTCGATGTCGACTGAGTGTAATATTAAAGGGACCTGCATAATCAACACCCACATGGGTGAATGGTTTGGACTCCTGGACTCGGGGAGCAGGTAGGTCAGCCATGACCGGGAAGCTGGGCTTAGGGTTGAACTTAAAACAATGATTACACTGTTGCACACGTTGGCGAATCACACCTCGACCAGCCAGAATCCAATATTTCTGTCGGAGCAGTGAGAATACAAGATGTGCCCCAGTATGAAGATTGTCCTTGTGACACTGATCTATTACCAAATCAACAAAATGATCCTTTTTTGGGAGAAGTGCAGGATGTTTTTGGTCAAATGTTAGAGTCGTGTTGCGCAGTCGACCTCCTACGCGGATTACACCCTCTTCTATGAAAGGACTTAGTTTTCTTATGCCAGGTGAACAGGTATGGCCAACTTCTAGGGCTTTGAATTCTTTATTAAAGTGCTTATGTTGAACTGCTTGTACTAGGACTTGAAGAGCCTGATTCAATTCTTTCGATGTTAAGTGATCATCTTTAGGTGCAGCTTTTAGACAGATGCGATTCACAAACCGAAGCACATAGGCAGTGACTCTTTGCAGTTTCTTTAGTGAAGACATGCGATCTATCAAATTCAGCAAGGGTGTGTCTTCTTCATGATGAACTAGTAGGGCGACTAGCTTTTCTTCAGTCACAGCTTCTGGTATGGTCTCTTCAACAAATGGGATTACGGGCCAGACAGATCTGTCACACTGCAGCCAAGCCGGTCCTTTCCACCAAAGATGGTGCTCAACAAGTTGTGAAGGGCTGAGTCCCCGTGAGGCGCAATCTGCTGGATTATCTATTCCAGGGATGTGGAACCAATGTTCAGAAGGCAAGTATTCTTGAATTTTAGATACACGATTGCCCACAAAAGTTTTCCATCGATGTGGTGATGAGTGTATCCAGTGAAGTGCCACTGTCGAATCTGACCATGCGCAGATATCTGTAAGTGTGACCTTCTGCATGAGGCGAAGTTTCACCACATGAATTAATTTTGCAAGAAGCAACGCAGCACATAGTTCTAATCTAGGTATGGAAACCGTTTTCAAGGGGGCAACCTTCGACTTTGCACATAACAAGGTTACTACTATTGATTGCGATGAAGTGACCGCTCGGAGATAGATTACAGCACCATAACCCTTTTCAGAGGCATCTGCAAATCCAAGTAAGGTGCATTCAAGGCAGTCACTCGAGGACAAATATCGAGGAATTTGGATTGATGAAAGATGGATGAGCTCTTGTTGAAAAGTATTCCATATTTGGCACAAAGTGGCGGATGGGGTATCATCCCAACCAATCTTCAGACCCCAAAGGGTTTGGATCAACATTTTTGCAAACAAGGTGGTGGGCGATACTAAGCCTAAAGGATCAAAAATTCTAGCCACTGTAGAAAGAACAACTCTTTTTGTGCATTCACAAGGTGTCACATTTACACTAAAAGTGAAGACATCCAAGTTCGGTATCCACTGCATGCCTAAGATTTTTAAGCCGACGTTAGAAGAGGTATCACCATCAAACTCTTTCACTTGATTTACTTGATGTTCAATAGGAATGGCATGAAGGAGGTCTGAATTGTTACTTGACCACTTGCGCAATTCAAAACCACCACTTAGGAAGAACCTCACTAATTGATGATAAAGGAGTTTTGCTTGGTCAACGGTAGGTGCTCCAGTAACCACATCATCCACATATATATCATTCTCTGCGACCTGGGACGCCAGAGGGAACCGATCTTGTTCATCTATGGCCAGTTGCTTAACAACTCGAAGTGCCAAGTATGGCGAGGACTTCACCCCAAAGGCTACTGTATCGAGTTGATAGGTCTTCAGAGGTTCTGTAGTGGAAAAGCGCCAAAGAATTTTCTGAAAGGATCGATGTTCAGGGTGAACCCATATTTGCCTATACATTTGTCGTATATCAGCGGTGAGGGCAATGCGATGCAAACGTAAGTTTAAAAGTATTTCAAAGATATCCAATTGAAGTTTAGGTCCAGTGAGGAGAGCATCATTCAATGAAAGCCCTGAGGTGGACTTGGCACTAGCATCAAAAACCACTCTTAATTTGGTTGTTGTACTCTCAGGCTTCAGGACACAGTGATGTGGAATATAATATGAGAGCGACTTTGAATCAGTGCTAGGGGGCAAGGACATGTGTTTTTGATCTAAATAATCTTCCATGAAGGCATGGTATTCTTTACGCATTTCAGGGTTGCATTCCAACCTTTTCTCCAGTGTATAATATCGCTTTTCTGCTTTGGACCTGGAATCTCCCAAGTCGCATGGGCCGTGTTGGAATGGCAGTGCAACTGAATATCGACCAGAACTTTCTCTTTTAACACTTTGACGAAATATGTCTTCACAACGAGTCTCTTCATGACTATAAATAGGTTTTTCTGTAGGAACCTCCTCCAACAACCAAAACTGTTGAAGGACCCTATCTAAATGTGGATCCAGCGAGGCACAAAAGGTTTTGGGTACTGTGGACTGAGTGAGAGACGTTTTGCCCATAAGTAGCCATCCAAAACATGAGCTTAAGGCCACAGGAGTGTTTGGTTGACCAAATATTCTCCTTCCATCAACTATGTAGGGATAGAATTCCGCCCCCACTAGACCATCCACTTCACCTGGTTGATAAAAGTGGTCATCTGCAAGAGTTAGACCCTCCAAATGGGGCCATGTTTTTGGTAGTATTTGGACCGCTGGAAGTTGATCTGTGATCTTGTCAACAATCAAAGCCGAGACATGAAACCTAGGCTTGTCTAAGAATCTGGGTTGAAGTGTCAATGAAGTAGTGCCATGAATGGGGAGCGGTGATTCCCCAATTCCATTAACCGAGCCTCTCAAACGATGACGAGATAAACCTAGCCTTTTAAAACAAGATTCAGTGACGAAGTTTGCCTGGCTAGCTGAGTCTACCAAGAACCTAACTTCTTGTAGGTTTCCCGATGCATCCGTTACGTGTAGCAATGCTGTAGATAGCAGCACCATGGATTTAAGGGATGTAGAAGTTGCTGACGATACGGTGGAAGCTGTACACGCTGTAGGCCTATAAGCTGCTTCTTCTTCTTCCACATTCGGGGTGTGACCTCAACATTAGGCCTGGCTTTCATTGTACGGTTTTCAAAATGGAGCAATGAGTGGTGTTTGGAGTTACAATGGCGACATGTTAGCACTGAGCTACAAGATGCTGCCTTATGCGAGCCACTTAAACAATTCAAGCACAGTTGCTTATGTTTTACAAATTCAAATCTTTCAACAGGAGTTAGTTTTAGAAAGAGTTCACAACGATACAAGGTATGGGGTTGTTTGCAATTTACACATAGTCTTGAGCTTCCAGAAGTATTTCCATCTGTTCTTTTGTCTCGATGTTCTTGGGGAGGTAGCTTGGATCCTGCTGCCCCCTTTGATCCAACTACAAACGAATGAACCCCACGTTGGCGACTTCTATCTGTGTAGGTGGGTAACTTGCCGTGGCCTATACCAACACCTGAAGGGGTCAGGGCCTCTTCAATCTGACATCGTTTTTCAAGAAAATGAAGAAACTCATTCATTGTGGGAAACGCATTGTCCTGTGAAGTTATTTCCCACTGCCTTTTGGACGAAGGATCTAGTTTGTGAATGACAATGAAAATTAACAATGTGTCCCATTGATCTACAGGCAGATTTTGGAGACGTAGTGCTCCCAAGTGTTCGTTGATAGTGGTTAGTAGTTTTCTCAAGTGAGTCGGCGAGTGCTTCACAATGCTAGGAAAATGAACCAGTTTGTCAAGATGAAAATTACAAATAACTTTCGGGTTGTTATATCTGGCCTTGAGTGCATAAATTGCTGCAGGAAAATCCGCTTTGCCGTAGGTGAGGTTTTTAACTAGTGAGAGTGCTTCATCATGAAGATGAGACTTGAGGATGGTAAATTTAACAATATCAGGATACTCATTGTTACACTCGACTAAATGGTGAAACAGATCATAGAATTCAGGCCATTCAGAAATGTTGCCACCGAAACTAGGCAATTCAATGGGCGGTAATACAATTTTACTAGGGCCTGGAAGACTCGTAGGAACAGGGCTGGGTGGTAACACTACTCTCTCACACGGCTTGAATAGTAGTGACTCTGGAAACAGCTGGTTATAAATAGAGATGAAGGAAAAGTAGGCCAACATAAATTCCTGCTGCTCTTTCACCTTATCACTCTTACTAGGTTGTTTACCCTTTGCCAGGTAACTATCCAGCTCCACAATAGAATTTTCAAACTTTTCCCGCGTACCTGTGAGTACTTGGGCGAACGATTGTATCAACTGTAGCCGCAGGGGATCTGAAGGATCGTCTTGAGCTTCTTTCACCTTATCAAACATCATGCGCATGAGGTTCAAAGATGCCGTGATCTTATTTTCGTAGACCCCAGCCATGATTAATTTAAAGAACGGTGTAAAACTAAACAAATAAACAATTATTATCAACTACGTTCGAGAACAAAACAAGGCGAGCTATTTATGTAAACAAAGAATGATCGATAGTAACCAGCAATCGATAGATTGCGAGAGAAGATCGATGTATCAGACCAGCGATAAGTTGCGAGATCGAGCGAGATCGATGTATCGAATCTCGTAGATCGATGAATATCGAACGTAAGTTTGTGAGAGAAGCCGAGAAATGACGTCACAAGTGACGCACAACAAAAAAGGGAACACCAAAGCCAATATACGAAACCAAATGACCGAATCAAAAGAATTACGAATCGTAATACGACAAAATAGAATTTTCTTGACCCACAAGAAACCCAACAACTTCAAAACAATTTAATAATGAAATTACACAAAGTACAAGAACAGCAGAGCGGGAAAATAAATGGCCAAGATGGCGCAAACGACTGGAAAACGAATCAACAAATTCACAATATCCGACCCGGACTGACCAAATGTTCTTTCCAGTCACCACACTATAGCAACAAAACAACAACAACAAAATCGATAAAAAGTGGACTGTATATAACAATGGGATAACTGCTCACCTCTGCTAAATAAGGTTCCGCGAAAAATGGAGGTTTACCTTGTGGGTTGGTATAGGAAGGAATAAGGAACAAGGTCGTTACGTTAATTCCTCGGCAATTCTTGAATAGTGGCTGTGGTTTTGGACCAAAGAGGCCCCTTTAGGGCCCGAAGCACAGATTCACACATAAACAATGATTTATACAACAAAAGAGGCAGTCGTCATAGCAGACACCCAACACGTACAGAGTCCCACGCTGAACTGCCTAACAAAAGGGACAAACGACCTACTTTCCCCCTCCTTTCCACTCTCAAAAAAGGAGGGGAAAACTCAAAAACGGCGGGAACCAAATAAAAAGAACCACTAACACAAACAAACCAATAAAAATAGGGAACTAAATAAAATGAACTAGGTTAAACAAACTATTACATAAAGGCTATTTTACAATATTAAATATATACAGTTCAGATACTGAACAGTGTGTCTTGAGGTGTGCGGGTCTTTCTGTAAAGGTGAGAGGGAATAGTTTGAACAGTAGAACTGATCACCTCGGTAATTGAGAAAGTGCCATCAGACGTTCAGATCTGGTGCAATATTTAAATATACCATGCGTTATTTCAAACTATGGTTGAAGCCAAAATAAATCCTATAAATTCCAACAGGGTTCTTTTTCCTTAACAAATCTATATTTTGAGTTTTATTCTTTAGATAAAATGCGTGAAAATGTGAAATTAGCTCGTTTTCAACGACTTTTTAATCATATTTTTGGGGTATGAGACTAGGTTCTAGATTTATCCTCACTCTAACAAATACAGTAATTTATTGATAGCGTATAACCCGAACGGGTAGTAAGACGCGATGCTAAATAATAATAATAATAATTTATTGGTTGGCTCACAGCAAAATGTTTTAAGATATTTGAGAATTAGCAGCGAGTTTTTCTCTTTACCTTGAGATAAGAAGATTCGTAGTTTTCTTTCCCCTCTTTCTTACTGACATTACAAAGGGTGGTTGTAGGTGAAGGGTGAAAGATAGTATAGGTTAGACAGAATATAGAATTAATTACAGAAAATGACACACACCATTGTATTTTAATTCATGTGGCCTGACAGCGATTGATATTTTCTCACTGATCAAGGCGGCCACCTTAAATTTAAAAAAAAAAGATCTTACTAAATGATGTCATGATTACGTCATAACTGCTATAGATAACATCTCTACTTCATGTGTGTACGTGTGATACATTTGCATTTTATTCATATAAAATTTTGTGGATTTACTGACGGCATGAAAAAAAAAAAATCAAGACTCGACGTCCAAGGTATACCGTCTATCAGAGTTGGCAAACTCACGGCCCGTGGACCACACCCGGCCCGCGAGACATAGCTGACCAACTCGCTTGTCTTCAATAATTTTATATTACTATCCGACCTGCAGTCATATACATAAATAAAAAATAATAGTTTAATTTTAGTGTGTCCATAATGTTTAACAATGAAACAATTTCTTAGAGATATTTCAAACTATGCTATATGCCCAGCCTTCTAAAATTGTGGGTCACGACCCCATACGAGGTTGCGTAAATGAATGTGGGAGTCGCGAAAAATTTGCCAACAGTAAAATGTTTCTGAACGTGCAACGACTAAAAATTTAATTCAAAATCCAACGCGTAATGAATCCGAGGTGTTTTTGACATAGCTCACCCCTGTTGCGTCACGTGACTTCACCTCAGCCTTGGTTCCGGCCCTGCAGTGTCAAATATTCAGCTAAGATTTAATTATTTATGTAAAAACAAACAAGGACGTCTATATCATAAGTATGAAAGTTTGATTTTGTCATTAATAAATGGTAAAATGATATCTATACCAAAGAATGGTTTTAAACTAAATTTTATTATTTATTATCAGTAAATGTTTGATGCTTCGAGTGTTTCACTGACCCACATAAAGATCTAGGAAAATATAGTTTTTTTTTTTTTAATACTTCGAATAATTTTTGTGATCACCGCGTCTTACTACCTGTTCAGGCTATACGCATAGATGATAATTACTTTAATGGGGTAGTACTAAGGAAGGAAGCATTTTTGGAAGGAGAGTGGGAAACAATTTAGAGAAAATCACCCTCATTACAGCCAATCAAGGGTGACCTGGTGGTCTAGGGGTAAGGTGTCAGACTTCTGTGCTGGCGGCCGGGGTTCAATCCTCGGTCCCGGCACAGATTTATCTGATTTCCAAACCCTTCCTTCACCTCTGACAAGACATCTTGTGAATGTGGGGAATACCAGGCCACCACCGTGGTACGGATTCCACGTTAAACTGTAGGTCCTTCATTTCATCTCACAATCACCCTACCATTACACATTAGCGTAATTGCGTATAACCCGAACGGGTAGTAAGACGCGGTGCTAATAATAATAATAATAATAATAATACAGCCAATCAAGATTCGAACCTCAATCTCTCTGTCATCGGCAGTCTAGTCTACCGCGAGAGTAGCGCGTTAAGACCACGTGGCCACCGAATCGGGTAATTATATCATCACCCCTTATCTTCCAGTGCGATTAAAATTTAAGTAGCCTAAAAGGGTAGTATGATGCGCTGCAGAAACAAAAGTTTAGAAAATATTCAAACAAATATTTTTCTCTAGACTGTGACCAGCAACACGCCCTGAGTTTGTGAAACTGGCCCTTTGAATAATTTGAGTTTGATACCACGGACCCGCCTCGGTGGCGTAGTTGGCTAACGCGCTAGTCGTGTTGAGCTCGAATGCTGAGGACAGGGAGATCGAGGTTCGAATCTCGGTTGGGTGAACTGGGGGTGGTTTTTACTCAATGGTTTTCCACTCTCCCTCCATACAAATGCGGGTTCACTTCCTCTAATTCAACCTTCCCAATTCCTAATCCATTAACGTAATTAGTACTTAAAGCGTATAACCCGAACGGGTAGTAAGACGCGGTGCTAAATATTATTATTATTGATACCACCGGATGTGAACCTAGAATGGTTGATTGAAAATTTAAATAAGGCTTATATCGATCTTCTACACACGCGATATATTATTTACGTGAAGCTTACACGTACTTTCTTAGCACGTAGCACCGCATGTATAACCAAGGAGGCTACGTCGTTAGCTGTGACATTGCCAATCAGATGTTGCACTTAGGTTAAATATTGACACAACTTTTAACAGTACACGAGTTTATTGTTTACTTGAATGAACACAAAACTATTCACAATGACACTATCTATACATATATAGACTTGTAAAGATAATTTAAAAGTTGAAATTTTCCCCTTTGAAAAGTCCAAAAATCCACATATTTCCGTTGATAATTAAGAGCTCTAATGTCCAAAAACGAAAGTTAACTGATATATGAGCTTAGAATGGATATTTGAGAATCGAATGATGTAATTTAATATGGGAGTCACAACACAAATGTATTGTAATTTTATTTTCCTCTCTCCCTGTTTGTTCTCCTATTGACGGACACACATCCATTTAGTTTCTGGCGTTTAACAATGTCTTCTAGACTATTCTTGTGCCTTAATTGTACTATAAATGATTAGTAAAGCTTAGATTATGGAAATTATATTTAGATAACTGATACAGTTCCATCCAACATCATATGCGAAAATTTGAGGAGGGAAAAAACATACCTAGACATGGGAATTGAACCTGTGACCCGTGGCTTAGAACTAAGCATTGGCACACTATGCTAAAGATCTTGGGAATTCAATTCCTGTCTTTAGAAGCCCTTTTAGAGAGATCTAATTTTTCTCCTAAAAGGTACCATAGCCACTGAAAAAGTATTCTTGATTTTATTAAATTAGGTAGCAGTCTTATCTACAAACTCAACTCAGTAGGTTTGGATCAAGTCACTCAACCTAGTTGGAGGTGAGGAGAGAGGGTGTGGTAAGTCAAGTTGGGTGATTGACGTGACCTTGATTTTCGCACGCCATCATTCGCGAGTAAGAAAACAAACCTCCCATCTTTATGAATAATCATTCCCATCTTTTAAACAAATAACATTTTATACTTGACTTCACGGTCCCTGAAACCATTTTTGAAATATATATATAAAGTGTTTAAAAAAACTTGTAGCCCCCTACCCCCCTTCATCCCCTACTCTCCAACAAAGGTCGTATCTTTGCGCGTTCTGACGAGTTCCTCCACAGACACGATATCAAATCTAGGTACAAGCAATGAGATACGCTAAGCGTTTCAAAATAGTACGTTTTTGTTTATTTAATATTACTTTTGTCTGTAATAATTTCAAAGCATAATTTCTATTTTCATTCGAATAAAAATTATATATATTTTTAATCTTAATAGGCTACTTTACGACAGAGTAAAAAAATATATATCAAAGCAAATGTAAGATTTTTATTTGAATTGTCGGAAGGACCAGATAAAAAAAAATTACACCTCGTAGGGTTGTTTTTTAAAAAATAAAATATGCTTGAATGTGTGTTCGGTTTCATTTCATAAAAAAAACATTATGCTTATTGGTACTCTTTGTTTAATTATGGCGTAGTGAGCATCACAAGTGCAAAGGAGCATTACTCACGGTGAGTTATCCGCGGTGTGACTTGACACGGACGGTTGTTTTTTAACTTGAGACCCTGACAGTCGAAAACTGTGGTCATGGGGTTTAAGACGTCGAAGCTTTATATATATATATATTCATCCCCACGTGTCACTATCCGTTCTGATTGTACTCGCATATTTGAAACAAATTACGCTAACGTGTTAGGGATGAGGAAGACTTAGTTGAATCAACATAATATGTGAATTTTTGGACTTTTTAAAGTAGAAAATTTAAACTTTTAAAATTATATTTACAAGTATATATATATATATATTACAAGTATATATATTTACAAGTATATATATATATATATATATATATATTCAATGACGTGAGGTTGCGATCGAGCTATACTGACCAAGCGGCCACCAACATTTGCGGATAGAGGGTGTCATGTAGTCAGCACAACGAAAACTCCCACGGTTAAACTCAGTTTCCTAGACCGGAGCTGCTACTCCTTTATTCAAGGAGCTCCTAATTTGTCCTCAAGAGGCTGAGATGACCCTGTTTCAGATCCACTGCTTCATAGAGAGATTATGTAAGTGGTGAGGATCGAACCCGGGACCTCTGGATTTGTAGCCAGGAACTCTGACCCCCATACCACGTAGGTGGTATATATATATATATATGTGTGTGTTGTGTATTTTTGTGTGTGGGGTGTGTGTGTGTGTGTGTGTGTGTGCGTGTATGTGTGTATAGGGTCATATGAAATAGTTTTAATTTAATCCGAATAAACGCCAAACTCGTGTATTGTTAAAAGGTTTTTGTCATTACTTAACCTAAGCGCAACATATGATTGGCGATATCCGAGCTACCTTGGCAGCCACCTGTAAGAAAACTTCTTTAAAAGAAAAAATACGGCCTGGCTTTTGTCTTGCAAATAAAAGCCAAAAGGGGGAAATAAAAAATAAACTCCCTCCCCTTCTTCCCTTTAAACAGTTTCGTGATTATATTATTCATATTTTATTATTTTTATTCTTCCTTTTCCCCACCCGCCATTTCCTCGTCTGTTGTCCATACAAGAGGTCGTGCTTATGAACTGGTCACGGGAATTATCCTGCAACCTAGCGGTAGGCCAGTGAAACACACACACACATACCTTATCCGGTGTAGCAGACTGGTAGAGTATTTTTTTTTTTACGACAGACCGACGAATGAAAATCAGCGCAAAGTTTTATCTCGTCTAAGACACAAGGAATGTTTTCCCATAATGCCTTAGTCCATTACTTTATTATATAAGGTTTGGTTAATTTAAAAAAAAAAAGAGCTTAAAAGAATTTCTATTGGTGGGAGTTTTCTTAAGTTTGATTACTTTGAAGGAGCGCCGAGTATTTCTCATTCCGTCGATCTAAAGTTATGACGATTCTTATGCATAATAATTAAACTCTTTTTCTATGAGAATTAATATTACGAATGTTTAACCTCTAGAGAGCTTTTAAAAAGATCTAGAATCATAAAGGGGTGGAGGTATGCATTTAGTTTAATTGCTTGTACTTAAATACGGGGGATAATTGAAAAAAAAAATGACTTTAAGTAATTTCAATAAATTATCAATGTTAATATATATCTATTTTACACTCTTGGGTTAATTAAGCGAATAATTATATAGCTGTACCGTTTGGTATTTGAACTCGAGGTCAAAATCTTTTAACAAATTTTAATTATTCAAACGTAAAAAAAAAAATTGTGAGCAAAATTAAATGTTAAGATTATATATTTTTTATTAAAATATATATAGGCATATATTTCCACTAGGTTTATTTTAATTTTAGCAAAATAAAGCATTAGGAACAAACAGCAATAAATGTTTGTAATATATTTTAAATACCAAATATTACATGTTTTGAACACACTTTAGCACATAAAGATATATTTAAATGTGATCATTTTTAAGTAAATAAATAAATAAATGGTTGGTAGACTATCAACTTAGTTAAGTGACACAAAGTACACTACAGTAGTCCCACGGCTTCTTTGGTGCTGAATGACAGCTCACAGCTGACTTATGACAGTCAACATTTAGGTATATACCTAAATTTTGATCGTCAGAAGTGACAGCTGCTAAACACATGTTTTTTCAGATCATATGGTTCGGCGTAGGGATACATAATTTGGTCTGATAATTTTTCAAAGCTTTTAGCTGTCAGTTGTCAGTCAGCACCAAAGAATCCATGGGGCTAATGTACGTTTACATTGAAATCTAACATGAAAAAATAAAAATGGGCATATGTATATAGAAAATCTTCTATGAAAAAGAAAAAATATAATTGTGAAACAAAATAAAACAACTAAAATTTTAAAATTATTTTGAAAAAATAATTTCATAATGTCTAGACCAGTGATTTTCAAAGTGGAGTACGCAGAACACATTTTAGGGGTAGACGATGAAGCAGTGGAATTATTTTACAAGTAGTAGCCAGGTCTCCACCGTGGTTCGGATTCCACGTTAAACTGTAGGTCCTTCATTTCATCTCACAATCACCCTACCATTACACATTAGCGTAAGTGCGTATAACCCGAACGGGTAGTAAGACGCGGTGCTAATAATAATAATAGTAATAATAGGTCCTGTTTTGTGTTTATTAATATATGTAGTTATGTAAAGTAAACTGTAAACAGACAAAAATAAATATAGATGTTTTATTGTATGCTCATTATTATACTAAAATATTTTATATCTGTACAAGGGGTACAAGGCTGTAGTCAACCAATAATTTCAAGGGGGGAGGGTGGGAAACATCCTCCAATTTCTAGAAGCTAGAAAACATTATAAATGATAAACAGTTCTAGAAGCTCTATGAAGGTTTTTTTTATGGCAACATTACCCCCTAACTGCCAAAGGTTAGGAAAAATTCTAATTATAAAAATAATCTAGAAGTTATCTGAAGTGTTTTATTTTTACAACATAAAACCATAACTAACGAAGGCTAGAAAAAATTCTAAATATTAAACCCCTCTAGAAGATATATAAAGTGTTGTTTTATAGTAACATAACCCCCTAACTACCGAAGGATAGGAAAACTATAAATATTAAACAACTTTAGAAGCTATCCGATGTGTTTTTATGGCACCATAACTGCTGAAACCTAGGAAAATTTCTAGATATTAAACAACTCTAGAAGCTAAATTAAGTGTTTCTTATAGCAACATAACCCTTTAACTGCTGAAGACTAGGAAATTTGTAAATATTAAATACCCCTAAAATCTATTTGAAGTGTTTTTTTTATGACAACATAGCTCCCTAACTACCGAAGGATAGAAAACTATAAATATTAAAGAACTTTAGAAGCTATCCGATGTGTTTTTATGGCACCATAACTGCTGAAACCTAGGAAAATTTCTAGATATTAAACAACTCTAGAAGCTAAATTAAGTGTTTCTTATAGCAACATAACCCTTTAACTGCTGAAGACTAGGAAATTTGTAAATATTAAATACCCTAAAATCTATTTGAAGTGTTTTTTTTATGACAACATAGCTCCCTAACTACCGAAGGCTAGGAAAATTTCTAGACAAAAAACACCTCTAGAAGCTCTTTGAAGTGCTTTTTATGGTAGCACAGCCTCCTAATTTGTATTTGTATCTTAATTTAGATATGGTTTGAACCATAAATAAAGCCATACATATTTTGTTCATAAGATTTTGATGGCTGCGGAGGGGGCGGGGGGTTGGAACCCTATGGCCTTGAAGGGGTACGCCAGTTAGGCTATATAAATATTCTCGGGGGCATACAAGCATACAACCCATCCATAAAAATAAACATGATTCTTTATTTATAAAATTACTTTGACATTTAATTTAATTTATTGTTTTATTGGTGTTGTTTTTATCACCTTAGAAAGGAGTGAAAGTTTTTTAGAAAATATCTTAGTGAAATTCTCACAGTGTGTTATTGAAAGTTTTCAGTCGTGATTTCAAAGTGCAGTTAATATCAGTCTCATTTACGTAGCCTTTCTAATTAATGACAAAGTTTTATAATCATCCATCCCCTTCCTTGTGCATATTTATACGGTCAAATGGTAATGTTCTGTGAAACGAAAATATTAGTTGCTAGTTAATTAATTTTTCAAACAATTTTAAGAGCTTGTCTCACTCCACAGATAACACCTAACCTAGGTAGGTAATACAGCTAGAACCAGACGTCTTAAGAGCCCGTCTCACCCCACAGATAACACCTAACTTAGGTAGGTAGTACAGCTAGAACCAGACGTCTTAAGAGCCCGTCTCACCCCACAGATAACACCTAACTTAGGTAGGTAATACAGCTAGAACCAGACGTCTTAAGAGCCCGTCTCACCCCACAGATAACACCTAACTTAGGTAGGTAGTACAGCTAGAACCAGACGTCTTAAGAGCCCGTCTCACCCCACAGATAACACCTAACTTAGGTAGGTAATACAGCTAGAACCAGCCGTCTTAAGAGCCCGTCTCACCACACAGATAACACCTAACTTAGGTGGGTAATACAGCTAGAACCAGCCGTCTTAAGAGCCCGTCTCACTCCACAGATAACACCTAACTTAGGTAGGTAATACAGCTAGAACCAGCCGTCTTAAGAGCCCGTCTCACCCCACAGATAACACCTAACTTAGGTAGGTAATACAGCTAGAACCAGACGTCATATAAATTCCAATTTTCATGGAAAGGGCCTTTAAAAACACAAACACATTTTTGCGCCCAAAATTGATGACAATCTTGCTATATTATTTGTGTTGTCTTATAGTTATTGACAATATCTTTCAAAATTGACAGTAGTAGATCACATGACCTGACGTACGAATACGTGAAAGTAGATCTAGTTAACTTTTTATAGCTATCAGGGATGTCAATTTTTAAGAAAATTAAGATATAGGTGGCTTTCTAAGGGAGTTTTTATCGAGTCCTTCATGATCTTTAAGATGCGAGGTAAATACCTTAAGTAAGCCAGTCTTACCTCAATTTTCTTACTTATGACATATGTGACGGATAGAAAAGTTGCTCGATTTAGTTTAAACCTCCTTTTTTCCTAAGCCAACAAGACGAGGGTTCGTTTAATGTGCACGCAATCAGACCTTCGGGTGGTTAGTGATGTCTGCACCATCTGGTAGTAATCCCATGTACTAGGGGAGTTCATAAAGTGTGATGGTTCCTCGTTACCTTCCACACTGAATTTCTATTAGCGAGAGTGAAAGGGCCTACCAATTTCACCATACATACATTACAGGGTTCTTTTACATGTCCACAATCTACGCGTGACCGACGGATTTAATTCCCCTCCGAAGGAAATTGTGCTACGGATTTTTATCGTTCAAGGAAAATCCATCGACCTCGGCTGGGTTTGAACCCATGGACATTGGTTCCTGAGGCGAGAACTTTACCCTAAAACCACCGAGGTCAACTACTTAAAACCTATTTAGGCCTATATATATATGTATGTTACGGGGTAAAGTCCAAAATTGGATTAAGTCGACGTTATCTGGATTATGTTGCCATAATCCAAATTACCAGGATAATGTTGAATTAAAAGTGATTGAATATTATATTTCGAGGTTTATCCGGGTAATCTTGACATTATCCAGCAGTACTTAGATACCTACTGTTAAATTCTAGGGATTAGGTTAGGTTAGGTTAGGTTAGGTTGGGTGAGTGTAAAATAAAGCATCAAAATGGGCCGTTTTGAATGTTAGTGCATTGCCACTATCCAATTTCAGGTGTCAATATCAAAATGGTATTCCAAAATGTAATCTGTATTTAAACTTGTTTAGTTTTTACAAATATTATTCAACGTTATCCGCAAGTCTTGCTGGTTAGTGTCGATATTATCCGGATAAGGTCGTAAATGAGTTAAAGTACTTTCTATTTCTGACTTTATCCACTTCACTTGGATAATGCTGACATCTCCCGGCTAGTCTCAACATTATCCAGATTTAGCACACTACCCTTTATATATATATATATAAATCAACGGTAGCTTTGATGAACGTGAAAAATTATGTTTTTTTTCGAAGCAAAAATTAAATACTATGTTGCTCCATTATTTGGTTTTAAATTATTTTGCAATTATCTACATCTTCCATATCTGGTAGCAAGTAAACGCAACGCGATTTTACAAACAGTTTTGAATATCATACGCACCACTCATTCGGTGACATAAAAAACAACACGGGAATCGTAGTTTCCTTAACCCGCACGGAAGAAAAGACAATTGTCGCTACACATTTCATTTGGTATGACCGCCCCCTTTCCAACGTTCTACTGCACCCTACCCAACATCAACAATTCTTCTCCTCCTCTCTAGGCCATCACAAAAGAATCATAATAGAGAACAAGGGAGGAGAAGAAACGTTTTTTGATAATTTGTGGTTCCATTGTTGCCCTGCGTAATAAGGTGGACGGGGAAGTGGTTCAAATAACAAGGTGTGGAATTCAATAGCGGACTGTTTGTTGCCTTGTGTGTGTGTGTGTGTTGTGTGTGTGTGTATGTGTGTGTGTGGGCTGGAACAGAAAATGTCTTGAGCGTTGTTACCACGCGGTCTTATTATTACCGGCGACTGAATAAGACAGGTAGTCTATTTGGGTCGGGATTCATCGTGAGTGATGGTGCGTGGTGTCTGGAGCCTGGAGGATAGTTACCAGGGTGAGAGTGTAGTGATGATGCGTGGTGTATGGAGCCTGGAGAGGATAGTCACCATGGCGGGAGTGTAGTGATGGTGCGTGGTGTATGGAGCCTGGAGAGGATAGTCACCATGGCGGGAGTGTAGTGATGGTGCGTGGTGTATGGAGCCTGGAGAGGATAGTCACCATGGCGGGAGTGTAGTGATGGTGCGTGGTGTATGGAGCCTGGAGAGGATAGTCACCATGGCGGGAGTGTAGTGATGGTGCGTGGTGTATGGAGCCTGGAGAGGATAGTCACCAGGGGGAGTGTAGTGATGGTGCGTGGTGTATGGAGCCTGGAGGATAGTCACCATGGCGGGAGTGTAGTGATGGTGCGTGGTGTATGGAGCCTGGAGAGGATAGTCACCATGGCGGGAGTGTAGTGATGGTGCGTGGTGTATGGAGCCTGGAGAGGATGTCACCATGGCGGGAGTGTAGTGATGGTGCGTGGTGTATGGAGCCTGGAGAGGATAGTCACCATGGCGGGAGTGTCTAGTGAGATGTGTAAAACGTGGTGTATGGAGCCTGGAGGATAGTCACCATGGCGGAAGTGTAGTGATGGTACGTGTGTATGGAGCCTGGAGGATATCACCAGGGTGGATGTGTGGTGAAGTCTCCCTCCCCCAAACGCGGTACACTTCCTCTAGATTAAACCTTCCTTATCCCTAACTATTTAGCGTAATCAGTTCATATTCGTATAACCTTAACAGCTTGTAATACGTGGCGTTAAAAAAAATATAGAAACTAAGGAAAACAAAGTCGATTATTCGATACTTCGATAACCTTGATTCTTGTCGATATAATATATCTTAATATCACAATTTTCGATATCTTAATTCTTACCTCCAGATTTAAGGAATATGGAAGTTTTGTTTATTTAAATGAAACGGTAACATTAATAATTGGATAATTTTTCACTGTAGCCATTATTAAACCTTTTGCTGTTTAATTTAAAGTACCGGAAAATTTTAAATGTACTCATCACGATCTTTGTGTTCTAGTAATTTTGTACAAATCCAACGTGGAAATTATAGTGGGGGGATTATTTTTTTTTTATGTCTACACCAGTGGTTCTCACATTGTGGTACGCGTACCCTGAGCAGCTCTCAAGGGAAAATTTGCAAAATGACAAGAGCACCAAATATGGCGGGGAATTTTCGAGGCTATCAATTGAAATTTTCTCCTTTGAATACCTGATATTTGTCATTTGAGAAAATTTTACTGTGGGGATGAATAATTAGACTTTTAATTGTGTACAAGGGTGGAATCTGAAAAAATAAAAAAGGCTTGAGAACAACTGGTCAACTCGTTTAGTGTTTTTTTTTTTTTAAATAGTCCTACATATAGTAAATATATAAATAACATTTTTTGAATAAGATGTTTAAGGCATAGAAAAATATTTAAAATTGTAAATGTCAAGGATTTGGAATCTAGAATCGGGGGGGGGTGGGGGGGAATAAAGGTTTAAATTTAATAAACGAGAATCAGAATCGAGAGAAAGGAATCGTGCTATCTCTGTAAAAACTTTATATATCTTTAAGTTAAAAAAAAAAAGTTTGTCTAATTTGTGTAACCAGCTAGAAGGTGTGCGTGATAGGCACAGACCAAGTAGGTTGTAGATGTTTGGAGTTAACGATACACAACTCTTTGGCGATCAGGCGTTGACAAGAGGCGTGGTCAAAACCACCTCACGATACTCAAAACTAATGGTTCTCTCTCTCTCTCTTTGTTACAAGTCTTTAACTACATGAGCCACGCGACCAGGCTTAGGTCATTAGTTCCCCCCCTCCCCCCTCCTCTCTCCAAGAGGTCAAAAACACCGGACGGCCACTAGATTTAATTAGATAATTAATATGTGGTCTAACTATAGCTGGACCACCATATTAAGATTATTTTTTTTACTAATTGAAACTAGTTAATGTTACAAGATTATTGTTTTTCTCGATTCCAATTTTTAAATTTTAATATCGATTTTTTTTAGTCTCGATTTTTTATTTTTATTTTACGATTCTTTGATTTTTTGATTTGGGCTTATTGATTTTTTTAAAATCTATTTATATTAATTTGTTGACATTTTATAGTTTCAAACTTCTTCTATGCTTCCAAACTCACATTTAAAATATGTTCGCGTACTATTAAGGTTGGAAAAAAACCACCTGAATGTATGAGTGCCAGAAATTTTCTTTACAAGGATTTGAGAAATAATAATCGAGTTCTCGATTGTTGTGATATTGAGATTTATTCACTGAGTAATCGAGTTTGATACCTTTAATCGAATAGAACAGCCAATCGTGTATACATCCACCCTAAATGTGTTCAAGTTCACAAGACTTCTAAATAAATGGTACGGAACTCCACACGACTTTCTCGCTCTATTGTTTAAAAATGGAGATATTTACCCAAAACTCGTGATATATGTGAAACGAAATAATATACACTAGCAAACCCAAGCAGAAATTGCACTATATTTACGTAAAACAATTTTTGAGTCCTGGTTTTAAATTTTATAATTTTAGTTAAAAAGAATTAATTAATTAAAGAATTAATATCCTCATTTGTATGTTTGGACTGATAGAAAAAAGATCAATATTGGGTCCACAAGGGTCAACACTTCGTATTAAAATTTCAAATTCCTGTTAAAAATTTTTGACATTTTATTAGGTGTTGCAAATATTCATGTCATCGCATTGCTATTAAATTCCTCATTTAGAAATTTTGGCTAATAAAAAATGTAAATATTGACTATTGAGTCTAAAATGGAGATAGATCATTGTTTTACAAACATTTCTCTTAAGAGGTTTAAGAAAAACAACATTAACTTTTAGAGACTTACTTATATTTAATTCCTCTATGGCATTGGAGAATTATTGCGTTAAAACTTGAATAGTATCTCTTTACAACTAAAAATCACAAAATTGTACTAATATATTTGCGAATATCTCAGAAACGGTTGGTTTTATAAAAATATATTTCATATAAATTTATTTTTATTTTTAATAGTACTTCAATTTTGCTATGATAAGTTATTTAGTATCTCAAATAGTTGCGAAGATACGGAAGTTTCTGCTTCTATAAATTACCCTTAAAGTCGTTTTCATGGAAAAATAAAATAGCCAGTTTATTTTTATAATCTTAATCAATACCTAGATACGAAAAAAAAAGAACTTTTGAACACAAGGCGAGGCTTATGAATATATAAAAATAAATTTTGTAACTTTAAAACTAGATGATATTTTTGTATAGCATCCTAATTATCGTCCGAGCTCTATCCCTAATTTAATTGCAATAATGGGATAAGGATTATTAAGGTGATATTTTAGAATATATGTACCCTCTTTTGCGCGTGGAAAGAGTTAAAACCCATTTCAGAGAGAAAAACACCTTAGTACCACTGGCCGGGATTCGAACGCTAACCTTCTCGTCACCGGCAAACCAGACAAGGGGAGACTGACTTCTTTGTCCACGTATCCACCTAAGCGGGTCATTGTTATAGTTTACATCTGTGTTTATTGCTGTTTATAAGAACCTATGTTTGACTAAAAAACTTGTTTTAAATAATTAAACATGCGTAATTTTTTTTAAACCAATTATATCATAATATTTAATAGGCCTATATAATAACCAGCCAAATGTTGGCGAATTTCTTTAAATCGTAGCCCTTATCCCCTTGTTCGCTTAGGTTAACTATAATATAATATTTTTTTATAGAAAAGGCCTTTAAAAAGTACAAACAAACTTTCAATCAACATTGATATCATTTTATAGTTGATATCTATCAAAAGTGACAGCTGTAGATACCGTGACTTGACGTACAAATACATAAAAGTATATCTAGTAACTTTTCTAAATGCCCAATAAGTCTCTTCCTATGAAAATTGGACTGTAGCCTAAAATCCGGGTAGGGTGTACTCTACCAAAGAACGTGGCAATAAAAATAAAACAGCAATATTAAAATACCATAAACTTTAACTATAACATTAAGATGAAGTATAACATCGAACGTTACGAAACAAACCAGCCAACTTGCAAGATATGCGATATATATCCACGAGTAACTAAGTTACTTATAAAACCCTTAACATTTAATTTTTCACGAATAAAAAAATAAAACACATTAAAATGCCGAAAGAGAATAAAATAGAAACCTGTTCTTATTATCAACCATCGCTCTCCTTTTTTTTAAAGAACTATTACTAACACAATCGCATTTATTAACCCATTACAGATTGAACACTTTCAGATACAATATTTCCACTAGGGGATAAATATTTCCAGATAAAAATAGTAATACACGAAGAAAAAACTATAATAATAACAACAATAATAACAATAAATGAGTAGAAAAAGCAAGCTTTGGCTTAATACCAAGAAAATGTTTCTTCGATTAAAATAAAATGAAAAAATAAGAATAAAGATGAAGAAATAAACGAAGTAATCCTCTTTGAGGTGTCTTCTTTTAAATATCCCCCCCTTTTTTTCATCTTTTTTTCCCCAAACTATCCTATATTTCATCTTTTCTTAGTAACTCCTTCATCGGACTTAGCAGCGCTCTAGTATCGCCCTAATTGCCCCGGCTTCGAATCCAGATGAGGGCTGGAGATTGTAACCCAGGTCATCTTAACTTGTCGGCGAGCGTTTCTTGTTTTGTTTTTCTAACCAGCTTTTAGTTTGTGTTTTTTTTTTAATTTAAAAATAATAAAAAAAAACTGATCTCTTGTCTACCTTTGCGGGATCTTCAACCTTGTAATTTCCACCGGCTAAATACCGGTAATTAGATTACGGCAAGTAAGAAACTTAAATGAGGGAAGGGGTTACAGAGGAGAAAAATAGGGGAGGATGGGGGATAACCAATAAATCAAAAAAACCTGCATGTATCCTCACCCCCCCCCCCCCCCCCCACACACACACACTTACCTGACGGGATTCCACCGGTTTGGAGCAAGAATGATTTAAGAGGATATAATCAAAGGAGAATATGATTGTTGCCATCATTGTCTCATAAGTATGGGCGCGATGTTCCTGTACTTAATTCAGTACAAGTCAACAATTACAGTGTCTTTATGAAGACTTAGTAAAACCAGCAGTTATCTATCACCCGCTTCGGCTACCGTATGGTCTAACGCGTCGAACTGGATTGCCATTGGCGGGGAGATTAGGGTCCGAATCCCGGTAAGATGATATTTCCCTTAAATGGTTTTCCACCCTACATCCAAGCAAATGCTAGTACAGTTCCTCTAAGATTATACCTTCCTTCTTCCTATTATACTAACGCAATTAATTAATGTGAACGGGTAGGCTACTAAGACGCGGTGAAAATAAAAGTTGTTATTATATAAACGTGTACGTGATTTGGTAGTAGTTTGGGTAATAGTTTCAGCGAGGTTTAAGTACAGACGCATCAAATTGAACAGTAACTTCCCTGAATTTCAAACAAAAGTTGAATTAAATTTTTGTTTTACCTAAATTTATTTAATGGATGGATTCATAGGTAAAGAATATATCTGTGTGTAAAAATAAAATTTATCTACTATCTAAATTGAAATATGCAATACATCTGTGAAGAGTCAAGTGAGTGTATGTGGAAGGCAATGCCAATAGAAATAAATATTTGGCATTTAAAAAAAAATAGAAAATAAATAAAAAAACAGTGGATCGTTGCAGCGATGAATGAAGATTATCACGCTTAAACGTATTTAAATAAAAAAAATTTTTACAAAAAAGGTTTTGATGGGCCCTCAATAGACCTTTTAGTGAAAGTTTTACTCATCAAAGACTTTCGAA
Source organism: Timema cristinae (assembly GCA_039000515.1). Taxonomy (NCBI): domain Eukaryota; kingdom Metazoa; phylum Arthropoda; class Insecta; order Phasmatodea; family Timematidae; genus Timema; species Timema cristinae. Next base: position 7,700,716 of record JBCFYV010002255.1, on the reverse strand, counting down.
CTTCCTTAGATTTTGAGCTTTCATTGTTTAATTTTAAGCACAAACAGTGGCGGCTCGTGTATAGGCACTGCTGAACTGCAGCAGCCCCTATTTCCACTTGATATTATCGATATCACTTAATATAATGAGTCCTATTTCTCTTTAATTCTTTATTTATTTTTGTAGTACAATATATATTCCTTAAACTTAATGTCAGTACTTTAGTAGCCATCCTTGAGTTTATGAAAAAGATACAAAAATCTTTGTATGGAACTGTGCGCTTCACAGTGCCAGTGACGTGGTGTTTGACTGTTGTTCGCATGCGTACATAGGAGGGGGTGGGGAGGAAGGCCGAACTACCAGGTAGAGGGAGCACTGTTGCTCTCGCAGTGCCGGCTCTGGCGTGATGGTGTAAGGAGGTTTTTATTTACTCAGCATGTGTTGTGCTTAAAAACCGTGTACCATATTCTTGAATGTGATAAAGTGTAGAAGAGTATAGAATTAGATCATTATCCTTCTTCCAGCTATTCTATTTGATTCTTTTTTTATGTTCATTTATTCAACAGAAAGACTAAATGCGCAGCCAGTATTTTCAATGGAGAAAAATGTCCTCAATTGTCATCTCAGAGATCAAGGAGAAAATTATTGAACTTTTTGCGCAAATTAAAACAATAATAACGGGTTTAATTTTAAATGAATAGAACAAGCTTGAACTGTAGCAATTTAAGTTAAAGTAAGTCAAAAATGTGTTAATTTTTGGTTAAGATTTTATCAAGTTTCTGAATAAATTTTCTTTTTGTACATGTTTTTTTTCCTTTTACACAACTTTAAAACAAAGGCTAAAAATTAGCACCCCCACTAATTTTAGCTACGAGGCGCCACTGAGCACAATGTATAATTTCCCCTTTCCAGCACAATGATGTATTTAATTATACCACTCTCCCAACTTTCTATCTCTTTATTGCACCACACCCCTTAAGTGAGAATAGAATCCAGTTATTATTTTTCCAAAGATAAATATTTTATTTAATCTACTGATACACAATCATAAACAAAATCATGGTCCCCATGGAAATGTAACTATTATTATTAGCACGGCTTCTACTACCCGTTCGAGTTGTACGCACTTACACTAATGTGTAATGGTAGGGTGATTGTGAGATGAAATGGAGGACCTACAGTTTAACGTGGGATCCGAACCACAGTGGAGGCCTGGCATTCCACATATTCACAAGTTGTGATTAATACACGTCTTGTCAGAGGTGAAGGAAGGGTTTGGTAATCAGATAAATCTGTGCTGGGACCGAGCATTGAACCCCGGACCTCCAGCACAGAAGTCCGATACCTTACCCCTAGATCGATGAAGATGTAAAATAATAATGATTTCACATGTGAGCCACAGTAGATTTGCTAGGAAACTCAGGTTTTCGTTGGAAGATAATATTTTTGACGTCATCTTGGAACCCTAAACTTTAAAATGAGCGGTCGTTTGTCAAAATCAGTTGAGCCGTTTTTTCGTAATTTCAACTACCGTAAATGGTCTGATCAAATTATATACATATAGCTTCAATAGAAATTTAAATAAACTTATCTAATGAAGTTATATTTTATTTATTTTGGCCCAACAATTTTTTTTGCAATAAAATGATAAAAAAATACAGAAAAAAACTCATGCTCCCTTTCATCCCAAATTAATAATTTGGAGATATTTTGCGAAGTGGGTTATATCTTAACTTGAAACACTCTTAATTAGCACTCTCACACTTTGACGCCAATGTAAGAAATAGAAAAAGAGGGAGAATAAAATTAGTAATTCACCTCAAGAGGCATCTTGTCTATATGCTGATAACACTTCCTCTCTTCCGCTGACGAGTTTACACACCCATTCTAATATTTTCCGTCTGAACAAAACTGACTTGCATTTCAAATTGCTCTTGTTTCATATGCTAGGTATATATTTTTGTTTCCGTCGGGTTTTTTTCATTCAATCTACATCCTGACAGGAAGATTCCTACTGAACATTTTGGTGAATAAACCAAACATCCTGAGTTGTAGACTATTTAAAAAAAATTTTTTTAAGGTGTTCTGTCTTATGACATGTCCTATCTTTTGTCAGGGAACTTAGACCGCCAAATGCACCCTATTTTCTGCCTCCTTCAGCTCCCAGAATTTTCTATTTTCATTAAAGTCATTCAATATTTGAATCCTCCTTCCTCGTAGGCTCCTCTTTTTCTCAATCTTTCCTTCTATGACGTCACGCAGAAGATATTCCTCCTAAGAATGTGTCCGATCCAGTTTCCGTTGCGCCAAAGAATCACATCCAAAATGTTTATCTTTTCAACCTGCACTATTCTTGGGACTTGTTCATTTGTTATCCTGTCTGCCCACCTGATCTTCTCTAATCTTCTCCAGTTCCACCATTTCAAAGATCTCCAAGTATTTCTTTTCCATTTTCCTGAGAGTCAAAGTTTCTGCTCCAAACAGCTCAATGTTCCAAATGTAGCATTTCATCAATTTATTCCTCAGTTCCAAACTCAACTTACTGGTCAACAGTAACCTTTTCTTGTTGAAAAACTTCCTTTAAAATAAAACTTTCAGATAGAAAAACAATATTCTTGTGACAATGTAAGACTTTTTTTTTATATATAATTATTTGAGAAATTATAGTTTTTGTTTCAATGCTTTATCTTTAAATCTCGTCGAACAGAAAAGCTACATTAACGTGGGATATTCTATCTTGACTTGCCATGACGTCATAGGCTTATTAAAGAAGTTGCTTATCTAAGTTTCATATTATCGTAGTGTATAGCACATAGGTGTGCATATGCATACGTCATTATGAATGCGTTTCGGTTCCATGTAACATGAACATGTGTGTAAAGAAAGGAAAAGCTATCTAAAATTAGTAAAGGTTTGATTGAAGAGGCGGATAGACACTTGTCTCAAATTTATACTCAATAGAGTAGTTTATTATTATATTAAAGTTACTTTAATTTTAATTTGTCTCCATTTAGAATCCGGCGCCAAATTATAGATCATAGATAAGAGTATGAATCATAGTTAAACGAAAGGCTCCGAAAATATAATAAGCCATGAATGTTGAACACATAAAAATAGACATTATCATTTTATGTTTTTAACATAATATTGTAAAGTATAAACATTTTAGAATATATCTATTCGTTTCAAAAACGCCTGACACACAGATGGGTAAAAGTTGAGAAATATTTGTGTAATCAAACTATTTCTGTTATGCAGTGTTGCCACCTTGCGATATGTTAAGCACAGGACATTTTAATATTAAAATAGTTCCGCTAGCTTCTATCTTGAATTGAGGCTTAGTTCTGATATTTCTCGTGTTAGGTAGTTCCTTCAGTTTTTATGTATTTCATCTAGTCACCGTCTTGAATTGAGGTTAAGTTCTGCTAGTTCCTGTAACCTATTGACGTACTAGTCCTGATAGTTTCTGTATTGAGCTAGTGCCACTAGTTACTCTCTTGAAATAAGGCCTAGCTCTTATAGTTCCGGTTTTGAATCAGTTCCACTGGTTATTGTAGCGACGAAAGACAAAAACTCTTGACAGTTCCTGTATTGCAACATTACGTATCACACATATTAATTTGACAGTTTGTATTTTCCTCCTCTACAACCTTCATTCTATTTATTTTTTTAATTTAAATAATAGCTTAATTTCTTTGCTAGTTCCATGAAGGTTTAAGGGTAGCTACAGTAGCCCCATGGTTTCTTTGGTGCTGACTGTCAGAAGTGACCGCTGCTAAAAACATGTTTTTGCAGATCATATGGTTCGGCGTAGGGATACATAATTTGGTCTGGTAACTTTTCAAAGCCATCAGCTGTCGACTGTGAGTTGTCAATCAGCACCAAAGAAGCCACGGGGCTACTGTATATATATCACTATCAGCTTTGCGAGGACGAGGGAGTTGTGCCATTGTTGCCTGCAGCTGCGAGCCGTCAACAACATAAAGCCCTGTGTGGTAAGAAAACCCATGCTACGGAGACTAATAAACGAACAAGTTCGTGATTCAACATGAACACCCTCCCCTCCCACTGCCTCCTGTTACCCACTCTATAACACAACAAGCACAACCCTTCTTGAGATACCAACATAGAGTGGCACCCCCCTCCACCCCCCTTTTCAATAAAACCGCGAACCCACGCCTCGGTGACGTAGTTAGCTAAGCTGTTAGTTTAGTGTTGAGCTAGACTGCAGAGGACGAGAAGATCGAGGTTCGAATCTCGCTCGGTGAACTGGAGGGGAAAGGGGGGGGGGGTCCTAAATTGTTTTCCACTTTCCCTCCACTCAAATGCGGGTTCACTTCATCAAAATTCAACCTTACCAATTCCTAATACATTAGCGTAATTAGTACTTAAGCGTATAACCCGAATGGGTAGTAATGACGTGGTGATAAATAAAAAAGAAAAAAAACGGGGTTCGAACTCGGGAGAAATAAATGGGGAAAATGTGTGTGTATGTTTATAAGGACTGGGGGGGAGAGGGAGGGAGGATGGGAGAACAATTTTTTAATCCCCACGTCCTAACTGTTCAGGTTATACGCATATATAATAATTACTCTAAAGGGTAAGGATGAGGGAGGAAGCATTTCAGAGGTAATCTACTCGCCAAAATGTTGACTACAAATCGTCAGCTAGGCATTGACGATCATGACTAAAACTGAGGTCATATAATCTCGTAATCTTTCTTTACCCTCCTTTTTTATTTATTTTTTGTTGAGGGGGGGATGGGGTTTAAAAAGTCCCCCACATCTTGAAGAACAGTGCCACACACATAATTTCATCTTTACCCTCCCCCACCCACCACAACTTTTCATAGACTAATACTATTTTGAAAGACATTTAACCACAGGTGTCGCTTAGCTCGTGTTTATGATAGGTCTATCTTCTTGATGGATATAAAGAGAGAAAAAATATTCGGTGTTGAAAGGAAAGGTAGGGGGGGTGAGGGGGGAGGAGAAGTACTACCCACCCACCCGCGGGCCAGTCATGTCGCTAGGGCGTGTCCCACCGGTGTCGGGACCCCTACTGATTACAAACCTCACAACACTCTGGCATAGCCCTGTAATCTACCGGCATCAAGATATAATAAAACAGGGTCACTTTATAGAGAGGGACTTTTTTTTGGAAAAAAATTAAAATAAAAAAAATGGAGGCGATGATGCCCTTTAGTTTAATACGATTTTTTTTAAAAGTCAATCAATGAGGTCACAGTTCAAACACTTGAAGAGGGAGGGGGGTTAAAAAAACAAGTTTTGTTTTATCTCCTTATGGGGGGTGCGGGGTGCGTTTATGATCGTCATGGGGGGGGGGGGGGGCGAGAAGAAAGGTGCGTTGTGTGTTGTTGATTACGTCGAGAAGGTCTGATGATGACCCGTCCTAAATAATTGTGAGTGCGTCGTCTTTGTGCCTGCCGGGAGGTCAGTGGCGTACCGCGAGGGTCGGGGGTGAGATGTTCGGTATTTTCTCCCTAGGATGGCAGCTTTTCCCGCGCTTGCGTGGAAACAATTCAGTTGTATAGACGATCGACTCAATCGGTGCGCATGAGCCTAAACAAACTAACTCAATCAGTGCGCATGTGCCTAAACAAACTAACTCAATCATTGCGCATGTGCCTAAACAAACTAACTCAATCAGTGCGCATGTGCCTAAACAAACTAACTCAATCATTGCGCATGTGCCTAAACAAACTAACTCAATCAGTGCGCATGTGCCTAAACAAACTAACTCAATCAGTGCGCATGTGCCTAAACAAACTAACTCAATCAGTGCGCATGTGCCTAAACAAACTAACTCAATCAGTGCGCATGTGCCTAAACAAACTAACTCAATCAGTGCGCATGTGCCTAAACAAACTAACTCAATCAGTATGAATGCACTTACAATATGAGATACAAGCAGACAGCTGTATCAGCTGTTGTGAACTGATTTTGAAATATCTCGTCATCGGAAAAGCACGTTTGTCGTCTCGTTTAATGTTCACCACACAAGTAATAATTAAAAGACACAAAACGTGGCGATAATCTAAAATGTGTGTTTATCCACTAGAGAATTAAATACAGTATAAAGTCAATAATTAGGACTAATTTGTGGATTGACACATGTCCGCATTATCGATTTGTCCGTAATTTTGAAACTACAACATCTATATCAAAGATAAAAAAAATCAAGCATAGACAGGATACTTACGGAAAACTCAGTTCTAAGGTAGAAACAACATTCGAATTAACCACGTTATATAGGTCTACTAGCTGTTCTCAAACTTTTTTTTAGATTGTACCCCTTGCTCATGTCTAAAAGTTTAATGTGCTTCCCCCACCCCCACAAGATACAATTACAAATAACAGGCTTTAAAAAATGCGATCAGTTGGTAAATTATTGATATATTTAATCTACTGTGAAAAAATATCCGTAGTCAAAACATTTCAAATGTGACAAAAATAGTTAGAGAGAATCTTATTGTTATGGCCTTAACATTATCTCTTATTGAGAATCATTATGATCAGTTAAAAAAGACATAACCTTACTGTTAAAAGTTTTACACATTTTCTTCACAAATTCATTCAAAAATTAAGAAAAAAGTAAGCATAAACACAATATTTTTAAATCCAAATTTTAATTGTAATTCTGGAGCTGATATATTATGAACCCCAAAGTTTTTCTGTGAGAGGGGTGTGACTGCATGGCTTGGCACAACTTTACGATGTTTGATTGGTCAGTTGAAACTTTCAAGCGGTGGTCCGGCTCCAAATTTAGCCTATTGCGGTACTTATTTTTAGGTACACCATGGATTAAAAAAAAACAATCTCACAGAAATATGTTGTTGAAAAAAGGCATAATAAGCTGATAATGTAGAAGGTGTCAAGTAGAGGGTTGAAAATTCTTAGAAATTGGTTTCCAGCCGAGAGCAAATACGGGAAAAAGAGGGGTAATTGCCAATAATTAGGGTTTTCCCTAAGTCCCTTGTTATTTTACCAACTTTCCCTTGAGAGCTGCTAACGTATCCCTTGAAAGGTGCCCACGTACCCCTGGGGGTATGCGTACCCCAGTTTGAGAACCACTGCTCTATATTGTATCGATAACCAGTCTTGTATGAGTTGCAATGCATCATGGGTCAACATATGGAGTGTGAATTGCTGCGACCTTCGAATAAACTCTACTCTCACGTGTGATTCAAGCTTTAAGCAACAAACGCGTCTGGTTTGCAAGGTCACAGATCAAATCCCGGTCAGCTATATTGAGAATGTTTTTTTTTCCCTCCCTTTAACAACTTCCCAAACTCTCTCCACGTAGGCCTATGGGAGAGTAGGCCCCCATTCCGGTTAAAATTATTACTTCCTCATTCCTACTCCATTATTTATTTATTTATTTATTTATTTATTTATTTATTTATTTATTTAGCACCACGTCTTACTAACCGTTTGGGTTATACGCTTAAGGCCCTTAGCCCTGTCGAGTGCAAGTCTAAAACCTATTGTGTGGGATGTTTGGCAGGAGGGTGAAAGGTGTAGCGTGGATTCACAACCGACCAAAGTATCCTTCCGCGCCAACAAGAACAAATGGCTCACTGAAACCGTAGATGGCGCTAGCTACCGGACAGGTCTTACGGAAAAATCATACGTTTGGAAATACCATTTTTCTCCAGAACGAGTGAAATTTTTATGTTAATATTTTCAACACCCCTTCTAAGATAATGTATCTATGTTTATTAATTGTTACATTTTCTTATTTTTTTTGTTAAGAAGCCGGCAGTTTTCTATTGAAAAATATCAATTTTATCGATATTTGATCACTGTTAGAATTATAGAGGAGGTGTGTATAAAAAGTATAACTAATCAACATGCTTCTATTATTGATCAAACCGTTTCTGAAAAGAAAATTGCTAAACAATAACAACTCTTGAAGATAACCGTTTGTTCCTACGGCTCCACATTTCCACGTCAAATGAAAAGTGCCAGTCACCTTAAGTACTAATTAAGCTAATGGATTAGGAATGGGAAAGGTTGAATTTAGAGGAAGTGAACCCGCATTTACGTAAAGTAAGAGTGGAAAACCATTTAGAAAAAGCCACCCCCCCAGTTCATCCAATGGAGATTCGAACCTCGATCTTTCCGTCCTCGGCAGTCTGGCTCAACACGAAACTAACGCGTTATCCAACTACGCCACCGAGGTGGGTCCTATTCCATTAGTGTAAGTTAAATGCAGATAGCCCAAAAGGGTGGTAAGTCAAAGTTGAAAAAAAAAAACACTTTTCGTCCAGGCTATCTTCATATTTACATTAATAGAGGTTTGAACGAGAAATATAAAATTAATAGAAAATGTATCCACATTCACAAATAAGATCCAAGTGGAAAACCATTTAAGAAGAAGGGAAAAAAACCTATCTGTTGGTCGAATGATCTAAGGCTTCAGTCTCACAATAGATTGGACTGCCGATGATGGGGAGATCAAGGTTCGAATACCGGCCAGGTGTGCTAAGGGTGGTTTTCCATTATTTTTTCACACATACGCGGGTAAGCTTCCTTTAAGTTCAACATTCCTCATCCCTAACACATTGGCGGTGATTAGTACATAGGTGATCCGACACTTAAGCTCTGTCAGTAGTGTCTACCGAGCTAAGACACGGGTTCGATCCCAGTCATGGCTGAAAATTTTATCATTGGTGAAATGTGGGTTTACCCTCTCGTAGTGATGGGTTAACGGCCGGGGGACTGGAAGTTGTGTCTTTTCTAGTCTTAAGTTAGATTATAAGGCATATGAAGCTAAGGCAGATGAATAAAAAAACTGAACCAGACCACAGGTTGGAAACTGTAATAGATGTAAAAAAAAGTTAAGTGTATAGACGTGTGATCTGATTCTAAAAAAAGAGAAGATTGTTTACACCCAGCCCGGATTCGAGCCTTGACCTCCACGATAACTAGCAGACCAGAAAAGACGATGCTGACGCCATATACAATACTCCATCTCCCGTTGCGGGTCGCACGCGGTCTGAGGATGACCATCACCCCCGTGGTCCCAACCGACGATCGCTGACGGAAAGTGCACTTGTTGCTTTTGGGGGGGAGAGAGGGGGTCGACTTGTCCAACCTGGTGCTCCCCAGGGGGTCAACGTGCGAGGTAGTAAAAAAAATGCTTCACGCGGCGTCTTCCACCACTACTCATCGATACGCCGGACGTTTAACAACGTTGTGACGTAGCGGCAAGTCAAGATAGGAGTCCACATTTTATAGTGATCATACCTAGAGGTCACGGGTTCAATCAGGGGATTTTTTTTTATCGAGAGGGGAATAATTCCTACGGGCACCAGAGTTTGGTTGAGATCGGGGGTTCGATCCCAGTCGGGTGGACGGAAAACGGTTTTTCCTAAATGGTTTTCCACTCTCCCTCCATGAAAATGTGGGTGCACTTTCTCTAAATATAACCACTACCGTAATTAGTACATACCCTAACGGGTAGTAAGACACGGTGCTAACAAAATAAATTCAAATCTCCAGATAGTGGAAAACTTTTTTTTCTCCATTGCTGTATCTCCCCCCCCCCCCATATATATTTGAAGAAATTATTAATAGCGGTAGATAACCTTCCTACCACCCCCTCCTCCCCTATCCCATCCCATCAAAAATAATTTTGAAGCCTCAACAAAAGTTCCAAGCATTTCAATGGGAAAATATGTTATCCACTAAATAGAAAATAATTTAATTGCATTTATCTCTCCTCCCTCCCCCCTTCCTATCCTACCACCTGTAAACCCAATGAAAGGTTAGGAACATGTTCAATTCTCCTTGCATTGTTGAGAAAGGGTCAACACCCCCTCCTCCTACCTAATTCACAACCCCCTTCGACCCCATAAATTCATCACAAGTGCCAAACCTGTACGTTTGCTTGCTTTATCTTCAATTTAATAACCTGCGCGCTACCCCACGTTGCTATCCATGCAACAGTGACACATCTCCCTCACGATATTAGCATTCTTTCTCGGAGCTTCGTATCCTTTTCGTACTCAAGTTGGAAGGAACGAAAGTAACCCAAGTTAAGGGGGACGTCTCTGTAAGGGAGAAATTAATTCGCAGACGTTTCAAATCTAACGCGATATTAAATTATACGATGCGTTATTTCAAAATAAGGTTCACGCCAAAATAAAGTTTAAAGATTACAATTGGCCTCTTTTTCTTTAACAATCCTTTAGATCGAGTTTTATGAATATAAAACAAATATATGAGAATATGACAGACAAGGGTGTAGTGGAACGGGAACGCCGTTCCGGAACTACTTTTCGTGGAAATATATTAAAAATAATTTTGTTTGGTGTAAAGTTATATAGTATGCAATTCTAAGTTAATTAATTGATTTTATATTAATATTATATAAAACTTTTATTCATACATTATTATTATTATATTAGCACGCGTCTTACTACCGTTCGGGTATATACGCACTTACGCTAATGTGTAATGGTAGGTGATTGTGAGATGAAATGAAGGACCTACAGTTTAACGTGGAATCCGAACACGGTGGAGCCTGGCATTCCCACTTTCACAAGATGTCTTGTCAGAGGTGAAGGAAGATTTGGGATCAGATAAATCTGTGCCGGACGAGATTGAACCCGCCGCCAGCACATTTATTCATACAATAAATTTTGATAAAATTCACGGTGCTCTATGCGAATTCTTGAATTTAGGGTTAATGCTGTAAGTTACTGCCTTAGTAACCATTTAAAAAAAATGCTCCAAAACGTATTTATGTTTGTGAAATTTTGTCACCTACGGTGGTTGGGGATTCTATCCCCCCCGTTCAACTTTTGGGTGGATACTGCCTTGCGTTCCGGCACTGCTACGCGGCACGACTACACCACTGGTGTGACAGTAGCTCATTAATGACCTTTTAAGCAAATTTGCTGAGCTATGTGACTAGGCTTGATGAGGAAAAAAAAAGCTCTAGATTTAGCCTTTCTCTAACAAATACGGTAATTAATTTACAGGCCGACAACAGAAAAATTTAAGATATTTGAGAACTAACAGTGAGCTTTCTTCTTTACCTTGAGATAAGAAGTTTCGTGCTTTTCTTTCCCCTCTTTCTTACTGACATTACAAAGGGTGATTGTAGGTGAAAGACGAAAGGTAATATAAGCTTAGACAAAATATAAGAGTATTTCCAGAAAACGACACCAACCATCGTCTTTTAAATCGTTTGGTCTGACAGTGATTGGTACTTTCTCGCTTATTGAGGCTAGTATGTTTGCAGATTTGTTAGCAAACATAAATAACATATTGCTTAGGTAGATACTAGATATGTTTAGTTTAGTTTTATATACAAAATAAAATCAACAATTTTTTTAATAGTTTGTCACAAACACAACGGAAATAACTTTTCCTCCTGATTTTTTTTTTAATGTCAGCTAATTCCATAATGTTTTATTAAATGCTTACAACCTTTTAAAATATTCTCAATATAAAACTTTTACTTGTGCCACTTTAGCGCATTTCCCTGTATCTTAATATGTGGGAGCTCACCCCCACCCCCCACCTTCTTTTTAACACGACAAGGAGTTACAAAATGTTTCTTGGGTAATTTATAGTGAGACCCTATGTTCCGGCGTGTGATATAACACGGCGGGGGGTGGGGGTGGAGGGGGTATAGATGTGTGGAATCGCTAGCGACACATTGTCACGTGTTTTAGGTCCAGATGGGTTAAGAAGGGTGAGGGGGGACGTGCGCGCGCAACGAACAATAAATCACGTGGTCAGAGAGTTACACACCTGGTTGTTTGTTGTTGGGTGCGGGGTAGGGGAGGGTTTAGGTGGAAATAGGGGTAGTAGAAAAGGAGGGGTCATTAATTGGTTCATTGTTTAAAACTTTGGGGCTTGGGGTAGGAGGGAAGAAACTCAACGTGACCTTCTTTTTCTGAGAAACACGATAAGCACGTGTGGGTTAAGGTGTCTGCCGCTATCTGGTCTAATTGGCCGAAGACGGGGATGTTGGGGTTCGAATCTCAGACGGGTGTACTACGGAAGGTTTATTTTCTTGAATGTCGTGTCAATTTCCTAATCCGGACAGAACTTAAGAAGTTTTCTCCCCCGTTTATTTGAGGTATATAACGTACACTTTCTAAACCAACTGATTATATTAGCACGCGACTTTTTATTATTATTATTATTATTATTATTATTAGCACGGCGTCATACTACCCGTTCGGTTTATACGCACTTACGCTAATGTGTAATGTTAAGGTGATTGTGAGATGAAATGGAGGACCTACAGTTTAACGTGGAATCCGAACCACGGTGGAGGCCTGGCATTCCCCACATTCACAAGATGTCTTGTCAGAGGTGAAGGAAGAGTTTGGTAATCAGATAAATCTGTGCCGGGCCGAAGATTGAACCCCAGACCCCAGTAAGAAGTCTGACACCTTACCCCTAGACCACCAGGACACCCACGCGACTTATAAACTAACTTAAATCTAAAACAGGCCCCAACAGCCAGACCCCAGCCATTGATTCATCACTGTGGGAAGGGAATCCACATTTCACCAATGAGACATTTTTCTGAGATGTCGGTAATCGAACACGGACCCTTAACACAGTAGAGAGACACGATACCGATTAAATAAGGTCGACTAAGTGGTCGTGAGGTAAAGTGCTCACCTCAGAACCGATAGTTGTGAAGTCAAACCAGCCGAGGTCGACGGATTTTTCTTGAGCGATATAAAAATACGTAGCACAACTTCCTTCGGAGGGGAAATAAAGCCGTCGATTGTGGCATGTAGACATACCCTGGAAGGTATAATGCAGATACCTATCCCGGTGAAATTGGTAGGATCTTTCTCTCTCGCCCATAGAAATTCTCGTGTGTTATATCATCAGTCGGTTCAGAAAGTGCTCGTTAATACAGCAAATAAATAGAAGAGTGAGCTAAGATAGGAGGACAGTAAGAAGCGGAATTAAAGTATTTTTTATTTTTTTATTAACAGTTTATTTGTTTTAACCTAAGATTACGATTATTTAAAGACTTAACCTTACTATTTTGGATCTGAAGATGTTGGGCTATAGGATGTTCACACAAATTAGTTCGGAGAGGGTATGAAAAAAAATCCACTGTTATCTATAATAGGAGTAAAACAACCCTAATGGATACGACTAAGATTCAAACTCAAAACTTCCACGTCACCGACAAACGGTACTTGTGATACCGATGCCTATATCCACGTGCCCAGTGGTGTTAGTGTGGTAACGCTTTAAAATGGTTTTTAGAATTGTTTTAAACCATATTGTGATTTTTCATTTGCTTGGGCATTACTAACCTTCTCATTGGTAGTTACCATGATGGCAAGCAATACTCATTTTAAAGTGATTATTTCTCTTTGTCGATAGTGATTAGCAGAGATGTCGTTAGAATTAAATCATGTTCTTTTATTCTATAGCTGACTTGATGCAGGATGCGAGAATAACTGTTCTCTTTTACACTATCACGTGTAGTTGATACCGCATTTGTTAAATTAAATGTTTTTTTAATCTATACGTGACTTGAATTACGAAAGACATGGAATTAAATCTGTCCCTAGAACTATATCCAGTTTGACACCAGAAACTCGCATTTTAACGCTAAAGAACATCCCAAGTTATATTCCAGAAGGAACGGAATCTAATATTCCGTACCTCAATAGTTCACTGTTTCTCTTGAAACGGACTCTTCCAAAGTACCGTGGGAAGAAAGAAAAACTTACTCCTTGGTGTGGAAAACAAAAACAGAAGTAACATTATTTCACCCTGGTTTATTGTTTCCGAAACAATTTCCAGAATACTTGAAGAATAGGCCGTAAAATTGAAACAACCGTAGACTACGACGATAAATCACCTTGAGAACTCGTCCGTTGAAAACTATACAAGAGAGAGAAATCGTCCTTAAACCACGCAGAAAAACGGCACAAGTCCTCTTAAAGGTCCATTCGCCGATTGAGGTGTGGTAACTGACAGATAACAGAAGATTATTACCGCAAACATTGGTTGAAAGTCATTAATGTGGACATTATTGTTATTTTGTGGCGACGAGTAATATTATAGTACATGAAATAATAAATTAAAAATATTATATTAATACTTGTATCTTATTATAATTGGCCAAAAAAAATATAAATAAGTGTTTTTTATAACGAAGAAGGAAAAAACCATCTAAAATAAGTTTCAAAATTAAAAAATTATTTTGTAAACACATGCGCATGATAACACGACCAAAGACGGTTTGTATGACGTCATCAACAGCCTTTGTTTCGTCCAATTCGCCATCTTAATTTGTGAAAAAGAAGACAAACTTTTCTGCGGCCAATGTTGGTAAAATTTTACCATTTAATAAATAAGAATCAAATAGCCAAAGATATTTATTATTTATGCTTTTAGTGAGGATTACTCCAACTAGATATTATATTCTGAAAATTTAATATAACAGAATATGATATTTATATGTAGTAATCCTCACTAAAAACATAAATAATAAATATCTTTGGCTATTTGATTCTTAAATATGCAATCCCTTACAATTATAACAATTGTACAAATGGCAGCAATAAGCCAACTACCGAGTCGAAGATGGCTGCGTTATCTGATAGCTCGTGATCTTATATTTATTATTATTATTATTATTTAGCACCGCGTCTTACTACCCGTTCGGGTTATACGCTTAAGTACTAATTACGCTAATGGATTAGGAATTGGGAAGGTTGAATTAAAGGAAGTGAACCCGCATTTGCGTGGAGGGAGAGTGGAAAACCATTTAGGAAAAACCACCCCCAGTTCACCCGACCGAGATTCGAACCTAGATCTCCCCGTCCTCAGCAGTCGAGCTCAACACACAAGCGCGTTAGCCAACTACGCCACCGAGGCGGGTGTGATCTTATAAAATCACACATTAGTAACCGATGATTTCCGCACGTCCATCATAGACTCTGCCTTAAAATATGAGTGAAGAATGACCCTGGGCACAGGACGATTCCTGGATAGCTCAGTGGTCAGAGCATTGACGTACTAAGCCAAAGGTTCCGGGTTCAATTCCCGTGTCCAGGTGACATTTTTCAATTTTAAGAACATTTAATAATGTATGTGAAAAGTGATGGACGCACGTCACATGACTTGAGGTATTAATACGTGAAAGTAGATTAATTTAAGGTTCTTCCTATAAATATTGAACTATACATGTGTATTCCTTATGGTAATAACTGCTCTGGAGCCTCAAAACTACTAGAAGCAATCCTTGATGATCTTGGAATGTATTGTTGTGACCCTGTAAATAAGTAACTTTATTTGTTAGAGGACGGGGCTAATATACTTATCTAAAGACTAGATAGCTGTTGCCCGCGGCTTTGCTCGCGTGGAAGTTGATTATATACAAATACGAAAATATACATATGTATTTACAGATTAATTTAAAATATTACGTTACGTTGATGACCATAACTTGACCTCAGATCAAAAATAATGCAAGTCCGATACAAACTTTCACCCCCTTTTTCATCCCTCATTAAATAAAATTTACAAAATTCCTGAAACACGTATTTATTTGTTTTACGTCAATAACCGAAATACAAAATTTTGTTTATGTAACTTTCAAAATGACGGACTTTCATACATATTATCATACATATTATCATCCCCTATTTTGACCCCTTTGGGGTGGAATTTTCTAAAATCCTTTCTTAGTGGGTGCTTACATAACAAAATAAATATACAGTCCGAATTTCATGCTTGTAGCCTTGATAGTTAGCGCTCGGCGATGATGAATCAGTCAGTCAGTCAATCAGGACATGTTATTTTATAAGTATAGATTTGCTTTGAACTCCTAATTGCGATATTTCATGTGAAACATCGTTGAAAATTATATAATTTTACCTATTCGCTATTTTTTCAAAATTACAAAACATAAAATAGAGGGGTTCTTAATCCTAAAAGAGAACAATGTTTATACCTTTCACATCAATTTGGTCGTGAATCATAATTTTAAATAGCAAACGTCTGCAATTATCTAATAGGTGGTCCCTTTAATCATCTTTTTAAAACTTTATTACTGTTTTAATATAATATTTAAAAAAATACATTAAATTTTTATTGTTGTAAATAATGTCTTTTGAAATTGATGAGTGTTAGGGTATCTTATCAATTGTACATTTAAACGAAAATATTTATTATTTGAAAATATGTTTTGGGCCATTTCAAAATCATGGTCACTACCAAATGTAACACTTATTATTATTACTATCATTAATTATTATTACTATTTTTTTCAAGCTTATTTTGCCTACTTGCATCCCTTCGAAAATGTCACAACTTCCAAAGGAAGACATAAGTGTGGAAGGATATAAACTTTCCAAAACTAGACCCCCTTCAGTTGTGTTGAAACGTGGAAAAAATATGTATACTCTTTTTTTACTTTTCCTCTTGTTTTGAAAGGTTGAGACGTGAAAAGGGGGGGGGGGGGAGGAGGAGAAGGGCTCTCTGCCCAGTGTCCACTACTCTTTAACTGGGACACAATTTTATTTATGGTACAATAAAACCTTCGTTGTCCATCGGTTGTAAAATATATTTTGGAAGAATGAAGGAGCCGGTAAGTTGCAAGAATTCAGCGAGAATGTTTTTTTTTTGTTTGGAAAGTGAAAAGAGGGGGGCGGGGGGTGATATTTGAAGAAGTGAGGATGAAGGGGGTGCAATACGCCCTGCACTCTTGACTTGGGACATTTTGAGAACTCCTTACTCTCTTTTGTTGTGACTATCATTCTCATAAAGAGGGGGTGTGAGTGAAGAGAGAAGAAAGGGTGTAGACTGTAGAGTCATCCTATTGCTACTTTTTTTCCACTTCTTCTTAGAAAAAATAAGTTTCTAGAACAGCAGGGGGGAGTGTAATTAGGCTAGAAGAGGGGGAGGAAGGAGAAGACTTGATGAGGGTATGGAGAGGGGGGGGGGGGGAGGCAAGATCTTCAAAGTCCTGTCGAGAGTTTGGTCTACCTATTGACAGTTGGATTAGTCCCTTGAGGCCAAACATTCTGTTAAGTAAAAGTCAGTTATTTACATCTACTATAACTGAAACCACTTGAACACAAGAAGTGCTGAAAAAGATATTTGAACACAACGACTTGAGTCACTCGTTTGTTAAAAACTGAAACGGTTTGGCCCGTTTTCGTTTAAAAGGTGTCACGTTTGCGATAAACTGAACTGATGACTACGGGTAGATCAGGGTACTAATCCCGTTTAGGTGTATTGAGTTAAAAAAAAAAGTTTTCCATTCTCCCCTCACGAAAATGTGGGCACATTTACTCTAAATTCAACCTTACTTATCTCCAACTCATTAGCGTGATTAGTATATAGTAAGACATGCTAAGAAAAAACTCAACTGATTACTGTTTTCAAACAAGTTTTATTTGCAAAACTATTTTAACCAATAAGAATATCCTTTCCAATTTTTATCTGATAGTACAATAATCTCCTAAATAAAATGCTTTGCAATAAAAAAAAATATCCTTCATTCTGTGAGGTCCAATAAAAAAAAAGTATAAAATAAGCATCTAAATCGTTCAAGAATGAATATTAAAAATAAAAGGAAAAAGGAAGAATTAGAACGGTAAGGTAACAGAGAAAAAAAAAAGCGAGAAGATCTACGGCTCGTAGAATGTTAATCCCAAAGCTCAAGTAGTATTTCAAATAATCCATTGTTGGAAAGAACGTATCTCATTAGACGGCTTTTTACTCCTTTGACAATGCACTAACAAGGTGAGCAACGTAAAAAAAAAAAAAAAAAGGCGCACATAAATATGTAAAATAAGTGTTGATGTTGAAGTAAAGAGAGGGGTTATATTTTGGCATGCTAAGAGGATTGAAAAAGCCTACAAAAGACATCGTCTGCGCAACAATGTGCGTATTGCTTCGTTCGCTTTACACCCCGGAGCGAAACACAAGATGGCGGCAAACGATCACTTCTGACTCGTACATAACCTTAAAAAAAGTCGGACATGTTATTACACCTTTACTTTTGACACCCAATAAACGCAAGACTTGAGTTAAGGAAATTATTTTTAAGAGCATATGATGCAGTTCTGAACAAGTTAGATGCATAGACTAGACATGTGAATCAAAAATAAAAGAAAATGAAAAAAGTCTCCCATAGGGAAGAAAACGCGTTAAATATGAAAAATACGATACAGGAGCGAGAAATTGAAAAGTGTGAGAAGATCCATTAGCCATCACGGCATACCACCAACCTACTAAAAAAACATAAACGGGCCGTTCTGTGTGTGTGTGTGTGTTGTGTGTGTGTGTGAGAGAGAGAGAGAGAGAGAGAGAGAGACCGCTGGTCGAATAAATTTGAGAAAATCCTTCGGGTTGATGCTAGAAGTTATGGCTAGCAAATTTCACACGTATTTTTTTTTATTTATTATTAAAAAAATAAAATAAGGCGGCACTGCCTTTTTCTTCAAACGGGTACAAAAGACGTGGCGGAATATAAAATAAGTTACGTCGTACTACGAGTGGAGAACAATAATTTAAACGAACAAAAGAATAACTGAAGCGTGTGGTTATTATGGAATCGTGCAAAATCCTTTCATTCTATGTTAATCGTTTAAGTTGTTTTTTTAATATTATGAATTTTTTAACACCGACAAACATTAAAGTTTTTATGTTTTTTTTTTCATTTAGACACTTAACCAAAAATCGTAAGATAAAATATATGTTTTTATATAATTCTAACAAGAAGATTTTAATTTTGTATTACATACTTTCTTGTTAGTAAATGAAATAAGGTAACATCTCAAGGTCGACAGCGTAAACTATCTAATAGAATCAATATGGAACCAAAGCGGTTTAAAATTTGAATTATTGACTGAATAAAACAGAATTTTAAATACATTTCTCATCGTTAATTCTGAATTTAAAACGCTTGGCCTCTCCCAACCCCCAAAACTAATACTCATCACAGTTGGTTACAAATTACTCTTTAAATCTTTCTCTTTAGCTTACATACTGAATTATATTTATATCACCAGACTGTACTTCCCCTCTAGCAACAAGAATATCAGTTGTTACTATCACCAGACTGTACTCCCCCCTCTATCAACAGGACTATCAGTTGTTACTATCACCAGACTGTACTCCCCCCTCTAGCAACAGGACTATCAGTTGTTACTATCACCAGACTGTTACTCCCCCCTCTAGCAACAAGACTATCAGTTGTTACTATCACCAGACTGTACTTCCCCTTTAGCAACAAGACTATCAGTTGTTACTAATCACCAGACTGTTACTCCCCCTCTAGCAACAAGACTATCAGTTGTTACTATCACCAGACTGTACTCCCCCTCTTAGCAACAGGACTATCAGTTGTTACTATCACCAGACTGTACTCCCCCCTCTAGCAACAAGACTATCAGTTGTTACTATCACCAGACTGTACTCCCCCCTCTAGCAACAAGACTATCAGTTGTTACTATCACCAGACTGTTACTCCCCCCTCTAGCAACAAGACTATCAGTTGTTACTATCACCAGACTGTACTCCCCCCTCTAGCAACAAGACTATCAGTTGATTCAGACTTATCCCCTACAACAGACTTAGTTGTTACTATCACAACTTCTCCCCCCTCTAGCAACAAGACTATCAGTTGTTACTATCACCAGACTGTTCTCCCCCCTCTAGCAACAAGACTATCAGTTGTTACTATCACCAGACTGTTCTCCCCCTCTAGCAACAAGACTATCAGTTGTTACTATCACCAGACTGTTCTCCCCCCTCTAGCAACAAGGACTATCAGTTGTTACTATCACAGACTGTTCTCCCCCCTTCTAGCAACAAGACTATCAGTTGTTACTATCACCAGACTGTCTCTCCCCCTCTAGCAACAAGACTATCAGTTGTTACTATCACCAGACTGTACTCCCCCCTCTAGCAACAGGACTATCAGTTGTTACTATCACCAGACTGTACTCCCCCCTCTAGCAACAGGACTATCAGTTGTTACTATCAACAACAGACTGTACTCCCCCCTCTAGCAACAGACTATCAGTTGTTACTATCACCAGACTGTTCTCCCCCCTCTAGCAACAAGACTATCAGTTGTTACTATCACCAGACTGTTCTCCCCCCTCTAGCAACAAGACTATCAGTTGTTACTATCACCAGACTGTACTCCCCCCTCTAGCAACAAGACTATCAGTTGTTACTATCACCAGACTGTACTCCCCCCTCTAGCAACAAGACTATCAGTTGTTACTATCACCAGACTGTTCTCCCCCCTCTAGCAACAAGACTATCAGTTGTTACTATCACCAGACTGTTACTCCCCCCTCTAGCAACAAGACTATCAGTTGTTACTATCACCAGACTGTTATCTCCCCCCTCTAGCAACAAGACTATCAGTTGTTACTTCACCTATCCCTCACACAGAATCGTGTTACTATCCCGCTGTCTCCCCCTCTAGCAACAAGACTATCAGTTGTTACTATCACCAGACTGTTCTCCCCCTCTAGCAACAAGACTATCAGTTGTTACTATCACCAGACTGTATCCCCCCTCTAGCAACAAGACTATCAGTTGTTACTATCACCAGACTTTACTCACCCCTCTAGCAACAGACTATCAGTTGTTACTATCACCAGACTGTACTCCCCCTCTAGCAACAGACTATCATTGTTACTATACCAGACTGTCTCCCTCTAACAGACTTCAGTGTACTATCACCAGACTGTACTCCCCCCTCTAGCAACAAGACTATCAGTTGTTACTATCACCAGACTGTACTCCCCCCTCTAGCAACAAGACTATCAGTTGTTACTATCACCAGACTGTACTCCCCCCTCTAGCAACAAGACTATCAGTTGTTACTATCACCAGACTGTACTCCCCCTCCCAGACTTCTGTACTTCCCTTCCCCCCTCTAGCAACAAGACTATCAGTTGTTACTATCACCAGACTTACTCCCCCTCTAGCAACAAGACTATCAGTTGTTACTATCACCAGACTGTACTCCCCCCTCTAGCAACAAGACTATCAGTTGTTACTATCACCAGACTGTACTCCCCCCTCTAGCAACAGACTATCAGTTGTTACTATCACCAGACTGTACTCCCCCCTCTAGCAACAAGACTATCAGTTGTTACTATCACCAGACGTTTACTTCCCCTTAGCAACAGACTATCAGTTGTTACTATCACCAGACTGTTCTCCCCCTTCTAGCAAACAAGACTATCAGTTGTTACTATCACCAGACTGTCTAAAACTCCCCCTCTAGCAACAAGACTATCAGTTGTTACTATCACCAGACTGTACTCCCCCCTCTAGCAACAGACTATCAGTTGTTACTATCACCAGACTGTACTCCCCCCTCTAGCAACAAGACTATCAGTTGTTACTATCACCAGACTGTACTCTCCCCCTCTAGCAACAAGGGCTATCAGTTGTTACTATCACCAGACTGTACTCCCCCCTCTAGCAACAAGACTATCAGTTGTTACTATCACCAGACTGTATCTCCCCCCTCTAGCAACAGGACTATCAGTTGTTACTATCAGACCCTAGACCTATCTTGTTACTTCCCCCCTCTAGCAACAAGACTATCAGTTGTTACTATCACCAGACTGTTACTCCCCCTCTTAGCAACAAGACTATCAGTTGTTACTATCACCAGACTGTATCTCCCCCCTCTAGCAACAGAGACTATCAGTTGTTACTATCACCAGACTGTTCTCCCCCCTCTAGCAACAAGACTATCAGTTGTTACTATCACCAGACTGTTCTCCCCCTCTAGCAACAAGACTATCAGTTGTTACTATCACCAGACTGTTCTCCCCCCTCTAGCAACAAGACTATCAGTTGTTACTATCACCAGACTGTCTCCCCCCTCTAGCAACAAGACTATCAATTGTTACTATCACCAGACTGTTCTCCCCCTTCTAGCAACAAGACTATCAGTTGTTACTATCACCAGACTGTTCTCCCCCCTCTAGCAACAGGACTATCAGTTGTTACTATCACCAGACTGTTCTCCCCCTTCTAGCAACAAGACTATCAATTGTTACTATCACCAGACTGTTCTCCCCCTTCTAGCAACAAGACTATCAGTTGTTACTATCACCAGACTGTTCTCCCCCCTCTAGCAACAGGACTATTAAGGTAATGAAAGGGCCGACTCCACCCACAAGCAACTCTCGCCAAGAGATACCATCTTCCCGGGCCTACATTCCAACGCGGCACCTCTCTTTCTTTTGACGGCACACTGGTTCGAACCCACGTCAGGAAGGTCAGTGACTGACTGGTGACAATATGTCACCTACTGTAGGGACAGTCTAGCTGAGGACCTATGTTGCCAATGTTCTGTCCGTACGGGTTAATAAATAACTACAAAATAGTGTGACGATTAATATTCAATCCAGGGGAATAGGATGAGGATAGAATGTACACAGCGTTTGCACGGAAAAGTATCAGTCCTACCTTGACAGATTCCACTATGGTTTAGCATATTAGATAGTCATAGTGTAATCTGTCACGGTAAGACTGATACCTTTCATTGTAAACTACAGTAGCCCCATGGCTTCTTTGGTGCTGACTGACAGCTCACAGCTGACTTCTGATAGCTTTAAAAAGTTACCAGACCAAACTACGTAACCCTACGCCGAACCAGATGATCTGCAAAAACATGTGTCTAGCAGCTGTAACTTCTGACAGTAACAATTTAGGTATATACCTAAATGTTGACTGTCAGCTGTGAGCTGTCAGTCAGCACCAAAGAAGCCATGGGACTACTGTAAGTAAGCCTATACATTGTCTGCAGCATTCTTCGGCAGACTATATATATATATATATATATATATATATATATATATATATATATATATATATTAGAACATTGATAATCCAAACTAATTTTGACTGAAGCTTGCTCGAATTAGAGAAAACTCGGATTAGTCAGGAGAACACAAGGATACAGTATTTTCACGTATTTTCAATGACAGTTGAATGAGTTTATTCAAAGCATTATTTATTTAACTGATGTATGAGTATAACACGTGATATGCACTGTAATTATTTTAGTTACGGGAAAACACAATTGTGTTGACAACATTTAAATAAAAAGCATTTATTTTCAGATATCACTGTTTATTATAATACTATTTTAACTTTGAGTTTGTTACCTAATAAAATATATTTAATTTGACTTAGTTTTATTTACTATTTTCCCAAAAAAAGTGTGTTCGGATTAGCCCGAGTTTCAATTTACCGGGCTTTACTGTATTTTCTAGAGTATATATATCACCACATCTTACTACCCATTCGGGTTACGAATATGTACTAGCTACGCTAATTTGTTAGGATTATGAAATTTTAATTTCAGAGGAAACGTACCCACATTTGCATGCAGAGAGTATGTAAAGCTATTTAGGGTAAAACTACCCTCAGTACAAGGATTTGGATTTGAACCCTGATCTACTCGTCATCGTCAGTCCAGTCTAACACGAGAGTAACGCCTAAGACCATGCGGCCACCGTTTCGGATCTAAATAGTTTAATATGAAAATAAACAGTCTATTTTTTTCTGCAAGGTTGGGGACATAAGTATGAGGAATTCATTAATTTAAAATAAATAAATAAATATATATATATATATATAAAGAACTATAGACCACAAAATAAAACGGAGAAACGGTGGAACTATCGCTGGACCTTTGATAATTTATTTTAAGTCCGATCGGGGTCTAAAAATATTACCGACCCCTGCCCTAAGCCAGGTCCACACTTGTATCATATCCTTGTATCGTATCTTGAACGCGTCTGTTCGTACGAGACAGTGGCGTATTCTGAGAAAAATTAATAGGAATGCTGTACTCTAAAAGTTGCAACGGAGATTTGGGGGCCAAGGACCCTCAATCACAGTTGTCCAAGAACTTCAAGGGATTATTTCAAGGGATATATTTGAAGATGTGTCCATATAGAAACAGTGGTTCTCGAACATTTATTATTTCCCTATAACTGTATGCTATCTTAGGGAATTTTGAGACTCCCCCCCCCTCTTCTACTCCCATATTTTCTCTTATTTTATTTATCCATAACTATGATTACCATCCACTCAAAATGTAATAAAAGTAACTCCGTGGTGCCATCCGCATTCAGGCTATACCTACCACGTGGCTACCAAACTGTTTGGCGAATTAGTGCCAACTCTTGCGGATAAAGGGGTCATGTGGTCAGCACTACGATGACTCCAGCCATTAATCTCGGCTTTCTATACCGGAGCCACTACTATATTAAGTAGCTCCTTATTTATCCACTCTAGGCTGAATCTAACCCGTTCCAGACCTACTGCTTCCCAGATAATCTGGACGCGCCGGGAATCAAACCCGGGACCTCTGGGTCCGTAACCAGAACTCTATGACCACTAGACCAAAAAGGCTTCCTCAAATTGTAATGATATTACATGGTTAAAGATTTAAGTAAATATTAATGTCGGGGCTAAGAGTGGTATGGGCACATTTCTGAATGCATAAGAGACAGATCCTATTCAATTAGCCCGGTGTAATTAACAGCACAAAAGTTAGCAATCTCAAAGCAAACAATCATAATAAGAGTAAAATGAAATAATAATAATAATATATATATTATTGCACGCGTCTTACTCCTCGTTTGGGTTATACGCTTTAAATACTAATTACGCTAATGGAATAGGAATTGGGAAGGTTGAATTAGAGGAAGTGAACCCGCATTTGCTGGAGGGAGAGTGTAAAACCATTTAGGGAAAACCACCCCCAGTAAACTCGACTGAGATTCGAACCTCGATCTCCCCGTCCTCAGCAGTCGAGCTCAACACGACAAGTGTGTTAACCAACTACGCCACCAGGCGGGTAAATGAAATAATACATCGATCAAGCGTCCATCAGATCTTGGTGAGAGGGAATCAGGTGGATTGTCCAACTCACGTTGCAATTAAAACTATTTTATAAAACCTAACTACACAATGCTGCTTGGAAACATGTGTGGACGTGCCACGAACCAAGGACTGTCGCGGGTCAGGAACACGCGACGCGACGAGGATATGATACAAGTGTGGACCCGGCTCTAAACATTCGAGCGCCGAAGCGGGTGAAACATATTTTGTTCTTCCTCGCTGTACGCGGTTGGTGATCAAACGGCGACCATCCAGAACCAAGCCTGATGGTCGCCAACACGTGCTTCGTCCTGGCACTGTCGGTAATTTCCACACATGTTCCCCCCCTCCGGTAACATATGAGCTGCGATCGATCTTCTCTCCTTAAGGATCAAGAAGAATGTGATGAAAACATTCCTTCAAACCCACCCACCACGTTTCTTCTGCTGGTATTAACATCCATTTGAATATTGAAATCCATCACCAACCCAAGCTAGCTAGTCTTCTTACCTTCTTTCTTCGAGATTACTCGCTTCATCATCATCATCATCATCATCAACATCGGTCAACATGGTGGAGAGGCGCACGTGGGGAGGTTTCTAAACGAACTGTTTCCCTGTTAATCAATTTCCCCCCTTCTCCGGTATGGTGTGTATACTCGGTAGGGGGCCTCAAAACTTCGTCAGAAGGGAAGGACGACCTATTTCTCACACGATGGGATTACCCTCAACTCTTGATTTGTTTGGCCGCGCGCTCTTTCTCACCAACTCCTCCGTAATTTATGACTTGTCTTAAGCTTCCATCTACATACTTCGTCTCCGTAAGATCTGTATTCCATAAGTGTTTGATTCACCAGTAACAAATTGCTTTATCCACAAGTTCCGTAAGATTCATGGTCCGTAAGAAGAGATGGACTCCCAATAACAGATCGTTCTGTCCACAAAGTCCCAATCCGTAAGGTGCGTAGTCCTTAGGAACATTTTTTTAAAGATGCATTTTATATATGTTAAGCCTATTGATGTGAGTTTTGAGGTAATTTAATTTAAAGAACCTTTTAATATATATTATATCTTTTTAATCACGCTTATTTGAGTATTTTTTTAACGCACCTTGTATTTCTTAGTTTTACTGTATTGATATCTTTAGGCACTTTTCATTTAAGATATAAATAAATACCTAGGACATACAGTAAAACCTCGTTAAACCGAGCTCAGGTAGGCTGAGATTCCGGATAATCCGAACACACATTTTTGGAAAACTGGGAGGGGGGGGGGGATTAGGTCAAATGAAATATATTTTATTGGTTAACAAGCTCAAAATTAAAAGACAATTTTAGAAAACAGTGATATCTGATAATAAATCTTGGTATTTACATGTTGTAATCACATTGTGCTTCGCCTGTAACTAAAAATAATAATTACAGTACATATAACTTGTTTTAAATCAGTTAAATAAATGAAAATTAAACTCATCTAGCTGTAATTTAAGATTCGTGTAAATACTGTAACGCCGATTGGTGGGACAAAATGTGACAGGATGAGAAATGAGAGAGTAAGAGGAATAGTAGAGGAAGAGATAGTCCAGGACAGGGTAGAGAAGGAACGAATAAGGTGGTATGGAGAACATGTGAGAAGAATGGAGGGAAAGGATTGACCAGGAGGATGTTGGATATGGAGGTGGGAGGGTAAGAGGCCCAGAGGAATACCTAGGAACAGATGACTGAAGGGAGTAAGGAGGAGTGTGGAGGAGAGAGAAGAGGACTGGAACAAGGTGGAGGAAGAGAGGAATACCAAGGGACAGATGTATGAAGGGAGTAAGGAGGAGTGAGGAGGAGATAGGATATGACCGGAACAAGGTGGAGGAAGAGAGGAAGACCAAGGGACAGATGACAGAAGGGAGTAAGGAGAGTGTGGAGGGAGAAGGACTGGAACAAGGTGGAGGGAGGAAAGGAGGCAGTGGAAGAGGCTGATGTTCCAAACAAACCCATCCAGTGGCTGGAAGCTGTTCATGATGATGATGATGATGATGATGAGATGATGATAATACTGTATCCCTGTATTCTCCCGGTTAATCCAAATTTTCGCTAATCGGAACAAGCTTAGATCCCAATCGGCAATTAGTTCGGACTAACAAGGTTCTAGTCTACTCATTATTAAGGAGACTAAGCCATGACATTCTAACCGAGAACCCATAATCGGGAACTATTATTATTAGCACCGCGTCTTACTACCCGTTCAGGTTATACGCACTTACGCTAATGTGTAATGGTAGGGTGATTGTGAGATGAAATGAGGACCTACAGTTTAACATGGGATCCGAACCACGGTGGAGGCCTGGCATTCCCCACATTCACAAGTTGTGATTAATACACGTCTTGTCAGAGGTGAAGGAAGGGTTTGGTAATCAGATAAATCTGTGCCGGGACCAAGGATTGAACCCCGGCCGCCAGCACAGCCCCTAGACCGCCAGGTCACCCGACCGGGAAATTATCACCACGGTGGCACACAAGAGATACTAAACTTTGATTTCTATAGCAAACACACTTTCAACCATCAACATTATTTTATATGGAGTTAAGGAAATGAGTGTTTGAGAAAATATTGAATTTATGGAATAAATTTAAGATGTAGGCTATATAAACCCTAAAAAAAAAAAAAGATAGAGTGGAGAAACGATGAACGATGGTGGGAAGTTTGATAAGTTTACAATGGTTGTCGAATCATCTCCCCGGTGAAATTAGCTAGCAGGTCAGAAACTGACATAATAGCTGTGCAGCCAATCACATCCGGTGCCTAATAAAACAATAGCTATAACAACAACAACAACAACCTTCACCCAAAGCTGTCGACGTAACTTCTGTCGAAACACTATTAAAAAAAACATTTGGGTCATCTATGAAAAAAAAACAATCATTCACGGTCGAGCGAGTCCCATCAGGGCATTGAAAAAAAGTTTACCGTGGTCAATTCTATGACGTCATCTCAGTGATGGAATTAGATCATGATCTATTTGTTGGATAAGGTTAGTAAATTAATGGTGAAGGGAGGGAGGTGAAAACTTGGACGGGTATTCACTTCAACTTGATGTGTTTTCATGGTGAGATCAGAATTATTTCAGTGAGTGTTTCTCAAACTGTTTTACGCGTACCCCCAGAGGTACGTATACGTGAAAGATTTCATTTGTGAGAAAAAAAGGGGTTGGGGGTGAGGGGAAGTGACGTACTACTAAATTGGTAGATGGAAGTTTGTTCTAGGAATACATTATACTATTAAATAAACGAGTGTAAATGAGTTATCGCCAATTTTTAAAGTTTACACTTCAGTTTAATTCGTCAAGGACGTCAAGCAGTAACGTCTCATCCATTCCAGCAACAAAGACCAGATAAGGAAGCAGACGTCATCTTACCTGAGGTGTCATAGTTGGTATCTGACCTCTGTCTGCATATTATGTTTTAGTATGTGTTGTCTCAGTCAGCAACACAGACCAGATAAGGAAGCAGACGTCATCTTTACTGGGGTGTCATTAGTTGGGATTATCTGACCCTCTGTCTGGCATATTATGTTCTGTTAGTATGTGTTGTCTCGGTCAGCAAACAGACCAGATAAGGAAGGAGACGTCATATTTACCTGAGGGTGTCATTTGTTAGGATTATCTGACCTCTGTTGGCATATTATGTTCTGTTAGTATGTGTTGTCTCAGTCTAGCAACACAGACCAGATAAGGAAGGAGACGTCATTTTACCTGAGGGTGTCATTAGTTGGGATTACTGACCCTCTGTCTGGCATATTATGTTCTGTTAGTATGTGTTGTCTCAGTCAGCAACACAGACCAGATAAGGAAGCAGACGTCACTTTACCTGAGTGTCATTAGTTAGGATTATCTGACCCTCTGTCTGGCATATTATGTTCTGTTAGTATGTGTTGTCTCAGTCAGCAACACAGACCAGATAAGGAAGCAGACGTCAGCTTTACCTGGGAGTGTCATTAGTTAGGATTATCTGACCCTCTGTCTGGCATATTATGTTCTGTTAGTATGTGTTGTCTCAGTCAGCAACACAGACCAGATAAGGAAGCAGACGTCATCTTTACCTGGGGTGTCATTAGTTGGGATTATCTGACTCTCTGTCTGGCGTATTATGTTCTGTTAGTATGTGTTGTCTCTAAATCGTACACTAGAAACAAGAAATATCATCAAATAGACATTTCAAATAAGTATCTTTGCAATCATCAATCATCTTTTCTTCCCTCACTAGGGTTTTATGAAAATTTGGAACACCCTACTTAATTATTTAATTACTTATCATAGTATTGTTTCTATTATATTTTTATTTTTTATGAACAGTTGGAAGACGTAAGTCACCAAATTGGTACCCGATTGGTAACTGTTTGGGGAACAAAATAATACTAATAAAAAAAATGAAATTTGATCAATGTTGTCCACAAAACTAAACATGTTTGTGTTTTTTCAAAAGAATTGTCCGACGCCTAAGCTCAGTGGGTAGCGTGTATGCCTACCAAGTTAAGGGTCCCAGGATCAATTCTCGCCAGGGCCGAACACATTATCAGGGGTGAAATTAAGGTGTCCCCTTTTGGAGTGATAAATTGACGGTGGCGGGCGAAGGGGGTTGGTACCTGGGTGTTGTGTCTGTTCTAGATTTAAGTTAATTAAGTCGTGTACCGATATAATCAGTTGGTTCTGAACGTGCACGTTAAATACCTTAATCCAAATGAATCTGCCTACGAAAATTGGACATATAATCTGCGCGCTTCCCATTAAGGTAAGGTTGATGTTGGAAACAACCTGGACCGCACGGCCACCTGTGAAAGTATTTTGCTGATAAAAAAAAACCGCCCGACCTGTCGACGAAAGGACCTCCGATTTTCGAGAGAAGATGATCCAGATTGTGGAGGATGCGTCGCGCTGGTCCAAATTACGTTATTGTGGGTGTGAGAGGGAAAGGGGGCGTGGCCCGCCCAGTGTGCTGCACGCGGCTTAATAGAGCCGCCGCCAGAGGGCAAAGTGTACCGCCGACAGGGGTGGGCAAAGCAGGCAAGGAAGCGCTACGAAAGGCTTGTAAGCGGCAGTACAATTTTAACGACGTTGCCTGATTGGGTGATTTTTTTTTAAACCACCGCCTCTTACTACCCGTTCGGGTTATACGCCTATGTACCAATTACACTAATGGGTAAGGAAGTGCAACCACATTTGCGTGGAGGGAGAGTAGGAAAGCATTTAGGGGGGGGGGAATCACCCTCAATTCATCCAACCGGGATCGAAGCCCGGTCTCCCCGTATTCGGCAGTCTAGTCTGACATGAGATTAGCGCGTTATATCACGTGGCCCCCGAAGCTGGTTTGGGTGAGTTTGAAGCTATTTTGCTTAACAGGTCGCTTCTTAACTTGACGTACGTTGGGAACTCCAATCACTATCACATTTAGACGTCAATGGAAGGAATAGAAATAGAGGAAGGAAAATTAGCAGTTGACACTGCGAGGACTATTATTTACCTGCTGATAGCACTTCACCTCTTCCACTGACGAGTATAAACACTCATTCTTGGCCAATGAGCCAAGTAGGCCTACGAAAGCAACGGAGTTAAAGAAGTGGTATTCGCATGATGTTAAAACATAGAGGGTATGAGTTATTTAGAGTGTGGGTCCCAGGTGCACATGACCTTAAAGACAATCGTTTGGAAACACAGATTGATAACCGCCTCGGTGGCCGCGTGGTCTAAGACGCTAGTCTCACATTAGACTAGACTGCCAATGACAAGGATATCGGGGTTCGAATCTCGGTAGGGTGTAGTGAGGGTGGTTTTTCCAAAACTGTTTTCCACTCTCTCTCCCTCTTCACGAATATGCAGGTACACTTCCTATTAATATAGCCTTCCTTATCCCTAAAACCACTAGAGTAATTAGTAAATAAGCGTATAACCCGAACGGGTAGTAAGACTCAGTACCGAAAGAAACAAAAGACACCCAGACTGATAACTAGTGGATGCAGGTACCACGTGGTCAACAGAACCAAGTAGTTGGTCACCCCTGATAACAGGGGTTGTGAGTGGTCCACGAGCTACACCAGGTGGATTCTGGGACCTGTAGTCATCTTCACCATCGGTACAGTCGCTTAGCGAACACTAGGGAACCTTAAATTATATTCACCCTCGGTACAGTCGCTTAGCGAACACTAGGGAACCTTCAGTCATCTTCACACTCGGTACAGTCGCTTAGCGAACACTAGGGAACCTTCAATCATCTTCACACTCGGTACAGTCGCTTAGCGAACACTAGGGAACCTTCAATCATCTTCACCCTCAGTACAGTCACTTAGAGAACACTAGGGAACCTCCAGTCATCTTCACCCTCGGTACAGTCGCTTAGCGAACACTAAGGAACCTTCAATCATCTTCACCCTCAGTACAGTGGCTTAGAAAACACTGAGGAATCTGGAGTTATCTTTCCCTGTGTACAATCACTTTGCAAACACTAGGGAACCTGGAGCTATCTTCCTTCGTATGTACAGTCACCTAGCAAAAACAAGGAAAACTTGAACCTCCCACCCCTAAATCGAATCCTGTAAACGCGCCTTCTTAAGTTCATCAGTATAGGGTGGGTTAATATTTCCCTGTGTTTAGAAAGTGCATGTTAACCTTCATCCCCGTAACCCCTGCCCTATAACATTTTAAACACGCTTCGGTGGCCACATGGTATAAGGCGCTACTCTCCCAATAGGCTAGATTGCCAAAGATGGGAAGAACGAGGTTCGAACCCAGTGCGTTGCATTGAGGATGGGTATTTTCCTAAATAGTTTTCCACTCTCCTTCCAAGAAACTGTGGGTTGCACTTTTTTTTTTTATAAATTAAACCTTTCTAATCCCTGACACATTAATGTAATTAGTACGAATGTGTAGTAAGACGTGGTGCTATATATACTTTCAATGTGTGTATGTATGTGTGTGGGGAGGGGGGGGATAGGGGGGCACGCGAGTCGTCACCCCGTCTTGGTTTCAAAACGTCTCCCTTCCGTCCATTTTCTGATCTCCCGATATCCCAGACTGTATCGTGCCAGGACTCTTCTTGAGGTCCTCCTCCTCCTCCTCGTTAGATATTCATGGGACGTCCTCCGACGTGAAGAAAATGAGTCGATGGGTGACCAGGGGGTAGAAGGGAGTGCCAGAGGAGCCTATCGACAGCGCTATAGACTCTATAGACTATCACCTATTGGACCTCGCGTCATGAGACAAAGCAGCAACACACACGCCGACAAGAGACGTAAATATATTGATTGACCTATGATGCTTAGCAACACAAACTAAAAACAGCTAATTACCGACATATTAATTTAATCTGTGTCGCTAAATAAAAGTAGAACAAAACACGAACGACATACACACGCTTTCCATTTAACAAATTATTTTAAATCTCCTCACTAGAGTTAAAGCACCTGAACGCATGCGCAATGATTGAGACGGTTTTTTCCTCTCTCTCTAATGGGAGTGGTTCCTCCAAACAGATTTTATGGAGCAGTGCAGACATAACTGAAATTGTTTATTAATAAACAAACCCTTAACATCCAAACCAATGTTCAATTAATGTAATTACTCTACTTATTTAAAAAATACTATATGTTCAGCTGTCTCTGTACTAAAATATTATTGCTGTGTACTGTGTGACGTAAGCAATGACATCATCATATTCCTCCAAATGGCGCTACCTCTCTGTTCACACGGAATATACGATTGGATACAATATTGTGAGCAAAGCGATAGTTTTTATTGTTTGTTTTTCTGGTTTTGGTGGAATAGTAACAGATAATAAATAAATCGATTATAAAAATATGTTTCGTTTATTCTTTATATTTATTATAATACAAAATATAACTTTAAATTGTAGCTGTTTTTACTTATAATTTGATGTCTAATATATACGTTATCCTATATTCATAAAGTTTACGTTTTGGCGGATAGGGTCATCTATTGTTAACAATCTAAAAGTTGTACAATAAAAATGGCCGATATAGGACTTGTTCTATTACCTGAAGTTGTATACAATAAGTTGTGTAAACTTGTCGATTTCAAAACACTTGTCCGAGTTTGTATCTCTTCCAGTGGAATCTACCGACGGCACAGAGAAAACGCATCACTAAAATAATTAAAATAAACAAAAGAGGGTGTGTGCGCGAACCGGTGTCGAACCAGGCCTTGATTTTCTTACAGGCGAACATTTATAGTATTTTTTACTTAGTTTTTAGTGTTATGTTATAGCTTTTGATAACTTTATCAAAAGTGACATCTGCAGACCACATGACTTGACGTATGAATACGTGAAAATAATCTAGTATTATTTGAAAAGTTTCTAGATCTACTTTCATGTATCCATATGTCGAGTCATGTGATCTGAAACTGTCAATTTTGATAGATATTATCAATACCTATAAACTCGCTTCGGTGGCCGCATAGTCTAAGGCACTTACTTCTCTTGCAGTAGACTAGACTGCCGATAACGAACGGGGAAGATCGAGGTTCGAATCTGAGTCAGTTGTACGTAGGTCTTATTTTTATAAAATGGGTTTCCACTCTCCCTACACTCAAATGCGGGTACATTTATTATAAATATGACCTTCCTAATCCCTAAAACCATCAGCGTAATTAGTACATAAGCATATAACCCGAACGGGTAGTAAGATGCGGTGATTAAAAACAATATTACAGTAAAATGTTTTCATTGATTGACCGAACAAATATGTTTGTATTTTTGTAAAACCCTTCTTGTGAAAATTGGACTTTATATACATGGGGGAGGGGGAATAGAAAGAATACGAAATAGAACACCCCCTGCAGCCCCCTTATTTCTCCGAAAGCGTCAAACAGTTTCTAATCTAGTCGGTACATCCTCCCATTTCAAAGGATGGTTTACTACTTTTTGCGCGGAAAACTTCTTCTCTGGAAAAACAAATGAACAGCTGGAGCGCGACGAGAAAGTCTTTTTAACAAAACTTTGGTGCGCTGTTTTGGTTTTTTTAAATGTGGAAACAATTTCTTTCAACCCGAAAAAAGTAGATGGTGAGGAGGGTGAGGCGAGGGGGTGAGAGTTAAAAAAAAAAAGGGTTGGTCGTGAAAAAGTCAGGTGTTCTTTTCGCGTGTTTTAGTTTGTTTGTTTGTTTGTTTGTTTGTTTGTTTGTTTGTTTATGAATGGTGAAAATGAGTCCTTACAGCTGCAACAATCGTAGAAAAAATAAAATAAAAGCTATTTTTATTAACAGCGCGAAGGAAAACAAAAGCAGAACTTTGCGAGCCAGGTGGGAGTTATGGGTAACTCCCACGATGACGTCATTTCCCAGAACAAAGTCCCGCTTCCTTACACAATCGTGTCGAAACGAATAGGGTACAAAATGTATTTTATAAGTAAAATGATACGACCCAACCATTATACTATTAAAGTACATTTTAGGAAGGGACAACAACAACAACAACAACAAAAGTTACTAGACCCACTTTCAAGTAGTCACTTCGGTGGTCGTACTGGTCTAAGACCGATTCTACACTAGGGTTTAAATGCCGCGGTTATTACTTCCACTTGTGCAGAATGGTTTAAAAATGGACATTGTACAGGCCGGATGTATCGCGAGACTTATTTTGTTGGAGGAAACTCGTCAAAAGAGACGTTGGTGGACTCCTCACATTATCGAACCGTCTCTCAACAGGACAGTTTCATATTATGTTTATGAATCACAGAATGTACCCAGAGAAGTTATTTTTTGTACTACAGAATGTCTGTGGTTTCATTTGATGAACTATTTGGTTTAGTGAGTGAAAATATTGCAAAACGTGATACCATCTTGAGAAGAGTATTATTCCCGCTGAAAGACTTGTTGTGACATTGAGGCACAACTGCCTGTTAACGCCTGGTGTAGTTTGATTCGCGTTTCTACCACTAGGAGGTTTTAACGCCTCCAAAGGTAGCCGTCAGAACGCTGGTCTAGACGAAAACCTATTTTCTAACTTGATAACAAGGGTTTCATTCAAAGGCGCGGTTGCTAGCGTTTTAGCCGCTAGTGTAGAATAGGCCTAACGCGCTACTCTTGCAGAAGACTGGACTGTCAATGACGGGGAGATCAAGGTTCGAATCCCGGTTGGGTGTAAAAGAAGTGTTTCTTTTTGCTTAAGTGGTTTTCCTCTCTCTCAATGATATCAAGGGTATACTATAATTCTGATAGTAAGCCCTATCTATAAGGCCTTATTTCGTACCATAAAACTACTGTCTAACAGTATTTTGGTAGGATAAACGGCCTTATAAAATATAAGTTGGAAGCCCGTTCTATAAGGCCATTTATCCTACTAAAATGCTTCCATACAGAAGGGATCTGGTACAAAATAAGGCCTTTCAGAAAGGGTTTCTTAACAAACTCAGGGTTTACCAATGCTTGGTTTTTGAGCGTTCGATAATGGTTACAACAATTTTATTCAAAATGTAAATATAGTGCTTTACATGATTAATAAAAACATTATTTTCGTTTTTAAATAAAATATGCAAACAAGTGTGTTTAACCGCACTAATAATCCACGATCAAATAAAAAAAAGATGAAAAAATGATTTAGAAAAATGTGTTAATGGCATGATCACTTTTATGGCTTTAAAATATTCTCGGTCGCTTTGTCGGCAAATCACTTTGATATTTAAATAAACGTTTCAGGAAGTATTAAGAAAAAAGGGATGATATTTTTGAACACATTGATTAAGGAGAGAGTTGTTCTGAAGGTGTGTAGGAGACCTGCTAGGGAAGAGAATTGCCCTTTAAGTGTAAGGAAGTGTTGTACAGGGCGTACTTTGTAACCATTGTCAAACATGAAGCAGAAACATGGGCATTGTATGTAAGAGAGACAGGAAAGTGAGGACATGGGAATAAACTTGTGAGGAGCATGTTAGCTGTCACGAGGAGAAACAAGATTAGGAAAGGAGTTATCCGGGAAAATGAGTAGGATTTAAGGAGTATATGAGATAGTAGAGGAAGCAAGGTGAGATGGTATGGGCATGTAATGAGGATGTTGAATGGAGTACAGGAGATAGTAGAGGAAGCAAGACTGAGATAGTATGGGCATGTATGAGGATGTTGGAGTACATGATATAGTAGAGGAAGCAAGACTGAGATGGTTTGGGCATGTAATGAGGATGTTGGAGTACATGAAATAGTAGAGGAAGCAAGACTGAGATGGTTGGTCATGTAATGAGGATGTTGGAGAGTACATGAATAGTAGAGGAAGCAAGACTGAGATGGTATGGTCATGTAATGAGGATGGAGAAGGAGAGGAAGCTAAAGAGAGTGAGGGAAATGAAGTATGTAGATAAAATAAGGTAAGAAGGCCAAGAAAGAGATGGGATGAGCAGATAACTGAAAGTGTGCAGAGGAGAGGAATGGAAGCAATTAAAGGAGGAATAATGGTGGAAGGATAGAGGAAGATGGAAGTATTTTATTTGACCGACTCGGCCACAGGCTTGAAACAGTTGTTGATGATGATGATGATTATTAATAGAGGTGTCTCACCACCTATTTTTTTATCTATCTCTTTTTTGTTTTTTTCTTATTTTGTCCAGAGCAAAATCACACCACCTTTCACTATGACTGAAAGCGAGGAGACTTAATCAGTTCTCTGATCGCCGTTCCCTTTTGCGCAAATATTTTTTTTATCTTTGGCTATTATCCTACCTATTATCGTTTCTCTCTTTTCTACTCCTTCTCTACCTACGTGTCTATATCTTTCGCCATTCTCACCACCCGATTTCCACCTCTTTGGTATTAAAAAAAAAAAGACAGATTGAATAGAAAATCTTTTTTAAAAGCATGATCTTTATTTATTTTTTCTGCAGGTTGGATTAAATAATTCCTACCTGTGACTTTGCACAGGTGGTTGGATAATATTCTCCCTTATACCTTGACACCTGTGGACAAAGGTGAAACCGCTAAAAGGGCGAGTTAGAGCTCTCCTTTTTGGGGACAAAATACAGATTACTGGGTGTCTTATAAGATCTAAATAAAGTTCTACGATTTCATTTAGATATTTACCTTACATTACTTTTCTTTTATCACCGCGTCTTGCTACCCATTCGGGTTATACGCTTATGTACTAGATTGTGGTAATGGGCTAAGGACTAGGGAGGTTTAAATTAGAGGAAGTGTACCCGCATTTGCGTATAGAGTGGGGGGGGTACATTTAGGATAACCACCCAGCATACACAACCGGTATATAAACAATATTACCCCGTCATTCACAGCCTAGTCTAATGCGAGAATAACGCCTTACAAAACTAACTTAAGCTCTGTATCAGACACAACATCAAGCACCCCCTTACCCCCCCCCCCCCCACCCCCCACAACCCGTTAACTGTGGAAGATGAAACCCCAATTTTAAAAATTAATGATAACAAGATTTACCGTGAGGGAATCGAACCCGGGGCTTATAAACAAAGAGGCAGACACGCTACTGACTGAGCAGAGGTGTTCGGGACTTTCCACATTCCTACAAAGTTAAGTTGGTCTTGTTTCTCCTCATCTGACATCTAGAACTTGATACTAGATCTACTTTCACATCAACATCAATTCATATTATGATCTGCAGCTGTCATTTTAATAGAGATTATCAATACCTATAAAATAACAATAATAATATAGTAAAATGTTATCAATTTTTACAGAAAAAAATGTGTTTTTATTTTCTAAAAGGCCAACGAAAATTGGAATATAGGCTATCTTTCTCTAACCTGCAAGTATGCCTCTATTTAACTATATCTATCTATCTATCCAAGAGCCTAACTCCCCTCCAAAAAATGCGATGGCTTGTGATAGAAGTCTCTCTAAAATAGAACATCAACGATTTTTTTTCTAATATTAAATCTCCTCTTGGCATTTTAAAGTGTTTTTTTTAACGTTTCTGAATTTTATAAGACTCCAAATTGAGGAGGGATATAAAATAAATTATTCATCATACTACCCTCCCTCTCTGGATGACCCTGATCTTTCTTTATCTCTCACATATATAAAGGTGACTTGGACGCAAACCTAGAAATATTCATATGACATGTTACAGCTGTTACGCCATCCAAATGCCCCCCCTCCCCCCCCCTTCCAAATCGCCGACTAAACACTTATTTTCCTTATTTCTTTCTTTCTTTCTTACTCTTCCTGTGCCATTCAATTCGGGCTGACGTGTCGGCTCAGAACACTTTGAACATCAAGTAAAAGCTGACTACCCCCCCCCCCTCATGTTCCCCTCTCTGTTACACACTTTTCGTTTCTATTTTTTTTACTATCATATATTTTTATTTTTAGTCATTCTTTCTATTTCTTTTGACCGGCGGTTTTCAAGATATAATGACAAAGATACCCCCTCCCATCTACCCACTCCCACACAATATTCAGTTTTTAATATTTCTCACGTGGCCGGTTTCGTGCAAAACATGGATAAGCGACGTATCTTAACAAGTTGGGGCGGTTAAATAATAGATTGATTTAGGAGCAGTAGTCTACTACTCTAATGCGTCACACTACTTTTTTTTAAATCATCGCATAATACTAGCTGTTCGTGTCATACGATTATGAGCTAATTACACTAATTATTTTAGGAATTAAGAAGGTTATTACACTATTATTAAGAATTAAGAAGGTTATATTAAGAGAAAGTGCACTCGCATTCACTTAGAGAGAGTATAAAACCATTTTGGATAAACTCTCTTCCATATACCTGACCGGTATTCGAACTTCAATCTCCCCGTCATCATCAGTCTAGTCTACAGAGAGAGTAGCGCCTTAAACCACGCAGCCACCGAGTCGGGTCCCACCCAGTTAAACTGGATTGCCGACGAATTAAAACAAAATTTTAAGCCCTGCATAGTAAGTAGGTTTAGAAAGTGAACGCTATAAATACTCTCAAGATAACAATGAATAAAAACCTATATAATCTTAAGATCAGCTTAAGATCCAATAGATAGGTAAAAAAAAACTTTCCTGAGAATTAATTTATAAAAGTTATTCAAACAGTTTTCACGCATTCATACGTCAAGCAAGGTGATCTGTAGATGTCGATCTTCATAAATACCTATGATAAAAATATTACTACTAATAATTAAGTAAAATTCTATTCATATTGACCACAACAAATATATTTCTATTATGTTATTTCATAACTATAGGCCATCCAGTGTAGGCGTGGTGGTAAGTGACCGCAAAAGTTACCAGATCTACTCTTAAGGCCGGTACACACAGAACGCTAATATTTGCTCTGCTAACTGTTTAGAAAAATAGTGGGCCATGTATTTAAATGTGTTGGTTCACACAGAAAGCTTAGCCATGCCTTTCTACGCCGCGCTATGTTTTTTTCCTATTGCTGGCCGGGCGATTTTTCCATCTCCCATCTTGAGCCATCCTACGTTGCGCATGCGCATAACGCACCTTGGGCTCAGTGTTGAACAGACTCAGTGCTGGTTTGGTGAAAATAACTAAAATAGTGTAGAAGTTTTGTTTTCAGTTTGTTTCGTGTGTATTCAAGTAATATTATATTTAGGTTGTATATTTAATAAATGTTTTTATATTAAAATGGAAGCGTTAATTGAACAAGTCAAACCTCTACCTCCTAAATTTTCTTCATCTTCCAAAACAAATGCTAACAGCAGCATCTTTTCTTCCTCAGTACTATCACTGAGCTCAAACAAGACATTTTGGAGAACGTCATCATAACTAAACTTCACTGGAGCAGACAGAAAGAAACAACACTTAACTCGGGAGGGGTAAGAGGGACCATTGCTTAGTTTAGCAATGAGTGTGAAACCAAATTGACAAAAGTCTTAGCACAGTACATAACGGCATAGCTTAGCATTCTGTGTGTATCGGCCTTTATGCATAGATTCGCCAAAACGGATAATCTGCTGTCACATTTGGATTTTTCCCCCCCCCCATTTTTCATTTAAGCGTTTTAACAATATTTAAACACAAAATTATGAAAATAGCCATTCATTTTGTATGTTTTTTTTTTTTTTTTTTGTAAGCGGCGTTTGCGGTTCGCTTAAATTGTTTTACAAACGATATCTTCAACAATGTTGACTTATCTTCCTATTATATTAAGATGGCGAACCAGACGAAATAAGGCCGGGTGATCATGTCACAATTACGGTTTTCAAGTTGTCTCTACGCGCATGTGTTTACAAAATAAAAACATTTTGTTTTAGTGGCCAGTTGTATAAGAAGACACAAGTATGAATATAATACGTTTTAATTTATTATTTCATTCACTATAATATCTCTTATTGCCATAATCACAAAATAAAAACATAAGTTATATTATTATTATTATTATTTAGCACCGCGTCTTACTACCCGTTAGGGTTATTCGCTTTAAGTACTAATTACGCTAATGGATTGGGAAGGTTGAATTAGAGGAAGTGAACCCGCATTTGCGTGGAGAGAGATTGGTAAACCATTTAGGAAAAATCACCCCCAGTTCACCCGACCGAGATTCGAACCTCGATCTCCCCGTCCTCGGCGGTCGAGCTCAACACGACAAGCGCCATAAGTTATATTAATATGTTTTGTTCTTTCAATAAGCTACGAAAAAACTAATCATACAGTAATCCTTAGAGGAGTCTTAATATAAACGTTTATCAACACTTTTAATTGATAGTATTGTATCACTAATAAAATAACCTTTATTTCCACATTAATGACTTTCAACCAATGTTTGTAATTAAACAAAAAAAATTTTTGCTAGTCGTCAATTACCAACACTCCTACGTTGAATGGACTTTATTGTTAATATCTATTAAAAAAAATTATCACCGCGTCTTACTACCCATTTGGATTATACTTTTATGTATTAATTACGTTAACGGTTTTATGGATGAGAAAGGTTATATTTTTAGGAAATGTAGCCGCATTTGCGTGAAAGGAAAGTAGGGAAACCATATTATGAAAAACCACCCTGAGTATACCCGACAAAGATTCAAACCTAGATCTTCCCGTCCTCGGCAGTTTAGTTTACTGCGAGAGTGACAGCTCTAGATCACATGGCTTGACGTATGAATAAGTGAAAGTAGATTTTCTATCTTGTCATACAGGCCCCCTCCTATAAAAAATTAAGCGGATATCTACAAGCCGAGCCAAGTAATTTATTATTATTATTATTATTATTATTATTATTTGCTTACAGGCCCAGTATCTTACAAACTTTAAATCCGGGCCATTTTTTCACATAATTTCGACTTTACTTTTACAATTAAAATATGAAGAATCCTTTTTTTAAATTATTAAACAGATTTTAGCCCTTAATTTAATTGAATTCAACTGCCCCTAGTTCAAGTTGGTCCGCCCCAGGTAATGCCGGATTCACAAATCACGCTATGCAGAGCGAAATCGCGGACAGTGATTTTTAAATCTCACTCGCGTTACGTTTTGTGCTGCGCATGCGCACAACGGAAAGACCCACAAAAGGCCATGCATGTTGTCTTGAAGACTTCAAATACTCTACTAAACCTTCCAAAGTACAGCCTAGTATTATTGTTAGCACCGCGTCTTACTACCCGTTCGGGTTATACGCACTTACGCTAATGTGTAATGGTAGGGTGATTGTGAGATGAAATGGAGGACCTACAGTTTAACGTGGGATCCGAACCACGGTGGAGGCCTGGCATTCCCCACATTCACAAGATGTCTTGTCAGAGGTGAAGGAAGGGTTTGACAATCAGATTAATCTGTGTCGGGACCAAGGATAGAACCCCGGACCCCCAGCACACAAGTCTGACACCTTATCTCTAGACCACCAGGTCACCGCATACAGCGTAGTGAGGCTCATTGTGCGAAAAACACGAGAAAAAAATACCGCACAGCATTGCTTTGTGTGTGAATCCAACATTAGAGCTGTCGGTGAGTGGAGTTGTGCCGTTGTCGTCCTCAGGGATCAATGTCAGGTGCTGGAGAAGGCGCGAGCCAAACACATTCTCCAGAGAGAGGCTCTCCCCCCCCTCACCTGGAGGAAAGAGAACTGGACCTCACAGCACATAGCTCAGTGGTACAGGATGCTCGATTCATAAGCTTTAATTCGATATGGAT
This sequence comes from Timema cristinae, assembly GCA_039000515.1. Taxonomy (NCBI): domain Eukaryota; kingdom Metazoa; phylum Arthropoda; class Insecta; order Phasmatodea; family Timematidae; genus Timema; species Timema cristinae. Next base: position 7,658,730 of record JBCFYV010002255.1, on the reverse strand, counting down.
CAAGAGGTCTTGCAGTTTCGCTTCGATGGTCGAATGGTCTAAGGCGTCACTATCGCAATAGACTAGGACTACCGATGACGTGGAGAACGGGGTTCGGACCACAGTCGTGTGTGCTGAGGGTGGTTTTTACCCTAACTAGCTTTACACTTTCCCTCTTCGCAAATTCACGTACACTTCCTCTAAAGTTAACCTTCCTCCTCAGTAATACATTGACGTATGGTATATATGCATATAGCCCGAGCGGGTAGTATTTATTTATTTGAAGTATTAAAGGAGAGCTTTCTGAACCGACTGATTATATCAGCACAGTAGAATTTCTATGAGCGAGAGTGAAAGGGTCTACCAATTTTGCCTAAAACGGTAGTTTCATATAATTTCCAGGGTTATTTTACATGCCAAAATCGACGGCTTTACTTCCCCTCCGAAGGAAGTTGTGCTACGGATTTTTATCGCTCAGACCCGCCTCGCAGGCTAACGCGCTAGTCGTGTTGAGCTCGACTGTTGAGGACGGGGAGATCGAGGTTCGAATCTCGATCGGGTGAACTGGAGAGGGGTTTTTCCTAAATCGTTTTCCACTCTCCCTCCACGCAAATGCGGGTTCACTTACTCTAATTTAACCTTCCCAATTCCTAATCCATTAGCGTAATTAGTACTTAAAGCGTATAACCCGAACGGGTAGTAAGACGCGGTGCTAAATATTATTATTTATCACTCAGGAAAAATACGTCAACCCCGGTTGGGTTTGAACCTACGAAAATCGGGTACTAAGGCGAGCACTTTAACCCCAAGACCACTGAGGTCGACGAGGGGGTAGTAAGACTTGGTGGTAAAAAAATAATTTTTAAATTGATTGAACATAAATACATCGAATAGTCGGGACGAGTGTGTGGATGTATCCGTAGAGTATCTGACCATCATATAGGAGTATTAACATATCATAATTTAAACGACCGCCTCTGTTGTCAAGAGTTCTTGGCTACAGATACAAAGGTCTCAGGTTCGATCCTAGGCGCTTACAGAATTTATCTTTATCTTTGAATAAGTGGATCTGTAACGGAGTAAGACTCAGCCTCGTAAGAACAAATGAGGAGCTACTTGAATAAATAAGTAACGGCTCAGGTCTAGAAAACTGAGATTAACGGCCGAAAGGTCCGTTGTGCTGGCCATATGACACCCTATATCCGCAAATTATGGCACCATCTTCACCAACAAGCGGCAGGCACTTGGTCGATATTAGCAGTTTGTAGGCTGACACAGTGGAGGGTTTTTTTTGGTAATATAAACTGCAAAACTAATTCTCTTTGCCTTCATCCCAAAATTAATGGTAGCCGGGGACTATTGTAGCTGTGGTAAAACGTAAAGTTGTCTATATTATTATTATTATTATTATTATTATTATTATTATTATTATTATTATCGCGTCTTACTACCCGTTCGGGTTATACACACGCTAATGTGTGATGGTAGGGTGATTGTGAGATGAAATGGAGGACCTACAGTTTAACGTGGAATCCGAACCACGGTCGCGACCTGGCATTCCACACATTCACAAGATGTCTTGTCAGAGGTGAAGGAAGGGTTTGGTAATCAGATAAATCTGTGCCGGGACCGAGGATTTAACCGGACCCCAAGCACAGAAGTCCGACACCTTGCCCCTAGACCCCAGGTCACTTTTTAAAGTTGTCTATACTAATGTACTATTCCAGTCCCACCAAGCGACACCATGTAAACATTAGAGCCCCTTACCTCTTTCAGCAACGTTACGTGGTTTACAGATTAACCCTGAAGAAGGATAGCCCTGACGGGTAGTAAGATCCTGCAGGAAGAAATTGAAACACAAGTTACAGAGAGTGAAAGTCTAAGCAATGTGAAAAAGCCCTTCCCTCTTTCAAGACGCACACAAACAAAAGTTTGACTTCCCCCCTCCCTTCCCCTTCAGAGTCAAGTCTTGGTTTTTGCTCCCTATAATCCCGGCTGTGACGTCACAGTCAAGGCAACACTTCTGTTATCCTAATACATTCAAAGAGAAGCCGCAGCCCTTTGGCTCCATTCATACTAATACTGTTGACGTGACAGGCGTCCACTTTCTAAGCGGAAAGGGTGTACAGTCCGTGTCTGTTGCGTCCGGGCACCACCCCACTACATCCAATATCATCTCTGAGAGAACTACAGGCCTTATGGTGAAAAGTTTTATCTATGCTCGTTCTCAGTTAAATGTCGCAAAATATCCTTCGCTTTCTGTTATGTCTGAATATGTTGTCCTACGTTAAGAAGCAGCTGACAACATTGACCAACCAGCGTTTAATATTCAGGGAAAAATTGAGCACATGAAAAGCAAAGAACGCCGTTTTTCAATAATATTAACCTAACAAACCAAAGAGCTTTTTAAAGGACGAAAATGGATGGAACTAAATTAGCTTTGAAGTAATCTACCTTGGTCTAAATGATTCTACGAGCTATCACAACCCCATTTGAGATATATTTTTATAATAAAGGACATCGATAAAACTAAAGAAAAATAAACTAAGAGTAAATTTGAATCAGATAGCTCACCTAGGGAAAGAGGAAAACATGTGGGAAGAATCCAATGCACAAAGGTGACATCTTCTTCCTTTTTTCTATAATAGAAGTAATCACAAACACATTTTAACACAAATATAATATTATTTAGGCATTGTTGCCTTTATCAAACACAAACAAGAAAGTACAAATAACATAAACACCAGATTACTCCATTTTGAATTTAAAGAAAAACTGCTAGAAACAAATTGTGCCAACTGTTTTTGGGAGTAAAGATAAATTCCTTGGCTATGGTTAGTATTTATAGATACCTATTTAAAAATAAAATAATAATGAATAAGAAAATAAATAATAATAATGATAATATTTAAAAAAATAATAATCCTAGAAAAAAAACTATCTTCTGTTGAGATTGTTGATTTGGTAATCCATTGGTGTGCCAGTACCCACTGTCTAGGTTGAGAACTGTTGCAATGTTTGGGAAATGCTATTAATATTTTGGTGGTGTAGCAGGTTTGAAAGTCCTGGTTGTGGGTACTAGCATGGATGGGTACAGGCTTGTCCGGATCTTTGTGGTTTGAGTCTAAACGATGATTGTTCATTCACTGTCCGAGAGAACTTGTAGTAAGGCCTATATACTCTGCATCATTCTAGGTATAGGAATTTTCCACAATAGTGAGATATTATTACTTACTCATCATCCTGTTCCAACTCCAGTTTTCAGGGTGTGATTAGAAAGCACTCTCCATCTTTCTCCATCTTATCTTGGATAGAGCAAATGAAGTAAGACAAGATTGGGATATTATCCAATAAAGATAGAGAGAGCTATACCAACACATTCTTGCTATTCCAACTGGCCTTGTCACATTTACTTCCGTTCTTCTGTTGTTCGTTCGTTGCAGATTTCCGTACCACTTTAGTGTCATGATGTGTCAGTGCACTGCCTTACGTCCTAGTGATAGTGTTCAGGGTAGGACTGAGCAACAGTTGTACTTGTGGTGTACTGGCTGGCAAGACAGTCTCTATAGTAGGAACAGTTCTCAGGGTAGGACTGAGCAACAGTTGTACTTGTGGAGTACTGGCTAAAATGTGCCAACACTGTTCGGTACAGTATTCTTACTGTAAGCAGTGAATATTCACATGGGTAAAATCAAGGATACCTGGTCTACTCTGAGGGCCATATGTAAGAACTTGACTAAGTGGATGTTTTGTTGACACTAGCATGGATTTGCTTGCGGCATCATAGGTTAAAAGGTGGAGTGATAGTGTGCTCAGGATAACACTAATGCTCCACTAAGCGTTCTTGCATACTGCACTAAGATTTACTAACTTAATATTCACAATGTCTCGGATGACCAAACCTGCGATGGTCAGCTGAAGGACCAATCTTATACGAGATGTATTTAGTAGAGCTATACTTATTGTTTCTAGTACACTCCATTCCTTATCCTTAACTCCTTCAGTTCTTCTTAACAATGATCTAATGAACTACATTACATAGGCCTGTAGTCGATTGTTGTCTCTGTTGGTAAAGGCATCGGAGGCATACATCAAGAAAGGAAAATGTAATGTTTGATAAAGTCGTCAATTTAGCGGTACTTTACCATCCCACAGCAGGTTCTTCACCGTGACTGTAAATGTAGATTCAGTGGAGATGTCTACCATGACACCACAAGAAAGATTGGCAAAACTAACACTAATTCTAGGGAGAATAGTATATACAAGGCTGTAGTCTGCCAATAATTTCAGGGGTGGGGGGCGGCACCCCCCCTATTGTTATTATCACTGCATCATACTACCCGTTCGGGTTATACGCACTTATGCTAATGTGTAATGGTAGGGTGATTGTGAGATGAAATGAAGGACCTACAGTTTAACGTGGAATCCGAACCACGGTGGAGACCTGGCATTCCACACATTCACAAGTTGTGATTAATACACGTCTTGTCAGAGGTGAAGGAAGGGTTTGGTAATCTTATAAATCTGTGCCGGGAGTGAGGATTGAACCCCAGATCCTCAGCACAGAAGTTCGACACCTTACCCCTAGACCACCCCTTTACTAACTTTAATCCTCATTGTGTCTATGAATCCTGAATAGTAACTACAATGCTATTTTTTTTTATTATAAGAATTCATAGTATTCAGTTAGGTGATAAAATAATGGTCTTGAGTTTGTTCTTTAGCTATGTTACAGCTGAACCACCAAAAACAGTATTAAAGGTCTAAAGGCCACATTACATGTAGCAGGTTGCAGCGTTGCTTTCTGACGTCGTTTTGCAGCGCTGCAAGCTGACAAATCTGGGCTACCTATTACACACAAGCTGCATTCTGACGAATGATCATCTTTCCACTCAGTGGAGAGGGAGTTATTTTATCATCCGCACTGGGTTTTGAAAATATGTCTCGTCAACAACAAGACGAAGAGCTGCTTATATTGTACGAATACTACCAAAGTTTGAAATCTCTAGTGTTGTAAAACACAGAAATAAACGTGCTTGGAGTCGAAATTTAGTGTTAAAACGGAACAAGGTGTCACATACTGTCACGATTTTACCTGAATTAGATACTGATGACTTTTGAAACTACTTAAATGTATGAATGAAGACATCTACAAGCTTCCTTTAGTCTATAGTCTAATATAAACACAGTGAACGTGGTCCACATGAACGAAAATGTTGAGAAAATATATCCTCTGGTCTGGTACTACCTTATCTTGACCAGGCGCACGCATGCGCAGTACAAAATCGACAAGTTGGAAGCGCAGAAAGCAGTCGTCCGATCAGAAAATATCAAACTCGTTTGATATTTGCGCTGCCAGCTTTCTGATACGTGCATCGATCATTTAGGTAATTACACACGATCATCTTGCAGCGCTGCAAAACAACGTCAGAAAGCAGCGCTGCAACTGCTAAGTGTAATGCGGCCTTAAGACAATTAAATATATATAAAATCACGAATATTTGAATCTTGAATGCACTTGGGAAATTCGAGGACTTTTCTCCCATTCAATTTGTTTTTTTTTAGAAGTAGGTACTATAGAAATGACAAGAATGGATATAATGGAAAATGAAAGGGTGAGAGGAATAATTAAGGACCCGCCAGTGCAGGACAGGGTAGAGAAGACAAGACTAAGGTGGTATGGTCACGTGAGGAGAACAAAGGAGGGGAAGATACCATAGAAGATGTTGAATGTGTGTGGGGAGGCAGGTCAAGAAGGCAAGGGAAGAGAAGAGGGGGAGGGGAGAGAGAGTGGTCATGATGGAAGGAGAAGAGGTGGTGGGGAGTTCGAGAGGCCTATGCCATAAACAGACCTGGGCAGTGGCTGGAAACTGTTGGTGATTCAAGGATTTGAGGGTTATATCAGTAATTATTTTAACAATGTTTCCAAACTGTTTTCATACTTGTGGTTCTAGGTATATGAGGCGATATGGAGGGCTACTTCTTAGTCTAGATGTTTGGATGAATGGAACAGGAAAACATGCATAAACTCCAGGGGGAATTTCAATTCATTTGACAACATCTCATTTCATTACCTGTATATAATTTGTAAATGCAAAATAATTACGATATTACATGGAAAAAACCACATTGCAATTTTCAGCGACCAAAAAGAAAAGAGTTCATGTTTTACTTTTTTTTTAGGAGGGGCAAGGGGTACATATTTTTTTTATTTTTTCAATTTCAAAAGTGTTTACATCTTCCTACTTCTATAGTTTTTTTCTTTAAAAAGTAAATCATTACACTAATTCAAAAACAAAAGATTGTACTCTCTCATAAAAACTCAAAGAGAAACATTTTCATTAAGTTTTTTTCTCTCTCTTTTTTTCAGAAACACATTCACTTTTTTTTTTTTTGTTTCGGATGGAAAGTTCTTGAAAAATAAAAAACTCCCATCTGGACAGTTTTAGTGCAACATGCACTTTTTTTGGCTAAAACAAATATCAAGAATTCCTGTGCCATTCAAATGTTAGGCTACAAGATAACAATTTCGCTAAAAGATAAACCAACGTAATGTACACAACTACTTGTTTGTCCCGACTTAAGATGCAAAAGTCATAAAACAACCAAAACTGCGAGAAGAGGAGACAAATTCGTCTTGCTAGAAAGAGACACACACAGTCTCTATGAAACTATGGCGTCAGTCTTTTATTTTTTTAAATTAATTTTCTAACTATAGGGATTATAACTCACAACTAAGTTATATAAATTGTTTTAACAAGGAATTTTTTTTTTTTGTACATCATTTGATCCAACACATGACTGGCCTTGTTTAACAAATTGAAACACCCGTCAAAAAAAATTTCTGCCAAACATAAATTAAAAAAATACTTTATAACACAAAGATGGATGCAAAAGTTTTTAATCTAATGTGAATTTTAAAACCAAAAGGGAAGAATGTTACATTATAGATATAACATAATTATTCGTATCAATAGTTTTTACTTCTACCGTTTCAAAATGATTGTTTTATTTAAAAACAAGTGTGTTTGGATGTTATTGCTCACTTTTATAGATTATAAGTTATGCTTGTGGAAACAGATCATTAGATACTGTCAAATTTTCATAAAAAATAATCTTATTTAACAGCTAAAGAAGTTACTAGATTTACTGTCATGTGTTCATACGTCCAGTCATGTGATTTGCAGATGTCACTTTTGATGAGCATTTTATTTTACATCCATTACTGTTTCCAGCCTGTGGTCTAGGTCAGTTTTTTTTATTCAAGACATATATTCTCCACTACCGGGTTGCTAGGCCCGTCGTAGCTTCATATGCCTTATAATCTAACGTAAGACTAGGACAGGCACGACATCCAGACCCCTGGCCGTTAATTCTTCACCGTGAAAGGCTAAACCCACATTTCACCAATGATACATTTTTCAGCCATTTCGGTAGACAGACGTGCTACTGATCAAGCTAAGGTGTTGGATGTTTGATAGGTATTATCATTACCTATAAAATAATAGAAAGTGTTTAAGTGAGAGCCTTTTATTAAACTGACCTGGCCACAGGTTGTAGCCAGTTCATGATGATGATGATGATAATAATAATTTAATAATGTTATCTAAAATGGGTTTTCTAAAAGGACCTTCCTACAAAAACTGGACTGTATATTTGATATAAACTATATTAAGTATAGAATAATTATGGTAGTAGAAACACAAGAGATAATCCTTTTGAGACATTTAACTTGTACAGATCGATCTAAACCAGTGGTACACAGAGGGGAAAGGGATTAACATCAAAGCTTCAATGTAAGTCAAAATATGTGTAGCACAACTAAAAAAATAAATAAATAGGGGTTCAAATTTTAACTGAATGTTTGATGTTATGGATTATAGGATTTTTTTTAAACATTTGGCTACTAGATTTATTGTCTATTATTCTGTTATAGGCCCTACTTATATTTCTTTTGTTCGTCACATTCCTAAGAGTCACAAAATATTATATCTGACCCAACTCTAGTTTAAAAATAACTTTGAATTGTTATTGAATGGATTTTATATTTAAAATAATCTAAGAGATAGCTCGAGTCTTAATTTTTGCCAATAAATTTCGATTCTCTAACATAAATCTTTGAAAACATGAGAAGAATATGAGGTTAACTCTCCCCTTCCCACCCCCAATTCTGATTTGGTTGCTATTCAGTCATAAATTAATGGTCAGTGGTCTGGTTGTTGTGTACCACCACTAGCAAGTATCATAATATACCTAAAAAAATTATCTAAAATATGTACCGTAAGGTGGGGTTACTTTGCACCAGTTTTTAGGTTGTTTTTTAGGAGCTTACGATATTTTGTGTTTAATTAATTTTTAAATTATTTCATTTTTGTGTGATTGTCAAAGATGTTCAAATTTAAGTTTTTAAGAGTTGATTCCTTGTTAGTGAAGTTTAAATAACTTTATCAACCAATAAAAAGTGGTGCAAAGTATCCTCATATGATGAGGATACTTTGCACCACTCTGGTATTTACCTTGAAATGATTAGGAAAGAAGGATATGATGCAATGTTACACATTCATTAGTATAACTTTACACCAGAAACTATCTTAGAAACAATTTTACATGTCCTTATTACACAATATAAATAGAATATGTTTTTAACAACCTTGATGAGTCTTGAAGGGACAAATCTTCAATTTCTGACCCTGATTCAGAAGACCTAGTTGGGACTCTCTTTTTCTTGTTTTTTAGTTTTCTCTTAACTTTCTCTCAATTTGAATTCCCATTATTGTTGGATAAGTTTGCTGCATTGCCCATTTCTTGATTTGTATCTCCACTTTTGAGCTGGTGCAAAATATCCTCAAATTGACTTTCTAAGTGTACCTGGTATTATTTTTCGCTATAACATATTGTAAACATATAATAGCTACATAACACTTATAAACTGGAGTTAATAGGGTTACTAGTGACTAATAAAATAGTAACTTAACTAGTTATCAGTTAAATACGCAACTGTAGCAATAAAAGTTTGGAGCACTTAAATTTCCACTTTTTTACAGTTTCTGAATAATGGCTGCTCACTTGGAAGCAACAAAGGACCAAGAAAAAAATTCCTACCTTAAAATGTTTATTCAAGTGCTATCTGTTGAAATTCTTAAAAACTAGTTTTACATAGTTCATAGTTTGGTCACTAGATGACGGTTAATATTTTTTTTGTATTGGTGCAAAGTATACCCTCTAGGTGCAAAGTAACCCCACCTTACGGTATTTTTTAATTTCATATTTAATTTTTTTTTGAACAGCTGTGAGGTATTCAAAGAGTAATTCCCCCCCCCCAAAATCTTGTGCCCTCTCCTATTGGGGTACTTCACTTGCTCAATGGAGGTAGTAAACCCCCTAATATACTTCAAAACAAATTAATACATTTTTCTGTACGACCTTGAGACCAAATCACAAATCTACCATTTGAAGTCCAATAATAATAGTAGGTTTGGATATATTGTATGGCCCTGTCCCCAAAATAAATTTCTGGATGCACCACTGATTCAAATAAATTGTTCCGACTCAATAAAATAACATTATATAAAATCTTTAAATCAATAAATAAGCATAAGTCCTTTTAGCATGTTCTTCAACAGGTAATGGTTTGCATCTTAACAAACACTCTTGTATTAATCAAACTCAAAAGTAATGTATATTTCTAGATTTACAAAGGGCTGTCCATAAACTATGCACATATATTAGGGGAGAAAGAGTGGGGGGGAGAAGGGGACAGGTTGTAGGGATCAGTGTGACCAAACATGCCGAGGAGAGGAGTGGGAGTCAGATAATGTGTGGCAGCATTTCGAGTTAATAAGCTCGACTTCGCGCACATATAAGCAAACAACGATAATAAACTCATCTACTTTGATCGCTGAGATTGACGAACACATACAAAGATGTTTCAATGAAAGGGTTGTATAAGCTCCATTATTACAATAAAGTAGTCTCTCAGAAACTTAACCTAATGTGGACTGGGATGGTGTCGAGTTTTACGAATGAACTTGAATAAGATGCATGTTTACTATGTCATGTTACTAAACAAGGATGAATCATGGTACAGTATTGAATATGATATGTACTGTAGTATTGTATGGTACAGTAACAGTAATATATGTACAGTACTGTACATATAATATTGTATTGATTCGAATAAAACGTTACTGAATTGGAAAATCAATAAACACAGTAAGACTGTTTCACTCGAGTTACACAAACAAACTGAGAGGTTATACAGTTGAATGACCTTGGATTGTGATGACTGGTGCCCAACAACTGTGTGCACGCGTGCATGTCAAGTTTTACAGAATGTCACCTGGGTACGGGGTGTTTGGAAGTGGTAGTTCCTTTTGAGCCCATTTGACCATGTCTTGATTCAAGGCAAGTCATACAGATCCAACTCTCACTTGTTAGCTCTAAGAGCTACCACCCCGAGGAACGGTATTGGTCCACACCAAACATCCAACTCTCACTTGTTAGCTCCAAGAGCTACCACCCCGAGGAACGGTATTGGTCCACATCAAACATCCAACTCTCACTTGTTAGCTCCAAGAGCTACCACCCGAGGAACGGTATTGGTCCACACCAAACATCCAACTCTCACTCGTTAGCTCCAAGAGCTACCACCCTGAGGAACGGTATTGGTCCACCGGCTGAACCCAGTGAGGGGGGACTACCAAAGGCTAAAGGAGTAAACACCAACACCTGCGTTAGGCCCGGCGAGCCAGTAGGAAAGTATTTATTTCTGCTTTCAATAACAAAACGAGCCTTGGAAATCATAATGCGTGATATTGTGACATACTATTAAAAAGGGAGTTTCACAAAAATGTGACAATGACAAGGAAATGGTGAGAGGGAATAAAAAAAACCACAATTAGCGTGACGTAGTTTATGAACAGCATAAAAAGAAAAACTAAACTAATCAAAACAATTTTTGCCATTTCCAAACGGTATTAAGTAGACATTATAAACTCAAATTCATTTCGATTGAAGGTTTTTTTATTTAGTTTTTTTTAAAAGCTGACTTGCTTGTACAAAAAATTACTGAAACCTTTTATTTTAAACTGTTCAAAATGATTAATCATTAGATAGTATATGACCCAACTTTATGTCTACGCTTGGGCCAATAACATAAGGATGAAATAAATAAACAAATACTGATAATCTAACTTGGTTGGAAGGAGGGGAAAGGCAAAGGGAGAGGGGCTACACAAATCTACGACCCTTCACACAGGCTTGCCAACTTGCGGTTTGAGCATAAAATATCTCTTTTAATTTATTGCACCTTATAAAGAATTTCACAATTCTGAGCACATTCACTTTTATGGCTGAAAGAAAACAAGAGGGAATTATTATTTTTTGTTTACAATATACAATTACAATGATTTTAGGAGGTATAGAGGAAATATATATTACATACATTATGTATTACAGCCTTTGTCACTGAAAATGTCTAAAAAGCTACAAATAATATTTAAAAAAAACAATAAAAAACACAACAACTTTTTACCTCATGGGATATTGTTTCTAGGGTTTGATTACTAAGTACTTATTAACAAGACAAATCAGTTATACTACACATGCTTTGTATCCAATATTCTTTTCCTACAATTCCATCTCACAAAACCACACATGCAAAAACATTTTAAAAACTGTTAATTTTTTACAATTTTTATTACCTTGTCATTACTATTCTAAGATTATATTCATCTTCATATAATAATAATAATAATAAAACTAATAATCAGATATTTATTTATATGTATTCACAATTAAAAAAAAAGACAGAAGAGTAACCATTATTTACATATTTTACCCCCGCAAAACCAAACTGGTGTGCGACAGGGGGTAAAGGAATAACAAAAGGTTTTGCAAGGTTCCAGTGAATATAAACATATCCTTAAGGAGATGAAGGAAATCACCCATGAGTAATTATTTTTATTATTAGCACTTTTCGTCCTACCTTTGGGACAGTCATGCCCATAATCAAACTACGGGAATGTTATGGCTCTCAAAATAACGACAAAAAAACAACAACCTATTATTTAGACCCAATAGATTTTACAAATCTGATAGAAAAGTTTTGCTTCGGTCTCTGAACACAAAAAAACACATTTCTACTGGACTGATGCTTCACTGCTTTGAGATACATTTTTATTTTATTGTTACGCGTATTTTTTTTACTTTTTTTACACATTTATTTTGTATTTCATTATACTTCAGTTCAATGGAAGCAGATACAAATAATTTTTTTAAAGAAGGTAAATTACTCCACTTAATTTATATTTAAAATAAAAAAATACTAAAAAAAATACACTCACTCAATGTCGTCAATTAGTTTATATTAAAAACATGTCCATCATTTAAATATAACGCCTGTACAGTTACACACATGATCCTTTACCAGTAAAAATAGATACATACATCAAAACTTTACATTTCATTCTAATAGTCTGAGACTTGAAAAAAAACAAAAACCAATTACTTCTTAGCCGATATTAGAGACAGTTCATATTAGACTTAAAATAACATTGCACATTTTTATTTTACTTTCCCCCACAACCAAATTAAATTCAACCCCAGAACTCCCAACAACATAGCTTTGACAAACACAACCAACTAAAAACAATAATTATTAAAAAAATACAACAAAACACTCATTTATAATTTACAAATCACATGTCGACGTCTCACTAAAAATGAGTCTATTAAAAAAAAAGCAATTAAAAAGAATACATACAACTCGACTGAAAACTTTTATAAGTTTTTTTTAGCTGAGTTTATGAAAACACTTCTGTCTTGACGGTTGTGACTAGCACACAACAGATGTCACTAGTATTCTAAATATAAGGTTGTGAAAATAAAATGAAAGAAGTTTTACACTAGCTACCGTGTGGAGACGAGAAGAAACTTTTTAGTAAAACTATTTTTTCTAACCCTCTTCTATTTTTTTTTGTCAGTGCGATGTTAACATTGTGAATCAACACGTCTTGCCGAGAGTAAAGTGGACCACTTTAAGGTGCCGTTCGCAAATATGAAATTGATAACAAAGTGAATGCATACTAAATAGATTAAAAAAAAAAAATTTAGGCAAAAACTTTCATAAAGACAGAAATCTTAATTATCTATAAGCTTTTTTTTTGTTTTGTTATTTTTTAAGTTATAAGTTTGGGTCGCGAGCGTGGGTTTTTTAATTCGAGTCTAGTTTGAGTATATTCATAATTTTTTAAAGGTTAAAATATATATATTTGTACATTTTAAAAGTAAAACAATATATTTAAAATATATGAAAACATAATATGTTCTTAAAATAATAAAGACATTTATATTTTTATTATTAAATACTTTAAAATTGGAAATATTGGTTTTTAATTTAGAAATAATAATTAAAATGGTTTCAACACTCATGTCTCTAAAGAAATTAAAACTGTACTAACAATTATTGGAAAGTTACCTATTTTTCCCAGTGGCAACAATGTAAGGTGTGAACTGTGTTCTTTTTTGCATCTTAAAAAGCCATATAGTGTTTGTTTCAATACATTTATTCTTATTCATCTTCACTGTACATCTTACTACCCATTTGGGTTATGAGTTACGCTAACTTTTGGTTAAATATGTGCAATGAAATAAGCTCTGATTTGTTTTAAAATCACCAAACGAAGCTAACAAAACTAACTTTATAAAATACCACTTTCTTTAATCTCGCAATAATTTTGGAACTTATTCTTTTAGTTTGATAGCTCAAAGCATTTTTGATAACAGCACCTTAAATATAAACCTAAATATCTATATTATTTTACTATTCATATTTCAGCTCAGAAAGAGTAATAAATATATCATTTATTTAAAAAAAAATTGTGAGTATGCAATTTGGTATTTAACATCAGATTTTGTTTAATATATATACATTTTTTAAACAAAATCTGATATATATATATATTGCACAGACATACATACATACATACATACATACATATACAGCATTGCTGATATTAGAATGTTTGATTGCCATATCTGAAAAAGCTAAAATGTATACAATTATAATATTTATTGCTTGAAAATGAATTTAAATAAAAAATGATTTGTGTAAATTAGATATGAGCAGTAAATAAGCTAACTAATTACAAAATTTAAACCAAACATTAGATTGTGTTTTCTTTTAAAAACTAACAGTTTAGTAAAAGGTGGAGCAAAGTGGAACTAAGCATTATTATCTATTTTTGCTCTGGAAAAACGTAATAATTTTTCAAAGATGAATTTAGTAGGGATGCACGAGAACAAGTTTTTCAATCCAAGATAAAAAATCGAAAAAAATATCAAGATGTGAAAACAAGATGAGAAACAATTTTTAAAACAAAATATTAATATTTAAAACAATTTTTTTTTTCTTAGTGACACATCACATTTTTAACAAACTAAGATTATGACTTGCCAATTTTGGCTCCTTTATATAAAAAAAAAATTATATTAACTACCAATTAAACCTTATATTTATTATCAATTAATGTTAAAAGTAATAAGTTTCACTTGGCTTAGCTAGGAAATTTCTCTCTCTCACAATATATATATTTTTAATTATCTAATTTTCGACAACCATTTTAAGCGTTGGAAACAAGATCAAGATTTTTTTTTTCTCGTCTCAATCTCGAATTTCGAGTCTCACACATCCCTAGAATTTAGTGGTTAACGAATTTTTAGTGTGTGCTGAAAACAAATTGTTTGTTAGTTGTTTTATGGTGGAGAAAACACATATTATTTCACTTTATAGACTGGATAATCTAAAAAAAGTTTTATCAAACAAATGTTTGTAAAATTTAATTAGAAGGTAATAAATAAAGTTTATTATCCCAACAAGCAGTTAAATTTCATATTTTTCATATATATTTTTTTTTTTTTCCCCTAGCAGTGCGTCTTACTACATGTTCAGGTTATATACATATGTAATAGGTACACTTATGTGGCCGAGATGAAGAAGGTTGAATTTAGGAGAAGAGTACCCCATTTGTGTGTAGGAAGAGTGGAAAACCCTTTAGGAAAACCCACCCTCAATACACTTAACCGAGATTCGAACCCAGATCTTCCTGTCATTGGCAGCATATGAATATTAATTTGTAAATGTATTTAAAAACGTGGACGATCCACTGAGGTGGAAACGTCCGATGATTATTATCAGTGAATATAAGTATTTTAGCTGTCAATATATTTATGAGTGAAGCTCTGTAATTGTCAGGCCAGAATTTTTTTTCGAAGCAAAGTCAAAACCAATATTTTTTAAAAGCTCTATACACTAAATAACTAATATATTAATAATAAAAAAAAGACATGGAACAAATAAAATTAATTATATTCATGACCAGGACCATAGAAACATCTTTGATTTTGGGAAGGCTAAGGCCAAAATGACCTTATTGGTGTCCTCAGAAATGAAGCTGACCAACTGTAGGGTATGCTGTGGACAATTGGCGTTACCAATGCACTTTTAGCGTACAAAGCAAGTATCTTCGCTTCCCATCTTAATCTTTAGCCTAGGTCAGGAGAGTTTGTATTCCCCAACTTTGAAAAAGGTTTGCAACACATTTTTTAAAACCAAACTGAACACAATTATAAATAATATAAATAAAAAAATATGTATATTGCACATCTTGCTACAGAATATATTTGACTAAATATCTTTACAAAATAGATTATAGTAAAAATAAATTTTCTTTTATAAAGAATTGATAAAACAAGAATCAAATAAAACTATAGAATCCCAACAAGTTTAATAATCTATTTCTTTACTTTCCCAATACTATAAAATAACTTAGTGAAAAGTACACTTAACAAGACGGTTGTTAGGGTTTAGGAGTGATAATATTTCCTGCTTCAAGAAACACTCCGCCATTCGGCCTAATTTTAAAAATCGTGTAAAGAGATCAGTATCTTGTTGGTTTACTAAAACACTGCAAACTTTACTATTTAAGAATTTAATAGGTCTACGAATACTTGAACTTCAAGCTCAAGCACAGGAATTTAAGCATCTGCCTCGGTCAGCGAGAAAGTATCAATTGCTGTCAGGCCACACAGCTTAACGTTCAATGGTCTGTGTCATTTTATGGAACTACCTCACTATTTTTTATAGACTTAAATTGTTAGCCTATCAAAAATTACTGTATTCGTTAGAGAAAGGTCAAATCTAGAGTCCTTTATCATCAAGACTAGTCTCATAGCTCCGTAAACATGATTAAAAAGTATTTGAAAATGAGCTAATGTCACATTTTCACTCTTTTTTATTTTCTATCAATAAAACTCATACTATAGGGTTGTTAAGGGAAAATAGCCAACTTTATTTTGGTGTGAACCATATTTTGAAATAACAAGTAGAATTAATTATTTGTTAGAGCTGAACATCTGTGCGGCAATTTCTCATTTACCTAAGCGGCCCCCTTAGAAGAAGCTAAATTTCAAATGTGAGAGTTTATAAGCTCGGCAAATTAAGTTGTTTCTATGCTGTATTGTATGTCTGATGAAGAAGGACCATGGTGCTTTTTGAGAAGCTCGTGCTTGAGTCAAACTTTATATGGGGAAGAGGGTGGGTGGGTGGGGGGTGGGGAGGGAGAGAAACCTTGGAAGTTTACAAAATTTCCAAAATATTAAACAAACGTCTTTTTAAATTTCAAGTTTAACTAAGCCACTTCAGTGACTGCATGGTCTAACGCGCTACCCTCGCAGTAGACGAGACTGCTGATAACAAGTAGATCGAGGTTTGAATCTCGGTCGAGTGTACTGAGGTTGGTTTTTCCAAAATGGTATTCCACTATCCCTCTAGGCAAATACGGGTAAACTTTCTATAAAAATAACCTCTCTAATCTCTAAAACCATTAGCATAATTAGTACATAAGCGTATAACACATGCGGTGCTAAAAAAAAATTAGGTGTATAGAGAATAAAGAACAAAACTAAACACTTCATTTATTAGGAGCATGCGTTGCCATCCACTATAAAATGTCGTCCACCTTACTCCTCAACCAGAGACTAAAACGACACAAGGTACTTTGAATTTGTAAAAGAAATAAAACTACCTAGCTATCCTTGGAAATAACAATGCCCAGGAGAATAGATGATTTCATGTTAAACTACAAAGTATTCCGTCAAGTTATAACGTGACCTCGAACCACCCAAATACCAAGAAAAGAATAAGATCACACACGCCACCTTCTCGAGTCTTCCACCCCATTTCCTTTCGTAAAAACATGTCTTCCTAGTTGTAGTACTATTCTTTAGAACGGAAAGTATTTTCACCCCATGCTCTAATATGGTAGAGCGGTGATAATTTCAAATGTTTAGTTTCCAGATTTAAAACAATTTTTATTACTATGATTCTAGAATTTAAAAAAATACAAGAAAAAATAATTTTTTTAGTGATCATACCGAGATATTTCTGAAAGTTTTGTCAACAAGAATGAAATGAAATCTTCAAAATAATGGCAGTTAATTTATGATAGCGAATACAGATTATTTTTCACTCCATATGGCATTTTATTTATATGTATAAACGTATAAATAATTCAATGTTTTATTTGCAAACAAGGAGAACTGGCATATTAGTATTTCTTGTTGTACTATTATAATTAAAATTAGTTACAGTTACTTTTGACTGTAAACACAATAACAATGAACAGGTATCGCTGCAGAGCTTGATGAACTTGGGATATTCTGTGGTGTTAAACTTAATTCAGTGCCATTTGTTGTTAGAATTCTTGTGTATTGTAGCAGCCTAGGGGAGCACGCAGAAGAATGCCCGCAACAAGTAGCGCTGAATTAATTAAGCAACACGTTACAGAACCACTCAAAAGTTCACCCTGCTCCACGCTAGTCCTCATTTGAACTTTGTTTATTTATGAGAATATACACCTCATCTTTTTTTTTTTTACAACAATCACTGAAAGTAGAGATTAACTGGTGGAAGTTGTCGAGAAAGCGAGGTGCGCGCATGATGGGGCGGGGCTAGTGCTTGCTCTACCGCCGCACGGACCTTTGCCCGTCCACCACCATGTCCTCCCCATCATCTCCCGGGCCTCGGGCTGTGCAGTGGGCCGTGCTGAGCGCGTTGTGACCGTGGGTGATCTCGTACTCCATCACCTCCTGGTAGATGAGCTCCTTCCACTGGTCCACGGTATGTTCCCGCTCGTCCACCGAGTGGTCATAGGGCCCTGGGGCAGGCTGTGGGCACACACACACCGGCTTATCAACGAAATATAGTCTGCCCCTCATACGGTAGATCCCTGTCACTCACCAAACACGCCTGTCTGTCTGTCTTCTGCGGCCAGGACTGAGAACGGTGGAACAACGTTCTGTCCAAACAGTTTCAGATGAGCTGGCGAGTTCTGTTTTGAAAAATGTGTCCTGGATAAAGACTTAAAAACAAGACCTTTAGCCAATGATATTCCAAACAAGAAAAACACAGATTTTCCCTTTTCAACACCCACAGCTTCTTACTAACCATCTGGTCCATCCGCATACTCAACATTAATATGGTAGGGTTTAAGAAGACAGAATTGAGAGGAAATGTACTCGCATATGCATGGGGAGAGTGTGGGGGAAATACTTGGCTCATCCGCAGGGGTTTGATCCCCGACCAAACCGTCACCGGCAAACCAGACCAGGCAGGTGTCTTTGTGCCCACCTTTGTGGGTGGCCCCTGCATAGCGCAAGCGGTACAACATCCGACATGATGAACCAAAGTATCAACATTAAAGGACCTTCCAGGACACAACAAGAGATTTGTCCATAAGAAAATAAAAGGAAGCAAAACATATTTTTTTATGTGATTTTTGAATGTCTAATTACAGACACCTATTTACACAAAAGTGTCATCGCTATGGAAAAAAAAAGAAAGAAAACAGAAACAACAACCTGATAAGACAAAATTAAAACAAGCCTTGTAACACTATTGAATTAATCAACTCGATTTGGGCGTCGATTGAAACACTACGGATTAATTCCCTGATATAATAATGCTGTGACGATGTTTAGGTTGTCTATAGCTCCGTGGTCGAGTACTAATTAAATCGATATATTAATAAAATTAAAGAAAGAGAATTGTTTATGGCTGTTGATTCACACACGGTTTATTCAAATGACATCTGTTAATTACTTATACATACTCCAATTAAATGCTTGATATTAATGTTAGTTATGTTATATTGTGTTAGACTGTGACTGCCAGTGTGTGGCTCTGACTGACTTGTGTGTGGGCGGGGAGGGTTGTGTGGTTGGATCCCCTGCCTGTGTGTCGCTGTTTGGGATCACTGGCTGATACGCACAACGGTTTATACATGACATACCTCTTGCCTCTTGGTCCCCTCATCAACGGTATAAAAACTAACTAAAAGAAAGAGTCCTGGCGACAAGTGTAGTGAAAGCTAGCTTCTTATTGGTATAGAGAAGTGGCGTCTTTTGCCACATACTTCGTAGTTGTTCCTTTAACAGGAAGAATGGTGTAAAAAATATATTTTACTGGTAGAATCCTTTTCACGTTATTTCTGAGAAGTGCGTGTTTCTTCATGGATGAATCATAAAATGATACTCTACATATGCTACTTTAAAGAAAAATTACCTTCATCCATGACTTTTTATATATGTTAGATTGATCTGAATCAATATCATTACAGCTTGCTCAAAATATCCTAAAACTTACCTCTTGAGTTTGCTCCAAAACAAAAGCACAACAAGGTATACATTTAGCGCAGGGCATTATAAGAATTTAATGAATACCAATCTCACACATTAAACATAAACATGTTTAAAACAATTTGGTAGTGTGACTCGTTTCTTTGCACACATTATTACTGTGCCAGTGGAAACAAATCCAAAAAAGATTGCTTTGCTTTAAGAAAACAATCAATTTTGTTTTTATACAAGAGTTCGATATTTTTACCAAAATGGGTCACTTAACTACCATATAAACTAATCCACAAATTTATGCGGACATTTTATATATTTGTGAGGAGTGCAAGCGAATGAGAGTTGTCGTGGTATTTGTTCACTCCGCTCAAAGTTACAAGAGGAACTTGCGTGTTTTTGTATACAAAATATTTCTTAATTTTATCACTTTACACAAGCGCAAATCATGTGACAGACCTTACTGATAATAGCAATTAGATAAAGAATGTCTTTCTTAGCTCAAAGTTTAGGCTTGAGATTCACAAATTACTATAAAGGGGTACATCAGCCTGCGATTGGGATTAAATTGAGGTTTAAATAAACAAACTTTTCACAGGAATATATGACATGTACTAAATGCCATTTGTACTATTTAAAAAAATAAAAATCTTTTAAAATAAAAATTAATGAAACACATGTGTGTTAATTTTTCAAATCTTCATCGAGAAAATAATTCATCAATTTTCAAATAACAAGTTTAATTATTTTCAATTTCAAAATTAAAATACACCTGGCATTGCAATATTTTGCTTTTTGTCTCACCATGTCTCTAACGAGAGATTGACCCCTTAGAACGATGTTTCCCAAAAGGTGTTCTGCTGCAGCGAATTAGGTTTACCGCGTGGCCACACCACACATATTGTGTTCAATAAGAACACAAATAAAGTTAATACAAGCGGTAGCCGTGCGTTGTCCACATTTCTTACTTACTGATATTTATAATACATCTGACAAAATCAACATCTGTTGAGTGAAGTTGAAGTTATAATTTAGCTTCATAAATGGTCTGGTGAATGTTTACAAATGTTAAAGAAGCAATCAAAGAAAAAATAACTTCAATCTTTTATCTTGTATCTCCATGAAATAGATATTATTCCATCATACTACCCGATATCCAGCAGTTTGGCGTACTAAAAGGGAAGCTCTCGCTCGCCCTATGCTATTAAACCCCGTGAAAAGTGAAAGTTTAAATACTCACAGCGTTGACCTCACCCTCATCGTACCAGACGTTGATGTAAGGGTGGAGGAGCGCCTCGTCCACGGATATCCGCTTCTCCGGGTCGATCACCAGCATCCGGGACAGCAAATCCCTTGCCTGGCTTGCTGCAACACACACGACGCGATCAAGTGCATTTAGTTAAAAAAAACACACACACAATTGGGCTGAATCCGATTTGTGTAAATGTTTAGTTTTAAGTTTGAAGAGGTTTACTGGGACAATTAATTAGTATTTTGTATAATTTTACATGACCTACAACTAACAACTTTTTTTAATTTAGGTTTTAGCATCTGCTAAGGTAAATTATTCTAATGAGGTAGGGACGAGGAAAGAAGCATTTTAGAGGTAGTGTACCTACATTTGTATGGCAGAGTCTAGGAAACCATTAAGGTAAAAACTCTCTCAGAAGATCCAACTGGGATTTGAACCCCAATCTTCCCATCTTGAGCAGCTGGTCTAACGTGAGAGTGACGCCTTAGATCGTTCGGCCACTGAAGCGGGTATCTTTTGTTGTTTGAGGAGTATTTTGTAAATATGATTCAACAAGGTGTGTCATTTAATAGGGAGGAGTGATTATTATTCAAATAAATAATGTTAGGGTGGTGAATATTAATATTTCAAATATTGTAAATATGTATGTAGGCTTATTCATATTTTGAGCTTGGGACTGGGCCTTTTATAGAAGCTAGGACTGAAATTAGACAGCTTTTTGGATTAGGCAAATCGAGCTTGTTGCCTAAGGCTATTTCTGTGTCTGATGATGAGCAACTCATTGTTTAGTCTTCTCTCTATTTGTCAGAATGTTGTTTGTAGCATACACACTTTTAGTTGTAAAATATTAAACGCTATTGTGATTTAAAATACAATGTTTTATTTTATTCCTAATATTTGTCTTATTTTAACTTTAATGGTTATAAAAAATTTATAACAAAATTTATAATAAATTTTAAAAGTAAACTTTTATTCTATTCAAGCTTGATTCAACTTGATATTCGAGACCTTTCTAAGAAGCTCACTAAGAGTTCGACTCAAAATTAAAAATCTCAAGCTTACAGAAAACCCCTTTTAAGAAAAACAAAAATTAGCAAATATTCTTTGGCCAATGATTTTAACGAGTGGTTTTAAAAAACATCAACTATTTCAAGACACTTCACATTTATATAAACAACTCCTGTTCACTAAAAAAAAATGACATGAAAAAAACCTTTAGTGATGGCTCAGTACTAAAATATTACCGGTTTCAATTTTAAGTTTATAATTCCATTTAATTACACAAACTAATATAAAAATAATTTAGTCTTTATGGTTTCTGTATGATGGGTAGTTTTAAAAGTGATCAATCTGCTAGCCAATGGACTTGGTCCAAAATTAAGAATCAGACGTTCTAGGAACTAAAATCGGTTCTGGTTCTTAAGTGATAAAACCAGATTAGCTGAGGTACCAAAGAAATGAACTCACCCATAACATTAAGAAACATCTTAAAATTTAATATCCTGGACAACCTCCATGGTACCAATTTAACCACTACACTCACCTCCAAGAAATCGTGCAAAATATGTTAGCGATGTGCACGTTATCAGTGATTCATATATAAATCATATATTATTTATTTAAACTTTTTTTTTTTTTGCAGTTTAAAGAAAAAATTGGTTGCTAAATCTTCTTTTATGTACCCATATGTCAATCCATGAAGCAATTTGATAAGCAGTGTCAACTTTGACAGCTGTTACCATAAGAAGTCCTATAAATTATAGATGGAATATATACTACCATGCTACAAAAAAATAAAATAAAAAAAGATATGGTAAAACCAAGTGTTAATAAGCCATGCTTCATGCAATAGTAATGAAAAAGGCTGTAAGCTTAAAATAAATAAATACAATTTTTACTTTTGGAATGAGTTTAATGTTACATTTGTTTCTGCAGCCTCAAATGTAGCCATATTTTTCTAAATTTAATACATTAAATAACTACTGTTTCTCGAATATTTAATATTTTAATATAAATAAGAACTAACACAAAAGTTAATTTGCAAAATTTAAGTTCTGAGGACACTATTTTAAAATTATTACTCTAATCCATGTTTATAATTAAAAATAAATATTGTATAATTAATAATAATAATATTTAGCACCGCGTCTTACTACCTGTTCGGGTTATACGCTTTAAGTACTAATTACACTAATGGAATAGGAATTGGAAAGGTTTAATTAGAGGAAGTGAACCTGCATTCGCGTGGAGGGAGAGTGGAAAACCATTAAGGAAAAACCACTCCCAGTTCACCTGACCGAGATTCGAACCTCGATCTCCCCGTCCTCAGCAGTCGAGCTCAACACGACAAGCGCGTTATCCAACTACGCCACCGAGGCGGGTAATATTTTATATTATTTTTGTTCAAATTGCTCAGTGTGACATTTAAAATCGTTTCGAGTGCCACTCTTGTCAGATTGCCGACTTTTGATTTAGAAAAATGTACCCACATTTGCATGAATGGTAGTGAGAAACCATTTGAGGAAAAAATTCTCATTACATTTGATGGAGATTTGAACCCTGAGCTCCTGGTTATCAGCAGATAGCTTCACCGTTCAACCACTGACGTGGGTGAGTTTGATGTTGAAACAATTCTGTTGCTGCAGTAGCAAATTATATACTTTTGTTTTAGAACAAAATTATTTAGTAACCAACCCAACTTATATTAGAACGGTACACAAGATTTCATAAACCAACATTTTATATATTTTTAAGAAGTTTTATTTTATGAATGAAATAATTTTTTTATCTATGATGCCATAAAAAAGTTAAGTTGTCATCAAATAAATGTGAATGAAATAGTGTTTTACCTGACTTACAACTAAAAGATGTGTCGTAAAAAGACGAGGCAGAGATCCAAAGCTTCCCAAAGCACAAAACAGTATTAACAGTGGTAGCCAAGTTGAAGACAATAATAACCATAAAAATGTGTTCATATTTATTTATTTTATTTATCAAACACAAAATGTCTCGAGCTATTTTTTTCCCCTTTACCATATGCATTTAAATTTATGAGTTCCTATTTGATTAAGTTTATAAATCCAAATATATTTAAAATAAATGTTTTGAAAAATGTATATTAAATAAATAATTTTAGTCTTTATTCTTTGATTGCTGTTGAAAAAAAAGTGTCTAAAATTTTGGTTAAAACACTAGGGATGTGTGAAGATTCAAAAACTTTGGAGGGTAAAGAGGGGCGGGGGAAATATTTTTGTCACCTTACAGGGACATGAAATATTAATTCATATATTTTTTAGCACTGCATCTTACTACCCATTCAGGTTGTACGCATATGTACTTTTTTATTTTACATCTATCACTGTTTCCAGGCTGTGGCCTGGGCCAATTTTTTATTCAAGCCATATATTTTCCCCTAACGGGTTGTTAGGCCTGTCGTAACTTCATATGCCTTATAATCTAACTTAAGACTTGGACAGGCACAGCATCCAGTCCCCCGATCGTTAATTTTTCGGCCAGGCTGGTAATGTAACGAGGATGGAAAATGAGAGGATGCCGAAGAAAATGTTGGAAATTAAGTATGTGGGAAAAATACCGCAGAGGAGGTCAAGAGAGATATGGGAGCAGCTGATAACAGAAACGTTCAAGTGAGAGGAGAAGAAAGAAAGAAATTAAAGGAGGAAGAGTTGTAGAATGACAGAGGAAGATGAGGGTATTTTACTAAACTGACCAGGCCAGAGGCTGGAAACACGATGATGATGATAGAAATCAAACCCGGGACCCTTAGCTAAGTAGAGATACACACTACCGACTGAGCTTGAGGTGTTGGATTCACCTATGTACTAATTAGGCTAATATGTTAGGGTCTAGGAAGGTTGAATATAGGGAAAGTGTACACACATTTGCATGGCGGAAGAGTGAAAAACCATTTAGCAAAATGACCCTCGGTAAATCTGAAAGGGATTGAACCCTGGTTTCCCCATAATCGGCAGGTCAGTCTATTGGGAGACTGGCGCCTTAGACAATGAGTCCACTGATGTGGGTTCACACAAATTGAATTACATTATCATATGATTTATTAATTTTGGATAAAATATAAATTTTTTTTTACAATTGAAACTTTTTATTTTGTTTCAAATATTCAAGTTTCAATTCAGCATCGAGAATATTTCATTTGACTTCACACACCCATAGTTAATATTAACATGCCAGACAAGCAATTCAACGACTCTTCCCCTATATATACATATAAAAGCAAGTTTCAAGGAATGTTGCCTTCGGCTGCCACTGCGAGAATTAACATTACGAGACTTACCGAAAGGGGTGACCTCCCTGTTCCCGCCATTCGGAAGGCCTTCTAGCTCCACTCTAGGCAGAATGTTATTTTTCACGACTTCCCAAGTCACTTCAGGATATTGTTGGGACACTTCCTCTAAAAACAAGCCACGGCTGCTACTTCCTCTGATCTCGACCCAGGTTTTTTATATTTTTCATAAATTTGTCGACCAAGAACTTCAGAGGGAGGAGTTATTCGTGCCATTCACAACGGTAGTAATGTTTCAGTGGTCCGTGATAAGATCAAGAAATGACCCGGCTATCTTAGCCTGATAAAAACAAGTTTTACCCAATGCTTGATGCAACCAAGAATAAGTATCTAATTATTTAAGAATTGGGTCAGATCCACTATTTTACAAATCTGAATCTCAAATCCGATTCCCCAATTTACCTTTAAATCCGAATCATGGGAAAAAAAACTATGCACATAAGAGTAAATATAATAGAATAATACAAAAATACAAATAGTAACTAAATGTTAACATTCTCTCTTATAATCGATTCATTATAACATTCATACATTCAGTTGAGTGTTGAATTACTGGCCTGGGGCCTGGTTGTTGAATTCATCCTATAGCTATAATTGGTTCTGAACCCCCACTAAACAGTATATAGCTCTAAAACAAATTTAATTTAAAAAATTGAATTAATTTTTTTCAAGGATTTGAGTTTCGAATAACCTTAAGGATTCATGGGATTTGAAGGATTGTTGAGTGTCCGACCCCTAATATATATATATATATATACACACACACACAGTCATAGGATTAGTTAAGGAGGAGCCAGACAGTACAGGATAGAGAAGACACAAATAAGGTGGTACAGTCATGTGAGAAGAATGGAGGAGGAGAAGATACTGAGGAAGATGTTGGGACAAGAAAGTGGGAGAGCAGGAGGCCGAGGTGGTGCAGAGGAGAGGACTGACCCAGATTCGAACCACCTCTAGTTTATTTAAACAACAATTAGTTAACAGTTCTTTATTCTAGGACTTTTGGGTTTTTATGACAATATTATAGGGCTTTTGGGTTTTATGACAATATTTTAGGGCTTTTGAGTTTTTATTTAAAGTAGCCACTATTTTTTTATCTGTTCTCATATGACAAGTCAAGCGGCTTTTGACGGACGGTGCTGAAACATTACTACCGATTGTCGGATGGAACACACTTCAACATCGGTTAAAAAATGTTGAAGACTCATCAAAACACAGTGAAGTTCTCAGTCACCCGAAGAGATCGGCTGTACTACTGGAAAATTGTGCTAAGAAAAGTGCAACGTGTCAGCGTCTGCATGTGATGTGAGTTTGAAAGTCAGCTAGCTGGGCTTTCCTCCCCCTCGTCAATCACTCACCAGGTTACACAGATTAATCAGCAGCCAAAATAAAAGTTAATCTGAGTTAAGCAAAATAAAATGGCTGGATTTAATAGATACGAAAGGATGAGGAGCGTCAGAAATATACTAGAGATTTTGGTAACTTTTGTTGATAAAAATAAGTAAAATATTGCTTCAGTTTCAATGTTTAGTTTAATTTTCTTAATAATATAGTAATCCTAACACCTGTTAGACATCTTTCATAAGCATTGTGAAGTTTAAACTTTATATTTTAAATATAGGTAGAATGCTTTGTTGGTTGAATGGTCTAAGGTGTCACTCCAACAATAGACTGGACTACCAATGATGGGGAGACTGTGGTTCGAATATCGGCTAGGTGTACTGAGAGTAGTTTTTCAATCTCTCTCCCCACACTAAGATTAAAGGTGCTGTTCAATTGGCACAATGCTTATGACAAATATTCAAAAACTGTAGAGCCGGCTGCCTTGGTCAGGGAGAAAATATCAATTACTTAAAATTCTATGGTCTCTGTTGTTTTCTGGAACTATTTCTATATTCTGTCTAACCTATACTATCTTTCACCCTTCATCTATAACCACCCTTTGTCATGTCAGTAAGAAAAAGGGGAAAGAAAACTACGAAACTTCTTATCTCAAGGTAAAGAGGAAAGCTAGCTAATAGTTCTCAAATATCTTAACGCTTTCTGTTGTGAGTCTATAAAATAATTCCTGTATTTGTTAGAGGAAAGCTAAATCTAGAGCCCCTTTACATCAATACTATTCGCATAGCTGCTTAAATATTGTTTAAAATAATTGAAAATGAGCTAATATTACATTTTCACATTTTTTTTATTATTAAAACTAAAAATACACAATTGTTAAAGAGGTAATTGTATTATATTTGGAAGAAGTTATAGGAAAGGTGGATAGAAACATATAAAAGGAACGAATACAATATGGCTGTTACAATGAAAAGAAGAACACAGTTCACACTTCACACTGCTGCCATTGGACAAAGAGGTTTCCTTATAGAGATACAATTGTTAAAGAAAAAGAAACCTGTTGGAATCTTTCAACTCTATTTTGGCGTGAACTATATTATGAAATAACACTTTTTATAATTAAATATTGGGGTTAAAGCTGAAAGTCTGCGGGGAATTTTCTCTCTTACCGAGGCGGCCGCCTTAAGATCACCAGAGTATGTATACAATTATAATAAGCATTACAACTGAAGAGATATTTTATTTATTTAGCTCAATTATAGTTGTACAAATTTTAAACAATGAAAGCAAGGAGGAGTCCTAAAGCGCCCTCTAAACACATTATATCCTTTGATACGTGTGTTTTATATTACTTGGGGACCGTTGATAGGGTTTATATCGTCAGCCCTCATAATCCTTTCATATTTATTGATTAATCTACTGTGCTAACTTTGATTGGGTAAATAAAGACAAAAATTCCACAAACAAACAATCCAATGCATAAATTATTCAAACTACTAAACAAGAAAAATCATAAAAACATACCATTTTATATTATCTAAAAAAAAAGAAGTGCAATTAATAATCCAAATAAGGCTGTGCTTACCACTTCAAAGATGGGACCATTTTATCAAACTATTTTTGATGTTTTCTTCCAATAATTAGATATAAGTTTTATTTGCAATTTAAACTAAAAAAACAAAAAAAAAAAAAAACTGAAACTTCTTTCAGATACATAATTCATCAGTAATAATTATTGTTAAGTTAATAATGGTAAAATATGCATTCACAAATCTAGTGGTGGTATTTTAAGATAATATTAATTCTTTTTAATATCAATCATGTTAGAAACA
Source organism: Timema cristinae (assembly GCA_039000515.1). Classification (NCBI taxonomy): domain Eukaryota; kingdom Metazoa; phylum Arthropoda; class Insecta; order Phasmatodea; family Timematidae; genus Timema; species Timema cristinae. Next base: position 7,630,319 of record JBCFYV010002255.1, on the reverse strand, counting down.
ATATTTCACATTAATGTGTAAGTTCAGCCTTGAAATAAAATATAAATTATTTCAATAAAAAGTGAATAATTAAATGCTAAGTACTTACAGCAGCAACCATTTAGCTTGATTATGTTGGTAGAACTATATTAAGGTTATTTAAACCAAAGCAGGGCAATTGGAACCCCACAAACCACCTGAGAAGTTTTATATGAACCGGAAATGACTAATCTAAGACCGTTTCTGTCAATGGTATTTGCTTATTGTAATTAAATAAATGAATAAGTAAATATGGTAGTAATTTACAAAAATCTAGCACTAATAAGGTAAAAGCATTAACACATATATACTTTTATTTGGGATTTTTTTCATACAACTCTATCATTTTTTTTGGTAACATATAACATTCTTAACTCTCGGATGCTGTTGTAGGTAAAATGTGTGTGTGTAGTGCCCCCACTCCCCTCCCCTTCTTCGAGCCATGCCTCCGACAGTAAGTCAACAATCAGCTATCGTGATGGACGACGGCTGAATCTTGGATGTTACGTTATGTTATTAAGAAGTAGAAGCCAGATTTATGTACCAAGAGTACTAATAAGATTCTCGGTGAACCCCAGAAGTAGCTGTGCACAGACTGTTAAAAATTGGTTGAATACAAAATATTTTCATTTCTTTATTTTTTACTAATAAATTGATAGTTTCAGCCATCTATAAAAACATCTAGATATACCAACGTTTAATTGTATTTACACAAGTTTTTTAAGATCCTTTGTTTTGTAATTTGATGTTTATTGATTTTAATGTAATTAAAAAACTCTAAAATTTAAACTTAAATCACATAAGAAGCTTATGAAAGTCTTAATCTGTTACCACGCCAGATTTACGTAACGATAGCAACACAGCTATATACAATGACGATAGTATTCTAGGGTTAATGCAGTTTATTTCATACATATAATAGTCACTCAAGTATTGACGAGATTAATTGGATTTTTTGTTTTGTATTAATTGTAGTTATGTTAAAACTGTTAAGAGTATTAACATTTCCACTGAAAAACACAAATTTATAAAAGTTCTTCTGGATTAAGGTTTACATCTAATGCACTATTATAAATATATAGTTTAAGCTGTAAGTAGATTTAAAAATGGTAGTTAGAAAACCATGTATTTTATATTTGATAATTTATAAAATCAAAGTTAGGAGTTGCACAGGAAAACATATTTTGTATCGTTATTCTCGACAATTTTACTAACTTAAATAATTTGTTCCTTTTAAAAGAAAATTTAAAAAATGTATATTTAAAATAATACACAATACTTGAATTTTTAACCATATTAATAAATAAGTGTGTATATTACACTATTACTCTATTAGTTTAGTATGTTGGATATATGACTGTTTTGGCCAACAGCTGCACCCAAGATAGTTTAGTATGAATCCTGATGCAGTAAGAATGTATACTCCGTTCATGATAGGTTTTTACCTGGATGACAGTTCGAAAATCATATGTTTGGGTTTTGGGTTGCCAACACTTGTAAAAGATCACTGTTTTGTTATAAATGTAAAGATATTTAATTACCTGTTATATATTACATTTAAAATAACGTACACTTAAGTTTTCTCATACTATTTCATTTTTTAAATAATTTCTTTTTATCCAACTCGAAACAATATTTTAAACATAATTAAAAGTACTTATTTTTCGTTTTGGAACGTCACTGATTTTGTGTAATATAGTGCACACATCAATATCCTTTAATACAGGCATCATATTTACTTGGAATAAGAGAAAATAGTTGTCTTTTTTTACGTACAATAAATGATTTTATGATTATTTTATCTTATTTTGAAATATTTAACTGGATAAAATATTTTCATAAACTGCATGTCTGCATCATTGTAAAAAACTTGTTTACTGTCATGTTCAACCATATGGTTTAAATTCGTTAGTCGCATTTTAAAGATATGTTAGTTAGAAGTTTTTGTGAAAGTGATGTGAATATATTTTTAAAGTGGAATAAAACGATAAATATGCTTTGTGTCCGACCTCAAATAAATATATAAATAATATTGGCCTAAATTACTGTGGTTAACTATCACATTAATATATTACCATCCGTTTTAATTACGGTCATCCAAAGTGATAGATGTCAGCTGTTGGCGTAGTGATATATTAGGGATTACTTCTAGTAACATTTCGAGCTGTCATCCAGGTAAACTTAGCTCGTGAATGACTTATAGTCTTCTTGTAGTTCAAGTTCTCTGGGGAGCTAACTGTTCTAAGTTAAGTGATTTCTCCATATTTTACTGAGCCTCCTTAAGGGCCAGGACTAAGAAGCTCATTCGAATGACAACAGCTCATTCCTTGAATACTTATCTCTATGCATCAAAGAACGGTTATCTAACCAATGAACTTAATAGTCTTGGCCCTTAAGCTTTGATATATTATAAAATCTGCCACCGCCGAGGTTTATCGCTCCCTCGTTCTGAAACTTCACGTTTTTTAAGCCTCACCTTTGAGTTTGTTGTGTTCTGAAGAGTCGGACGGGAACAGAACATCGGGGAAGAGTCGCTCGAAGGAGTAGCCCGGGTACGCTGGCCGGTTCTCCACGTAGTTCCTCACGGTAGGCTGAAGCCGCTTCATGAAGTCTTGGGAGGGAGTCCCCAGTTGTTCTGTGCACAGGGTAGAAAAAAAAAACTTGACAAAAAAGTGTTTTAAATTCCATCGAATAGGTATAGCATAGATCAATCTAGAAATTTACTAAATTTTAAAGGATGTTTAGGAAAAAGGTTCTGTTTTGTAGAATGGGGTTTCATGCGTCCCTAGGTGATATTTAAAATTTGCACCCCCAGAAAGTTTCCAAAATAAAGAAAAAATAATGACAAAAATAATATTAAAAAATTAATTAAGTGGCACCCTGACTCCCTTGCAATGTGTGCATAGATATTATCCCTTTTTCCTTTTCTTTTAATATCCTTTATTTTATTAAATTAAAGATTGGAAGGAGGATAGAAGGGCAAGGCCTACACACGTGCCGGAAACTGTAGGCCCCTTGCCCTTCTATCCTCTTTCAATGTTTAATTTAACACAGGCGTTTGGCGCCATTTTTTCTTTGTTTAATAATTTTGGAAGCTTTTAACAAAATATCAAAATATCTCGCTGGCAATGTGTCTAAAAACCATAAAAGTAATTTTGACCAATTAATATTTAAAATAAAAATGTGTTCCTGATATTGGATAAAATATTCAGGTGTTATTCCCTTATTTAGTTAAAAAAATATTATTTTAATAAGTGGGCCAAACGTTTTAAAAAAAAAGATCAAAATTTTGTTAGAATGCACCCCTACAACCTGCGCCAACAGTTGTTCTGATTTTTTTAGGATAAATTGTTTCCATAAACATTGAAAATGTGAAAACTCATTCGAGGGACCCCGAGTTTGATCGCTTTATGGAAAAACCGAGAGTTTTGTGATTAAAACATTATGGGGATATTTGAGTATTAAAGAAAATATCAGATTAAGGATTATAAAAAACTTTACATTTTGAATTGCAATTTGCTTTAGAGCTCTGATATTGTTATTGGTAGTTCAGTCTCAACAACATATGTTGGTGTCTAGGTGCGTCAAGTTAAGATGCAACCCACTTCACAAAATTATGCTAAGTGGGAAACGCTGTCAGAGCTATTTCCCTCACATAATAACTCTATTTTTTAAGACCTACACCAAACTAACTCTTTTAAGAGTCTCACCAATTATCTTGTTCCACTGGTCGATGTGATCTGTCCCAGGGAAGAGCACCCCTCCGCGGATCATCTCGCCCATTATGCACCCCACGGACCATATGTCCACGTTCTCCTTGTAGCCCATGCCCAGGATAACCTCCGGGGCACGGTAATACCGAGTCACTACGTACGGCGTCATCATGAAGGTGGTGCCGGCCGTCCGGGCCAGGCCAAAGTCTAGGATCTTGAGCGTGCAGTCCGACTTCACCACAATGTTGCTTGGTTTCAGGTCCTACCGGTGGTAACAGACAAGTTTATTTTTAAATTTAATTTATTTTCATACAAGCTATATTATAAAAATATATTATAATAATAATGGAATGTCTGGGCTAAATTAATCTGTAGCTAAGTTTGCGAAAAGAGATTAGCCAGTAGTGATGTACTATTTCCCAGGGGACGTTCGAATGTACTAATTGTACGTTCTTTCCATGGAGGCTCTTTCCATGTCCTGATAAGATGAAGGTATGATCATGATGAATATTACGAGGTGGAACCAATGAAGATCTTATCCGAACTCAAGCCTAATTAACCAAACCCTGGTGGCCATGGGAATTAATGCCCTTAAGAGACAAATCCCATGGTATGAGCCAGCCGAAACCAGGACCTATGGCCACTTTACTACGAGGTCGGTTATGAAAAGATATTGTGTATTTAGGATAAAACACCTTCAGTACACTCAACTGGGTCTCTAGCCTCGATCTTCCCCTCTTCGGCAGTCCGGTCTATTGTGAGGGTGATGCCTTATATCAGTGTTCCACAAAGATTTCAGCACACCTGATAAACCTAGAGTTTGTTTGCGACACTGTTTTATTGTATGTACGCACCATGGCGGCAGAAAATGGATCACACAGCCAGTCCAGTGGTTGAAGGTTAAATCCCAACTAATAAAATAAAGAATAATTTTTTCCTGAAGTAGATTCAAATGTTCTGAGATTTTGTCAGATGTATTTAAAATATGAGTAGGTGCAAGTAAGTGAGAAATGCGGATGACGCATGGCTGCTGCTCATACCAACTTAATTCACGCTCTTGTTGGACCGTGATGCATAGTTCAGACCTAATCCACCGCCACAGCGCACAGTCTGCGGAACACCGACTTAAAACCCTTCGACCGCCAAAGTCGATGACATTTCATGGTTGGTAATAATGGCGCACCCACCCTGTGTATGATGCCGGCAGAGTGCAGGTGCTTGATGCCGCACAGCATCTGGTACAACAGGTACGACATCCTCTCGTGATCCAGGTCCATCTGGATCACTTGGCACAGGTTAGCGTCCATCAGTTCCATCACCAGGTACACGTCCTGGAACTCCTCCAGGGTCTTTTGAGGGGTGAACGCGTTAAGCAAGCCGATGATCTGGACAAACACAACTAACACCTCAGTATGCATGTGATAGATTAAATTAATTTAAAATTGAGACCTGGATACAGGAATCAAACTCGGAACCAATGGCTTTGTGTACTAATGCTCTACCATTTAGATACAGTCCAATTTTATCAAGGAAAGAACCTTATGTGACAACATAGTTTAAGGATGACCTCTTATCTAACGTTGATATATTCCGACAACTCACATTCTTATGATTGACGAGTTTCATGAGCTTGAACTCCCTGTAGGCTCGCTTGGCGTGCGTCACATTCTGGAATGGACGGCTCAGTTTCTTGATGGCTACATTTTGTTGGGTCACCGTGTCAAATGCAGCGCTACACACAGAATATACACACACTGATGAACCATTATAAAACACACCATTCACCATTCACCATGAATGGTAGCTGTGTTACCTTGACGGACCACACTATGAAAATATATATCATAACCCAGTGGTTTCCAACCTTTGGTAAGCTCAAACCCCAATTTTTGTATTTAAGACCATCGAGACCCCTGATTACCTACTCGCGTTCATATCCTAGTTTTTAAAGTACTATTTTCACTGAATCTTACTACCCGTCCGGGATATCCACATTCAATTACACTGGTGGAGTAGATATAATTTAGAGGAAATGTACCTTTATTCGCGTGGAGGAAGAAGGAAGTAACCGTTCAGGAAAAATCACCCCTAGCACCCTCACCGACAAACCAAACGGAAGTGACGTTCAGTCACGTGCTAGATTTAATTATAATAAATTGCTTATCTAACGATTATACGAATGCGACTAAGATGTCTCAAAAGAGAAGCGACGAGCCCTGAGAGTATTTTGTATTAATTATCATAATCACCTTAAAAATTAAGCACAAGGCCGCGAAAAGGTGGCGACACAACTTTATCATAAAATTCCCTGACCTTTCGAGAAATTAGTTTAGTCTAATGCATTGATTACATAGTTTCGAAAACACTCTTAATGGCTACTAATAATGTTTTAGCTATTGTGTGTGTCCCTGTTTGGATGTGATATAAAACAAACACTGTACAACCCCGGGTTGGAAGCCGCCGTTCCGAGATACTCCATAGTGGAACAATACAAGGTAAGCTCGCCACCTTACAGGGTAGTATATCATTACTGTGAATGCCACGAGGGCATGAAAGGTCGTGTTTTCGAATTCCGGGTCAAGGATGAGCTTATGAGGGGAAGCAAACCCCTCTCACCCCATTTAAGAATAATATGGGCCCTAAAGGTGTCCGCTTAGAGACACCCACTGATCTATTAGTTCAGATTTAATTCCCTTTCACAGGTGCTAGGGGCGCCACTGTCTGCATCGTACTATAGTTATATAAGGGGGACCATTTCTTATTAGTTAGGGTATCACTACCAGTTCGGGTTAGTACCCTTATGTACTAATCATGCTAATGTGTTAGGGATGAGGAAGGTTGACTTTAGAGGAAGTGTGCCAGCATTTTCGCGACGTGAGAGTGGAAATCCATCTCGGAAAATCACCTTAGGTATACCCTACCCGGATTCGAAACCCGGGTATGAGGGTAGTAGGCGTATCAACCCGCTTCGGTGGCCGCGTGGTCTAACGCGTCACTCTAGTAGTGGACTGGACTGCCGATGACGTGTAGATCGGGGTTCGGATCTCGGATTAGGCTGTACTGAGGGTGGTTCCCCCACCCTATTAAATAGTTTCCCCACTATCTTTCTAGGCAAATACGGGTATATTTTTTATAAATTTAACCCTGCTCATCCAAACATTATCGTAATTTATTTCATATGGCGTGTTAGGGGGAGGTGGGAGGGGTGTGTGGAAAGCAATGTGTTACCAACACAGCCACAAAACAAACCAGAGAGACAAACCTGACGAAAAAATGAGAGATGCTAAAACGTCACCGAGGGCCGATATAATATATGGCAGTGACTTTGATGTGGCCGCCAACCTGCCCCCCGCGCGGCACAACACACCGCAAACACTGTCTTGGCAAGACCGCACAAAGAACCCCATTTATAGATCCTGGACGGGATCCACAACTTTGTGTGTGTGTGACATTTTATAACTAGTCTGACAAATTATGTTGGCAAAGCAGACATCTGCTAGTGGCAGAGATCACACGATAGTGTGTAAACACAACACACTAAAACCGGGAGACATGTCATTTTATCACTTCCCTCAAATTCGATGTTTATTATTATTATTATTACTATTAGCACCGCGTCTTACTACCCGTTCGGGTTATACGCACTTACGCTAATGTGTAATGGTAGGGTGATTATGAGATGAGATGAAATGAAGGACCTACAGTTTAACGTGGAATCTGAACCACGGTGGAGGCCTGGCATTCCCCACATTCACAATATGTCTTGTCAGAGGTGAAGGAAGGGTTTGGAAATCAGATAAATCTGTGCCGGGACCGAGGATTGAACCCCGGCCGCCAGCACAGAAGTCCGACACCTTACCCCTAGACCACCAGGTCACCTAAATTCGATGTTTAGTCAGATTTAGTTTGGAACTAATATTTTAGAAGGTTTTAAAAAAACTGCTTTAAAAAAATTCATACTTCAGGTCATGTGAACTGCAACCGTCTACCAGTTTCAATGGCTGAACGGTCTAAGGCGTCATCCTTGTGTTAAGACTGGCCTGATAAAGACTGGAAGACCGGGGTTCGTAAACCGGTGGATCGTGCCTAAATGGTTTTCCACTATCATCCCACAAAGCAAATGCGGTAACACTTCTTCTAAATACTTTTCAAATTATTTTTATGACAACGAAAATATTAAGGCAGGGCCACAACAATGTTTATTGTCTAACGGTGGTGTATTTGCCAAAACTGTGTACAAATGATTTTCCAACCACACTCAATGAAAACTTACTTGAACACCCTTAAAAGAACCATTAAATGAAACAATAATTTAAGCAGAAAAAAGGGTAAAGCATTTTTTTCAGATCCAATTCTTAAGGCGCGAGAAGAATAGGGCAGAAACTAGGTGGGTTTATAACGTTCCTGGGTGGAGCTGTCAGGCAGTAGGAGAACAAACAGGGGAGGAGGAAAATACAAATAACAATACGATGTGTTGTGACCCTTCTATTAAATGATGTCATTCGATTCACAAAGATTCATTCTAAGCTTCTATACCATCTACCTTTTTTCCCCCAGAAATTTAGCTCGCAACAGAAATATGTGGATTTTATGAATTTTTAGAGCGGGAAAATTTCAACTCTTAAACAAAGTTAGCAAGTCTATGTATGTAGAGGGTCATAGATAATAGTTTTGTGCTCATCCCAGAAAACACCAAACTAGTGTACTGTTAAAGGTGTTGTCAATATTTAAACTAATCGCAACATTTGATTGGAAAAATTTCAGTTAAGTGCGTAGCCCCTTAAATACACGTACCAGTCTTTTCCCTATTAATTAAACAATAAAACAACGACTTTGATAATTTTTGAAGATGAAAAAGAGTTTTATAAAATACTTTATCTAACACTTACCTCAACTACCATGGTATACACAGTTAATTAAGTATACCTATTTCAATTGTTACATTAAACATCCAAGGTTATTAACGGGTCCAACTCTAGGATATTGAGAGGAGAAAGATTGAGAAAAAATGCATCCGCATTAAAGTGAAGAGAGTATGTATAAAACAGCAATTATGAATCATTTATTTTCTATTGTACCTGGCCTAAACTTGAACCTTAAAGTTAGTCCAGTCAATTACAAAACTGACGCAATAAAATGCGCAGCGTGTGTATCTACAGTAGTCCCATGGCTTCTTTGGTGCTGACTGACAGGCTTTGAAAAGTTACCAGACCAAATTATGTATCCTTACGCCGAACCATATGATCTGAAAAAACATGTGTTTAGCAGCTGTCAGTCAGCACCAAAGAAGCCACGGGGCTACTGTACTTGCGTTTAAGGTTTTTTCCCCCCTCTCGTTCTAACAATAATGCATGTAGTACAAGTAATTGTCAACATAAAGATTTAAAAAAAAACAACACATACACAAAGCATGTCTAACGAGGTTTCTCACATTACATTAAAATTTGTAGCAAAAAAAAATTATGTAAATATTTTACTACTGACAATCAAAAATTAATATTCATAATTTTACTTTCTAAAGTTTTCCCCAACATTTACCTAATCAATTGAAACCATAATAAAGACAAGAGTGGAAACATATTACATCTAAGGGGATATGTGATGATTACATTTTGCTAATCTGAAGGGAGTTTAATCTCTTGATGGGTTAATTTGATTTTATTCAAAGTTTTGTTTAGTTAGTTTCTAGTGTTTTCCCCCTTTGTTTCGAAACAACAACCGGTTAGTGAATAAAGGGTGAAACAGTAGTTGCAGTACTAGTATAGTCTGTCCATAAAACTATGGTCACTTTACTATATGATTCCCCCCTAGATCTTTTAGACTCGTAATAAACAATCGCTGCGTTCTCTCCTAAACAAAGTAATACTGTCAATATGAGACATTTTCAATTAGTACTATCTACCCTAAAAATACTAATTTCTCTTTGTTTTTGAGCGATTTCTGCTCCCCCTCTCCAACAACACCCCCAAAGATTCTCAGTACAATTCATTTACACTGAAAAATGGCAAGCTTACCTTTCTTGCGTCCATTATGGTACATCTTATAAGATAAGGGGCATAGTAGTCTAATCTGTAAGGGTAAGGCTACTTGCTAACTTTCAGCGTAAACAGAGTGTACTGGTCAAGTGCGGGCTTAAAAAAAATAGTCATTTTTAAAATTTAATACGATTAAAACAATTATTTTTAGCACAGAATTTGCGTGGCGGGAGAGTTGAAAAAACACTCTCAGTACACCAGACCGGGAATCGAAACCCGATCTCCCTGTCATCGGCAGTCCAGTCTAACACTAGTGTGACGCCTTAGACCATACGGCCACCAAAATCAGGAACCTAACAATAATATTATTGCAATTTTAGAAACTAATGACACTAAAATATATTGTCCCATTCTTTAATATTTCCCTTTATTCCATAATAGATTAAGCCCGTTGTAGACGGGTGGAAAATCGCCCAAGTCCACTTTAGTTTTGAAATTTGTGTGTCATTACAAACAGCTTAAGACTTTTTTTTTTTTTAAATAAACCTCTAACACCTTTTAATGAGGTCGTGAAACATCGTTTAATGGGTTCACCGGAAACATAATTACACAGCAATTTACACGCTGTGTGTTGCAAACTTAAAACAGCTTATCTATCATTATTATCATTATCATATTATTATTATTATTATCACATCTTACTACCCGTTCAGGTTATACGCGCTAAAGCTAATGTGTAGTGGTAGAGTGATTGTGAGATGAATTGGAGGACCTACAGTTCAACGTGGAAACCGAACCACGGTGGAGGCCTGGCATTCCCACATTCACAAGTTGTGATTAATACACGTCTTGTCGGAGGTGAAGGAAGGGTTTGGTAATCAGATTAATCTGTGCCGGGACCGAGTATTGAACCCCCGACCCCCAGCACAGAAGTCTGACACCTTACCCCTAGACCGCCAGGTCACCTTTGCTGACTATCAACATATTTCATTTTCTAGGGAATAAACATATATTTTAGATAATTTATAATACAAGATAAGGACTTGAAATGAGATCTTAAATGAAGTGTATAGGTAATGTTAAGGGGTAATTCACAACCTCTTTAGATACTCACCAAACCATCCCTTGGGCTCCTACCCCTTTCGGCGCCAGGTGGATGTAGCGAGAAGGCACAGAGAACTCTGTGTCCCCGAACTCAAACGTCGTAACATGGCTTGACCGTTATTTAGAGAGAGATAGAGAGAGTTAGCGAGATAAAGAGTGAGAGGGTAGAGGTGTCGGGGCTAATTGGAACTCAGCACGACACGAGACTTGAGCTAAAGACCCAGAAAAAAAAAGTTCTCCCTCAATTCAAAGTTAGCATATCATCAATTATTTAAATGCAGCCGGGCCATCCATAAATGATCTCGCGCGATTCTGGTGGCTGCTTCGCCAACTATTCCCACCGTTACTAAAAAAAAAAAGTATTTCTGGTTAATCCAAGGTTTGTTATAGACGAACGCTTTGCTAGTTAATACCCTGACTTTTTCAAGTTTATTAGAAAATTTATTTTAATTTTTTTTAAATATTTTTTATCAAAGCTACAAATAAAAATTCAATTTACCCTCACAGTTTTTTATTTAATTCTTGACATACAACTATTAAAAAACGTAATTTGTAAAAATGGTCTTGGTAAATAAATCAAGTTAATACATTCCTACTTGTGTGAACTTAAGAATTTATACTAGTTAAATTTAATATTTAAAAAAATCATAGCCAAGTAGCTGAAATTCTCAGTGAATTTATAACATATTTCTGATTTTTCCAGAAGTATCGCCCTTAACCCTCAAAGGACAAAGCCACACGCACAAGAGAGAGAGAAAAAAAACTTATCTTTAAAACATAAAATTTAAAAAAAGAAGAAAATATTAACACGAGTCTTGTATTTATGAAGAATATTTTCTTGTGCTTCATGTGAATTGAAACACTTTCCCCATGACTAGAGTTTTCAACAGTGATGTGTATCTAGTCTCGTTTGTGGAAACGCATTCTATTCTGAGAATTATATCAGTGAATCCGGAGTACATTACCATTGTGTTTATTAACTACTTCATGTAAACATATTTTATTTTTTCTATTGTTTTTATATGTTATCATTGATAAGATCAGATACTAGCATCTCTCGCCAAACATTACAGATATTTGAATTTTCAAGCGCAGTTCCGGAGAAATAAACTGTGGTCGTTTAAAGTCACTGTGTTTTGTGTCTAATCCGTGAGTTCCACAAAGTGTCCAAACGAAAACTGTAGCAAGCTGAATTATAATACTCCTCTTTAAACCTAAATCTAGGGCTTTATTCTCAGCAAAAAACTTAGCATTTTTCGGGTGACATTTACATAATGTATAAAGGGAAATTTTGAATTGCGTGCCAAAATGAAAAGGGGGGAAGACAAATAAATTGATACGAGGAAACCATGGTAGGCGATGTCCCTGAAAAAATGTCTAGACTTTAAGCAACACTTAATGTTTGAAGTTCCATACCACCCTGACGGGGACATTCCTTGCCTACCATGAGTTGCATAACCAGGGTGGCTACAAAACATATCTTCAAAATTCCCTGACTTTTCCAGGCAACATTTTTCAATTTTCCCTGACTACTTTTTTCAAGTTTTAATGGTGGATGATGACTTACGCTTATGTACGCTATAGGTTTTATAGATTAGAAAAAAGAGTCATTTAGAGGAAGTGTATCTGCATTAGCGTTGAGGGAGAGTGGAAAACTATTTCGGAAAAAAACCCTCAGTATACTCGGCCGAGATTCGAACCTCGATCTCCCCGTCATCAGCAGTCTGGTCTACTCTGAGAGTAGTGCCTTAGACAATGCGACCACCGAAGCAGGTGGTGCAATAATTCAAAACCACCCTTTATACACACATATATTTTTAAGTTCGGTGCATTCTATTTTAAGACTAGTGTGAGAGTGGATGTCACGTAACACTAACATTACACAAGACTAGTGTGAGAGTGGATGTCACGTAACACTAACATTACACAAGACTAGTGTGAGAGTGGATGTCACGTAACACTAACATTACACAAGACTAGTGTGAGAGTGGATGTCACGTAACACTAACATTACACAATACACACTAATGACACAATTTACAGCTAGAGTTAACATAATTCAAACTCACTTCAGGCGGCCACATGGTCTAAGGCGCTGCTCTCGCAATATACTAAAAGTACCGATAACGGGGAAGTAGAGGTTCGATCCCGACCGGATGTATTGTGGTTAGTTTTTCCTAAATGGTTTCCCATTACTGTTCAAACAAATGAGGGTACATCTCTAAGTTCTACCTACCATAGTAGTGTAAATATTCGAATAGCTCGGAAGGGTACCTAATTAGGGGGGGGGGAATAATTAAAAATCGATTAGGGAATGTCTCTCTCTTTAATTATACATATTTATCTTCTTGGAAAATTATTTACACACAAAAAAAAAAAGAGTACAACTTGTCAAGCTCGCATCTAAATTTAAAATACCAAAATATTAAAATAAAAAAATTAAAACATGTATACGAACAAAAAATAAAAATAAATACATTTCTCTGTAGCAATACATTATTTTGATAGCAAATTAAATTTAAAACGAAAGAATGGATATACTAAAAAGTGCCAAGTTAAAATTATTTAAGAAACCTAATTTAAAAAAATAAACAAACATTACTCTGTGAAGGTATGAAAAGTGCCAGGATTGCTACACGAGGATACCAAGATACACAAACTCACGAGGCGGATACAAAGCCAGAGTTTATCTTTCAAACTTTAAAGTTACAAAATAAAATTAAAAAAAGGTAAACAGATCGTAGCAAGACTTACTAAAAACAATAGCCTGTGTGAAGTGTGCCAAACTTAATAAAAACAAAAATATACTCATCAGATATACATGGCCCAACCGGTAAAACAAATAAAAAAACAACAGTACAACAACAATAGCAACAAAAACAACAAACACTTGCTGAAAATTATACATAAATAAACAAAATGTGGTAGAAAAACAACAGGAAATAATAATAATAATTTGAATTGAATAATGGTGAATTTGTGTGCACATCTGATCCAACATTCAAAAATGGAGCGTGCAAGTGACCCATGCGGCAAGCTGACAAAAGAATAATTAATCAAAAAGTATTTTCCCAAATCTTTTCAGTTTTTAAAATTCATTTGAGGTATTTAACGCGCACTTTCTGAACAGACTGATTATATCAGCACAAGATAATTTCTAAGAGCGAGATCGAAAGGGCCTACCAATTTTGCTGGGAAAGTTATTTTCACATTAACTTCCAGGTTTCTTTTACATGTCCACAAACGACATGGGACCGACGCCCTTACTTTCCCTCCGAAGGAAGTTGTGCTACGGATTTTTATCGCTCAAGATAGTTCCATATTTCATTATTTGAGCCCCCCTCTCTCCCCCCTATATGTACGGCAACGCTAGCTACTAGCCAATAATATGTAAATAGCCACTCAAAGAACTCTACGGCGTCAACCTGCAGTCAAGCCAAGATATCGCCAACCTCTGGGGGTAGGGGTGTCATGTGGTGAGCACAACGAACCCTCCGGCCGTTAATCTCAGTTTTCTAGAAAGGAGCCGCTTCTTTTTTCCATTAAAGTGGCTCCTCATTTGCCCTAACGGGGGTCGAACTCTGGCCACTAGACCACAAAGGCAATTTTCTAACCAAATGAAATATTAATTACCTTAAGGGCTCCACCAACTTGAAGGGAGATATTTCTCACCCTGCTGTATTTATAAGAAAATCATTCGGAAGCTTCAAAAACCACTGAAACAATCCTTAATTATATTGGCAAGTTATACCGTGACCTTGTTAAAAATTACTTTATTTGTTTGAGGAAGACTAGAACTATGTTTATAAACGTTTACTTTAATCTAAGATCTATTGACATTTCTTTTGAAACGTCCTTGAAAATTAAGTTAATATAATATTTTAATATACTTTTTAACTATTGTTTAAAACTTTAAATGTACGGTTTTTACTCCTAAAGAGACATTTTGGTACCTTCCCCATTCATTTTAGAGTGAATTATATTTTTTTAAACACCCATTTTTAAATAATGCGGAATTTCTGGACGTTTACAGCGCGGTAGGCGGCCCCTTAAAGATCATACGCATGAACATAGTCATACGTTGAACAAAATTCATTTTATTGTGCATACGTATTTCATATGATTTTCTCACAACTATTAACATAGAAACCAAAGAAAAGATTTCTATTAACCGAAACAGGTTACGGTTCCTAAGCGAAGAACCTTCAGAAACGAACCAACTCCTCTCTATTAATCCAGTGTATGAATACATGAATTCGATTCTGGTTGGAAGCAACTTTGAGAGAATACAGTATTTTTTTCTGTCAACATTGTAATTGTTTTATTCTATTTGCACCAAAATCCCAAGATATTGTCCACGGTTCTGCCCCCTGTCTACAAGATATTGTCCACGGTTCTGCCCCCTGTCCTCGAGATATTGTCCACGGTTCTGCCCCTGTCCTCGAGATATTGTCAACGTTCTGCCCCCTGTCCTAGAAATATTGTCCACGGTTCTGCCCCCTGTCCTCGAGATTTGTCCACGGTTCTGCCCCCTGTCCTCGAGATATTGTCCACGGTTCTGCCCCCTGTCCTCGAGATACTGTCCACGTTCTGCCCCCTGTCCACAAGATATTGTCCACGGTTCTGCCCTTGTCCACAAGATATTGTCCATGGTTCTGCCATTGTCTACAAGATATTGTCCACGGTTCTGCCCCTTGTCCACAAGATATTGTCCACGGTTTCTGCCCCTGTCTACAAGATATTGTCCACGGTTCTGCCCCCTGTCCTCGAGATATTGTCCACGGTTCTGCCCCTGTCTACAAGATATTGTCCACGGTTCTGCCTCTGTTCTCAAGATATTGTCCACGGTTCGGCCCCTTGTCCTCGAGATATTGTCCACGGTTCTGCCCCATGTCCTCAAGATAATGTCCACGGTTCTACCAACCCCATCCTCCCGATCCAAACGAATGCGGGGACTCACCAGACAATACCCTGCGCACCAGAGCCAATCGGCTTGAGGTTCTGGTAGCGCTTCAAGATGGTGAACTTGGTGTCGCCGACCTCCACAGTGTAGAACATGGAGGAAAGACGAGAGGTCATCTTGGGGCCGAGGAACGGCATGCGGCGATGACGTCACTGGGCGGCGGTCTACTCACCGCTCCGTCTGGAAACAAAAAGAGCGGTCCGCAGGTTATTGGGGGGATTTACATCCTAAAACAAACAGATGGAACGGTGGCCAGCACAGACACCCTCTCCTTAACCTAAAAGTGAAAACCTTTACTTAAAACTCGTTAGATATGTGAAAATAAATAATAAACATTGCATAAACACAATCGATAAAAGAGCACCACATTCCACTAAAGGGTATAAACAAAATAATTTGCAATGTTACAGAAACATATTGAACAAAATAGGAACATCTCAGTCCACTAAGGAGTGTAAGCAATCGACTCTTCATTTCTCAGGCCTTCATTTAAAAAGTATATCTGTTTATTGCTAGGAAACGATCGGTTTTAAAGAAATATATTTCAAATAAACGTTTATTTTTAATAGCTTTCCAATGATAAGCAAACCGCTTCGGTTGCCGCATGGTCTAACGCGCTACTCTTGCAGTAGACTAGACTGCCTATGATGGGGAGATCAAGGTTCAACTCTCAGTCTAGTGTACTGAGGGTGGTTTTCCATTCTCCCTCCACGCAAACGCGGGTACACTTCCTCTAAATATAATCTACCGAATCCCTAAAACCATTAGCATAATTAGTAAATAATCGTATAACCCAAACACGGTGCTAAAAAAAAGGAAAAAAAAAGAATCTATTTCTTATCTCAATGAGTTGGGGATATATTATCAAAATTAGTCATTTTCCAGGAAAGATGAGAGGCGCCATTTTGTTTGTCAGTCTATGTCCACGTGAAACACCCCCTGTACAGACTCAAACTCTCCTGCGATGTATGACTAGGGGTGGGGGACATTCCCGCCCCCTCCCCACTGTCTTATCTCCAGCAGACACCTCTTGCCCCATCAGACCCTCAACCATAGCAATCTCCTGAGGGGAAAGATGGAGGCGAACATTCCTAAAGCGCTTCTCCAGACCAAGGAGATCACAGCTCTACAGTGGTTGGCTTGGTACGGGAGAAGTACGCGGGGGGGAAAGAGGGGGTAAGGGAGCTTCACTACCACTTAAGGCCGGTTCACACAGAAAGCTAAGCTTAGCTATGCCTTGCTATTTTTTTCCTATTGCTGGCCGGGCGATTTTTCCATCTCCCATCTTGAGCCATCCTACGTTGCGCATGCGCATAACGCAGCTTGGGCTCCGTGTTGAAACAGACGCAGTGCTGGTTTAGTGAAAATAACTAAAATAGTGTAGAAGTTTAGTTTTCAGTTTGTTTCGTGTGTATTTAAGTAATATTATATTTAGGTTTTATATTTAATAAATGTGTTTATACTAAAATGAAAGCGTTAATTGAACAAGTTAAACCTCAACCTCTTCAATTTTATTCATCTTTCAAAACAAATGCTAACAGCAGCATCTTTTCTTCCTCAGTACTATCATCTGGGCTCAAACAAGACATTTTGGAGAACGCCATCATAACTAAACTTCATTGGAGCAGAACAGAAAGAAACAACACTTAATTCAGGAGCAGAAAGAGGGACCAATGCTTAGTTTAGCAATGAGTGTGTATCGGCCTTTAAGCCCGGTCCACACATAAGATTTTGCCCACGCAGTTCAAGACGTTGCGCGTGGACCAAGCCTTAGATACTGCCATTCCCGTGTTCAGACATCTATTTGATTCGATTCCTTTTCCCTCATCTGGCTTTTAGGAGAAAAAAAAGTGATTTAGTTATGTGGTTACTTTTATTAAGGCAATAACAATCTGTTCCTAAAAAAAATTAAAAAATACCCGCACCGGTGGGTACGCGGTTTAAGTGGAGTCGTAGTTCCCCCAAGGTCGGGGTTCGAATCCCTGCCTTGTGTAGCCGAGTTGTTTATTTCTCTCCCTTCACACAAATGCTTGTATATTTATTCTCAGCTTTGTTCAGGAATTTAACCTGAACGGGTAGTAATGCGGGATCGAAAAACAAAACTATAATCAGGTTTAATACCTCAATTTATTCTTGTCAACTTGAAAAGCCAAGTAATCATAAGTGAACAAGATGAGGAGGTCAAATTATAAGCAAATACCCCCACACTTGTCTGAGGAGAGGATATAAAACAGTATGGTACAAAGTAAAACAGGCAAGCCCCGTCAGTACAATTTTTACACTAATGAGAGAGAGATGAGGAAGGTAGTTTAGGTGAAACGTACCTGCATTTACGCGAAATGAAAGCGGGATTATCATTTAGTAAAAAAAAAAAAAAATCTCAAGACGCCCGGTCAGGATTAGAACCTCAACCTTCCCATCACCGTTATAAAAAAGACTGTACGAGACCCACACCTAAACCTACATGTTTTTATTCGGCCACAACTCGTGAAAGTGACATTCCCAGCCACTTGCTGAGACACCCTGTAGAGTTGTGCACCCCAGAAACAGCTTACTCTAAAATTAGGGAGGGGGGGAAGGTTTTGGATAAATCGTACGAGGGACCGCCGCGCCGGATTGATTTCTGTAGCAAACGCACGTGACTGCAATACCACGTGACTAAAGGGCGCTCCCCTTGAAAAGTCTGGCCATGAGCCAATATTCTAACAAATCATTTCCAATTAAATAGGCCCTATATTTAAGAAAGAGAGAGAGAGAAAAAAAAGCGCCATGAGAAAACTTTGTATTTAAATTTTGACAAATAAAGTACAAAACAGAGCGAAATGCCTTGTAATACATTTTCCCTATAACAAAAATTTTAAAATTGTGAAATGACACTGGACGTCTTAAAATATAAGTTTGTGAACAAGTACCTAATTAAGTTTTAAAATTTCACCAACTAAGATAAAATAATACTGTCACTAATTTTATTTTTCTTAACACAATACTAGTCCAATCTTCAGCCATATATTAAGCGACTGCTTGAACACGGGAGTTTTCACAAGGACTCTGATATATTCCGTTCCGCGCTTTTTATTAAGTCTTTACACAGTGTTGCCACTATTTTTTGGGTATAAAATTCCCTTTGTTTTTATGGTTTTCAAGAAATTAAATATTTTTTTTTTCAAGACACTAAAGATAGAAATATAAAAGATGTTGAGAACCGAATTATTTGACCTCGAAAGGGATATTCATGCAATGTTTAAGGGGTAGAATATGTGGCATGGGAGTGGTCTGAAATATGTGTTCTAATCAACGAGATTAGTTTTTAGTTAGTTTTTTCCCCCCTTCTACACAAGGCCCTACTATTCAAACACGAAGGGTAATATCTCTCTATTTTATTGATAAATCAGCCGAGTCTCCCCTCCCTGGACAGAGCATCAAATCCCGAGGTTTTTACAATTCTTAAGATTTTCCAGGTGCGTGTGAGTCCTGCCCCTTAGAACGTGTGACCTCCGGTCACGGGGTGGGGACAGGGGGAGATCTGGGGCAAATATTAAGACAGGTTACACCATGGCCTTATCTTATAAACCATACCATAGTGGAATAATGGTAAGCTCACTACCTTTCAGAATAAACAAGTGGCACATAATTTCTTATACATACTATTACATTTAGGAAACATATTTTGACAATCATATGAACATCTCACTCAGATATATATATTTTAATAAAACATATTATGATTTAATTTTTATAAATATATATTGTCATAAGAAAAATACTCTTAAACAAAATGCCTTCACAAAACAGTTAAAGAATAGTCTTTACAATATAAACCACTCTCAGATATAAATTTACAGCAAAATTGTTAGAGCCATTTTAGAAAAAATAAAATAAAAAATCAACTTTTTTTGTTGTTGAGAATACCAATGCCGACTAATTTGAATGAATGGTAGGAAAAATTATTTACCTAAGCTATATACTAAAGAAATTCGTTTGAAAACCGCCCGATAGACAGACTTTATGTTCAGCACTTGCGGTCGGCGGTTTGCAGATACTGTAGTATCCAAGGCGCTGTCCACACACCAATCGTCGTGCTATGACCGTATTATTTTAACACATCCAATAAAAAATAAGGAATATTCAACACTTGTCACAAGATCGCTTCTTATAACTTACATCTGTGGCTAATCAAAACACTCACATCCTTTAGCGTATAAATACATGAAAGTAGATGAAGTAACGTTAGGAAATGTCAAAGAATTGGGAGCGAGTGACGTCACACGGCCAGTCAGGGTAGTATTTCCCGTGTTAGTGTATTTACGTTTTATTCGACGATATTAATTAAAGATATAAGATTAAAACTCAAAACATTAATAATTATAATAATAGATTTACATTGTCACAAAAGTATTTTTTTTAATCTTAAAGTAGGTTTTTAATAAGTTTTTTTTAATTCAAGAAAAGGACCGGTAGGAATCTTTCCCCCAGGAAGGAGATAAGTCCTGGAAGCAAATATCTACCTGGAATAGGATATCATAATTGTGAAATGCAAGTCACTGCTGTCCAGGCGCAAGTGAGTGGTTATACAAGTCAGCGGAAGAGGGCAAGTGTTATAAACTTATATAATCAAATACATATTCTTCGCATGGAATTCATCTAATCCCCTTTCTTTTTATAATTAGTATATTGGCTTCTAAGTGTTTATTATTATTTTTATTATTATTATTATTACTATCACCGCGTCTTACAACCCGTTCGGATTATACGCACCGACGCTAATGTGTAGGATGATTGTGAGATGAAATGGAGGACCTACAGTTTAACGTGGGATCCGAACCACAGAGGAGGCCTGGCATTCTACACATTCACAAGATGTGATTAATACACGTCTTGTCAGAGGTGAAGGAAGGGTTTGGCAATCAGATAAATCTGTGCCGGGACCGAGGATTGAACCCCGGACCCCCAACACAGGAGTCTGACAACTTACTCCTAGACCGCCAGGTCACTCTCTAAGTGTTATAGTGCTTAAGAGTGCTTAGGGGCGTTAAATTAAGACGTAACCTGTTTAACAAAATAACTTATCAATCAACCAAGTAGGTAACGTCAAGACCTTGTAAACAAAATGTGGTGATTTCGACTTAAGAGTTATACATTTTGAGAGTGGCTAGAGGAAGGGAAAAGTGGTGACGTAGAAAGCAAGGTGCAGTGACGCACTAAGAGGAGAGAGGGGAGAGAGAACAGCCGCGAGACAAAAGAGCGACGCCCGAGGTTCCATTGTTCGCCGCGCGGCCATTGTTCCGAGGCAGCCTCTACAGTCTACCACCTTCCTGCGTCGCGACGCTAGTGGGAAAGAGAGATTTAGGATTGTAGTGCACCTCCTAGAAGCGGAACAATGGACGAGAAAGAGGCGTAACACCTTCCAACTTTCATATATATAATTACACACACACAGTTTCATAAAGAAAAATAAACTCACCCAAACCATTTTGCAAACGGGCTCTTCATAGGACATTTAGGAACAGAAATTTAAAAAAATATTAATTTTCACGCACGGAACAGACCGTTAGTAAATTAAACAGTTTTATGACTTTAAAAAAAAAAATCATTTGTCCGTTTATAAGCCAGTCAACTATCGACGAATTAAACTAATTTAACCTTGAACAGCGCTACTAAGATCCGATTTTGTTAGGAAACCCGTTCAGAAAGGCCTTATTTCATATCAAAATCTTATTTTATAATAGTATTTTGGTAAGATAGAAGGGCTTACAAAATTATCGTTCTGTAAGGCTTTTTACTCTACCAAAATATAGAAAGATTCAGTCAAGTAAAAAGTCCTTTAAGAACGGGCATCCTAGAAAAAATCAAGGTATATTGTAGGACTCTGGTAGTAAGAAAGGTAAATAACTCAAAAGTTAATATAACAATTTTAATAAATTCATACGTCAAGTAGCTTATTTAATTTATTTGAGGTATTTAACGTATAATATCTAAACCGGCTGATTATATCAGCACATTACTTATAAAATAACTTAAATTTAGAACAGACACAACACCCAGCCCCCCGGTCACTAATTTATCACCGTGGAAGTTGATTATATACAAATACGAAAATATACATATGTATTTACAGATTAATTAAAAATATTACGTTACGTTGATGACCATAACTTGACCTCAGATCAAAAATAATGCAAGTCCGATACAAACTTTCACCCCCTTTTTCATCCCTTATTAAATAAAATTTCCAAAATTCCTGAAACACGTATTTATTTGTTTTACGTCAATAACCGAAATACAAAATTTTGTTTATGTAACTTCAAAATGACGGACTTTCATACATATTATCATACATATTATCATCCCCTATTTTGATCCTTTTGGAGTGGAATTTTCTAAAATCCTTTCTTAGTGGGTGCCTACATAACAAAATGAATATACAGTCCGAATTTCATGCTTGTAGCCTTGATAGTTTGCGCTCGACGATGATGAATCAGTCAGTCAGTCAGTCAGTCAATCAGGACATGTTATTTTATAAGTATAGATGATAAATTGTTCGGCCATTCCAAGAATCGAATCCGGGACCTTTTGCTTAATCGGTAGACACGCTATCGACTGAGCTAAGGTGTATATAATGTATTTGATCGAAAATGGGGGGGAGGGGGGGGGTCAAAACAACAGGAGCTTGCACCCCTCCCAAGGGAGAAGACAACTCGTCCGTCCTTGGACAAAGTCTCGTTGGAATTCCAAACAAACCCCTACGCGCATTAACTAAAGCGCAAGGCTCGGAGAGGGGGGAGGGGCGATTGAACTGTGGGGTCCAGAGAATCATGTAATTCCGGGGAAGCTGCTGACATGAGCTTGAAGAGTGAGAGAGAGATACTTCCAGTGGTGGCTGCTGGAATATTTCCAGGGGCGGCTCCGGTATACGAGAGAGTCCCCTGGAATTATTTATCTCGGGAACACGGAGACGCGCATGCGTGAGAATGTAGACTACTTCCTGCCTGGCACGTGGGCGGATACAGACACCTCACCTCGGTACGACAGCGTTTCAACCGACACAGGGAAGTGGGGGGGGATCAAGTATCTGATAAGGGTTAGACAACCGGTCGATCTCACGGGAATTTTCAGCCGAGTGCATAACAAAACTACATCGTCATTAAAAAGTCGATATTTGAGAGACTTCTAAGCTTTCAAATATATCAAGTACTTATAAATAGTTATGAAAATGTACATTTTATTAATTTTTAATCAATACTCTTTTGTATTTAAGGAAAAATTTTATTCAAGAAGTAAATCTTATATAAAAAAAAATCAGCGAAAGTAGAGTGAAGGAACAAATGGTGATAACGGACCTTGAGTAAGTTTACGAATCTATCGGGGCCCTAAAAATGTTAACTACCACTGTTTACTTACATCGATATTTTTGTTTGGACACTTTTAGAACCCATTCATTGTCTAACCTGTAAAATAGCGATCTTCAACCTTCTTTCAACTCACGGCACCTTGAACATGGCACTAAAACTGTCAAGGCATACCATCATGTTTTTTTTAAAGGAGAGATTAACAGTTTTAAAAAAAACGAGTATTAAGATTGTGTTTAAAATGTATATAGCTAACATTCTAATAATGTGTTATTATTTAAAATAATGTTAATCATGGATTTAAAAAGATTTAGTTTGTGTCTTCAACATTTTTGTTCACTTCTTCTGAAGCTTTCCCCAAACTTCCGCGACACAAAGGTTGAGAAAGGCTTCTGTTAGGTATCAAGCTTACCTTGCATTATTCCATCATGGCTCAACCTATAAGATAGGGCCATAGTGGAATACGTCGCGGTTAGACTGCTACCTTTGTTGGTAAACGAACAGTACAATTATGTGAGGGCGCTAAGAGTTAAATACATTTTTTTGGTTAGAAATATTATAAAATTTGTTATTCATTTTTACACTAATAGTACATAAGGGATGTTAAAGAGTATCTAAAGGTAAGGAGGGTAGGCTGGAGGAAATGTACACACATTTGCGTTAAAAATGTAAGCGGAAAATAATTGAGCAAAACTAGAACCTTTTGAACACCTGGCGGGGATTCGAACACCGTCCTCCTTTGCTTGACGCGGGGGGTTAATCGCGATGATCCGCCATACGAGAGAGCGCCAGAGTCGCGTGACATCCGATCTTTGTCCGCGCTACCGGATCGATTGTCTCTTGTTTATCCCGGTCCCGCTAATACCCCGACGACCCGGCAATTAGCCGTTACCAGCAGACCGTTGTACGCGATTATGTCCCGGTTAATGTTCGCTATTGTAAGCGCCGTACTAGCAGCCATAGGTGTCCATAGGAGATCGGGGTGTGGGTGGTGGGGGGTAACACGCGCTGCAGCTGGGTTCCGGAGACAACCAGGGGCGTGAGCAAGAAATGAGGTTCTGTGGTTCGTTAAGTTAAAGCAGTGATTCTAAACACGCGTGAACATTCGATAATTTTTTTAAACCCACCTAGGTGGGCGCAAGGTCTAAGGAGTCATTATGGTAATGGACTAGACTGCCAATAACGGAGAGATAGGGGTGTTCGAATACCAATCGGGTAGAATTGAGGTTGGTTTTTCCTAAACGGTTTTCACTTTCTCTCCAAGCAAATCCCTAGACCTAGCGTGAAAAAAACCCGGGTGGGCAGTAAGACGCGGTGATTAAAACATAAATTTAAAAATAAATAGAAGTCCACAGTTTCATAGTCAGACTTAGTATGCCTCAAGTGCGACGCTATACTAGATACATGAAGACACCTACAGTAGCCCCGTGGCTTCTTTGGTGATGACTGACAGCTCACAGCTGACTTCTGACAGTCAAAATTTAGGTGTATACCTACATTTTGAATGTCAGAAGTGACAGCTACTAAACACATGTTTTTGCGGATCATATTGTTCGGCGTAAGGATATGTAATTTGGTCTGGTAATTTTAAAGCTGTCAGTCAGCACCAAAGAAGCCACGAGGCTACTGTAACTAAACCGGAATGGAATGGGCCAGTTTCATTTGCGAGATTGTACTTCGAATTTAGGTAGGGCCTATGTGTTGTCTGATATTTAGTTCAGCACCGCACTTAAGGCGTACTAAGTCTGACTATGAGTTAGATCCGGCCAGTAAAACTACACTACCTTAGTTTACTGCATCAAGGTTGAGCGTCTAGTGGCCGGTTTTGCTGCACTAAATTAAGTCAGTCTGTGAGCTGGATCTGGTTAAGTAAAGGATATAATATGCACCCAAACTAAGAGAGATGATAATCACGACGAGGAAAGGGAATCCTAATCAATTTCGCCTGCCAACCAAACCTGAACACCTTCCCAATAAGTTTGCCCTAGTAGAAAACACGAGCATATTTACCAAACAGCATTGATTCAGTTTGAACAAACAATTCGAGAATTGAGTGAGTAATTATTATTATTAATTAATGGCTAAATATAGCCACATTTAATACCCCCATTAACATTTGCAACAAACATAGACATAAAAACAAACATAATTATAATATAAAAACATAAAAACTGCACGAGAACTTCCACCAATTAAAAAAACTACATATTTTTGTATAAAATTTAAAGATATCCGTTCTAACTCAAATTAATGTCACAGTGATAATTCCCTTCCACATGGGCTTCTCTGAACTACCATCTGTGGCTTCATTTCTTAGCTCACTCGAAATTTACTTGAAGTTATTTTTTATTGGTGGATGTTAGGTGACCTGGTGGTCTAGAGGTAAGGTGTCAGACTTCTATGCTGGCGGCCGGGGTTCAATCCTCGGTCCCGGCAAAGATTTATCTGATTACCAAACCCTTCCTTCACCTCTGACAAGACATCTTGTGAATGTGGGGAATGCCAGGCCTCCACCGTGGTTCGGATTCCACGTTAAACTGTAGGTCCTTCATTTCATCTCACAATCACCCTACCATTACACATTAGCGTAAGTGCGTATAACCCGAACGGGTAGTAAGACGCGGTGCTAATAATAATAATTATTGGTGGATGTAACTTGTAAACATATTAAAAACCAGAGATATATTTTGTGTTCATAGTCTTTATTTTAATGTAAAGGTTTTAAATTGAGGCTTTGTTTTAAATTTGTGTAAAAGGGGAAAAAAACATGTATAAAAAGAAAATTTATTCAGGAACTTGATAAAATCTTAACAAAAAACCCAAATATTTTCAACTTACAACTAAATTGTTACAGTTCAAGCTTGATCTATTCATTTAAAAATGAGATCCATTCTTCTAGTTTTAATTTGCGCCAAAAGTTCAATAATTTTCTCCTTGATCTCTGGATGACAATTGAGGAAATTTTTCTCCATTGAAAGTACTGAAAGCGCATTTAGTCTTTCTGTTAAATAAAAGAACAGAAAAAAATTAATCAAATATAATAGCTGCAAGCAGAATAATAATATAATTCTACCCTCTTCTACACTTTATCATATTCAAGAA
Source organism: Timema cristinae (assembly GCA_039000515.1). Classification (NCBI taxonomy): domain Eukaryota; kingdom Metazoa; phylum Arthropoda; class Insecta; order Phasmatodea; family Timematidae; genus Timema; species Timema cristinae. The sequence continues at coordinate 7,604,098 of JBCFYV010002255.1, read as the reverse complement.
TACGGTACACGGTTTTTAAACACAACACACGCTGAGTAAAAAAAAACTTCCTTCCACGCCAGAGCTGGCACTGCGAGATCAACAGTGCTCTCTCTACCTGGCGGTCCCGCCTTCCTCCCCACCCCACTCATATGTGCGCATGCGCACAACAGTCAAACACCACGTCACTGGCACTGTGAAGTGCACAACAGTCAAACACCACGTCGCTGGCATGTGAACGCACAGTTCCATACAAAGATTTTTGTATCTTTTTCATAAACTGGGAGATGGCTACTGAAGTACTGTCATTAAGCTTAAGAATATATATTGTACTACAAAAATAAATAAAGATTTAAAGAAAAAAGGACTTATTATATTAAATGTTATCGATAATATCAAGTGGAAATAGGGGGTGCTGCAGTCCGCAGTGCCTATACACGAGCCGCCACTGCTAGCAAAGCACAGTTGACACAAGGTAGTAAATAGACAAGTATCCTTACAGTTCCACGGTCGCCTCTGTTTTCTCACTACTAAACTCCCTGCGTTTTCTAGAAGGCGTTCCCGTTTTTTCCAGACAGCTTAGATTGAAGAAAAGATGAATAAAATTACACTCTTCATCAAAATGACTCAATTTGAAGACATAAATCATCCTGTTTTAAACTTAAGTTGTATGTTTGATATGGAAATACACATCTTCTGTCGCTTCCCAACCCTTTTTTTAAGCGTAATAAGACATGTTTGAGTTAGTGTGCTCAATTATTCAGTTCAACTTTTCGTATCTACAAAAGCCTACTGTTTTAAGCTGTCAGTTAAATGTCCCATATTAAAAATGTTGCTGTATTTTCGCTAAATTTTGCAAAACTCCTTATGCTTTCCCGGTTTTTCAGGCACAACAAATTCCTTACCCCCCCCCACCCCCCATTTGTTCAGACACAAAAAAGTCCTGTATTCTGTTAGGTGTTACACGAGCGGAGAGAGAAAAGGGGGGGGGGGGTGTTTAAGAAAAAAAGCATTACGTGGCTTATGGATTACCCCTAAACGTATTTCAGAATTGATTTTAAAAGAACACCCGGATAATAACACCTAACTTATGCAGGTAATAAGAATCGAACCAGATGACGCATCGTTCTGTATTTTACTTTATAAAACAATGAAATTATTGAGATCAGTGAAACTATTTCATCATATTTAAAAAATAAAACACTGAAAAAAAAGTTAGGGTGCACGAAAAGACTCTCTCCTCCTTTTATCTAGATTATTCTTATAGTTCGTAATATGTGAAACTAAATATTATACATTGTTATAGAAACATAATGGGAAAAAGTCCCGGGTTCGATCCCCAGCGCTTCTAGAATTTTTCTGTGACTTCAGTTGTTCTGGAACGGAGCCTAATTAAACCTCATGAGGACAAACGAGGAGCTACTCCAATAAACATATAGCGGTCCCGGTCTAGAAAACCGAGATTATCGGCCAGAGGGTTATGAAATCCTCTATCCACATCTGTTAGCACTATAATAGCCAAGTTTGTTTTCTTCCAAGAACCTCTCGGGGGGCCCTTATGAAAACCCCGCGTAAAAAGGTTTTAATTTGATTGGTAAAATGGTTTTAGCTTTATGCTGAGATAGAGACAAACGGCATCGCGAAAACAGCTTTTTAGAAGTCCAGGGGTTTATGAACCGTCGACATCCAGCAATATATCAAATTAGATTTTTTTTTACCATCACAATACTTTATTTCTCAGAGAGGTCGTGATAAAATACACGTCTCTCAATCCCACTGTTACATAAAACCGCACTTGTAAAGGTCTTCTTTTTAAAAGTGTAATCCTGTTTATAAATTCCCGATTGATCCCTCTAGACTGCTACACACACTTCAGATGGGGCACGAGAAGCTGCAGATGAGAGGAGCGTATTACCGCAGATGCCAGCTGTCACGTTTCCGTATTCCGCCAAGCTTAAGCGGAGGATGGGGCTTAATTGAGGATCGGGGGGGAGGATGATGAAATAATTAGTCATCCAAAACGATAGCCCCTTTTCCAACTCGGTTTGCGGCGGTCAACAAAAGGTTCCCAATGAACAAACACTATGCGGTGGAGAGCAATTTGTGGAACAAACAGGCGAAACAAAACACCAAACAATGTTTCAATTTGTGGAATTTATACGTTTGTTTAGTCCAAACCCATTAATATAAGGCCGGGAATTACGAGAGATAATACCTGTACTGAACAGGACTGGTATAGTTTCGGTTAGGAGATACCTGCCCAAGAGAAATGTTTATAGTGTAATTACTGTACGTGGAAGATAACTAGTATGTACGGTACAGCACTGAAATAAGTTGCAGAAATTTACAAATCCCGCATTATTTAAGAAGTTATTTGATATTTTTTAAACTTGTAGAGAACGCGAGCTAAGGTTAGAGTTTTTGCAGTTTTTTTTAATAGCAAAACTTTTTTTTTGTGACCAAAATAAATAAAATATTGCTCCAATAGAAACATATGAGTTTAATTTTCTTCACGTGGTGATATAAACAGTTGTTGAATATCTGTTAAGAGTATGGACGCATTAAATGAGAAACTTTTTAAATTAATATAAAAAGTTGTCATTAAATTTCAGATCACCCTCGATAGATATTCAACAACTGTTGATATCAACACGTGAAGAAAATTAAACTGTATGTTTTTACTGGAGAATTATTTTTATTTAAAAAAGTCTTGATACAAAAACTGACCTTAACTTACGTCCCCTACACGCCCATTAGTCCTATAAGTCCTGAGTTGCCCATGACCCAACCTAGATTTTTAAAGAATCTATTCAGAATTTTAAAATTCCCGCTTCGAGCTGTGCACGGAGGCTACTAGTGTTTAAAATGCGGTGGATGCCGCGCGATGCTCCTGACTGGCATACAAACGCTTCATTTTAATAATATATACAAGAAAAAAATAAGATAGAAGATAAATAAGTGTATGAAGACCGGTTAAGAGATTCGCGGACAAAGACGTCTTTTATGTTTTGACGGTGACAGGGAGTTTGGGGTTTTAGACGCCAGATTACGCACGAAACGATTTAAAAAAACTCCCTCTTTTCTGGAATATTCACTTGAGAACAGCGAAATCGAGATGGGTTTAATAGTTTGTTTTTTTCACCATGTCTCACTACCCGTTCGGGTTGTACGCATATAAGGAGGATGAATTTAGAAAAAAAAAACACCTCAGTAGACCTTGACATGGATTCGAACCCTGATCTCCCCATCATCAGCAGGCTTGTATAACACAAGAATGACGCCTTAAACAGTTCGACCACTGAAGCAGGTTATAGAAAATTAAAAAATATCTTACCTATTACCGGATAGTAATTAAACCGTTGATAAAAACCTCCGATATGTTAGAATTAGACATAATTGTAAAAGTTTTTTTTAATAAATTTCAAAAAGGCGAAAAGCGAAATTAGTATGAAAATATATTTAATTTTTTTAAAATATATATCTTCACAAGAAGATCATTAGTATTTTTTTTATCCTTCATCAAAATTATTTTTTAATTTGTGTTGTATTTTCAAAGGAAAAATTGAGGAAAAAGAACCCCATTCAAAACAATTTTTCCGTTGCTTTGAGTCTCATGCAACTGATAAAATAACACTAGTATATCTTAGATTTCCCAAAATATTCTTATATAGGACTCAACTACATTTTTTTTTTTTGCATTTGGATAGCATAAATTTGCCTTTAAAAAAAAACCAAAACTAGATTTTGGTCAACACTTCGAATAAAATGTTGTGACAGTTGAACAACACAATCCGTAAACAAGGATGCACATGGTTCTCCTTGCGACAACGTCATCAGTGAAACTTGACCCTAACCCTCCCAATCTGTGAACAAAGAAAAGAGGGGTAGCCAGGCCCAATCCCCAGTTCGCCCCAGCAATAATGTCGGCGCCGCCCCATTAACCTCAGCCCGCGGTGGTCGAAATGGGGCTCCAGTGCGCCCGCTGTGATGTTAGCAGCCGGGCACACTGCCAGAATCATTACCTCGCCACTGGCGCTATGACGTCACGGGCATTCTTCCGTTTCTCCGCTGAAATCAACCACAGCAAGGGGATCAATTAAAAGAAACTCCAACGCGTTTGCCTTTAGCAGAAACGAAATACCCGTGTGTGTGTGTGTGAAGAGGGTGGTATGGAGAAGGGCGCAGGGGAAGGAGAAACAGGTACGGTGATTAGAGGATAGAGGGAGAAAGGAAGAAGTACAGGGATGGGAGAGAAATAAGAAAGCGGTCCAGGGGTGGGAGTGAAAGAAGTACCTCAGATGGTTTGAGATTGACCCCCCCCCCCCCCCCCAAACCCCAAGATCGGTGTCTAGTCCTTCAAGTACAAGATTGAGATTTCTACTTCTAATTAGCTCGACGACTTTAATCTTGTGTTGCGCTAGTGAAATTAAACTGTCAATAAAAACCACGTTTCGGGAGTAAGAAGGGAGGGGTGCGTTGACAGCTCACCCAAAAACGGGCACAAAGTTGCGGGACAACTGAAAACGAGCCTAGCACTTTTAACAGTTCCCTCCACAACAGGTTAACTTTCAAGGGGCTCTAGATGTTATCAGAACAGAGCGTACTCGGAAGCAGAGGTTTCTATTCGGGATCGGGAAAGAGGAACGTAAGGTTGCAGCGGCCCAATTACCGCGAGTAACCTCCGGTAATGAACACGGGCTGGGGAGAGCGGCTGGTCATACCCCTCCCTCCCAACTTTCCAACAACCCCTTCTATCACATAGTCATACATCTGCAGTGCTCTGGAAGGAGAGGCAAGGAGCAACGAGGACAGGAGGTGTTCTAACCTTAGTTCCCACGGATCAGTGTAGACAGCGCTGGAGGAGAGGCAAGGAGCAACGAGGACAGGAGGTGTTCTAACCCTAGTTCCCACGGATCAGTGTAGACAGCGCTGGAGGAGAGGCAAGGAGCAACGAGGACAGGAAGTGTTCTAACCCTAGTTCCCACGGATCAGTGTAGACAGCGCTGGAGGAGAGGCAAGGAGCAACGAGGACAGGAGGTGTTCTAACCCTAGTTCCCACGGATCAGTGTAGACAGCGCTGGAGGAGAGGCAAGGAGCAACGAGGACAGGAGGTGTTCTAACCTTAGTTCCTACGGATGGTTGTAGACAGCGCTGGAGGAGAGGCAAGGAGCAACGAGGACAGGAGGTGGTCTAACCCTAGTTCCTACGGATGGTTGTAGACAGCGCTGGAGGAGAGGCAAGGAGCAACGAGGACAGGAGGTGGTCTAACCCTAGTTCCCACGGATGGTTGTAGACAGCGCTGGAGGAGAGGCAAGGAGCAACGAGGACCGGAGGTGTTCTAACCCTAGTTCCCACGGATGGTTGTAGACAGCGCTGGAGGAGAGGCAAAGAGCAACGAGGACAGGAGGTGTTCTAACCCTAGTTCCCACGGATCAGTGTAGACAGCGCTGGAGGAGAGGCAAGGAGCAACGAGGACCGGAGGTGTTCTAACCCTAGTTCCCACGGATGGTTGTAGACAGCGCTGGAGGAGAGGCAAAGAGCAACGAGGACAGGAGGTGTTCTAACCTTAGTTCCCACGGATGGTTGTAGACAGCGCTGGAGAGGCAAAGAGCAACGAGGACAGAGGTGTTCTAACCTTAGTTCCCACGGATGGTTGTAGACAGCGCTGGAGGAGAGGCAAGGAGCAACGAGACAGGAGGTGGTCTAACCCTAGTTCCCACGGATGGTTGTAGACAGCGCTGGAGGAGAGGCAAGGAGCAACGAGGACAGGAGGTGTTCTAACCCTAGTTCCCACGGATGGTTGTAGACAGCGCTGGAGGAGAGGCAAAGAGCAACGAGGACAGGAGGTGTTCTAACCCTAGTTCCCACGGATCAGTGTAGACAGCGCTGGAGGAGAGGCAAGGAGCAACGAGGACAGGAGGTGTTCTAACCCTAGTTCCCACGGATCAGTGTAGACAGCGCTGGAGGAGAGGCAAGGAGCAACGAGGACAGGAGGTGTTCTAACCTTAGTTCCTACGGATGGTTGTAGACAGCGCTGGAGGAGAGGCAAGGAGCAACGAGGACAGGAGGTGGTCTAACCCTAGTTCCTACGGATGGTTGTAGACAGCGCTGGAGGAGAGGCAAGGAGCAACGAGGACAGGAGGTGTCTAACCCTAGTTCCCACGGATGGTTGTAGACAGCGCTGGAGGAGAGGCAAGGAGCAACGAGGACAGGAGGTGTTCTAACCCTAGTTCCCACGGATGGTTGTAGACAGCGCTGGAGGAGAGGCAAAGAGCAACGAGGACAGGAGGTGTTCTAACCCTAGTTCCCACGGATCAGTGTAGACAGCGCTGGAGGAGAGGCAAGGAGCAACGAGGACAGGAGGTGTTCTAACCCTAGTTCCCACGGATCAGTGTAGACAGCGCTGGAGGAGAGGCAAGGAGCAACGAGGACAGGAGGTGTTCTAACCCTAGTTCCCACGGATCAGTGTAGACAGCGCTGGAGGAGAGGCAAGGAGCAACGAGGACAGGAGGTGTTCTAACCCTAGTTCCCACGGATCAGTGTAGACAGCGCTGGAGGAGAGGTAAGGAGCAACGAGGACAGGAGGTGTTCTAACCCTAGTTCCCACGGATCAGTGTAGACAGCGCTGGAGGAGAGGTAAGGAGCAACGAGGACAGGAGGTGTTCTAACCCTAGTTCCCACGGATGGTTGTAGACAGCTCTAAGAGACACGAAGCAGCATCGAAAACTAACTCGAGTAGGAAAGGTTAAGAATTTCCTCACAGCCAAAAAGAAATCAAATCGGCAATAAAAGATGAGCCGGGAAAAAGAGAGCTAAGAAGAGTAAATACAAAGGCAATCGAGTTAATAACAGGCAATAAGTTGCTGGGAAACCTGAGAAGTTGAGAGAGAGAGAGAGAGAGAGAGAGAGAGAGAACGAGAGTAAAAATAATTTAAAACAGTGGGGGAAAAAAAAGTAGTATAAAAGTTTTCCGTCATAATGAGATAATAATAATAATAATTAGGCCTAAACAAATCTATTTATTGTGTTATTCCACTAAAATTCAGCTAGCCTAGTTTCTCAAAAGACGAGATAAGACCCACAACGACGGTCACTCAGATTAGGGCGTTAGTATCGTCTAATCTGGTTCACCGGTGACGAAAAGGTCGTGGCGGGTTCGAATATCAGTAGAGTGCACTAAAGATTCGTTTGATTAAATGACTACCCATCCTTTCACAAAGTAAATGTGTGTACATTTTCCCAAAACTCTGCCTTCCTCATTTAATGGGGATAGCCCAGTGAGACGGGTAGAGGGACACAAAAAAAAAAAAAAAACCCAAATGTATCCAAAGTACTAACTTCTTAAATTTAGACACTTCCATTTAATTGCCAGACAATATATTTTAGTTTTATATTCAAAGGAACTGGACTGCTGGAAACAGCCTTTGCAAAAGTATAATTACATTCTAACTAATTAGACTTCTTTTTAGGATGTCAGCCAAAATGAAAATGTAGGACCTTCTTTGATCTTTTAGAGTTTTCAGACTTCATAACAGCATGCCTTTAAAGTTTTAAATTAATATCGAGAAAAGGTGCATTTTGATATTAATTAAAGAGTTTTTTTTAGTACCTTGTCTTATTACACGCTCGGGTTACATGCATTATTTATCGTAATAGTTACGAAAATTCGTTAGGGATGAGGAAGGTTTAATTTATAACATGTTGAAATGTTCTGGAATTACGGGTCCCTACGTTGTGCGTCGATTGAAGTTACACCGTTTAATTAGCTGGTAATTGCCCCGTGGTCGAGCACTAATTAAAGAATTATAATTAATACACACTTATTATTTTGACATGTTTTTTATTTCTGAATCTCTGTTTATTTAATGAGAAAATAGATCATGTCGTTGAAATATATACGCGGCCTATTGTATGAGCGCGGACAGGTGTTGCTGGACGCCAAGTGATTTGTGCCTAGTCAGTTCTGGACGCCAAGAGCGTACTGGCTTTACATGGCACCATCCTTCGTATATATCCCTTGCTCACGGAAGCTTCGAGAAGGTTTAGTTTAGAAAAACAAAATACAAGACAAAAACATTTCGGTTTTACTAGGAGCTTCGAGAGCCGGAAACTGACTCAAGTTACATTTTAAAATCTCTATTCGAACCTTCGAGAAGAGGAAGCTATTAATTAAAAACCTTAAATTGTCAACCTAACTTGGCTGGTATACTCTGACGTCACTTACAGTAGCGTGTACCTTCTTAGAAGAAGAAGTGCTTTAAGCGCCATGTAATAGATTATAATTTAAATCAAATAAGATATGTTTGTAAAATTAAGACGATATTATTGTCAATGCTTTCACATACTTTTCAGGGGCAAGTCAGTTACATTACAATGTGTATCCTATTTTGTACGTGTGTGTGTGGTGTGTGTGGAGAAATAGAGAGAGAGAGAGAGAGAACGGAATACCATTTAGGAAAAACTATCCTCAGAGTAAACCCGACCGAGATTCTATCCCGGATCTCCCAATCTTTTGAAGTCCCCGTCTATTATTGTGTAGTTAGACCATTCAACCACCAAATTAGGTTATTAAAGTTTAATATTAGTTGAAATTTTGGGAAAACTCCTCGAACGCCAGGGAAACCGACATAACGTGACGCAATACATTTCCCCTTCGTCACTCAGTCAAAACGTGGGGAGGTGCAGGCAGGGGTGAGTTCAATTAGTGTTCCCTAGCCTCGACTTGCGTTTCGAAACAGACTCGTCAACCCTTCCACTTGGATACCGACACTCGCTAATTAGGAATGTGATAATGATATCGGTGATGAAAGAACAGGACAACCCCACTTCGGTGGTCGAATAGTCTACGGCGTCACTCTCGCAAAAGAGTGGAGTACCCATGAAGGGGAGATCGGGGTTCGAATCCCAGTAGGGTGTACTGAGGGTGTTTTTTCCACTTTACTTCCACCCAAGTTCTGAAAGAAAAAAAAACTTTTAGAAGGTTCTTCGTAAAAAAACCTGACTATAGATGATCATTTCAAAAGATAAATAAATATTGTTCTTTCAATTCTATTCTCTGTTAAAAAAAAAAATCCTCCCCCTCATGCCATGAACGAAATTAAAAGTATTGTCATTCTAACCAAATGTGAAAAGGTGTTTAACATTAGCAAATATCATATGAAAATAACACACTAAAAAGAGTCCGTAGAAAAATAGATTTAATATAGTAAAAAAAACAAGAATTTGAACAAAATATGTACAAAAATTATTAAAGATGACAGTTAAAAAAAGTTAATTACAAGAATATTTTAAAAGCTCTTCAAAATTTTCTTCCCTCACTTTGACGTCTATAAATTCTTCTCCGAGGGGGTATAGCAAACACAGGGGTGGACTGAGCCACCGGGACATACCTAGGTGGGCCGGTTTGATTTGAGCCACCGGGACATACCTAGGTGGGCCGGTTTGATTTGAGCCACCGGGACATACCTAGGTGGTTCGGTTTGATTTGAGCCACCGGGACATACCTAGGTGGACCGGTTTGATTTGAGCCACCGGGACATACCTAGGTGGGCCGGTTTGATTTGAGCCACCGGGACATACCTAGGTGGTTCGGTTTGATTTGAGCCACCGGGACATACCTAGGTGGGCCGGTTTGATTTGAGCTACCGGGACATACCTAGGTGGGCCGGTTTGATTTGAGCCACCGGACATACCTAGGTGGGCCGGTTTGATTTGAGCCACCGGGACATACCTAGGTGGTTCGGTTTGATTTGAGCCACCGGGACATACCTAGGTGGGCCGGTTTGATTTGAGCCACCGCAACTAATCTAAACTATAGATACAGGCTGTTCACTTAATTTTAAATTAATGTTTTGTTTTTGTTAAATTTTAATTTAAAAAATGCCGGTGTGCAAGTTTGTGAAGATAATACACGATGACAGCAACATTTATCGTTTCTTGGTTTTTTTTATATAAATAATTTCTTATGCCCAACCTTAAAAACATTGATTTTATTTAGTGGTTAATTTTAATAATTTTGTAAATTACACAAATAGCAGGTGGAGAATCATTTTACAAACTTAAATATTTCAAAAATAGAATCCCAGCGTTTGTCTAAAAATTTACAAGAATCTTTGCTCATTTCAGTTGAAATTTGGAGCCGATGTTTTCAATTAAGTAGCTGAATAATTGCACTCGGTATTATATTGACTCATAATTGAAATATAAATATTTCCCGTCCTCACCACTTCAGTATTATTTATGAAGGTGTTTATATTTGTATGCCTGTACAACCTCTGCGCAAAGGATGGCAGGGAGGAATTCAGATATCGGGGACTCCCCTTCCCTTTCTATCAGACCATACTTAGCCTCTCCTCTCTTCTCTCTCATCAACAAAGAAGAGAGGGGAAATACAAAATACGCACAAGTGACATTTCCTCTTTCCATTACGTTGTTACAAATACTATGTTGGGGGAGGCGGAAGAAGGGGGGGGGGGGGGGATTGAGGGTCACATAAATATATAATTTTTGCAAGATTGAAATACCCCGATCCAGAACACCTTTTAACAGATGTACCACCCCAACAAAGATAAATTAAATTAAAAAAGGCGGTAAACATAAATATGTTAATTATATAAGGTAGTAATAAAAAATACACGAGTCCAATTTTCATAGAAAAACAACTAGAAACGTTACTAGATCTACTTTCGCTTATTCATACGTCAAATAACGTTACCTGAAGTTGTCACTTTTGCTATTTTTTTATTCCTTTAAATTAAAACTAATTATATAGTAAAATGTTATCAAAATTTACTTAAAAAATTATATTTTATAAAAAGATCTTCATATGAAAATTGGACTGTGGTAACAAACCTCAACCCCACCGGGAATCAAACCAAACATTTCAGAGGGGTTTAAGGAACTATCTTAAACATAGCGCGAGACAAATCTCCCCCCCCGCCCCCCTCAACAAATTTCAAAGGGACAAACGCATCGCGGCATCCTAAAGCAGAGCGACTTGCTTTTCTTGTCACTTGAGACTTTCTACCTTCGAAACCTATGTTACAAACAGCACCCTAACCCCACCCTATTTTATGGCGGATAGGGGTGGTGGTGGGGTTGGAAAACGAGAGAACGCTAATGACAAGTTACACGGCTCGCCGGAAAATAAAATGATAGTAATAGTAATAATAAAAAGCTTCCAAAACGACATCATTTTGTTTGGTCGACAAAATTAAAAGTAAACAGCAGTGTTCCCTTTTACTTCCGTCTTTACACCCTCCTTCCCCCTTACCTTAGCGTTTACCGCTTTATAGAGTTGTTCCCGTTTATATTTCAAGGTACCGTCCAATCACGAAATAAACATATATTTTGTTTAGATCTTTGGCGAAAGTAGAATGAAATATAACTTAAAACTCTTAAATGTTCAAACGTTCAACCGAGTATAAACATATGTTTTGACAATATTATATCTGATGGACAAATTAAAGCAGATTTTGAAGCCACGTCATGGAATTTTATAAGCTTTTCTTTCCCTCTGTCGCGGCTTTTCAAAAATTACCACGAGGGCTTTATTAAAATTCGGAACTATCGTTCATACTTTACAAGATACGAATGCAATACCAGACCTTTTTTTTTTATCGCGAGCCTTAGGAGAAAGGAAGAATTGCAGTCGTCAAATAAATCGGATTCGAGATTTTAATGGATGTCAACGTTTAATTATCCCAGAACCCGCAAAAGGTGATTCTTGCAATGTTGTCTGTCCGTCTATTTTTATTATTAGCACCGCGTCTTACTACCCGTTCGGGCTATACGCACTTACGCTAATGTGTAATGGTAGTGTGATTGTGAGGTGAAATGGAGGACCTACAGTTTAACGTGGGATCCGAACCACGGTGGAGGCCTGGCATTGTGATTAACACACGTCTTGTCAGAGGTGATGCCCGTCTATTAATGGGACTAGAGCCGAAAACATTTTTTCGATCATTCGATCATATCGATCATATCGATCATATCGATCATATCGATCATATCGATCGGGTAGAACTTGGTATCTATGGTTTTCCCAAGATTCCTCAAGGGGTAGTTGGAATCTTTAATCTAGTCTTAAAATTAAGAGTAGTTAATTCTACTAAGGGGTAAAAAGAGACAGAGAGAGATTTTTTCCCCCCGAAATAGGCAAAACGATTTTGATTAAAATTTGTAAATAGGAACAGTTTACCATCACAAACAAAATGGCACATTTAACTTTAGTAGAAAACTATCATGTATGTGTTAAGATAATAATAATAATATTTAGCACCGCGTCTTACTACCCGTTAGGGTTATACGCTTTAAGTACTAATTACGCTAATGGATTAGGAATTGGGAAGATTGAATTAGAGGAAGTGAACCCGCATTTGCGTGGAGAGAAAGTGGAAAACCATTTAGGAAAAACCACCCCCAGTTCACCCGACCGAGATTCGAACCTCGGATCTCCCCGTCCTCAGCAGTCGAGCTCAACACGACTAGCACGTTAGCCAACTACGCCACCGAGGCGGGTTATGTGTTAAGAAATAATTTTGCCCTGAAACTAAACTCCTCTTTGTTGAGAGGCCTTTGTAGTTAGTCGGTAGTAAACGTAGAATCTTAAACTCTAGACCCGTAGGTGTGGTCGGGAACCCTTTCTAAATATTGTTATATCCACTCTCAACAAAGAGCACCCCAACTATGCTTTTGAATTTTAAGAAAAATACAATATGGTCGAATAAAATAAGATATTTAGGTCACGAATAAAAAATAATTTAGATGTTGTAGCTAATTACAATAGATGTGTTAATGTTTAAAACGAAAAACTTAAATGTTATGGAGGAAATAAAAAGAGATAATATTGTTTGGTCACTTTCTTTCGTTAAGCCTCGTTTATATTGTAACACAACATGTTGGCGTTGGATCATTTATTGGAGATAATAAACGACCAACCCAACATGTTGGCCGAGTTGGGAGGTTCTGAGCATGCGCTATCGAGTTGAATCAGTTTCTGACTTTGGCGAAGCACGTGTTTTGTTTTCAGATTAGTTTAACTTTTAACATATATGGGTTTGCATAATTTTGTGATAATGGAATAAGGTTAATACAGTTAAAATAATTGATTTATATCAAAAGTATTCTGTTCTTTGTGATGTTACATGTATACAAATTTATCAACTCTACTTTGCAAATGTAGGTAATTCAGTATTCCCATTCAATTGGACATTCAGCCAAAACAACTTCAAACCACACACCGTTTCTTACGTTTTGTTTTTCTCTGCAAGAGAACACGTCCTGTCAACACAATAAATGAAGAAAGGCAAGTAATACGATGCTATCCATGGCTAGAAATGTGTAGACCGATCCAGTTTTAATGGTGGATGATAACTTGTTTTATTTATTATTGATCACATATTAAAAAAAAGTTTGTATCTACTAAACAAAAACGGTTTTATCAGTTTAAAAAAATTAAAATGTTATTTTATTTAGATATTATTAACTTTGGTTTTAGTGTTTAGTTGCGAAATTAATGGGATTTTTTTTACATATTTTTAATTCCCTTACTTTTCCTTATTCCCCCTGTCTGTAGCCAACATGTAAACACCCAAAACACACAAAACTAGGGCACACGCCCCATTATTCATTAAGAATGATCAACAGAACATAGCAATGTTATTAATGTCACACGTCTATTTACGTTCGCAAACACAATCAAAGAGCTCCGCGCAGCGCCGACCTCAAAACGGTCAGCGAAACTGAGAAATAAATTATTCAGAATAATTTCCGGTCATGCATTAAATAATTAACAAACAATTAACGCCACGGAAGAGCCAAAATTCCAAACATTTCAGAGGGCGTTGGTGGTTTCCCAGCGCTGTGCAAATATTTGTCATAACTTATAAACATTTTTCGCTGCCACGCTCAGCATTCTTACAGCCCGTCCGGGTTTATTTACACTAATGAGTAAGGTATAGGGGCAAGGGGGAGGAATTTAGAGAAAGCGTACCTAAACACGCGCGGAAAACCATTTAGCCGGGATTCGAACCCTCCCCATCACAGTCAACCCAGTATATAGCCAAACTCCTTTTATTCAGTCTCAAGCAGTTATGGCGACCCTCTCACTTATACTCACTTTTTAGTTTCTCTTCTTGCAATAATTTAAACCATTTATTTGTGTTTACATACATACACCCTAGGTCAGTCGGTAGCGTGTCAATCTACTGAGCTAAGGATCCCAGGATCGGTTCCCCCCGGCATCTTGAATAATGTATCATTGGTAAATTGTGGGTTTCTCATTCCATTGTGATACGTTGATGGGATGGGATGTATGCTAGATTTAAGTTAGTTTATCAGTCATGGGATAGGTTTTAGAAAGTTAACGTTATATTTCTTCTTCTTCCTAAGTCAACGGCCAGAAGGTTGGTTTGATGTGATTTCTATCCATCAGGAGCTGTGTAGGCACTCATCCCCTCGGCTGGTCAGTGCTGCCTGCACCATCTGGTAGAAAACCCATGTACTGAGGGAGTTCAGACAGTGTCACACTTCCCAGTTTTCTTCCAAGCCAATTTTCTATGAGCGAGAATGAAAGTGCTTCCCAATTTTGCCGGGGAAAGGTATTTTCACATACCTTCCAGGGTTATTTTACGTGCCCCAATGACATGAAACCGATGGCTTTACTTCTCCTCCGAAATAAGTTGTGCTACGGTTATTGCTTCTAAGAATAATCCATCGACCCCGGCTGGGTTTGAACCCACGAGCATCGAGTCCTGAGGCAAGCACTACCACAAGACCACCGAGGTCGACATTATATATTGTGTTTGTGACGCCAGTGAACAATTTTGTTTCGGCGCATCTTTAAATAATTATAACTTCTTGATGAAACACGGAGGGAGGGAAACTTGCCGACAGGTAATTGCGTTACCTCGGAAGTTGAGCGTTTCAAGAGAAGAAGCGAAACAGAGGTTGGTAATGGGTACGGGTTATATCCGTGATGTGGGAGGGGGGAAAGGGATGATTGGGGGGAGGGGAGGGAGGAAGAAAGCAGCAGAGTACACAGGCTATATCCTTATGTCTCTCTTATGGGGAAGGGGCAGCTCTCATGAATCATCGTAACTGCGCGTTTCTCCAGTCCACGACGGGGCCATACGTCAAAACCTCCTTAATGTAATGTAGCATACGGCGACGAAACCACTCTTATACTCCCTCCCACGTACGGTGAAAAGGTAAAGGTGATGGGTGGTAGGACTAGGGAACTACTTCCTCGGCGCTATCAGTACTAGGCCGGACTACAAAATGAGACGCGCGCTTTTAGCAGGTGAGTTTGTTTTGAAACTAATTTTGAGGGATTTACATCACAAGTGTGCATAATGACTCCCCCTTGCAGAAAAAAACCCAATCAAATCCAACAATATAATCATTTAAAACAAATTATAATTTAAATGGTAGGGCAAAATCGTATTGTGCTTTCTCTTTTTCTATATGACAACATTTTCAAAAATCAGTGTATCATTAAAATACCCGACAATTAATTTTCCTAAGAAAAATAAACATTTTTATAATAATCTGAAACACTTCAGATACACATTTGGAACAAAATTGCAAGGGATTTTTTTTAAATTGGTATTTACTAACCTACTATAGATTTTTTCCTTTTAAAAAAAGGGCACATTCTTATGTTTCATTTCCCAAAACACAAATTTTTAACAGAAACGTCAGATCTATCTTTTAACAAATTTGTATATTTTCTAAAATTGGTCATCAATAAACAGCCCTTAGACAAATGTTGCTCCGAAAAAACACGTGTTAGGTGTTATATGCCATTATAAACACTCCCTAGATGTACACTTTAAACAAAGTCGTTTTAACAATCTTCAAAAATTTACTACCAGTTAAATACTGTGCCCAGAACTAAAATAAAAATCAATATCAAACAGTTTCGGTTGCAGCCTCAGGGACAGATAGACGGTCACGTTGTGTACACAACACTTTTGTTGGAAGACCTGAAGATACAAGACCCCTTGGTCGATGGAAGGATAGTGTGGAAATGTATTTTTTTTAAAAGGTTGTGTGTCAGGTTAGGAATTGGATAGAGGTCTCTCGGGATATGGTTGAATGGCGAATTTTCGTTATGACGTACATGAACTTTAGAGTTCCTTAAGACTAAAGAGTTTGTTGGAAATTTATTCATACGGCAATCTGACTACTTCCCAATCAGCAGGTCACAAGAGTTTTAACCCAACATTGACAACAATCATTATACATTAAGAAACAAGTACAAACACAAATTATTATTTTCAAAGAAAATCAGAGGAAAGCAACGGAAAAAGAAAAAAATGTCTAAATAAAATCACAAAAAAAGAACTTGTAAGTATTATTTTTAAATATGTAACGCCGAGACGCGATTTATTCTCACAAAAGAAAACCTTCTCTTTTTAATTCTTCGTTTAGACGGAGCATTTTCTCGACGTAAAGAAAGACCAAGAAGGAAATGAACAAGTATATCGACGCATGTTTTTTTTTGGAAGGGTAGGGGTTCGGTATTGATAAAACAGATTTGTAGGTGGGGAGAGAAAGAGGAAGAAAGTTGAAAACCATTGCAGAGGGAATTGCAAATCGAAACTTTCCTCGTTAAGAAAATAAGAGGGTGGAGTTGGAAGGAAATACATAAAAACAAAAATAAAAAAATAAATCAAGGGGTGAAAAGAGTTCAATTTTTAATATCCTCAATGTTTCAGGGGGATTTAATTTTCTTGAGGAATAAGTAATATCTATAGTTTAGTAATTTTTTTTAGATTACTAAATAAAATTATTGCAAGATAGCATAAATTATCTTTGATAAAAGGGTGGTTACATTTTTTTAAATAAATCTCTTTAATTTTTCCAGGCTTTAAAAAGTTACATTCTTAAGTTTTTCTTAGTGAATGACAATTTTTTATTCATTTATCGAATCGATCTCATATTATATATAATTTTAAATGCTAGCATCTACTAACTAAATTTGATTAAGGTATTTTTTTTCAGTTTTAAATTGTTTTAGCATAATTTGTGTCACTGTCAAGATGTACAACCCTCTGATGATAGGTCCTTTTATATTTACAAAGGTCCCACGATTCTCCTTCGATTATCCACGCTACTTTTAATTTATTTTTTCCTATACATCTTGTATTTATTCCTTAAATTCAATATTTCCAACGCTTATGTTCCTGCCTTGATAGAAAATACATAAAATAATAAAATGTACACTCCGTCTACCCTGAAAGGTCTTACCTTGATTGATTACACTATGCCCCTACCTTAAGCTGGACCATAGTGGAACCAAGCAAGGTGGCAGTCTTACCTTGACTGAATACACTATGACCCTACCTTATAACCTGTCCCAGAGTGAAACCAAGCAAGGTGGTAGACTTACCTTCACTGATTACACTATGCCCCTACCTTAAGCTGGACCATAATGGAACCAAGAAAGAAGACAGTCTTACCCTGATTAATTACACTATGTCCATATATTATAAGCCGTACAATAGTGGGACCAAGCCAGTTTGCAGCCTTACCTTTATGGGTTACACTATGACCATATCTTATAAGCCATACCATAGTGGAATAATGCAAGGTAAGCTTGCCTTTTCGTAGTTTTCTTACGCAATCGACCTTTTTCCGACCCTTGGTACATCTAGTCTTCCCCAAACAAATACAGCCAACATATAACAGGACAGACACTTGTACTTTTTGATTGACACACATGTTATGTTTATTGAAGTTTTTTGACGATTTCTTAATACATTTTTAGAACTTCAATAAATTAGTATTATATATTAGATATTAATGAAAATATAAAAACGATTCTCCACGATGTTTACTTTAGAACATAAGTTTGTTGAGCCAGATATCACAAATAGTTTCCAAACAAAATCAATAAATAAAAGTTGTTAATACAATAGTTCAGAACGGGCTTGAACAGCCTTAAGCGGGGTAAACAAAGAGAGAGAGAGAGAGAGAGAGAGACAGACAGAAGCTAGAAGAGGAAGAAGAGTGCTCACGTTATGAGTGGCAGGTATAATTCAATTATTGTTCTCTCTACCACTCCTATATTTATAACGAAGAGCTACTTTCGAAACTAAAAAGTTTCCCCCTCTCCCTAAAACGAACGACGCGGGAGAGGGGGTAACTCTGTTTCAACCCCTTCCCCCCTTTTCCCAGCTAAATTAAGTTATTCCGTCCCATTAAGCTGTGGAGGTAGGGGACACACAACTTGGCTACCTGTTCCGGTCGACAATGAGGAGGGGCTAGGAGGTATAAAGAGGCGGAGAGGTAGAGGAGAAAAAAAACTGTGCCTGATTTGCATCTACTTGAATCCCATTATTTGTGGCAGAAGGCAAAGTCCGACATTAGGTCCGAGAACTCGCCTCCCAATGGTTATCAGAAAAGGCCATTATAGGACAGTTGAACATAGCAAGAGTTGGACAGAGGTAGGACAGTTGAGCCGACAATAATCAGTGGGGTAGGACAGTTGAGCCGACAAATAATCAGTGGGGTAGGACAGTTTAACCGACAAATAATCAGCGGGGTAGGACAGTTTAACCGACAATAATCAGTGGGGTAGGACAGTTGAGCCGACAATAATCAGTGGGGTAGGACAGTTGAGCCGACAAATAATCAGTGGGTAGGACAGTTTAACCGACAATAATCAGTGGGGTAGGACAGTTGAGCCGACAAATAATCAGTGGGGTAGGACAGTTTAACCGACAATAATCAGTGGGGTAGGACAGTTTAACCGACAATAATCAGTGGGGTAGGACAGTTGAGCCGACAAATAATCAGTGGGGTAGGACAGTTGAGCCGACAAATAATCAGTGGGGTAGGACAGTTGAGCCGACAATAATCAGTGGGGTAGGACAGGTTAACCGACAAAATCAGTGGGGTAGGACAGTTGAGCCGACAATAATCAGTGGGGTAGGACAGTTGAGCCGACAAATAATCAGTGGGGTAGGACAGTTTAACCGACAAATAATCAGCGGGGTAGGACAGTTTAACCGACAATAATCAGTGGGTAGGACAGTTGAGCCGACAAATAATCAGTGGGGTAGGACAGTTAACCGACAATAATCATGGGGTAGGACAGTTTAACCGACAATAATCAGTGGGGTAGGACAGTTGAGCCGACAAATAATCAGTGGGGTAGGACAGTTTAACCGACAATAATCAGTGGGGTAGGACAGTTTAACCGACAATAATCAGTGGGGTAGGACAGTTGAGCCGACAAATAATCAGTGGGGTAGGACAGTTTAACCGACAATAATCAGTGGGTAGGACAGTTTAACCGACAATAATCAGTGGGGTAGGACAGTTGAGCCGACAAATAATCAGTGGGGTAGGACAGTTTAACCGACAAATAATCAGCGGGGTAGGACAGTTTAACCGACAATAATCAGTGGGGTAGGACAGTTGAGCCGACAATAATCAGGGGGTAGGACAGTTTAACCGACAAATAATCAGCGGGGTAGGACAGTTTAACCGACAATAATCAGTGGGGTAGGACAGTTGAGCCGACAAATAATCAGTGGGGTAGGACAGTTGAGCCGACAATAATCAGTGGGGTAGGACAGTTGAGCCGACAAATAATCAGTGGGGTAGGACAGTTTAACTGATCCCAATATTCAAAGACTCGGACAAATAAACCGTAAGAATTATTTAGGTAGGACAGTAAAACCGATTGTCCACTTTTCCATTTTCACTCGAGGTTAATACGATGCACTTTGTCTTATCATTCATTAAAACTACACCCAACAGTGACAAGTTACGTGTGACTAGCATTGTTATTGAGATAAATGTAGTTAGTAGGCTAAATATTATGCGCCGAGACGCGTAGCAAACATCATGAAATGTTATTTATCTTAATAAGTGTTTCTTATTCAAAATATGGATCACGCCAAAATTAAGTTTGAAGATAGCATAAACATGTTTCTTTCTATAGTATTAAATACCTATCATTTTAAGTTATATGATTAATAAAAAAAGAGAGACTTTGAAACTAACACATTACCAAGGACATTTCCCTAAACATGTCACAATTATTGTGAAATAAAAATATATGTTTAGAAACCCAATTATAGCATTCTTCAAACAAAATAAAGTATTTTTTAAATTAGGGTTATAACACAACTTTATAAAATAATTAAAAGATAGTTTCAATTGTTTTCTTTCTTCATTAAAAAAAAGTTTCTCATCAAATGCCAATATTCGTGACTAAGATTCGAGAACTTTCGAGATTAAAATACGCTGACAATTAAACCAAATGTATCTACTGAACCAATGTTAAGACTCATTTGGGCCAAAAAAAAATATTGGTGTCACAGAAAGTGAGAAAATACGGACCTTAGCTGACGTTTATTTCCCTCCAATCATAACAAACCAACACGAAAAAAATAAAACCACTTCGGTGTCCGCCTGGTCTAACGCGCTACTCTCGCAGTAGACTAGACAAATCTCGGTCGGGTGTACTGAGGTTGGTTTTCCCTAAAATTGTTTTCCACCCTCCCTCCACGCAAATGTGGGTGCAATACTTCCAATCAATATAACCTTCTTAAGACCTAAAACCATTAGCGTAATTTTAGTACATAAGCGTACAACCCAAAAGGGGTAATAGGACGCGGTGCTTTTTTTGAGTCTCGGTAAAGTTTAAACAGATTTCTATGTAATTAGAACGTTTTGGAATACCGCGCCAAATCCTATTTGTTCCACTTTAGAAAATGTTACCAGAACAGAAACTTGAAGTTTAATTTTAATCCCTTACAAACGCCTAGCCACAGAGAAAGGATACAGTCCAATTTTCATAGAAAGGAACTTATAGAACATACAAACATATTTGTTTGCAGTCAACAATGATGACATGTTACCATTTTATTAATGTTATTATATATATATTAATAATATC
Organism: Timema cristinae; assembly: GCA_039000515.1. Taxonomy (NCBI): domain Eukaryota; kingdom Metazoa; phylum Arthropoda; class Insecta; order Phasmatodea; family Timematidae; genus Timema; species Timema cristinae. The sequence goes on along the minus strand of JBCFYV010002255.1, from coordinate 7,583,202 downwards.
CCACGAATTGACGTATTAATACGTGAAAGTAGATCTAATAGGTTCTCCATCCATCAGACAAGAAGAGTTTCTATGAAAATCGGACCGTAGCGACTCCTTACAGAAGCGCTGTATGAATAAAACATACAGTACAAGCCCGACGGACGAGATCAAATTACCAGAAGGCTTTCACTTCACTTCACCACATCAAGAGGTTTGTTACTCCAACCGAGCTCGGGGAAAAAACCCAGTTGGATTCATCTTGTGTTAATAAATATTTTATAAAGAAACACACATGAAGCTGTGAAAAGTAAAATGTGATTTTAAATAATATGAGAACACTTTACATAGTACTTATTTTTATTTAATTCTATTTAATACCTATTAAAAAAAGCTCTTCTACACCGTCCCTGCCTGACAACAACCAAACTTTAGTAGGTAATACAGCTCGAACCAGACGTCCTAAGAGTCCGTGTAATGAGGTGGACTGGGTAGAACTAGCTCGAGATAGGAATATGGTGTAATGAGGTGGACTGGGTAGAACTAGCTCGAGATAGGTGGTGTAATGAGGTGGACTGGATAGAACTAGCTCCAGGTAGGGATTTGGTGTAATGAGGTGGACTGGGTAGAACTAGCTCCAGATAGGGATATGGTGTATTGAGGTGGACTGGGTAGAACTAGCTCGAGATAGGGATAGGGTGTAATGAGGTGGACTGGATAGAACTAGCTCGAAATAGGGATAGGGTGTAATGAGGTGGACTGGGTAGAACTAGCTCGAGATAGGTGGTGTAATTTTGTTAAGTGCGACAGTGAATTTACGAGTTCCTAATGTTAAGTAAGTTAAGTTCTGCTCTACAAATCGGCGTGTTTTAATTAATCTCCTAAAAGCAAATATCAAATCAGGAAGAAAGTTGGCCAAAGTGACCAGAATGGAGCCCAGATTATATTTTAATCAATGCAACATTAAAGGCTGGAACGATTAATGAAAAGGGTCTATCTCTAAATGGACGATATGACGACCTCCAAAGAAAGGGCTGGTTAGGACCCTCACACGAATTGAGACATTAACCCCCTCCGTTAGGGGTTATAGTAGGGAATAAGGGTCATTATATGACACTAATCAAGTTCAAAGTCCAGTTTAATTAATACTTGTATTGCGTGTAGTAGTCAAGTAATGCGTAGGGGATACTCACCACCCCTTGGAAATAAAAGCAAGTAACCGCCCTGAACCAGCAACTCTCTAAGGTCCGTTTAGGGGGCCGAGATAGCCAACACCGGTGGGCATACAAACTAAGGCGACCGTCATCTGGCTTTCCAGTCAGAATTCGAATCCCGGCCAGGTGTTTTCTACCCTCTCTCCACACAAATGCGGGTTCAATTCCTCTAAATTATACTCTCCTTACTCCTACCATATAAGTGAAAATACACGGACAGCCCGGACGGGTATTAAGTCACGATGCAAGTACAATTCTAGGTTTATATTTTAAATAAGGAAATATATAATTTTCAGATGTTTTTATAAACTTTAACATAAATAACTATTTCAATGTCTTTATTATCGCCAAAATCTCACTAAATAAACAACAATAATAATAATAATAATAATAATAAATGTCGTGTCTTGTTCTGCAGTTAAGTGGGCAGAGCAGTCAGCCACGACATGGTTTCTACTCAACTTGACCAATTAAATTCCCGACATTTTCCCTGATTTCGCCTGATCATTTCCTAAAATTCCCGACTCAAAAGTATTTCACATCCTTCTAACTCCCCCATCCCCCTCATTTTTCTACTAATGTTTTTATTAATAATAAGTTTTAAAATTTAAATAAACATCCTGTTGAAATTTGTATTAACATTATTTACTAAGAATTATAAAATATATTACACAGCTACAAACAAACAAAAACTAGTTTGAATAACATTATTATTTACAATTTACAGATTTAATGATTATTATATTTCATATTATGAATAAAACAACATTTTCCTGGATTTTTGTTGTAATTTACCAAATTTCCGACTTATTCCCATTTTTTCTTTAAAATAAACTTTAAATACCCCACTCATTTCTCATTTTGCGAAAGAAAAATAATTAATAGGTAGTTAACTTAAAAAAAATAATATCGTTTTAACAAATCGCTATTTGCTATCATCACTAAATCCTTTATTAATCCTTTTTTTTTTAAACCCAACCATTTTGGTTTCTCTCAAGAGTGGATTAAGCAAGTTTTAAATCATGGGCCCGCACTTAGCGATCACCGCCATTTTTTTTTACTAGCTGGGAGAATATATTAAACGGAATATCGAACGAAACAGAGAACCAATTAAAAATAGCAAATAAAGGAAGAGAGAGGGAAGAAGCGACAGACAGGAAGATAAATCGACCCGGGGAGTTATTCGTAGCGAACGGAAACAGCCCAGGAGGGGATCCCCCATATATACATACATCCTAACAGTTAGTTTGGTAGAAAGTCCGTCATGGAAGGCCTTTTATCTTACCAAAATATATCTATTAAGTCGGATTCTGGTACGAAATAAGGCCTTACACAAAGGGTTTTCGACCAAACTTAACAAAATAGAGAATATGAAGAATAAAGACAAAACATAAAATAAAAGAAGAATAATACTGACTCTTAAGAGACAGTGATGAAGTACCCACAAAGATTGCCGGAATCAGACGAACAGAAAACAGTAAAAAAACCTTGGTAAAAAAATGTACACACTTTCTTAAGAGTCTATTTTAGTTTGTAACAAAGTTTCAAAAATCAGACATTAGTAAACCAACATACATTTGTGTGTGTAGAAAAACGAACATACATTCTTATTTATTGTGTAAAGTAACACGCCTCGGTAGCGTAGTTAGCTAACGCGCTAGTTTAGTGTTGAGCTAAACTGAAGAGGACGGAGAGATCAAGGTTCGAATCTCACTCAGATGTGGTTTTCAACCCTCCCTCCACACAAATGCAGGTTCACTTCCTCTAAATTCAACCATCCCAATTCCTAGCCCATTAGCGTAGTTAGTACTTAAGCGTATAGGGGGTCCGAATGCACCTGCAAGCCGGATTTTTACATTTTTAATTAGGGTATTTTTAACAAATTTTTTAAGAATTTTTTTTTTCTGGTTTAGAATTACGTTTCAGAACTAACGTTTCAAAATTAAATCGTGCACCATGGGGGGGGGGGGGGGCGGAGGGGCAGAGGGAAGGGGCTTGTATAATTCTTATACCATAGTGGGTCACGGGCAGCGTCGGGCGGGTTGCTAGTAGACAAATATCAGACACAGAATAAAACACCTTTTTTTTAGGTATGAGGCCATATAATATTAATTTCAAGGTCATCACGCCCATCACAGACTCTGCCTTCAACTATAAGTGAAGACTGACCCCGAATAAGAAAGGGGACAATTCCTGAGTATCTCGCTGTATCCGTAATCAGAGATATCCGCCTCAATTCATCCTGTATTTGTTTGAATCTTTTACAAATGTGTAGCATTATTTTCAAAGATTACTCTTCAAATTTAGTTTTTTTATTTGAGGTATTTAACGTGCACTTTATGAACCGACTTATTAATCAGCACACGAGAATTTCTATGAGCAAGAGCGAAAGGGCCTACCAAATTTGCTGGGAAAGGTATTCACACTCACACACACACACCTTCCAGAGTTCTTTAACAGGCCACAATAGACTTGGGACCGACGGTTTTACTTCCCCTCCGAAGGAAGTTGTGCTACGGATTTTGATCATCCAAGAAAAATCTGTCAACCTCGAGTGGGTTTGAACCCACGAACATCGTGTCCTGAGGCGAGCACTGAGGTTCAACAAGATTTTTTTTTTAAGTTCAAAGGGAGTGAAAAAGAGTGAAAGGGAGGTGACAGAGTGTAAAAATCTAAACACAAGAATCGGGTAAAACAGCAACACGGTCAAGAATAGGAAGCTTTGTGCGATGAAGATTTTAGAAAGAAGATGAAGTGACGTCTCATTAAAATTATGTAACATACAACCAATGGGGACGGTGGGGGGGGGGGAGGGGGGGGGATGAGCAATTAATTACAGCTGACACCAGACCCCCTCTCTCACTCCTCTTACCTTTCCACCGCAGGAAGATTCAAAATTGTTTTTTTTTAAAGAGACAGAACAAAAATAATACAAACCTGGCAAAATTCAAAACACACCGTTCAGTGAGAAATAAAAAAAAAGTTTTACAGTCCAATTTTCTTAAGAAGAGACTTAAGAAAATTCGTATAATTTTTTTTAGGTCTACAATTTCTATGAGATAGAAAGTGACAACTGCAAATAACATGAATTAAGTATGGATACGTGGAAGCAGATCTAGTAACGTTTTATCAAGTAAGGTTATACCTAGGAAAGTGAACTGTAGTGTGTAGGCTAGTAGTAAATAGAACATAAATCGGGGTAAATAAAATACTGCACAAACCTTTTAACACTATGACTAAGCCGCCAAATAAAACCACGCACAGGCTTCTTTTCCGATTAAAATCTAGCACTCTTTAGATATCTTAGCTCAGTGGGTAGCGTGTCTCTCTACTGAACTAGGGGTTTCGGGATCGATTCTCGGCAGTGCCGACATTTATAATAAGGTAAAATGAAGGGGTGGTAAAGTGTAAGAGAGCTGTAAGGGGCGTTTATATTTTTTATAGATATCGCAGCCATAATTTGATGTTAATAATTAATAACAGGCAACAGAATATTTAACAAAAGAGTCTTAAATTAATTTTAATATCTAGATTGTGTTCCATAATTTTGAACGTGGGCCTACGTTTAAATATTCTAGTTAATACACATTTGACATAAGTAATGTTTTAACGTGTATTTAATTCATGAGGCTTTTAAAGTTATGCGAGGAAAATAGTTCGGTTACTTCGTGAAGGTTTTTTTCAAAAGAGAATGTCAAACTTATTGTCCATCCGGAAATAGGGGGTCAGTGATCAATCAGATGTGTGGCCAAATTTGGGATTTTTGACAGGCGATACAAATTATATGTTCTTGCGTTAAAAAAAAAGATAGTATGACTTGATTTTTAATTTTAATTTATATTTCACCTTGGAACTTATAATTTAACTAGAAGGTATTGAAAGAATTTAATCAAAACTCATACAATTTATTAATTATTGCAGTTTCATGGTAATTACTCTAAAATACTTCTTTAGTAAGCTTTGATTAAAGGAAGGAGCTGGGTTTGGGGGGGGGGGGAGGAATGTGGTATGTAGGGGGAGAAGGGCAGCGGAAGCCAACATAAGATTTTAAAAAGTGTTCACTAGGTTAGATAAGGTTGGAAACCACTCACTCGAGAATTATCTGCGGCAATGACGCCAGAAGAGAAGGTAAGAGGGGCGGGGATATCAAACTGTACCTTATTTTACTCTCGGGAGCAGGTGGAGTTGTCGTGTGATCCATTATCTCGCGCGCGGCCCGATCTCTCCGCTCCAAGACAAACAACAAGATGACGGCGGCGAGACCCAAGAAACGGGTCCTAGGAAGATCGTGTTGGCACGACCCGGCGCGGCCTAGTTCCGTGGGCTCATCTACAATCCGGTAGCACACTCGCGAAACATGTGTTGGATTTGTTTTCTGCAGGGACTGTCTACCGTGAAATGTCGGGGGGCCGGATGTAATTCCAAACAACATGACTCCGTCATCAAAGTCATGTTTGAATTAAATTTTTTTAATAAAATAGGGTCAAATTAATATATGTATACTATTAAAAAGAAAATTACTCTTGCTAAATAATTTATAATGCAAAACCTTTTAATATTTATTTTCACGAGTTGTTATCCATGACCAAATAACAGATTGTTTTAGTGGAATGCAGCAGTGTACCCACATTCGTTTCTGATTGGCTGAACGCAAGTCAACTTCATAAAATAAACGCAAGAGATGGATTGTTCCTCCCCTAACGACACGAGGGCCGGCCGGACAATACCGCGTAGTGATATGTTAATGATTGTCCACCTGTATGGTCTGGTGGTCAGAGCTCCTGGCTATAGGTACAGAGGTCCCGGGTTCTTTCTGTGAAGCAGATGGTCTGAAAACGGGGCCAATTCAGCCACGTGAAGACAAATGAGGAGCTACCTGGATAAAAAATGTCGCGATAACGGTCTAGAAAACTGATATTAACGGCGAGAGAGAGAGTGTGTGTTGTGTTGATAACATAACGCTCTATATCCACATATGTTTGCACTACCTTCGCCAGCCGGCGGCGGTCGCTCGGTCGATATATATAACTAGATTGCGGGCTGCCCAAAATTCACAAATATTACTGAATAATATTTATGTATGTTTGTAAAATTCCCTGGATTTTAAGTTTTTTATTTCCATAAGACAAACATTCCGTAAAAGCGACTGTGTTATCTCATTGTTTGATCTATGCAGTAAAACGAGGGGCAAAAAGCCACCAAAGAAAACCACAATGTTAGCGGGTACAAATGAAACCAAATCAGAGATCTCGGCCGGGTAATAACTAATAAGGTAAGTGGGAGGTAATAAATGCACACACAAACCCTATTTCTTGTCCCTATCAAAGAAAGAGAGGGGTGGATATATGCGCTGACGTCACCCAGACCAAAAAGGAGCTATTATTTAGAAAAAAAAGAAGGAAAAAAAAGGTTGAGGTTGGTGAAGAGAACGAGAGAAATTTCTTGCTAAGGAGGAGGTCGTGTAATTATCCCCGGCGAACAATGCCAAGAGGGTGACCTGCAAACCAGCTCTTCACTTGCGAGACTAAGAGAATTCAAGGAATATATAACAAAAAGAAGTGTATAAAGGAGTGATAAAAATGTAGCCTACGAAGGTTAAGTGGAGTGACCTTTCAGCTAACCATAAAAAGTGTAACTAATGAGGGAGCGAGTTCGTAAGAAGGAACGTTATATCTCTTGAGAGAGAGAGAGAGATGGAGATGATTAAAGGTGTTTTACTGTTCTTTAAAATATAATTTATAGTGAAGTTAGATTTTCAACTATACACGTTTTGACTTCAATCACATCTTACCTCGCGGTGACTAACAACAGCCTTTATCTCGCGGTGACTAACAACACCCTTTATCTCGAGGTGTCTAACAACACCCTTTATCTCACGGTGACTAACAACAGCCTTTATCTCGCAGTGACTAACAACAGCCTTTATCTCGAGGTGACTAACAACAACCTTTATCTCGCGGTGACTAACAACAGCCTTTATCTCGCGATGACTAACAACAGCCTTTATCTCGAGGTGTATAACAACACTCTTTATCTCACGGTGACTAACAACAGCCTTTATCTCACGGTGACTAACAACACCCTTTATCTCGAGGTGACTAACAACACCCTTTATCTCGCGGTGACTAACAACAGCCTTTATCTCGAGGTGACTAACAACAGCCTTTATCTCACGGTGACTAACAACAGCCTTTATCTCGCAGTGACTAACAACAGCCTTTATCTCGAGGTGTCTAACAACACCCTTTATCTCGAGGTGACTAACAACACCCTTTATCTCGAGGTGACTAACAACACCCTTTATCTCGCGGTGACTAACAACACCCTTTATCTCGCGGTGACTAACAACAGCCTTTATCTCGAGGTGAGTAACAACACCCTTTATCTCACGGTGACTAACAACAACCTTTATCTCGGTGACTAACAACAGCCTTTATCTCGCGATGACTAACAACAGCCTTTATCTCGAGGTGTATAACAACACTCTTTATCTCACGGTGACTAACAACAGCCTTTATCTCACGGTGACTAACAACACCCTTTATCTCGAGGTGACTAACAACACCCTTTATCTCGCGGTGACTAACAACACCTTTATCTCACGGTGACTAACAACAGCCTTTATCTCGAGGTGACTAACAACAGCCTTTATCTCGCGTGACTAACAACAGCCTTTATCTCGAGGTGTATAACAACACTCTTTATCTCACGGTGACTAACAACAGCCTTTATCTCACGGTGACTAACAACACCCTTTATCTCGAGGTGACTAACAACACCCTTTATCTCGCGGTGACTAACAACACCCTTTATCTCGACGGTGACTAACAACAGCCTTTATCTCGACGGTGACTAACAACACCCTTTATCTCGCAGTGACTACACACCTTATCGAGTTCTAACAAACCTTTATCATCAGGTGACTACAACTTTATCCGAGGACTACACACCCTTTATCTCGAGGTGCTAAAACTTACGCACTAACACCCCTTTATCTCGAGTGTAGACAACTATATCCACGGTGACTAACACAAGCTTTATTCGCAGTGACTCCACTTCCCGTGCGAGTGATAACAAACTATCCAGACTCCCCCTTTATAAACACCTACTCTCCCCACACGGTGACTAAAAACAGCTTATCTCCCCCCATGAAACAACACCTACTCTCAAACTAATATCTCGAGAGCTCCACTAACACACCCTTTATCACGCAGTGACTAACAACACCCTTATCTGAGTGATAACATCACGCTTAATCTCACGGTGACTAACAAACCTTTATCTCGCAGTGACTCCACAACAGCCTTTAATCACGCGAGCTCCACAACACCTTTAATCACAGGTACCCACACTTTATCGCAGGTGAGTATTTATCAGGCAGAGTCCCCACAACTGAGTATAATCACAGCCCATGGTAACAGCTACTCCCACAATGAGTATAATCACGCAGAGTACAGAGTTATCGGCAGAGTCCCACAAGTGAGTATAATCACGCAGAGCTCCCCCACAAGAGTATAATCACGCAGAGCTCCCCCACAACTGAGTATAATCACGCAGAGCTCCCCCACAACTGAGTATAATCACGCAGAGCTCCCCACAACTGAGTATAATCACGCAGAGCTCCCCACAGTATAACAGCAAGTCTCCACAATGATATAATCACGCAGAGCTCCCCCACAACTGAATATAATCACGCAGAGCTCCCCACAACTGAAGTATAATCACGCAGAGCTCCCCCACAACTGAAGTATAATCACGCAGAGCTCCCCCACAACTGAGTATAATCACGCAGAGCTCCCCACAATGAGTATAATCACGCAGAGTCCCCACAACTGAGTATAATCACGCAAGAGCTCCCCACAATGAGTATAATCACGCAGAGCTCCCCACAACTGAGTATAATCACGCAGAGCTCCCCCACTGAGTATAATCACGCGAGCTTCCCAAACTGAGTATAATCACGCAGAGTCCCACACTGATATATCACGCAGAGCTCCCCAACTAGTTAAATCACGCAGAGACCCAATGATATAATCACGCAGACTCCCACAACTGAGTATATCACGCAGAGCTCCCACAACGAGTATAATCACGCAGAGCTCCCCACAACTAGTATAATCACGCAGAGTCCCCAGGCTATAATCACGCAAGCTCCACAAAGTATATCACGCAGAGCTCCCCCACAATGAGTATAATCACGCAGACTCTTCCCAAACTGGTATAATCACGCAAGCTCTCGCACAAAGTATAATCACGCGAGCTCCCCCACAACGAGTATAAGTCCTCTGACGCATTCTCACACAACTGAGAAAGGTCCCATGGCTTCAGGGAACAATGTTGGAGACACAGAGCACTCACAGCGTCAACCAATCTGAAACAAGACAAAGTAGTCAGAGCGGACTCATGTGGGATTCATCGGGACAGGGAGAAGGTACTCTGGCTTCCTCGGGGAACAAGTGGAGGAAAGGTATGTGGCTTCCTCGAACAAGCGGAAGGTACTCGCTTCTCGGACATTGAGAAGTACTCTATCTCTCGGGAACATTGGAGAAGTACTCTCTCTCTTCCGGGAACAGCGAGAAGGTCTCTGGCTTCTCGGGGACAAGCGGAGGAAAGGTACTCTGCTTCCTCGGAACAAGTGAGGAAGGTACGTGGCTTCCTCGGGGAACAAGCGGAGGAAAGGTACTCTGCTTCTCGGGGAACAAGCGGAGAAAGGTACTCTGGCTTCCTCGGAACAGCGGAGAAGTCTCTGGATTCTCGGAACACGAGAAGGTACTCTGGTCACGGGAACAAGTGGAGAAAGGTACCGTGGCTTCTCGGAACAAGCGGAGGAAAGGTACTCGCTATAAGTCCGAAGCAGGTTTGCCAATAACACAACATTCCTTGTGTTTTACCGACACTTCAGACGTTGAGGGTGACATGGAGGAACGAAATTTCATAAAACTGACTATTTTTAAGTGAGGGATGCCAAAGGTGTTTAGAGCAGGATTAGCCGACCTTGAGGGGAAAGGTATGTAGTTATTACACAGCCCAATATTACAAGGAGAAGAAAAAAATGTAGGAAAGTGAGATGAGACATGTATTCGAGTCACGTACAAAGGCCTATTATTTAAAAGTGGCGATTTCTTCATTCATAGGCATCGCTAGATATTAGTTATTGTTAGAGGGGTGGGGGATAAATTATTTAAGTCATATAAAAAAGTATTTATATGGTTTTTCGATCTGGTTATCCATTTAAAGATGGCGACCGCTCAAAAGGTTTTGCATTTGATAGCTAATCTCTAGTGATTAGAATTTAATATTATAAGAGTAGGAACCTGAAAGGCTAGTAAAACGCGGTGATAAAAAAAACATTATAAGAAATAGATAGATAATAATAAAGTAAAATGTTATCATCGTTAATCGAAAAAAAACCTTACTAGAATACGTCCTATCATACACACGTACCGATTTATAGCTCGAAACACGAGTTTTTATTTATTTGAGGTATTTAAAGAGCACTTTCTGAACCAATTGATTATGTCAGCCCACGAAAATTTCTATGAGCGAGAGCGAAAATGCCTACCAATTTTGCCGGGAAATGTAAAAGAACCCTGAAAGGTAAGTGGCAATACATGTCCACATTCAAAATGGGACCGACGGCTTTAATTCCCCTTCGAAGGAAGTTGTGTTACGGATTTGTATCGAACAAGAAAAATTTATCGACCACAATAATTGGGTTTGAACCCACGAGAAGAGTTAAAGAGGAATATATATGTATACACACAATAAATACATAAAAATGTGAATAAATTTAAAAAACAAAATAATACAAAATTTAAATTGTATAAATAGCCACTAAAATATAAAACCCTATCTCAAAAAAATACAAATACTTTGAGGTGTTAAAAAACAATTGGCAGTGCTCCCGTTTTTGTGTGTGTGAATTTACTACCCACGAGAAAGAGTAGTTGTTGTTTTGACAACTGTCTATAATTTACATCTCTCAGCAAGTCAGCCTGTAAGTACCGAGCTGACGTTTATTGCAACTTGGAAATGAGAGCAATTAAGTGTTCACTTTACAATGGACCCATTGGTAAAGGTGATGTTTTACTACTTAACTCAGTAGAGAAACTTAAGTTCAAACAATATTGACAACTATCACGAAATAACTAAGAAAGGAAATTTAACAAAAATTAGGACAAGCATTATATATATATCTCACCGCGACAGGGATTCGAACCCCGATAATTCAGTCTTTAGCAGGCCAGCCTAACACGAGAATGTGCCTAAAGCCATTCGCCCACCGAAGCGGGTCCACGAGTTTTTTTTTTGTCTTGCAGCTGTACCCTGATTTACGCAGGAAGTCCATTTTGGAAGGCATCTTATCGTAACAAAATACTACTATAGCAGTGGTTTCCAACTTTTTGACGGGGTTTAACCCCAATATTTGTCTTTTTGAGACATTCGCGATACATTGATAGCCCACAAGCGTTCGTATCCTCCAACAGAAACACGAACACGAGACTGCTACAGTAAACTAAGACATCAAGCAACTGTAGAGTTGAGCAACCAAAGGAACATAAACACGAGACTGCTACAGTAAACTAAGACATCAAGCAACTGTAGAGTTGAGCAACCAAAGGAACATAAACACGAGACTGCTACAGTAAACTAAGACATCAAGCAACTGTAGAGTTGAGCAACCAAAGGAACATAAACACGAGACTGCTACAGTAAACTAAGACATCAAGCAACTGTAGAGTTGAGCAACCAAAGGAACATAAACACGAGACTGCTACAGTAAACTAAGACATCAAGCAACTGTAGAGTTGAGCAACCAAAGGAACATAAACACGAGACTGCTACAGTAAACTAAGACATCAAGCAACTGTAGAGTTGAGCAACCAAAAGGAACATAAACACGAGACTGCTACAGTAAACTAAGACATCAAGCAACTGTAGAGTTGAGCAACCAAAAGGAACATAAACAAGTAACAGTTTTTTTTATTGTTTCAACCATTTACATCTGAATATTGAACTTTCTTACAATAATTATACTTACGCAATGCCAGGGCATTAGTCCGTAATAATAAAACGTATTTTCATTAAAATCACGGAATAATATAGAATTCTCTATGATCCAAACGTTTTTTAGTCAGCACAGCTCCCTGTAAAGAGAATCCGCATCACGTGTGATATCTAACCACGGATCCGAATTGTTGGTTTTTCCTGCAGTTTGCTGTACTGATAGTGGTTTTTATTAGCTGGTTTTAGACTCCCCCTAGACGAAAATGCAGGAACACTTCCTTTAAATTCAACCTTCCTAAAAGCTGATACAAACAGAATGCTAGGATAAGCTAAGCCACGATCCTTCTCCCCCCCCCCCCGCCCCCCCGAGTTAAGTGTTGTTTCTTTCTGGTCTGCTCCAATGAAGTTTAGTTATGATGGCGTTCTCCAAAATGTCTTGTTTGAGCCCAGATGATAGTACTGAGGAAGAAAATATGCTGCGGTTAGCAACTGTTTAGAAAAATGAAGAAAATTCAGGCGGTGGAGGTTTGACTTGTTCAAGTAACGCATTGATTTTAGTATAAACACATTTATTAGATATGAAACCTAAATAAAATATTACTTAAATACACGTGAAACAAACTGAAAACAAAACTTCTACACTTCTCTGGTTATTTTCACCAAACCAGCACTGGTCTGTTCAACACGGAGCCCAAGGTGCGTTATGCGCATGCGCAACGTAGGATGGCTCAAGATGGGAGATGGAAAAATCACCCGGCCAGCAATAGGAAAAAAACATAGCGCGGCGTAGAAAGGCATGGCTAAGCTTTCTGTGTGAACCAACACATTTAAATACATGGTCCGCTATTTTTCTAAACAGTTAGCAGAGCAAATATTAGCTTATATTCAGTTCACGGTAGGAATTACTCTCTGAAAGGTCCTTCCTTTTTCCTACCAATATACTACTATATAATTTCTGGTAGGGAAAAAGGCCTTTCAGAAAACAATTCCTACGGTGAACGGACTTTAGCTTAGAGTTATGTGTGAATAGGCCTTTATCCCTATCACTTTAGCGGGACTAATACATACGTATAACCCAAACGATTAATGAGACGCGATATAAAAAAAAGACGATATTCATTATTGTTAAAAGAAAAGCCTTATTTTAAAAGATTTTTTTGTTGTTGTCAAACCACGAAATGAACCCAAGACCCTCCCTTTCCCAGTATGCAGACACGCTACCTGCTGAGGTAAGAATGTTCGGACAGATCTCCAATTAAAATAGGTTGTTCCCCTTCCATAAGGGTACTAGAACCAATGGCTCGATCCTCCCACTGCAGCAGGACTCTTAAGGACACTCCGTCCGGACAAGTGAGTGTTAGTGGGCGGGCGGCAACCACCCCTTTCCCCCCACTATTGTGCCGAGAGCGCAGTGACGTCAGTGCACCCCAGCGATCAATGAGAGGACCAAGAGGACCGTCAAGAGAGAGGGTCCTCCTACACCGGCAGCTGAGCCTCTCGTGCGATGGAAATAACGAGCCAAGGTCAAGGCCTTACGGATTGCGTATGGCATTAGTGACCGGAGGTCCAGTTCGGTCGCCTGTCGCTTTGCTCGCTAGGGGATCCGCCCCGAAACCCCCAGTGGGTTTTCTTTGCAAGTGGATGTAAACTAATGTAATCCCAGAGCCGTTTTTTGATAGGTCTTAACGTTTAGCCACCAGAGACCTCCAAAGAAAGGTTCGCACCGACTTAAACTTTTGAAATTATCCCGTCGGTTACAGGCTGGAAGCTATAAGTTTGTCAAATTTCAAGTTTCTAGCTCATCTGGAAGTGGGTGAACATTAATGTCAGTGAGTCAGCCATGTGGTTTTACAGTATTATAGTTAGGTACTCTGGTGGCACAGAGCATTGCCCAGAGTAAACCTATGGAGGTTGTCTACAAGTACCAGCGACGTGAATATGGAGGTGTGGACCAGAGCGAGTCTTAAATATAACTTAAGCCTAATTTACCAACCCCTGCAGATCACTGGTATAATTCTACTTAGGATTTTAAAAAAATACCAAAGGTATAAGCCGAGAATCGAACCCAGGACCTTTATGATCCGTAGCCAGGTGAATTACCACTACACCACCGAAGTGGTTTGTTGGTTGCGGTGGAATGAAAAGTAATGCGAGCTATATTCTGCGAAGAGAGTTGCAGCTTAGCTTTTAGCATTGTCAAACTTGACCCCAATGTACGAAATAGAAAGAGACGGAAGATAATGAGCAGTTCACCACTCGGGGCTTCTTGTTGACCTGCTTATAGCACTTCCCCTCTTCCTATGACGAGTATATACACGCAATCTACTATTTGCGCTCGGACAACATTGAATTGGAATTCAAAAATACCGTTTTATTTTTTCTTAACTATAGATACAGATGCTTCCACGGACTTTTTTAAAAAAAAACAACACTACATCCTGGCAGTAAAACTCCTACTGGTAATTTTCGAGACTATACCAAATACGTCCTGAGCTGTAGACGATTAAAAACACAACAAAAATAACTGCTTCAAGATCAAAAAAATAGTTTTGTGACAATGTAGCACAATTTTTAGAATAATTTAAGAATTTATATTTTTTGTTTCAATGGTATACATTAAAAACTCGTCGAATAAAACGTAGGTATATTAACAAGGAGGCAACGTCAAGAAGCTAAAAAAAAAAAAAAAAAGATAAAAGAAAAGTAGGGCAGAAATTCACGAACATCAGAAACCAAGTGGGTGGAGTTTTCAGGCAGTAGGAGAACAAACAAGAGAAGAGGAAAATACAAAGAACAACAAATGTGTTATTAAACGACATAATTCCATTCATAAAGATCCATTTTACGCTTCACACTTTCGTTTCCTGGTGATATGTATCTTAGTGATCAACATAAATACGTTTTGGATTCTCAGAATGGAAAATGTCAAATTTTAAACAGAGTTTTCAACTCTATATAATTATGTGCAGGATCATAGAGAATAGTTTTGTGTTCGTCCTATTTTTGGAGGGGCTGGATATCATACTGCAAGGTAGCACCTTGGGGAAAAGGGGGTAAGTGTGCTGGCCCGGGGTTAAAAAGTAGTACCCGGTCGGGTAGTAATATGCGGCGGAATAAAAAAAAACGCGGCGTTAAACATAATAACTAGTTTTAATGGGGGGGGGGGGGATGTGTATACACCTTTGTTTAAGATCTTAATGAATTTTATAAACACGAGCTTGTAATGGAATCGTTAAAGAGAGTCTTTGGGTTTGGGAAGGGGTAAGAGGGAAGAGGGGTGTTGAAGCAGATGATCCGCCAAGGCGACTAAACAGGAACAGGGACAGGGACAGGGACATTAACTTGATTAACAAGTCTCTGGTTGAGTGTGGAGACTTCTATCCGGGGAAGGGAGTTGAATACATAAGAGCTAACTTTCATGCTCTCGTCCAGACCCTGGTGTATTAGTAATTAGTGGCTAATAGACCAGACAGGCCTACAGAACCCTTACATCAACCAGAGTACCCACTTTCATAAAGATAAATGTTTATTGTGTCGAGGAGGGCTGCTTTGTGAGTTTGAGGTGAGGTGGAAGGAAAGAGGCCAAGTGTTACCCAAACTGTGGTTCATTAATCATATATCAGCATGGTCTAGTGTTCAAGAGTTCCTGGCTACACATACAAAGGTGCTGGGTTCGATCCCTGGCTCTTCCAGATTTTCTGTGAAGCGGTGGGTCTGGAACGGGATCAAGTCAGACTCGTTAGGACAAATGAGGAGTTACTTGAATAAAGAAGTATAAGCTTCGGTCTAGAAAACTGAGATTAAGGCTAGAGAGTAGGGAACGCGAGTTAAGCATAGCAATTTTTTTCAGTTTTTATGGCAAAACCTTTTTTGCCCAAAATAAATCAAATATTGCTCTGGTAGAAACATAGAGTTAAATTTTCTTCACTTGGTGATATCAACAGTTGTTGAATATCTGTCCTGGAATTTAATGACGGCTTTTTTTCTTCATTTAAAAAGTTTCTCGTCTAATGCCACCATTCTGATGACAGATATTCAACAACTGTTGATATCAGCCCGTGAAGAAAATAAAACTATATGTTTCTATAGAAGAAATATTTTATTACAAGATAAAAAAAGTTTTACCACAAACATTTCAAAAACACTCCCCTTAACTCACCCTCCCTACACTACCACCTTAACGGCAGGGGGATTCGTTGGGCTCAATACCTAAGAAGTTGGCACTATCTTCGTCAACATACGGCAGCCAAACGGTCGGTACGGCTCGAATGGAGGCTGACACAATGAAGTATTTTCATATTAGTAATTTAAGACCCGCGTGTTCCAACGCGCTACTCTCGTGTTGGACTAGACTGTCGAAGACTGAGAGATCAGAGTTGAATCCCTGTCCGGTGCACTGAGAGTGGTTTTCCCTAAATGGTTTTCCACTCCCCTTTCCCACGTAAATGCATGTGCACTTCCTTTCAACCAAAAACCTTTTTTAATACCTGAACCGTTAGTGAAATTAATACAGAGGTGTACAACCCAAACGGGTAGTAAGATGCGGTCGCCAATCAGCTGTCTAGCCGAAAAGCTGCTGTAAAAATGGCATAGGTTTTTTTTTGACCGGACAAATACTTATTTATAAGGATAATCTCCAATGCCTTCGTACCCGTTGTTTTTATTACTTCTTTCTTTGTTTTTTGTCGCGGAACACCGCGGAAGTCCGCGAGCCACACCACCTCCACAACTGCTGCACTCGGCGGTGTCACGGAATGTATCACCGAGGCACTCCTCGCTATATTTAGCAGAGTGGCAAGACGACGGACAAGACAGGTCGGCGGACATTCCTAGAGGCGACCATCGTCGCGGTCGTGACGTCACCAGACGTCTGGTTCGTTCGGCCAGGTCTTCCACCGTCCGTCGTACTCGGACCAAGGTACATTCCAATTTTCATAGAATATACAAACATATTCTTCACAGTAACAATTGAAAACACTTTCCGTCATTGCTGTTCTACGTGTTTTGAGATTATCTATCAAAAGTGAAAACCACAGATAACATGACTTGACGTATGAGTACGAGTAAAAATGGCAACAATATATAAAAAAAAACTATCGACATAACAAAAAAAAAAAACATCGATATTGATATAGGGTTTGTGAAAATGTTTTAAAAATTAAAATTGTAGGCTATTAATTTTACAACGTTAAATACAACTTTGTTAAGTGAAAAACTGCGAAGACTTGCATCACACATCAGCCATATTAGTACCGCCATTCTAGTACAGTTTGATGTATCGGAAACAACCAATATATCGATATAATTTGATCGATACATCATATCTTTCGATATATACCTCGCAACATATCAAATGTGCGGAAAGAAACGGGAAACAAACGCACTTTCAGGACTTCCTTAAGACCTGTGCTGTCCCCCAGATGGTGAGGGCCGCACTAACCGGCCGACACGGCCAGCTACGGATGGATGGGACGCACATCAGGACATCACCCGGGTTTAAGACTTGTTGCTATTCTAAGTTTATCAAATGTCTTAAACATTAAATATACCTTAAGATATATAATATAATAGCTCACCACAGGCTGGTTACCCCTCGCCAGTGGTCACACGGTGTAAGTCATCAGTATCACGAGATACAGGAATTCTGATGACAGGGATGTCAAGGTTCAAATCCAACCAGAACCAGCTGTGAGTGGTTTTTCCCCAAATTCTTTTTTCATACGAATGCTAGTGCACTTTCATTAAATTATATTTCTCATCTGTAGGCCATCAGTTTATATATATATATATATATTATATATATATATATATATATATATATATATATATAGCCCGGACGGGCAGAAGGCTCAGCGCACAAAAAACAAAATATTGTGTAAGTAGCAGCAGAAGAGGGGAAATAAGATACAAATAAATGTTACGTCAAAATAGTACATACATTATTATCAGATAGTCTATTGTGGTTAGCAGCCACATTTTCAAAAAGAGACCGTCAGTATATCAGTACCTCTTCTTAGGGCTTGCCTCGGAAATACCAAACATATTAATTTGAAAATAATATGAAATGTACACTTCAGATATAAACTTTGAACATGTTAAGGCAATTAAAAAAACTGCAAACTTTCAAAGATAAACATACATTCATATGTACAGTATTATGTAAGACTCCTATTATAAAAATTTTCAACAAGATCGTTATAGCCGTTTAAAATATATAATAGTATATTAAACTTTCAAAAATAAATAATGAGTAAACTATCGTTACTCTATGGTCTAGACCAATGACCATATAATGTTTGAACAAAATCTATTAAACCATTTCGGCTGATCCCCATGGACAGACAGACAGACGGACATAATCTTAAGACCAAACCTTTACGTTTTATTCGCCCAAGGGCCCATAAAGATCCATCATTAGCCAGAGGCCAAAAATGTTAAAGATGATTATTGTTATCAGGTGTTCTGTCTTACGACAGGTCCATTCCTTCTGTCAGCGAACTTTAGACCTGCCTCTTCCTTCAGCTCCCAGAATTTTCTTCTTTCTTTTCAAGTTATCCCATATTTTAATCCTCCTCCTTCCTAAGCTACTTTTCCCTTCAATTTTTCCTTCCATGGCGTCGTACAGAAGACAATTCCTCCTAAGGATGTGTAAGATCCAGTTTGCTTTGTACCGAAGAATCACATACATAATTGTTTATCTTCCCACCCACTCTTCTTAGGACGTGTTCATTTGTCACATTGTCTGCCCATCTGAACTTCTCAAGTCTTCTCCGGCACAAAATTTCAAAGCTCTCCAAGTATTTCTTCCCCATCTTCCTAAGAGTCCAATTTATCTCTATAAGAAAGTAAAAATAAACCGGGTCGGCCTTGTTCTTGTTGGATAAGAATTACATCTCGTGATGTTGTTGAGAAAAGTAATATCCAACTACTTCATAATGAAACAGACGACTTGATTACATTTTTATACGCGGCAACCTTCTTCCAATCCTGCTACCTCCGCAACAGATAAACACAGCTTGCTTGGTAAGGTATTAACACTCGCCCGGTAACGAGCATATAATCCAGGAGTATGAGCTTGAATAAACACCAATATAAGGGGTCTAGGGGTAAGGTGTCGGACCTCTGTGCTGAGGGTACGAGGTTCAATCCTCGGTCCCGGCACAGATTTATCTGAATGCCAAACCCTTCCTTCACCCCCGACAAGACGTGTATTAATCATAACTTGTGAATGTGTGGAATGCCAGGCCTCCACCGTGGTTCGGATTCCAAGTTAAACTGTAGGTCCTCCATTTCATCTCACAATCACCCTACCATTACACACTAGCGTAAGTGCGTATAACCCGAACGGGTAGTAAGACGCGGTAATAATAATAATAATAATAATAATAATAATAATAATAATAATAATAAACATCAATAGAACATCCTTTCCACCAGTCACCTTCAGTTCACAAAATAATTATTTATTATTGAATAATCTAAGTTTTATTCGGCGAGTTTTGAACATAAAACAAAACCACACATTTTTAAGTAATTCTAAAAGTGTCAAATATTTCATTTAGTAATTTATTGTAAACATAATTTTTTTTTAAATCGTCTACGGCTCAGGCTATTTGGTTTATTCCATAAAATGTTCCTTTAGGAATCTTTCAGCCAGGATGGAGATTAAAAAAGTTCGTGGAAGCATAATTATGTCTATATAGAACTGGATAGCTGTTGCCCGCTGCTTTGCTCGCGTGGAAGTTGATTATATACAAATACGAAAATATACATATGTATTTACAGATTAATTTAAAATATTACGTTACGTTGATGACCATAACTTGACCTCAGATCAAAAATAATGCAAGTCCGATACAAACTTTCAACCCCCTTTTTAATCCCTTATTAAATAAAATTTTCAAAATTCCTGAAACAAGTATTTATTTGTTTTACGTCAATAACCGAAATACAAAATTTTGTTTATGTAACTTTCAAAATGACGGACTTTCATACATATTATCATCCCCTATTTTGACCCCTTTGGGGTGGAATTTTCTAAAATCCTTTCTTAGTGGGTGCCTACATAACAAAATGGATATACAGTCTTAATTTCATGCTTGTAGCCTTGATAGTTTGCGCTCGGCGATGATGAATCTGTCAGTCAGTCAGTCAGTCAGGACATGTTATTTTATAAGTATAGATAGAAAATAAAGAAATGGTAACATAGTAATCATAAAGGTTTTTATTGGTCCTTACACTATGGCTCAATCGGTAGCGTATCTGTCTGTTGAGCTGAGGGTCTCCTGGTTCGATTCCTGGAATATCCGAAACATTTATCACTATCGAAATGGGGGTTTCCCCTTTCACATTGATGAATTAAACGGCTGGGGGCTGGTCGCTGTGCCTGTTCAAGATTTAAGTTAGTTTATAAGTCGTGTTCTGAAATAACCAGTCGGTTCGGAAGTGCACGTTAAATATATAAAATAAATGGAAACAATAGTTTTTAAAGGTTCTAAGTTTTTTATAATTACATTTCATTCCCTTCTTTATTTAAACTAATATTTTGAAACCCTCGATTTAGCCTTTTATCAGTTTTTAAAAGTTATGATGTATTCAAAAGAACCAGAACTAAAAGAACGGAAATAACAGGGACTTAGATTTTTCTATAACCAAAAATAGTACCGGAACCTTAAAATGTTCGACTGGAGAACAGGAATCGGTAAATATTTTGATTCGACTCCTTGAATGAATTGTAATTTAATGGTGTCCAGATGCCGATAATACAGTACAGTGAGTGGGTATAGTTACAGTAGCCCCGTGGCTTCTTTGGTGCTGACTGACAGCTCACAGCCGACAACTGACAGAAGTGACAGCTGCTAAACACATGTTTTTGCAGATCATATGGTTCGGCTTAGGGATACATAATTTGGTCTGGTAACTTTTCAAAGCTGTCAGTCAGCACCAAAGAAGCCACGGGGCTACTGTATCTTACGAAGAAAGGAAGTGTTATCAGCAGGTAAAAAAAAAAAGCCCTCAGAGGGTGAACTGCTAATTTTCTTCCCTCTCTTTCTATCTCGTACATTGGCGTCAAAGTGTGATAGTGCTTAGACCCCTTAAGTGCGTCAAGTTAAGATGCAACTCACTTCACAAAATAACTTCGAAATCCCCAAGTAGGAAACGTCGTTAGACAGTTTCTAGTCAGATACCGAGATGCTTACAACAAATATTAAAGAATTGATGTAATTACTATGTGTAGAAAATTAAACTTAACGTATTCACTGGACAAGCATTTAATCTTTTTCTCTATAAAAAACCCCTTAGCTTGGTTAACGTGTCGCTTTCACTCACTCTTAAGGCGGGATGGAAGAAGACGCTAGAATATGCCAGTGTTTTTGCAGTTTTTATGGAAAAACAATTTTTTTTGTTAGAACAAAAAAAATATTGCTCCAGTACAAACACATAATTTAATTTTCTTCAAATGGTGACCACAAAATTTCTTGAACTATCTGTCAAGTGTGTCCTGGAATTTAATGACAACTTTTTTTATCTTAATTTAAAAAGTTTCTCATTTAATGCCGCTATGCTCATGATGAATATTCAAGGAATAATAAGTGTTGATAGCAACATGGGAAGAAAATTAAACTATGCTTGTACCGGAGCAATATTTTATTTTTATTTAGGCAAAAATAAAAAGTTTCGCCTTAAAAACTGCAAAAAACACTGGCCTTTTCTCGCGTCCCCTACCATCTCACCTTAAGGATTCAAGCCAGTCCATCCGGCGTACATGTCTTAGGAGCAGTCCGTTCAGCCGGAAACAGCCCTAACGCAACCTTCTTCCAGCGTGTTCATTTAGTTGTGACACTAACTACCCGTGGTAATCCAGCGGCCATTACTACCGATGAAGGGGAGGGGGTGGAGACGAATGCAGGGGGTTAATTTCCCCGAATTACCAGAGCTCCCCTCTGGAATATACCAACCAAGAATGGTTTCAAGTAGTGCCGCTAGAATGCAGCTACAAACACGATCTGGCCTTTTACTATAGGTGGGAGGAAAGGTCGTAGGATTTTTCCCTCGAGGAATCTTAAAACATGTTTATTATTATTATTATTACTATCATCACCGCGTCTTACTACCCGGCCGGGTTATACGCACTTACGCTAATGTGTAATGGTAGGGTGATTGTGATATGAAATGAAGGACCTAGAGTTTAACGTGGAATCCGAACCACGGTGGAGGCCTGGCATTCCCCACATTCACAAGATGTCTTGTCAGAGGTGTAGGAAGGGTTTGGTAATCAGATAAATCTGTGCCAGGACCGAGGATTGAACCCCGGACCCCAGCTCAGAAGTCTGACACCTTACCCCTAGACCACCAGGTCACCTTTGAATTAATTTCACAACTTTTGACTCGTATAATACAAAGTTGTCATACGTAGCTTTTCCCACCATTATTCAAATTGTTTCGCGTACCCCACGTTGGGAACCGCTGGCTTAAAATACCATTCGACCACCGGGTGGTGAACAATAGTTCTGACGCAAAACCAACAAACGTATCGTCCCCACGGAATAGCCCACAGCTGCGAAGACGTCAACACACACGAAGATTTAGTAACGTGCCCTCAGGTACGGACCGGGGTCGTCTCAACACGATCTAGCACAGTCAAATGGTGCCAAATCTAAAGGATGATGTTTATTTTACTACGCTCCGTCGCGTTACCCCGCTTTCAGGCTATAACAATAAAACATCAACTAGGAGAGAAAATGGACAAGAGCCAGAGATGATCACAAATGTCACGCTAGAGTTCGAGAACAAGTAGACACTTTCCTTCAGACACGCTAGAGTTCGAGAACAAGTAGACACTTTCCTTCCGACACGCTAGAGTTCGAGAACAAGTAGACACTTTTCTTCCGACACGCTCGAGTTCGAGAACAAGTAGACACTTTCCTTCCGACACGCTCGAGTTCGAGAACAAGTAGACACTTTCCTTCAGACACGCTCGAGTTCGAGAACAAGTAGACACTTGCCTTCCGACACGCTAGAGTTCCGAGAACAAGTATACACTTTCCTTCAGACACGCTAGAGTTCGAGAACAAGTAAACACTTTCCTTCCGACACGCTCGAGTTCGAGAACAAGTAGACACTTGCCTTCCGACACGCTAGAGTTCGAGAACAAGTAGACACTTTCCTTCCGACACGCTAGAGTTCGAGAACAAGTAGACACTTTTCTTCCGACACGCTCGAGTTCGAGAACAAGTAGACACTTTCCTTCCGACACGCTCGAGTTCGAGAACAAGTAGACACTTTCCTTCCGACACGCTCGAGTTCGAGAACAAGTAGACACTTTCCTTCCGACACGCTCGAGTTCGAGAACAAGTAGATTCTTTCCATTTCACACACGCGGGCCTCCGGTTGGGAAACACTGAACTACCAACAATCAAATTTTCTTATTGAGTTTTTTATTTTATAAAATACAAGTATACATAGATCAACATCGGTAACATTTTACTATATTAAATATTTAAAAAATATTGATAATATCTATCAAAATTATGGGTAGGCTACTTGAAAATTTAATTGTTCAAACTCGGACGAGTTTTTACAAGTTCAACAAACTTTTTAAGACTGTGCATTTTCAATTTTATCATAAAAA
The DNA here is from genome assembly GCA_039000515.1 of Timema cristinae. NCBI lineage: Eukaryota > Metazoa > Arthropoda > Insecta > Phasmatodea > Timematidae > Timema > Timema cristinae. The sequence goes on along the minus strand of JBCFYV010002255.1, from coordinate 7,559,370 downwards.
TTATGAGATTATTATCTTAATAAACTTTAAGATATTCTTTCATAGCAAATAATGTTCCTCAATAATTCCCTTTGTCTCATTAGATAACATTTGTACATTGTACAACCTTATTAAATTCATACAAATATAAGAGTTTGTGTTATCTTATTTATTTATTTTTACAAATAATTTCATTAGTTTGAAAATATTTGTCTGTATTTATGGTTAGTGAATGGATATATTAAAAAAAAAAAGCTTTACAGAAATATTTCTACTACAAATACTTCTCAATATTACTCGAGCTAGAAAAAAAGATTCGATGTTTTCACTCAAAACTCGACTCGAAGTGAAAAATGCCACCTCGCACTCTCTTAATAAAAAGTGATAGCTGAGGAAAAAAATCACACGAGCTGACGTATGAATACGTTAAAGTAGGTCTAGTAACATTTCGTTCACCTGTCCTACGGGTAACAGAGGGCTGTGAGGAAAGTACGAAGGCGGCGGGTAATCCCCAAGATACGGACTCGAAGCTCTGAACACGAGGGGAAAAGGTCGGCCGGGCGTCTCTCTCTAAAGACAAACCTTTACTCGAATGTCGGGGGGAAAAAACGGGAAAAAAAAGGGGAGGGATGAAAATATACACTCCATTCCACATTGGGGTGTAAACCGACAGCTACACAGGATATCATCTCTGAGGGAAACTGTATGGCTACTATTGGGAAACAGCATTGTCATTCCCTCATTTGCATACTCTGGTTTGTCGATGTTGCCAGTAGCTCCTTCTTACCCCAGAACACCACCTTCTGATATAACTGAGAGCGAGGAGATTTGGCAACAGTTAATAGAGAGAGAGAGCGAAGATAAAGTTTTACTCCAAAAGACCTGCAGTTCTCTCAGAAATTATATTGGAAAGATGTAAAAAAATCATTCAAGGTAGGAATGAACGAAGGGGAAGCGAGCAAAGATAAGTGTTTTTGCAGGTTTTTAAATAGAAGAAACACTTATTTTCCCAAAATAAATAAAATATTTCTCCAGTGGAAACATAAGAGTTTAATTCTTCACATAGTTATATCAACAGCAATGTTAAATATCTGTCAAGGGTGTCCTGGAATTTAATGACAACTTTTCCTCTTCAGTTTAAAAGTTTCTCATCTAAAGACGCTAAACTCCGACAAATATTCAACTGTTGATGTCACCACACGAAGAAAATTAAAATCTACATTTCTATTGGAGGAATATTTTATTTTATTTTATTTTAACAAAAATAATGTTTTGGTATAAAGACTGATAGAATACCCACCTTAAAGCAAATGTTTTGTTGTGAAAGTTTTGACCACTAAAAGTGACAACTAAACATTAAGGTTTTGCAGATAATATGATTTGGCGAATGGATATGTGAAAGTAGATCTGGTAGCTTCTGTTAACTGTCATTTGACACCAATCCCACCGTAGATGAGGTAACACCCATTCTACCTTGAAAGGTAGCAAGCTTACCTTAGCACGCTTCCACTATGCCGTGGCTCATAACTTATAAGATAGGTCCATAGTGGTATACATATAAAGGATAACGGAGTGTACTCACCAGCACTAAGAAGACTTTTAAGGGTCACCGACGCGATTATGTTCCAATTTCGGTGGAATTGATAAAGTAAATGGCACGACGAACAGCATATACACTCTCTTTTATCTCAAAAGAGAGACATTTATAAAAAATAGTAAGATTTGTGAAACGAAATAATAAGCAATGTTACAGATACCTCTATGAGAAAGTCTTTAAATAGTTCCACAACTTTACAATGATCAGCTATTTAGTTCCTCAAATGATCCAAATTAGAAATTTCCGCTCATGTAACTTACCCTTTATATCATTTTGACGGAAAAATGAGAAATGTCCCTTTGTATTTTTATGTTAACTCGTTCGAACAGATTTCGAGAAAATATTTGTTCTTTTCGCTTCCCAGCAGCCTACCTCCAACCTGAACATAAAGCTGGCCCACCACATTAAAATTGTTGCAATCGTTAATGCACAGAGCTGAGCTTCGAATACATGTAAGCACAAACAAATGACGTAATCAAAAATAAGATAGGACGTCTACAAAAAAATGTGGCGTGCCAGCTCGAAATCAAGTTTGCCCGCCATATCAAAATCGTTGTTATAATAATTTGATAAATGTAACAGCACAAACGCTACCACAAACGTAGCACAAACGCTGAATTTCGGGCACACACCAACACAAACAATTATGAATTTTAATTTATTTGGAGAACGGAAAAAAAAGCGTTGATGTCAAGTCGCTAAAAACACTAAGTGCAGGCGGGGCGTGAAGGTCCTATGTTTAGAAGCAACCCCTTTATTACATGGCAATAAGGGTTTATACAGCCCGAGGAGATAGATCTTGGAAGGGTGGAAGGTTTTTATCGACTCACTAAAATAAGCTTTTAAGTGCATATTTGGCGGGATCTTGAAAGAAGGATCATCGCAGTTAAAACTGTTTATTAGATAACGTATACGATTGTTCTGGCTGTTGAAAAGGATAAAGTCAAGTTATGTCCGTTTGTCTCTCCAGAGTTTTTATCATACTGCCCGATAAGGTACAAAGCCGAAACTTAGCACACTAATTTTTGTAATTACTCCTAAGGGTTCAGCCAGACTGACACGCGAGCGAGCGCGTGATTAGGAAGTAGCTCTCGGTAGTTGTTGACGAGGAGGCAAAGGTTATAATCTTGGCTCAGTGAACTGAGGCCGGTTTTTGACAAGTGATTTATTGTTGTGGTTTTTTCATACTCTCTCCACGCTAATGGTGATTCTTATTTGTAAAGGCCTATTATGATAATATTGAAATATTTTAACATGCCAGTTTTATACATATACATACATATAGGTATTGTTCATGATCTTACCAATTAAATTAGGCCGTTAGTAGAAAGTGTGCTAAACCTATCGATAGTAATAAAAATGTCAAAATGAGAAGTTTTCCTACCACTCAATGAACCAACATACAGTAATATTGCCTAGCGCCTGTAAACTAGACTGTACCGGCTCAAGCGCTCGCTCCAATCTGGCCACCTCTCATTACAACCAATGTGGTCTAGTTTATATTTTAGGCAAGCGCTCGCTCCATTCTGGCCGTCCCCTTAGATTATTAAAAGAGAAAATTCTGCTGGGTTGAAGGCTTTAGATTGGACCCAAGAGGGTTTTACAGTCCACCGCGATAAAGAAAATCGAGTTTCAAAATAAAAATTAAAATGAAGAAACAAGGGAGAACCTTTATTAACCACAAAATATACTTCGATTCCTATTTCGGTTCATTCAATTCATTTACACCCTCTCTCACTTAACATTGAAAACATCACTGCACACCACTCTGCGAACAACTGACAATTACTAATTGGGTGGTCTTTCAACCATCGGACCAGTTCGACAAGACCCTTCGGTATGGGCTAGAAAATTCCTTTTGGAATGTCTTGACCGTCGGACCAGTTCGACCGTACCCCCCCCCCCCCAATCTTTTCTATAAAAATAAGGTTAAAAATCCTTTTTACGAATGTATTTTTTCTTCTTTTATGAAGAGACCAATGCTATTTTAAAAGGATTAAAATAAAACCTAATTCAACTGTTTTTTCAGATTGTTGGACATGAATCGTATGGTCAATGTTTCTACAAACTTTCGATTAAAATAAATACACGAATGGAAGATTCAACTTCACAGACAAAACACAATAAAAAAGAGGGCTATCTCATCAATTCAACTTCAAGATGACCACACACCGATCCTTAAGGAGGGAAAAGAGAAACCAAATATATTTGTATAAAAAACTCTATACATCTATTCCACTTCAACTATCAGCAAACATCATCTATAGAGAGGGGGTAAACGTCAAACCTAAGTTATTTATAGCTTACGTTGCTACGGAAACACATGCCATAAGAACAAGACAAGCGAGAGGAAAGAAAGACGCTGTTTGCAATCTTTGGAAAGGGCAGTGAGCGTGAGGCTGTATACAGAATATCGTGGGAGGGAAGAGATTGGAAAAGGAGCTGGGGTGGAAATCCGCACAACAAAAGGAGACGACGTGTGTTTCCTTCGAGGAGAGATGAACCCCCCCCCCTCCCCCCCTTGACCCTCAACAAGTTATAGAGAAAATATCGGCGGACGGTCAAACCATGCAGGGTCGGATCCAAATAATTTTCATAAGGGTGGTCATAATTATTAAAAAAACATAGTTACTTACAATGTTAGATTTCAGTTTAAAGACATTTAATAGTTTCTCATTCATATTTAATCTTATGTATGTTTTAAACCGTGGTCATCATTTCCATTTTTTTTTTTAAATCAGATGGTTTCTATAAACTATTTGGAGTGACCCTCCTTCAACTATTTTTAAAAAAATAGTTCACTCTAGAAGCTATGAATAGTCTTTGCCTTGATTTAAAAAAAATTAGATTATTTTATGAGTCATTTAAAGTGTTCCTCACCTAGAACATTTTGAAATATGGATGAGCCTATAAGCTCTTTAGAGTGATCCTCATCTTAATGTGTTACAATAGTTAAATACCTCTAGAAGATAATCTTTGAAGTGGTCTTCCAAGACATTTTGAGGTGATCCACGCCTGAAAATTCTTCAAAATGACGTGTCTCTCTGAAGTTATTTGGAGTTGTACTCCCCTAGACATTTGAAATTTGGATGACCTTGGAAGCTATTTAGAGCTTTCCTCCTCAGATTTTTTCTGCCAGTTATGCCTCTAGTCTTTTAGTTATTAGATGCGGTCTTTTCCGGCAAATTTTTGACAATAGAATGCATCTAGAAGTTATTTGGAGTTTGATTTAAGGCCATTTTTCAGCTTCATATTCAATAATATTGGAATATTTGAAATATATATGGGGGGAGGGGGGTTATTCAAGAGGTGGCCAGAGTCCCCCACAGTTCCACTGCTCCTGCTGTCCACACATACTCTATATTCGGTATTCGTGGATGAACTGCTCTCAGGTGATGTGAGGTAGGCAGTCTACCGTCTCGATGCGGAAAAATGTTCGAAACGTGGACGAATAACGAACGCGTAGACCCGGATTATGATGCGCGTAAAAAGATAAACAAATTGTATAATTTGTATGTGTTGTATTTTCTTTCTAATATTTGAACTTTCATTTTGTTTTTTGTATTAGTTTTCTAACTTTCACAGGGGGGGGAGGGTCGATAGACCCTTTGACCCCCCCCCCCCCCTGAAATCATGGTAGCCTGCGAGGCGCTCTCCCCTAGTGTACACGAGAGGGGGTTAATAATGTATTTTTCTTTCGTGGATTTCCCGCGTAATTCTCAAACAAATCCAAACACACAGAATATGTTATAACCTCCCCCCCCCCCCTTTACAACAGCGGTGATCACGCTGTATATGACGCCACGTCAAGTCTCCCATAGCATCGGCTAAATTGGGAGATTTCCCCCTACCAATGTGCTGCCCTTTCTATCGATTCCTCATCAGCGAGGGTGCACAAGGGCAACCATGAGGGTTTTCCAAATGGGGGGGGGGGGGGGGGGGGGGGGCGGATTGGAGTCCCGTCTGTTGATTTTCCGGAACTGTACCCCACCGCCTTCCAAGAGAAAATTACACGAATTTAACCTTATGGGAGAGAATTTTAGAGCATCTGAACTTATATTATTTCAAGAGCCAATTTGTAAGCGGTGCTGGGAGGGGACAACGAAATTAACAAAAAATAAAATTAGTTGTGGATGAACCATTGAAAAAAAACAGCTGTTGAAGAAATGGGAGGAAATCTATATTTTATAATTTTATTATATTAGCACGCGTCTTACATCCGTTCGGGTTGTACGCACTTACGCTAATGTGTAATGGTTAGTGATTGTGAGATGAAATGGAACCTAAGTTTAAACGTGGGTTCCGAACCCAGGTGTAGGCCTGCATTCCAACATTCACAGAATTTCTTGTCAGAGGTGTAGGAAGGGTTTGGAAATCAGATAAATCTGTGCGGCCGAGATTGAACCGGCGCCAGCACAGAAGTTACACCATACCTATGACACCAGGTGACCCACTATATTTTATATTTTTTATCTTTGTTAAATCGGTTATTAATTATTAAAAGTTGTTAAGAGCAAATTCAAATACACTATTTTATTAGCTTGTCTGGCCGGGTTGGCCGTAGCTAGGGAGGTTGAAGTTCGAATCCCGGTTGTGTGTATGAGGGAAGTTTCTCTCTCCTAAACGGTGTTTGCGTTCTCATTACATCAAACAGCACATACATTTTTTATATAATTGAAACCTCCCTCGTGCCATAGCAGACGGGTAGTAAGACGCAATGAAACTATTTTTTTTAAATATAAGCACCGTTGACTGATGTAAAGTGTAGCACCATACAGTATATATGACAAGACGTGTATTAATCACAACTTGTGAATATGGGGAATGCCAGGCCTCCACCGTGGTTCGGATCCCACGTTAAACTGTAGGTCCTTCATTTCATCTCACAATCACCCTACCATAACACATTAGCGTAAGTGCGTAAAATCTGAACGCCATGATGATGATGAGATAATAATACAATGTAGTTATATAGTGTATAAGACAATGTATATGTGTGCCATGTAGTATAATAATAATAATAATAATAATAATAATAATAATAATAGTAATAGTAATAATAAAATATGTTTGGTATATAGTGTGCTAGACAGTATACAGTAGCCCCGTGGCTTCTTTGGTGCTGACTGACAGCTCACAGCTGTCACTTCTGACAGTCAAACATTTAGGTATATACCTAAATTTTGACCGTCAGAAGTGACAGCTGCTAAACACATGTTTTTGAAGATTATATGGTTCGACGTAGGGATACATAATTTGGTCTGGTAACTTTTCAAAACTTTTAACTGTAGCTGTGAGCTGTCAGTCAGCACCAAAGAAGCCATGGGGCTACTGTATATAGTGTATATGTATTGTGTGAATAGCGAGCATAAATTCAATTTAAATTCAAAACCAAATTACGTGGAGAAGAAATTACATTTAATATTTAGCGAGGGTTGTTTTTGTTTTAAATCATTGCAGATAAAAAAAACATCACAAAAATACGAAAAAGTGTCTTTTTATTAGTCGAACAAAACTGTTGTATTTTTGTTTAAAAAAAACCCGCAACAAATTCCCGCAACGTAATTGCATTGTCAATGAAAGCTCTATATATTGTACAACCCAATTTCATCTGTCGTAATTCCCTTTGGGTCCCTCGTATCGTGACGCCCCAGGAGCCGGCCAGTGGCAAAAGCTATCTTCCCTCCCCCGAGCGAAGGGTTAGAGACGCTATCAGACCACCAGCACGCGGGCATAAAAACCTATTTATGGCCCTCCCGGCCCGGGCATGAATTACCATTCAGCTACCCAGGTACGACACCAATTGAACCCAGTCTATCCCACCCCTTTTCACAATATGAAAAAAAAAAAACTATACCTTGATTTTATTACGCATGGACATTTGAAGAAGCTTTAACAAAAAGTAAAATGTTGACAGCAAAAAAAAAAATATCCTATCTTATTAGTCTTTTCTATCTTAAAAAAGGAATTCTTGAGAATTTCCGTTTTTACATGCTTAAAAAAAATCTTATATTTTTATTCATAATCTTATTAAAGTTAAAAAGAACCTTGATATGGTATTTTAGTAAAAGTAAAACTAATCAATTATTATTCCTAAAAAGCCCTTTATCTGGATAAATCATTTTAAAATGTTATAATTTAAAGAAATTAGTCATCTGTTTTGTAATCGTTGTAGTCGTGAAAATCACACAAATAAAGAACTAACATTATCTAAAGATTTCAAAGAGTACTTAAAAATTATTAGTATATTTATATTTTAGCCATTTTAATTTTTTTGCGTTAAGTTATTACTGTTAAAAAAATGTTTGGTCTGGGCTTACATTTTCTAAATTGGTTAGGGTGTCTACCCAAATTCATAAACGTAAAATTGAGATACCAATTCAGTTCATCAGTTAATGAGGTTACTTTTTCAAAGTAAAGCAGTTTAAACACTTTAACATCACCTTAGTAATTTTAAAAAGACAATATTCTTAATACGAAACACACATATGCCTAACGCACGCACTTGCATCAGTAAACATTATATTGCGCATGCGCCAAATCAGCCAGCCATATAGCCTATATTCGGCGCGAATATTTAAATAAGGTAGTTTTTTATGGGCAGAAAAAAACATTTTTTTAAATGTTTCATAATACTAGGTATTAAAAAATTGTAGCCATTAAAATAATCCCTGGTTTTACATGCGGAACAAAATTCCATGATGATTCCAGGTTTCCAGAGAGTAGATACAGTACCTTGTTAAGGCATATTCACACATAACTCTAAGCTAAGCCATGCCTTGCTACGCCGCACTGTTTTTTTTTACTATTGCTGGCCGGGCGATTTTTCCATCTCCCATCTTGACCATCTTACGTTACGCATGCGCATAACGCAACTTGGGCTTCGTGTTGAACAGACCAGTGCTGGTTTGGTGAAAATAACTAAAGAAGTGTCAAATTTGTTTTCAGGTTTGTTTCGCGTGTACACTGAATTCAGGAGTAAAGAAGGAACAATGAGTGCTTAATTTAGCTTAGCAATGAGTGTGTATTGGCCTTTATGTATTTTTATAGTACTTATTATCATTATTATCATTATTATTATTATTATTATTATTAACACCGCGTCTTACTACCCGTTTGGATTATATGCACTTACCCTAATGTGTAATGGTAGGGTGATTGTGAGATGAAATGAAGGACCTACAGTTTAACGTGGATCCGAACCACGGTGGAGGCCTGGCATTCCACACATTCACAAGTTGTGATTAATACACGTCTTGTCAGAGATGAAGGAAAGGTTTGGTAATCAGATATATCTGTGCCGGGACCGAGGATTGAACCCCGGACCCCCAGCATAGAAGTCTGATGCCTTACCCCGAGACCACCAGGTCACCTATAGTTACGTATTGATAACAAGTCTCGCAAGTGACAGATGCAGTTGACTTGACTTGAAGTATGCAGACGTGAACGTAAACATAATTTTTTTATCGCTGTCAGATATGTAAAAAAAACATACTTATGGAGGGTACAGGAAAAAGGAGGAAGAGTTGCATTTCACATTTTATATCTAAAGGACCCCAACGAATACTTTAAAAAATAATAATTTAATATGACAGAGACCTCTTTTAACCATAATGTAAAGTGTATTAGAAAGGTTTAGTGATTGTCTAAAAGATGGCAATACTAGCTCAATGATTGTCCAACAGATGGCAGCACTAGTTCAAATTTGAGTTAAGAGTGGACTTTCCACCCTTTTCCCTCGTACCTTTCATAGGATCACTCAACAAAAGCTGACCCATATCGGTGGCCGCGTGGTCTAGCGCGCCATTCTCGCAATATCCTGGACTGCCAATAACGGGGGGAGATCAAGGCTCAAATCTTCGTCGAGTGTACTGGGGGTGGTTGTTACAAAAGGGGTTCCCGCTCACATTCCTCGCAAATGCGGGTACACTTCTTATACATAAAACCATGTAATACCTAAAAATCATTAGCGTAATTAGAACATAAGCGCGTAAGAAAACATGAACTGTGTGTACGTAACACTAGACTGACTGTTTTATAGGTCCCTTCCTTACCTGATGGGGAGATAAATCACTGGGTAAAGGTTAAACCATAACCCTCCGCGTGTAAGAGGGTGTTTATTAGAAGAGAAGATGTGGTGTGTAGAGTGGATGGTTCCTTCACATGCGATCGCTCGCTCAGCCGAGAACTGTACAAGGGTCGCTGGTCTCGAGACCGACTAACCGGGGACTACGCTCGAACCAGACCACGTATTCAAGGGCGGTTTCCTGCATCATTCCCTTGGGAACAACAATGTTAAGATAAAGTTTGTTTTGTATATTAAAATAATTAGTTTAGTGTTCGTTTTTTTAATTGGGTAAAACGTGTTCATTGGTCTCAAATCAGCTTAACGTAACGAGTCGAGAGTCGGGCGTTCTAACAGTTCGTCTGACCCCGCAGTTCCGATAGTATTAAAAACCCGGTGTTTGGAGTACGTGAGGTAATCTATGTCCACCCCCTCCACCCCTCCATTTCTAGAGAGGACATCCTATGCGGCCATGTTTCTAGAGAGAGTGGTACGTGTTGTAATCCCTCTAGGTCCTTGCGTCTTCGGACCGTGATCCCCCCCTGGAAAACCTCCAAGGGGAGGGGGGATGTTAAAGCTCTGATGCAATCCCGTACAGTCGGGTGGGCCCACCAGCAATTGAAGATAAGAAGGGAATTGGGGGGTGGGGTGTCGCTAGGACCTCTTCTCAATATGCCCGCCCGCAGCTCGGCGTTGTGGAATCACACGTACACGAAAGTGCGGTTCAGTTACTGTTGCAAGGGGGGGGGGGATAAGGGGTGTTTCAGAGGGTGGAGAATAAACAGGGATGTGCAGTCCAAGCTTTTGCCAGGGGTATTAAAACCCTTTTCCCAAGGGTCAAAGTGTCTGTTTCTTGTAGGCTTGCGACGCTGTACCCACAATTAGGATTAAACACTTAATATATTATCTTTCTTTTGGCGTCCCGAGTGTCTCGGCTGTGATGAGCGAACTCTAACACTCCCGACTATATATGCTCGAACATTCCCGACTGTGATCGAACACTCCCGACTGTGTCCGAACACTCCCGACTGTGTCCGAACACTCCCAACTCTTTCCGAACACTCCCGACTAATGTCCGAAACATGCCCGAAATAGTACTCTCTCCCTTGTCTTCTAGAGTAGTCATTTGCAAGTTCCAAGGTAAATCTGTATAAAAAAACGTAATACTTTTAGTCATGTGTAAAGTAAAAATAGTTTATAAAATAATTTAAAATACATGTTTGTTTTATTATTTAACTATGCAAAATATAAATATGTTTTTGTCATTTTTCCTCTTGAAATAATTTTATATTTGTTTATGAGCCTGCGTGTTGAAGACCATTGAGCCTCCATTGCGGGTATTAACGTATTAATACTCGCTTAGTTCAATAGATGGTAGATTTCAGGTACACATGACAAGTCTCAAGAAAAGTGTGACTTTAAAAAATATATATTTACGAGGTATCCCTGCAGTAGTCATAGTTAAGTTATCTAAACACACTTTTTTCGTTCCTCGGGACTCCTCTGATAAAAAATAAATAAAACATATTTTGATGGATTTCGTCGATGTTTCATGTAACCATTTTACCGATCATGAAAAAACTTTGTACCTAGGGTAGATTACTTAGGGGCAAAAATAGAAATATATATATATGTATATATATATATTTCTTCAAATCGATTTTTAACAATTTTGATTAAAATTCGTATCTAAGCACTGTTTGACATTACAAACAAAATGGTGCTTTTCATTTTACCATTAAAATCATTTTGAGGGTACTTTGCGTAAGAGATAATTGACAATTTTGACCATATCTCCCCAACTCTCTGAGATAAAGAAATAACTTATTATTGCAAACTTGTTGTAAGATTCTTAAAAAATAAACAATCTTTATTTTTGAAATAACATTATTATAAAATCAATATTTCCAGAGCTAAAAAAGGATGTGTTCGATCCAGGTCACTTTGTACCGAGGAATCACATCCAAATTGGTTCTCTTGTCACCCACTCTTCTTAGACTTGTTCATTTGTCACCTGTCTGTCCACCTGAACTTCTAAAGTATTCTCTCCAACCACATTTCAAAGCTCTCCAAGTATTTCTGTTCCATCTTCCCGAGAGTCCAAGTTTCTGCTCCAAACAGCGCAATGATCCTCCAAATATAGCGTTTCATCAGTTTATTCCTAATACTCATTAAAATGGTTAATTCAAATTTTGAATATTTCGAACTATTTTAGATAGCCCTTGGGGCCAGTTTCATAGTCAAATTTAGTACGCCTCAAGTGCGGCGCTACACTAAGTACATGACGACACCTACCTAAACCAGAATGGAATGGGCCAGTTTCCTATGCGAGAACGGCCCATTCCATTCTGGTTTAGGTAGGTGTCGTCTTGTACTTAGTGTAGCGCCGCACTTGAGGTGTACTAAATTTGACTATGAAACTGGCCCTTGGACTTCGAATTTAAAAGTTTCCACTGCATATTACTTGGGGTCCGTTTCTAAAAGCCTACCCCTAAAATACGAGGGAGGGTGTCTGGGAAGTTGAGTAGGGTGTGAAACCCTGCAAGGCTGGACAGCTGCACATAAGGGCGGTAGGAAATGGAAACTCACCCCCTTGTTCCTAAAACCTACCCACTTATCGAAATATTGGACGTGTGTTTATGTGGACTCTCGTCACCGGGGCAGTTTTCTCCCAGGCCGCATCCCATCACCCCCCACACACAATGTTTGTAGAATCAAGCTCCCTCGTCCTTAGGCACTGCGCATGCGTGGTTAGTTCTCCCCTGTCAAAACGACGCTGACAATACTCCTCGTGACAGCAAAGAATCGAATGTGTTGAAAATAAGCCACACTCGGTTCAATACGCGTAGCCATGGGGTTCTTTAATGGATTGGGTCTGTTTGCGGTATTTTACAACTTTTCTCCGACGGCTTTTTAATTACTATTTTTTTTTGTTCCGCGACTTACTACTCCTCGGAGAGCTCGTAAGTCAAGTAAGAGATGTCGTCGATCTCTTTTTAGCTCTTGAGCAACCCTCTGGGTTTACTAACTACTGTAATGGGGTGGATATGAGGAAGGAAGCATTTTTTTGAGGTAATCTACCCGCATTTTCGTGGAAGGTGAGTAGGAAACCATTTTACGAAAAACCACCCTCAGTACACCAGACCGGGTTTCTAGCCCTAAGCTCCCCGTCATCGGCAGCACAGTCTATTGCGAGTGTGACGACTTAGAACATACAGCCACCGAAGCGAGTCTTAAGACAGTTAAAAAGTTACAAAAAAAATTAACAGCAGCACTGGAGGGGCGAGCTGGACCGAGTCTGATCCGGTGACGTGTTCAAAATTCGATCGTGTGTATTTGAAGGTAATTTCTCCTAAACATTTACCCCCACTCTTTCCACGCAAATGCGCGTACGTTTTCTCTGAATTCTTCCTTAAGACATATAAATCTTCCCATTAGCGTGGTTTAATTCGGATAGCCCGAACGGGTAGTAAAACGCGGTACAAACTCCCCCTCTCCTAAAATCATATTGGTTGGTCGAGCCTCTGTTACGCTATCAAAATGTTGATCTAAAATAAACATACTTTTCCACCTTCTATAATATTTATATATATTTTTTTTTATTTTAAGGCAATTTTTGTAGGTCTACTCTCTTGTTTAGCAAACTTCTGTTCTAAAAATTGCTGGGGAATTTCTCAGATATTTTCATTGTTGTATAAAAATGGAGATGGGTCGAATCTTTTTCTAGAAATCGAATCAGAAATCCTTGATTCTTTAAAAGTGTACAAGTTTAGTAAAGTGAAAACATTTAAAATCTAATTTAAAAAAAAAACTGCCAAAGGATTGGTACTACTGACAAACGCTAATTAGTTCGCCATGTTTCTTACGTCATGAAACATAGATCTCTTTTGTGTAAATTAATTATTATAATGCAATGTAACTTTTTTTGTTGTGGTTTCATTATCTTTCCAAATACACAAATCTATATAATTATCATGTTACCAATTTCCTAAAATTGTGATTTAAAAGTCAAAGAAAGATCTTAGTTATTGTACTCCGGTTATCCTTTTGAGATTTTTACGACTCTAGAATACCAAAGGATTCTAGCCGTCACATCTTTATAACAATAAAACGTACTGTTATATTTATTGAAGTTCTAATGAAAGCGCAATAAACCCCAATTAATACTCTTTTAAATTGAAAAAAATAACACCTAGACACGGGAACTGAACCCGGGACCTTTGGCTTAGTACGTCATTGCTCTAATCACTGAGCTATCCAGGAATCATCCCGTGCCCAGGGTCATTCTTCACTCATATTTTAAGGCAGAGTCTAAGATGGATGTGCGGAAATCATCATCTACAAATAATCGATCATTTAAGATCACGAGCTTTACAAATAATCGATCATTTAAGATCACGAGCTATCAGATAAAGCAGCCATCTTCGATTCGGCAAGGCTTTATGCTGCCAAATGTATCATGACAACTGTAGGGGTGCGCATGCGCGGGGTTTAATAGCAAAACTATTATCTACTATAATAAAAGGAAGTGTTTGTGTTTGTTTTTTTGTTTGTGTGCGATGCCCAGCCAAATATACGGCACGGAGAAATCTGAAATTTTTAATATAGGTGGACGGAAGGGAATCCAAATGCACCTGCAAGCCGGATTTTTGAAGAAAATATTTTTTATCTGGTTTGGAATTACGTTTCAGAGATTCTTGTACCACAGTGGGTCACGGGCAACGCCATGAGGGATTGCTGATATTTGATTATTACGGTTAGAGCCGCATCTAAATATAATTTTTAAATTTAAACATTATGATGTTTAGATGCGGCAATAACCGCTATTATCAAACATTATAGATTCGCTATCTAAGCCATCTCAATACATATGTTAAAATTAAATTTACAACAATTAAAATATTAGGAAAGATTACCAATAAAAACAACATTGATCGTATAAATATTTCAAAACCCGCTCCGATACACTTAACTGAATCAAGGAAACCACGTAAGGGTGCTCTGATATTTTCTAGAGCTAGGGGCTGGGGGGTGTTTCTAACAAGTTATAACTACGTTACCTAACCTCAAAGTTTGCCCAGAACGCTTAATGAAACAGAATGGAAATTAGTTTTTGGTCGCAACGGAAAGTTTTCAAGCCCCAACACTTAACTTTTTTTTCTCTCTTTTTCTCTCGTCGCACCTAAACATGTCACCATAGGAAACATACTCTGACGTATGTTCAACAGACGCTCGTTATGGATTCAGGTCTGGTATAACACAGGCCACGGCTTATAGTCCAATTTTCATAGGAAGGACCTTATCTAACAGTTAGAAAAGTTACTAGATCTACTTCCACGTATTCTTGCCCCAAGTCATGTGATCTTCAACTATCATTTTTGATAGCTATTGCAAAAAAAAAAAGTCTTCATCTCTTATAAACGTTCTTCATATGAAAATTGGACTGTATACAGCGGTGGGTGGGTGTGTTGTGTGTGTGTGTGTTGGAAAAGGACCGTAATGCAATTTGAAGGCTTGCGATGGGCACCGGGCGGGAATAGGGGGGGGGGGGGTGGAGGGTATTCTACATCCCCGAAGTATCGGCGGTCGGGGGGTGCCTGTAACCAAATTACACTCCGTCCGGACATTGTTTATACCATGCTTCGTGTCACGGCCCAAACTGAATTAACGTGGAAATATGGCCGCATTCTCGGACTGTAAAAACAGAACGGAAATAAAATAACAGGTGAAGGAGTTTAATAAGGTTGTAAACACCACCTTTTTTTAAAAAAACAAACACTGTGTAAGTATTTCCACTAAATGTCGATTGTTTTATAAACAAACATGTTAAATATTTCCACTATGTTTATTGTTTAGTAAAGATACATTGTTAAAGTATTTCTACTATATGTCGATTGTTATATAAAAGGAATGTTGAAGTGTTTCCACTCTGTTTTTGATTGTTGAGTAAACACAATGTTTTCAAGTGTTTATACTTTGTAGATTATAAACAAACATTAAGAGTCGGTCTTATGACTCCTGGATAGTTATTAATCTGGCCGATAAATATTTTTATCTGGTGGATAAGTTAAAAATGCGTCTTATGACTGCCAAATAGCATTTATCCCCCAGATAAAATGTATTTATCCATCACAATTTTATCGGGAGGTTCAAGTACCTGATAACTTTTATCTGAAAGTTAAAATGGGCGTTGCCATAGTGACGCATCTTTTTCATGAGGTTTCGCCAATCAGAATCTGTTTTTAGGTTAAAATCTTGGTTTACGTGTTTAGTATGCACAGGCCCGGGCTCTAAGTAACTAAAGTTAGAACATTTAATTCACACTTCTATCAAAACTAACAAGCTATTTGTAAAGTTATAGTTGTATAAGAACAATTTATTTAAATGTGAGTAAAATAAATTAAATTTTGTTAACGTCGTACCCAACTATTGACCACATTTTGGCAGACACCGAAATTAGTACTTGCAAGACATCTTAGCTTCTGCGTCCACGTGACACCATCTGTTTCCTCGCACTCGTTTAACCGCCATTATTTGACAAATGTTGAGCGTTGAAGTCACAGGCCAAGCTGTATCATCAGAAGCAGGGTTTATACGCATGCGCGCACCAGTAAAAACAGTACCAAACTTGCGTTCTCTGCATAAACATATATTTATCCTACAAATAGCTATCAGGCAGATAAATTCAGTTCATAATACGCGTAGAATATTAGAGTAGCTGATAACCTTTATCTGGTCGCTAACTTTAACCTCCCGATAGCAATATTTATCCGGCAGTAATAAGACCGGCCCTGAAGTGTGTACGCATTATGTTAAAGAACCCTACAATGTCTATATAAATGAACATATTGTGAAAATATTCAATTATATTTATAAAAAAATAAAAATAAAGTGAAAAGCTCTAACAATGTTTCTACGACAGTATTAATATTGTGGAAATGTTCTATGAACCACCACCAAATATTCACAATTTTCAAACGTGCATAGTTTACGCAGCCTAATTCCAGAGTATCTCCATCAATATGCCCAGGAAGCTCCTTATGGGGGGGTGGGGGCTGATCATTCAGTTCTGTTTACCTTAGTAAGAATATCATGAACAATAATGACATTAAATAAATGGTAAATTATGTCGTGAAACTAAATAACGTAAATAAAATAAACACTTTTTTTTTCCCCCTTCGCCTCTTACAACCCGTCAGGGGTAAACGCATTTAATCACAATAAACGATTATGTAAAAGGAAGGTAGAATTGGAATAAACGCACCCTCATTTTCGTGGAGGGAGTGTGTTAAACCATTGGGGGGAGAAGGGGGTTGTGCCATAAAAAGCGTCCGGCCGGGATTCAAAAACCTAAAACTCTCTATAAAGCTGGGGATAGGGGAACCGGATAAAAAAGAGACTGACACCTTTGTGTAGAAAAAAAAAAGAGTAAAAAGTTATTATTGTTGTACAAACTTGATAAGAGTTGCGTTTTGTTACGAAGCACCTTCACACCTTTCACCTCGCATTCACGCGAATTGTGACGTCAGACAATAGGTCTAGAAACTAGCGTCGTATAATGTTTATAATTTAAACTTAACAGCTCCCATTTTAATAACTAAAAAAAAAAAAGAGTTAAAAATGATGACGGTAGCAACGAAAATAAGGATCGAGAGGCAGCAAAGTAATAAAATAAAACACAACTCCACTTGACACCCTTAGTTATATATTTCCACCCCGTTAACTAACAGTATATCTCTCCGCGAAAGACGGTGGTGAGGGGGATAGACATATATTAATATTAATGACCTGCGCAACACCGACCACCGGTGAAATAATTAATACAAGACATTTGGTCAAAAATGGACGAGGGGATGGGGGGATACAACAAGGGATTAACGAGAGCGTTGAAAACCTCAGCGGTTAAACTCATAATTAAAATATTAATAATAAAAATTTACAGCTACAAAGGGAAAAAAATTATTTTTTTTTCCTCTCTCTTTACCTCAGGTCCTATTTTCATGTCCTCTTTCTCGAGTTTTCCATTCCAACCACGCCCCTGGAGTTACCGCGGCTCTCATATTTCATAGTTACTCCTACCCGCCATGAAGAGACCAAACGCGAAGACTCAAGGCCAAACAATATGGTAAGGAACAACAAAAATCCTCTTAAAAAAAAGTACAAGGAAAATGCTGACGACGCCACTACTCTACTCCACAAAAGGAAGAAAAACGAAAAAGAAAAAGGAAGAGAGAGAGAGAAAATAAAAAGTTTTGTAAGCGGTCTTGCCTTCTTGAGTACCTGCTTACTGAATATTATTTTCCTTCAGTTTTATTTTTCTCTTTAAAAAATAAATAAAATAAAGAGCGGAAAAGGGGTAGAAAAAATACCTGAGCTATGAAAATAATTCACGTAATAACTCAAATGAGAAGCAAGATTAGTCAAGGCCTGTGATCATGTACTCTTGAAGGCCGATTATAAAACAAAACCATCAAAGATAGTTTAGTATAATATTGACAAGTATTCGGAGTTCAATTGAAGGACTTTATTAATAAATTACTACTATAATTTTATGGAGTAAAAGGGTAACATCAATAGTGCGATACACTAAAAGCGAGTTTGTCTAAAACGACAGAGGTCACGTCATCGATTGCATCGTTAATGAAAGAATTTGTTAAGTAAATACAAACTAGTTTTTTAAGTCAACACTAATAAAATTTTACTATATTACTAGAGTTATTTTATAGGTATTGATAACATCTATCAAAATCGACAGCTGCAGATCCCATGACTTGACGTATGAATATATTAAATAAGTTCTAGTAGCTTTTGTTACGGACAGAAGGACGGTCCTACGCGTAAGAAGGGAAGTATCATGAGATAAACAAGGCGCTTAAGAGGTCAACTACTCGGTGCCAAGCAACCCATAGTAATGAAAGCACGCATGGAAAGATTAGAACCCGGACCTCCTCTTCACAGACAGTGCAATATGTAGCGAGCCTAACTCTTTAGTTCACGTGACTACCAAAGCAGGTACTTAACCTTCTACTAGGATAACAAACCCTTACCTAAACTGTGATTTTTATACGTAGCCCACTTTCGACCAACAGTGATTGGAAGTCAATCAAACTTGGCATTCTAGAAATATGTCTTATTCGATTTACTAATTATAAAGTTCACACAAAAGTTACCAAAAGCTCCCAATAATCTTTACTTGTGGATTTCGTTAATTTCGCTTTACATGATTAGCTAAACGGATCTTAAATGTGAATACAATAAATGTAATATCATTGTCTCCCCATTGTGGTTTTAAAATAACGGGGTTTCTATGAAATTAAGAATTAAGCGAAGCAAGATGACAGTTCCCCCCCCCCCCCCCCCACACACAAACTTAATGTCGGATTTGAAGTATACCATAAATGTTAATACTTCAATATTATGATCAAAGCCTCAAAGGGATACAATGATCTGAACATTTTACAGAGAAAGTCATCTCTGAACAGAGGGTCGATTATCCGAAATAACAGGGACCAAGGGTAGTTCGGATAATCGAATTGTTCTGATGATCAAACACAAAACCAAATTTCAGTTTTCTATCTTAAATAAACGCTAAGAGTAATCATAGCACAATATAGGAAACGACCTCAAACAAGGAAGTAAGATGAAGTTTCAGGATATATATATAAAGGAAGATGTTGATAGGACATGCTGGAGGACTCAATAAGGACAAGGCAACGAACTTGTGGAAAGACAGAACACTGTACTGATCGCCTCATTTTAAAAGTAACCAGACACTTATTAAACCCCCTTTTTTTCTACTTAGTCAAAACTGAAAAAGAACTAAGTCAAATATTAATTAACAAAAAAACAAAAGGTGGGGGATAATACCAAAACACGTGGTTTCCCACGAGGTTGTTCAAATCACAATCCATTTATCAAAAGGATTTATAATTTATTATTTATTAAGAGAAAAAAAAAATTAAAAAGGATATATAAAAGAAAACATTTAGTGAGGTTAATTTAAAGACAATAAAGGAAACATTTTACATTTACTACCTAACCGATTTGTTACAAACACCCATCACAAAAGATGTCTCCATCAGAAGCTCATAGAAACAAACATAAAATTAATATTTATAAAGATAAAGAAAATAGTCTTCAACTAAAATATTTAATTCTTAGCATTATTTTTATTTAACTATCGTGATATATAGGATGTCGATTGATCAAAAATAATAGCATCAAAGAAAAATCCGGCCACATGGTTGATAAATTTGGCGTTACATTCCAATACAAAGGTTATCTAATAATAAACACTAGATCATGATAAAAATATAAAACTACACGGAAACTTTATTTCATAATGCTAAAATAAGAAATAAAATAAAAAAGGAAAACGACTACATGTTAATTTGGAAAAGATTCTCAAAATATTTAAAAAACAAAGGAAGAAAGTAAAATACGTCTCACCAGTATTACAGCCAAAAACGAAATAGGTCGAGACAAAGGCGTTCCTTTCAAATCAGGAAATTCATATCTTAGGAGATGGCCAATCAGAGACCAGTTTTTTAAGATAAAGAGAATCGGCCAGTAGTATTTTAGTTGAAGACTTTACATTTTTAAACAAACATAGTATAAAATGAATATTAATGAAAAATTAAATACATAAAAAAAGGTACAAAGATATGTAATTATTTAATAATGATAACCAAGATTGAATTATTCATTTATAATAGTTTATTAAAAGCTTTAGTTCCTCAAATTACCGTTCCCGATCGCTACTTAATTTCTAATTTCAATTTAGTCCAATAGACTTCGTTCCATGACGCTATTCGGAGCTTCAAGGTTGATAGACCTAAAGGTCAGTCTATAACCAACAGTACAACACCCAATAATAATAATAATACCCTTAACCTACTTCGGTGGTCACATGGTTTAAGGCGCTACTCTCACAATAAACAAGACTACGATGACGGGGAAACCGTGATTCGATCCCGGTTGGGTGTACTCAGGAGTGGGGGTTTGTATATGTGTGTGTGTGTGTTCATAAATGGTTTCCCGCTCTATCCACGCAAACGCGGGTACAATTTTATTAAATATAATACTTATAATCCCTAATCGATTATCATAATTAATACAGAAGAATGGGTAGTGAGACGCAGTGCTAAATAAAACCTGGCTCCCAAACCAGATTATTTCAACACCTCTTGAAGCCCGGAACGGTGTCGGTGCGGTCGTACCAACAAATCTCCGTCGGGGCGCAGGTGTCAGAGAGCGAAGGTGCTGCCGTCCATCACTGCGGCGGCGGCGCCTACAACTAACTCGTCACGACACTAACGAGTCCACCCGAGGAATGTTTACAAGATGGACGACATTCCGGGATAATGAGGCTTGTTTTTCCCTTCGCCGCTTGCGGGGTTGAATGATTATATTACACCACTTGTCTAGCCCTGTCGGTCTGGGTTCGAGACTCTCCCGTCCCCACTGTATTCATTTAATTTGATAACACTTGTGGTTGATGCAACACAAGGATTCCCGACCCACTTATGCTAGCCCGGCAATAAGACTAAAGCTTGGTTCACATATTGACCTAGAAAAGAAAGCCGTAGCCAATCTGCTTAAGGCCCTTGTCCCTGTCAAGTGCAAGTCTAAACCTATTTTGTGGAATGGTGCGTGGGAGGGTGAAAGGCGTGGCGTGGCTTCACAGCCGACCAAAGTATCCTTATATTATTATTATTATTATTATTATTAGCACCACGTCTTACTACCCGTTCGGGTTAGACGCATAAAGTATCCTTCCGTGCCAACAAGAACATATGGATCACGGAAAACGTAGATAGCGCTAGCTAGCAAACAAGTTTTGCGGAAAAATCATACGTTTGTAAATACCAGTTTTCTCGAGAACGAGTGAAATTTTTATGTTAATATTTTCAACATCTCTTCTAAGATAATGTATCGATGTTTATTAGGTGTTACGTTTTATTATTTTTGTTATGAAGCCGGAATTTTTTATTGAAAAATGTCAATTCTATCGATATTTGATTACTGTTAAAATTATAGAATAGGTGTGTGTATAAAAATTATAACTTAATCAACATTCTACTATTCTTGAAAAAACCGTTTCCGAAAAGAAAATTGCAAAACAATAACAACTCTTGAAGATAACCGTTTGTTCCCACGGCTCTGCATTTCCGTGCCAAATGAAAAGGGCCAATCGCCTTAAGGGACGCAGCAATACACACGCTGTATATTGAACCAAGATGCATTGCAACGCTAACTTAGAACAGCTTATTATCAACATATTTTATTTTCTAGAAAAAAGACAGATATTTTAGATCATTCTCCCCCGATGGTTGTTTTCAAATTATAACGCTGTGTCGTGGTTGATAAACACTCTTTACATTAACGGGTTATTTCAAATCTCAGCCAACGAAGTTGTCTGCTTTCTTCTTGCTGTACAGCGCATGCGCACTGATTTGAGATGGTTGGCTTCGAGAGTTGATTGGGTCTCCTGTGTCGAACATCTTAGGCAGAGCGGACGAGGTGGAAATCTTGTGTGCTCATCACGTGACCACGTTTCTGTTCAGCTCATGTTTTTCGACGGACGTGTGAATACAAAGTAACGCAATGATCAGCAGGAATGTATTTTAACTTTGTTTTACAATATTATTAGTGTTATTTAAAAATATTGATGGTATATATCAAAAGCGACAACCATAGATAACATAAATTGAAGTGTGTGTGTATGTATGGAACATGTTTATTGATCTTTTTTTTAATCATCAAAAGAGTTTTTTTGAGCCAGAAAAATTACATCTGAACATGAGAATCGAACCAGAGACATAATAATTGTATACTGAGGTTTAAATAATACAATCACTAATCAAGTATTTTCCTGCAACGTAACTAACGACCCTGGAAGCCCAGTGGCAAAGAGGCTATTCCTTGATTTTCTTATGAAGACATTTGCAGCACCTTTTTGAACCAGAAAAAAACGTGTTATTTTGTTTATTAATAATATTTATCAAAAATAGCAGCTCGAGATCACGTGACTTGAATACGTGAAAGTGGGTCTAGTAATTTTGCCAGTTGCCAGAAAGGAAAGCTCCTCCTATTAAAATTGAACTGTAGTTTTTTTTCTAGTTGTTAGATATGTCTATTCGTAGGTAAATTAGGGTATACATTAGCGTGCTAACTTAAGTTCCCCAATTACATATACCCCAAGCTTAGAGAAGGGGAATCCAACCTTTTTTGTTCATGTACACCCAGATATAATTTTTCTCCAACTTTGTACTTTCGAAGTTTTATTTTTGTATTTAGCATCGCGCCTTACTACCCATTCGGGTTATAAGCCTAAGTTATAATTAAACCAATAGGTTGGGAAGGTTAAATATAGAGGAAGTGAACACGCATTTGCGTGGAAAACCATTTAGAAAAAACCACCTCCAGTTCATCCGAGCAAGATTCGAACCTCGATCTCCCAGTCATCGGCAGTCTAGCTCAACACGAAACTAGCGCGTTATGTTAACTACGCCACCTAGGCGGATCTCTCAAAGTTGTTGGTGCTTACAGCAAGTTATACATATTCTAGAGCCTGCATTTAAAATAAATAAAATAAATTACATACAAAATAATGTATTAGATAATAAATTCTTAATGATAAAAACATATATATGCCTATTTATTTAATTTTACGTATCCCCTAAGATATATTCAAGGACCCTCGGTTGAGTACCATTGAACGTAAGAGCTGAAATTTGATAAGAATCAATGGAGCATCAAGCCAGTCTTCTGAGATAAATCCAAAACTTGAAAAATACAAGATGGCGAACACAACGTAAAAATTGAGTCCCAGATAGTGAAATTTGGTCAGGAAGCTATGGAGCCATGCCATCTTTATTTTTTTTAAAAAATCCCTATAAACTGGCCAAGCCACGGTCACAAATCACGCAACCTTCATTTTTTGAAAACAACAGGGAACAGACCGCGTGAAATACGAAATTGCGCCTGGCGGACAGGACTAACCTCTTGTCTAAAATATAAATCAAGAGTTGCGAAATCCCGAACGGGCAGTAAGAGACGTATGACCGAAAATACGCGCGGCCAACCCCGCCAGTCTAACATACAGGTCGGACGCCATCCATCCCAATTAGTTTGAACACGCACGGCGTCAGTTATGCCAATTAAATAATACTTGTGTGAGAAAACTTAAGATAAACAGCTCTTCTACATTTAGCGACGGGCACTCCACGTCAATTGGCCGGCATAGTAGACGTAGTTCAAACTAACGGCCGAAAAGATGGTAGACGATATAACTAAGACGTGCGACAACTCGAAAATAAATAACTCCCCTACCAAGTGCCTCTCCTGCTGCGGTTGGAAGTTATTTCGAGGTGTATAGAGCAGGTGTATCGACCTAGGTGGTTTCGGGGTACTCGCCCCGGGACCCGATGATCATGGGTTCAAACACAGCCGGGGTCTTGCCACATAAAAATCCGTAGCACAACTTCCTTCGGAGGAAAAGTAAAGCTGTCGACCCTGGCACGTAAACGTTAACCCTGGAAGGTATGTGAACGATATCTTTCCCGGCAAAATTGGTAGGCCCTTTCGAGCTCGCTATTATAAATTCAGTGTAGAAGGCACCGTAGAACTAACACACTTTATGACATTACTTAGTAGGTCTGCATGGGATTTCTACCAGATGGTGCAGGCAGCACTAGGCAGCCGAAGAATGCATGCCTAGCGCCAACTTAAGAAGAGCAGGTGTCGGCAACCGGTCGATCTCGCGGCCATTTTCAGTCGACCTCGTAAGAAAATTACATCGTCATTGAAAGCCTATATTTGAGTGAACAAATTACCTTCATCGATAATATAATCACAAATATTATGAAAAAATTAAATAGATAAATATGATAATATACATTTTATATAATTTTTTTTCTAGAAAGGTACAGACATCAGTATTTGAGGGAAGGTTCATTTTAAGGTAAAAAAAAGTATGAGAAAAAAAAACAATAGTAAAGTGTAAAGACGATGAAGGATCGCGGGATTAAAAGACGATCGGGGCCAATAAAAGGTTGTCGACCCCGGTCTAGAAATTCAAAGAAATCAAATTTTAATGACTTTTTGCAGAATATTTACCATATATTGATAAGTGAAAATAATGCTGAGAAATTGCATCGTAAATCCCTCAATTTTTAGGTCATACATTTTTTTTGCTATAAAAAAAAGTAAAAACAAATTTTGAACAAAAAACATATAATTTTGTTTTTGTAGATAAATAGGTGACCTGGTGGTTTAGGGGTAAGGTGACAGACTTCTGTGCTGGGGGTCCGGGATTCAATCCTAGGTCCCGCACAGATTTATCTGATTACCAAACCCTTCCTTAACCTCTGACAAGACATCTTTGTGAATGTGTGAATGCAGGCCTCCACCGTGGTTCGGATCCCACGTTAAACTGTAGGTCCTCCATTTCATCTCACAATCACTCTACCATTACACATTAGCGTAAGTGAGTACAACCTGAACGGGTAGTAAGACGCGGTGCTAATAATAATAATAATAAATAATAATAATGTTCCGGTAGATTCGTTTATTTTAAATTTATACAGATGTTAATATCAACAGTTTTTGAATATTTGTAAGGGGCGTACAAATTCTTTATTATAAATTTTTTAAATGGATAGAAAACGTTCTCATACATTTTCATAAGAATATCCTTTTTTTTTGACCATTATTGATAATATCTATCAAAAGTGACAGCTGCAGATAACATAAAGCAATAATGTTGGTATCCTTGTAGTGGCACCAGTTAGGCCCTGGCGACGTCAAGTGACGAATAGTCAAGACGCCGGGGAGACGGTGAAGGGGAGGGACCCACCCCGTCAATGATAGGGACACATTTATAAAAGCCCCTCCCCGCTCCGCCTCACTAGCGCCAGGACGCCGGGAAATAGACATTATCTTACAGCATCGGTCAGATCTCCCTACACCGGGATCGTGGACACATGAGTTGAACATGGAAGAGAAAGAGGGAGAAGTAGAGATAGTCAGAGAAGAGTAGAGAGGAGAGAGTTCGACAGAGGGAGCGAGTTGAGAAAGAGTAAGAGAAAAAGAGCGCGCAATTGTGTGAGGAAGAGAGAGCGCGAGAGCAAGAGTTTCAGAAAGAAAGATTGAGAGAGAGAGGAGATAGTTCAATAGAGAGAGATATAGAGTTTGAAAGAAAGAGAGCGTGCATTTGTTAGAGAGAGAGAGAGAGCGAGCGATTGCAAGAGTTTGAGAGATAGCTCAACAGAGAGAGCTAAAATTCGACAGAGAAAGCAAGATAGTTATAGAAAACGCTGAAATTTATTTCGGAATATAATAAATTGTTAATCAACAGGCTCATGCAATAGAACGCCCACCGTCTAGTTTTAGCATTCTTCCTATCTTATCTGACGTAGATCTATGTTCGCGTTTTCATATATAGTCATGTGATCTACAGCTGTCACTTTTGACAGTAAGCCCCCGTTAAGCAAAACCTTAAATACATTTTATTGATAACCAACTCAAGGTTAAAAGAGAATAGTAAGAAGCTAGAGATAAAAAAAAACACTTAATACTTACATGTTGTAGTCAATACGTGTTTTAATGTAACTAAAAATAGTTACAGCGTTGTAAAAATATAGTGTCTAAATGTAATACCACAGCACATCAGTTAAATGAATGTAGACTAGTAGAGTACCTAAATTAAAATTCATTCAACTGTAATTTAAAATTTGTGAGAGTACTCTTTTCCCCGCCAACCCGTCCGCCTTTTCACGGTTAGTCCAAATTTTTGCTAATCCGAACAAGCTTCGTTCCCAATTTTTTTTTTCTTTCGGATTAACGAGGTTCCAATGTAGTTTATACGGATAGGTTTGACGCAAGGGCTGTTAAGGCCCTCGGCCCTGTCGAATGAAAGTCTAAAACCTATTTTGTGGGACGGTGAAAGGCACGTTGTTTCACAACCGACCAAAATATCCTCCTGCATCAACAAGAACAGATGGATCACGGAAACCGTAGATGGCGCAAGCTACCGGACAGGTCTCGCGGAAAAATCATACATTTGGAAATACCAGTTTTTTCGAAAACTAGTGAAATTTTTAAGTTAATATTTTCAACACCTTTCTAAGATAATGTATCAATGTTTACTAATTGTTACATTTTCTTATTTTTTGTTAGGCAGCCGGCAGTTTTATATTGAAAAATGTCAATTATATCGATATTTGATCACAGTTAAAATTATAGAGGAGGTGTGTATATAAAAAGTATAACAAGTACTAATTACGCTAATGGGTTAGGCATTGGAAGGGTTGAATATAGAGAAAGTGAACCCACATTTTCCTGGAGGGAGAATGGAAAACTATTTTAAGAAAACTACCCCTAGTTCACCCAAGCGAGACTCGAACCTCAATCTCCCCGTCCTCGCATTCTAGCTCAACACGAAACTAGCGCGTTAGCTAACTATGTCACCGAGGCGGTTTTGCCCTCTTCCTCTGACGAGATTACAGTCACTTTAATGTTTGCACCTCGAAAACATTGACGTGATTTTTAATTTTACTTTATTCTTGTTTCTTATTCTAGATAAACATATGCTACCACGGACTTTTTTAATCTACATCCTTGTCCCCCCCCCCCCCTTCGCCCCGTTAACTCATCCCTGTGAAAGGGGAAACCCAAATGTCACCAATAATACATTTTTCTAGCATGCTGAGAATCGGACCCAAGCCTTTGGCTCAACTGGCAGACACACTAGTGACTGAGCTAAGGCGTCGGACTGCGAAAATGTATTAATATTTTCAAAATACAAGATTTGATCAAAAACACACACTTGTGTTGGCACTTGAGTAACTAACTTAGCACTGCTTCCAGCTTCGCGCCTTTCCGATAAAAATAAAATAAGAGCGGCGCGCGGTGTAATTTATGTCGAGTGTAGAGAAAGGTCAGGTTGAAACACGCGATGCTATAATCCCCGCATTGCCGCAAACATTGTGGTCTAGGGCAGGGGTCAGCGGGGGGGCACAAGCCTGCAGTCATTGTACGCTCCTCAATATTACTACAGAGTTCGTGAGAGGGCGAAATTACTGGGTGATCGTATGGGTTGAGCCGCCACCACTCCCAGCAATATACTGGACTGCCGATGAAGGGGAGGAGATCGGGGTTCGAATACCGGTCTTGTGTACAATTTCATTTCCTAAATATTTTTCCAATCTCCCTCCACGCAAATGTGGGCAGTCTTTCTTTTTTAAATATATTTTACACAATGCATACAAAAATAATACTAATGTAATTAGTGTATTCTGATTACACCTAAAGAAAAAGGGTGAGGATAATAGTTATTTTACTACTGCGTATTACTACCCATTCAGGTTATACGCATATAATATACTTATTATACCAATATGTTAGGGATAAGAAAGGTTGAATTTAGAGGAATTGTACCGGAATTTGCGTTGAAGAAGAGTGAGAAACAGTTTAGGAAAAAAAACTCAGTACACCCAACCGGGATTCGAACCCTCATACCCATGTAATCAGCAGTAGAGTCTATTGCAAAAGTGACGCCTTAAATTATGCGGCCACCAAAGTTAAGTGTGTATGTGTACAGCGACGAGTTTATAAAGTTCTACACCCGAGAAGACCGCCTGGTCTAAAAGGATTGATGGTGTAAAGTCACGACTTGCAGGTGGTAATCTGTCCCTGTAGTGATGTACCCGCTACCCGCTACCCCGGCGCGACTGTCGCTAAATGACCCACCACAAGTTTTTATTACAAGTGTCCCTCCTGGTTTGCAACATAATGACCGTAAGAGATTGGATGGACTGACTTGACGGGAAGATCGGAGTTGGAATACCGGTCAGGTGTATTGGAGATTTTTTTTATTGAATAGTTTTCCACACTTCCTCCATACACATGCAGTCACATTTCTTCTAAATGCAACCTTACTCATCCCGAAAACATTAGCGTGATCACATGCGTACAACACGAATGAGTAGTGAGACAGGGGGATAAAAAAATAAAAACAATTTTGTTTATATCTTGACGAAGAAATGTATGAAGCAGCTACACAACTCAATGGAGATGTGATAAAACACGTGTTAGGTGTGATAAAACACGTGTTAAAGTTTATAAGAAACGTGATGGGTGTGATAAAACACGTAATAAATAGGACAAAACACTTGATAGGTAGGGAGGAAACACGTGCTCAAGATAATAAGAAACGTTTTAGGGGTGATATAAGACGTGTGTTAAAATCAGCTTGCTTGGTTCTTCGTTTTTTTTAAGGCCCATCACTTAAAGCTTACTTAAATTCACAAATATCCCACTATTTTTTGATTGTTACTTTTCTCTGAAGGTTTTTTTTCCTTTCAGGCAAAAAATGAAAAATTCTTAAATTTCCCCTGATCTCCGAGTACGTGGCACCCTTTATTTAGAGTAAATGTACCCGCAATTTGTTTCTAAACCCTGATCCGTACCGTCCTAGTCTTTTCTCCGCTTCTATTCAGAC
This sequence comes from Timema cristinae, assembly GCA_039000515.1. NCBI lineage: Eukaryota > Metazoa > Arthropoda > Insecta > Phasmatodea > Timematidae > Timema > Timema cristinae. The sequence goes on along the minus strand of JBCFYV010002255.1, from coordinate 7,530,225 downwards.
CTCCACCCTCCTCTGCGCACAAGGTTCCCCGTCTTCCTACTTTCATCAACTTCCGTGTCTTCCCCTCTCCTAGACCTTTTCTTCCATTTTACTCTCCAAAGTATATTCGTCTCGTTCCCAAGTATCCCAATCCTCATGACAATTTCCATTAGCAGCCTTCTACTTACAATTTAATCCCAACCTCGCTCACGTAACTTTTCCTAACTTTTAATCCATCTCATATTCTATGCCTCCCTGCTGCTTTTGTCGCCTACCATACCTCCTTTTCTTCACCTTAGAGACGCTTTCATACTATTCCTCCTTCCCCGTCCGCAGTTATTTTCAAACGCTACGGTTAAGTGCAGAACATATTAAAACATCTCTCTACAGAAAAATCGTAGCAAAAAAACAACCTCTTTTGTAAACTATATAGTTTTCAAAGGTGTAACTAGAGTGCGTCTTTCTCTCAGTGTCGTTCACAATTCCTTACTTGGGGTTAAGATAAAACACAACACCAAGTTCCCCTACCGCCAAAATATCATTATCAAGGAGAAATACCTAATTTACTGTATGTGGCATTTTTTTTAGCCATGTCGGTAATAGAACCAGGAATCACTTAGCTCAATTCGTCAGAAGCGCTAAAGAGATGAAGAGCCAGCCATAATAAAAAATTTATTCTGCTTTATTGTTGCATTAATTACAGGTGAAATTGCTAGAAACAATTATTAGAAAAACAATTAATTTGTTTTTTGATAAAATCTTGGAACGGGCCGGATGTGGCCCACGGGCCGTAGTCAGGAGATCCCTAGACCATACGTTGGCATTAATGCAGCTTTGTATTTATGTCTCGACACATGCCCCAGCCTTACATCAGGTGCAAGTGTGCCCCTCGCCATTCCTAGCCTGCTCAGGGGAAGGAGGGGGCGGGGGTAGGTAAATTTATCCATGCGTGGAGTTGTGAGTGGAGGGTGGGTTGGAGGTGACATCCTGAGACCCAAGAAGGGAAGGCGAGGATAGGTGAAGGACCTATATATATATCACGCCAACCACCCACCCCTTATCTCAGAATTTACCAAGCTTCTAGTTTACATGTATAGTTGCAGGCACCAAAACTTGTGTGGATTTTCATTCCACATGCCATTGTAAAATTACCGCGGTTTATGAACTCGAATGGATCATTAAATACTTTTTTTAATCCCCCCCCCCTATAGTTAGAGCCTCGTGAAAATGGTGAGACGCGATTAAGCGAAAAGTACCATACAAAGATGAAATCAAGCACTTTTCGCTTTGGTAGATTTTAAATACGATTTACAATGTTTTTGAAAAGCGAAATAAAATGAAATTGTCTTGTTACACGAAATACTCCTATAAAACGAAATAACAAAACGAGATTATGAAGAAATTAAGCAGACATTTTGACCATGCTGTAATTTGATTAGTATTTTGTTGTAGTGTAAGATAACTTTAGGCTACAAAATTGTGAAATATGCAGACAAACTTGACAAAGAATTTTAAATCAAATATATAAGGTTTAAATAATTAATTTTAATTTTGTATACATTGTCTGAATATGTCAATAATACTTTAACACCTAAGATAAAATGTAATTTTGAATAAACACGAAATAACACCGAAAAGTGAGAGTTAAAAACGAAATTTAACTAAAAATCAAACAATTTTTACGGGGATCTACCTATGGCATATTTAACCGCGAGAGATACAGTATGTACAGTAGACCCATGGCTTCTTTGGTGCTGACTGGCAGCTGACAGCTTTGAAAAGTTACCAGAACAATTATGTATCCCTACGCCGAACAATATGATCTGCAAAAACATGTGTTTAGCAGCTGTCACTTCTGACGGTCAAAATTTAGGTATATACCTAAATGTTGACAGAAAGTGAGCTGTGAGCTGTCAGTCAGCACCAAAGAGGCTATGGGCTAATGTAGTTCGGTCGCCCCTGTATGTAGACTTTAAGCAGTTCTGTGGGAACATAACGTTGCCCCTGCGAGGTTGTCTACCTTCATACCCAAATGAGATGACGTGATGATAGTGATTATGAAGGTGTGGGGACAGTGGGGATCTTAAACCCAGTTTAAGCATTTATTTTAGCACCGCGTCTTACTACCAATTCGCGCTATACGTTATGTACTAATAACGCTAATAGTCTTTAGGGATTATGTAGGTTATATTTAAAGGAAGTGTACCCACATTTGCGATGGTGGCAGAATGGAAAACCATGTTGGGAAAACCAACCCCACGCGGTGCTTAAAAAGTGAAATCCTAATTTTTTTCCCTCGGTGTATGTCCCTTAAGGGTTTCTACATAATCAAATTCGAATTAAATCCATTAAACACTTACGTCTCTAGCCCCAGAGACAGACAGAAGACAAACAGACAAATAAAACCTTAAGATTCATCAAGGTAGGAAATATTCACTCTTAAAAGACTCTTGATATGTAGGAAAGTTAAGGTGCGGTAGACAACCGTGGTAGTTGTGAGAGCAATTATTAAGCTGCTGCAGAAGGGAGCGCGAGTAATATTATAGTTTTTAGAGCATTACATTTTTTTGGCCAAAATGAATCAAATATTTCTCCAATAACAACATAAAGTTTAGTTTTCTGCACATGCTGATATCAACAGATCTGGAATATCTGCCAAGGGTGTCCTAGAATTTTATCAAAACTTTTTAAATAAAGAGAAAATGTTTTGACAAAATTCCAGGGCACCCTTGGCAGATATTCAAGATCTGTTGATATTAGGATGTGCAGAAAACTAAACTCTATGTTACTACATCAGAAATATTTGATTCAGTTTGGCTAAAAAAATTCAATTCTATAAAAACTGTAAAAACACTTGCGCTCCCTTCTACCGCACCTCAACATTTTCAAGCCCGTTTGTGTGTGTGTGTGAGTGGAGTGTGAAGAGGAGAGAGAGAGAGAAGAGAGAGAGAGAACTAAACCCATAGACGTTTTCAAACCTTTTAGCTCTGGTCACACCCTCCTCCTCCTTTTCCAAAACAACATCAGCCACAAGAGCTACTGTTGCCTTTAGACGAGTGTTGAGCCCACGCAGTCTTGCCCTCCGAAACCACGTGATCTTGCGACTAAGGGATGGTTAAAGGAGAAAAAGGGGGGGGGGAGGGTTCGAGATAAGTACCACAAGCAGAGATACGTATTTAGTACAGGTGCGTCACCAAAATAAAACCACCCCCTCTCTGCGCATCCCCCCCCTTCCCTCAAGCACATTACAAGCACAGAGTGTAATTCCAGGGGTTTACAGCACTCTGGAGATTAACCAAACTTACGCTATTCCCCCCCTCCACCATAGCCCGCAGCGGCCTAGGATGTGACGCAAGGTGTGATATACGTACGCAAAGTTATAACTACCTTCATTGAAAGAGCTACACCCAATATCATCGCTGAGGTAAATGCAGGTCTTACGGAGATACAGCCCAATATTCACTCTCTCAGTTAACTGTTGCCAATCTCCTCGCTCTCAGTTATGTCATGAAGATAGTGCACTGGGGTAAGAAGGAGCTGCTGGCAACACCGACGAACCAGTGTTGCAAAACTTGTCTTATATTTGAGGGACGATTGACAACACTTACACGAATAACGACAACGCTGTTTCCCCAGAGATGATATCCGGTGTATTCCAACATTATCTCCACCCTCCCCCTTACAACGTGGTTTATTGGGAAATATAATACAGGTTTATGACAACCTTGTGTTTGGCTATGCGGACTACTATTTGGGGATGTGCGCTGTTGTCAGTAAGTTAAGTGTTTATTAATCGTGTCTTGATTTACTTGTTTTTGGTAAAGCGCATGTAAAAATTAAAAATAACGATAGTAGTAGGAATTATTACTATTGTAATTCATATGACAAAACAGCTAGTCTGTTTTAGACGTGAAATTTTATTAATTTCTCCCCCTCCCCCCAACCCCCTCTCCTTGATAAGTTAAAAAAGAAGATTGATGGAGATCATGTATTTTTTTAAAGAATAATTGTTTAGGCCTAGGTAGGTAACTTTAAGCTTGTGAGAAACCTTCGAAATATCGATCAAAATTCGAAACTTAACACGATTCATTTTGAAAGTTTCGGATTCGACTCGAAATATAAAATCTAGATACACATTTGCTTCCAAGGAATTCGTGAATGTACGTCCGGGCAGGAAGATTCCTACAGGACATTTTCATGAATAAACCAAATAGCCTAAGCTGTGGAAGAATAAAAGAATAATTTAGTGACAATTTAACACTATTCTTTAGAATAATTTGAGAATTTTGTTTTTATTTCAATGTTATAAGTCTAAGACTCGCCAAATAAAAGGTAAATCCTACATCAACCCGACACGGGCAGGCCACGCCACAGTTATGGGAGCCCCTCGTTCCTCCGTGTGAAGCAACATCTGGGACTGCGTCAGTCAGTATCTGGTTGTCGTAATGCGAGGTCCACTTCTCTCTCTCTTACAGCCGGCGAGGATCCCTAAGGTGCCCGTTGTAAAATGGAAAGTGAAAAGTGATGAGATCACTCCTACCGTGTGTCCTTCAGACATCCACATTGTCCTTGTTCACTCTGCAGATTGATGTGGAGAGAAAAGGGAGGGGGTAGTAACCCGTTAGTGTGTGTGCTTTTTCCTCTTTACTTATTCCTTCTCTACGTTCCCTTGTCGACCATCGTGAAAGTTTGTAAACGATACCAGAAAAAAAAAGCAAGGAAAAGAGAAAAAAAAAAGTCTTCGTAAAGACTTAAATGGGATGTGACAAGTACGTGGACCTATACAGACTGAAAATAGAGAAAAAACTAACGTAACAGGGGGAATGATATAATAAAAGGGATGTGGAAGAAATTGTGGAGACAGATTGTGGCAAGATTTCTTCTAAAAATAGGCGTGTTTGCAGGAGTAAGATCAGTTGGAAATTACAGTTCACTCCCCACAAAACCCGGCTGGTTCAGTTTCTCTTGGGAAGAAACAAGAAAAAGGCCAGTATTTTAAAAAAAAAAGTTTTATAGCAAAATATTTGTTTTGGTAAAATAATCAAATACTTCCCCTATAGAAACATAGTTTAATTTCTTCACATGGTAATATCAACAGTTGTTAAATATCTGTCAACGGTGTCTTGGAATTTAATGACAACTTTCTCTCCACTTAAAAAGTTTATCAACAAAAGACAATCTGCACGAAATGTTGATCTCCCCGCTTGTAGATAGTCAAACTCTATGTTTCTAGCGGAGTATTATTTTATTTTGCTATAAAACCTATTAAAAAAACACAGTGCCCTTAGCTCGCGTCCCCTTCAGTCCCGCATCAGGCCGCCGCGCCCCTTTAAGTCAAGGAAGAAACCCTCAGACTGCTTTATTTCTTAGGAGAATGGCAGTTCGGAAACTTCAAAACCACTAAAACAGGCGAGTAAGTCTCGTTTGAATATTAGGGGTTAATTGAAAAATTTAAATAATGAGGGGAACACAGTAAAAAAATAAAAAACTTTTACTAAAAAAAATAAGATTCGCATTTTTTAGGGCTTACTATTTTTCTCCAGAAATTTGAAGCTTCGTTCTCAAGCAAAATTTAAATATTCTCGAGTTGACGGTTTGATTGTTGTGTTTGTCCTAGAATTAAATACGTAGAAAGAAGGTCGAATTAAATATAAATCACACCCTAAAGTAAATCACGTCCGACTCCCCCTCTTTTTTTGGCCGGTAGAGCGTAAGTATATTTAGTTAAGGTACCCGGAATCGATTCCCAACCCACCCGAAAAATTCATCATTGGCGAGAGAAGCTTTTACTTACACAGGAACGACCCGGATTTGCGCTTTGGGAGAGTAGACAAGTTTAGGGAAAAATACTTTCAGTAATCTCAGCCGGGATTCGAATCCCAATCTTTCGTCACCGGCAAATAAGATAAGTGGTCAGCATGGTCTAAGCCATCACTCTCGTGTTAGACTGGCCTGCTGATGACGGAGAGATCGGGATTCGATAACCGGTTGGGTCTATCGAGGGTGGTTTTCCTCGAATGGTTTCCCTCACTCCTTCCACGCAAATGGTAGATTATTACCTCTAAAATGCTTCCTTTCTCCTCCCTACCCCATTAGAGTAATTATCATATACACGTATAACCTGAACAGGTAGTAAGACGCGGTAATTCAAAAAGAAGATAATGAGCCCGACCTTTAAATCGTGTGCCTACATAATTATGTAGGGATGAGTTTGTAATTCGTGTAATGATGCTATAAGTTGGTTTAGAACGTGCACGTTAAATAGCTCTGCTGAGAAAGATGACCTATATTTTAACAGTTGGTACATGTTCTGTAAAAAAAGTCTCATAATTTATTTAAAGGTTGGTATACCAAAAGCCGATATTAAAGTACAGTGAAAATCCTGCAAATAAGATTAAACTATTTAAAACAAAGATAACTCAGATTTTTTTTTAAAAAAAAAGCTATAAAGACGAGAAAGTGATAGAAAATAACTTTTTAAATTGTGTAGTGTCAGACTTATGTCTTTACTTAAATTTAAACCTCTCTAGCTTAACTTCTACTCCCCTTTTTTCATCCTTGAATTAAAGTTTCACGAGTATTGTAATTAAAACTTCTGCTACAAGTATTCTTCAATTTATTCCTAACAAAACCCCCTTCATTTCCCTGGGATAGCGGCGTATGCGGGGGGTTAGGAGGGGGGGGGGGAGGAATGTTGTAGATCAACTTTCTCTACATTGAACAGGGAAAGCAAACTCCTTGCGTTCTATAAATAAAGATAAATTGTTATAAGATTGTTATTGAAATCTTACGGGGGTGTTTGTTATGCGCTAAGCGTCCACCGCGTCAATATATCCATTTTGGGCTATACGCATGTATAAATTTCGTTAATGGAGAGGGGATGCGGAAGGTTATGTTTTTAAAAGAAATGTTAGTGCGTGGAAGAAGAGCGGTAAAACGTTCAGTACACCGTACTGAGATTCAAACACCGGTCTTTCCATCACCGTATAGGTCAACTATTTCCTGACCCGCCTCGTTGGCGTAGTTAGCTAACGCGCAGGTCGCCACAGCCCCCCTCCCCCTTTCCATCACTCTAATCTCCCCACACCACACAAGATGAATTAAAAAAACTTGCACACAAATTTCTATTATGTTATGTAACCTATCTCATATTAACAAAAAAATATGTGTAGTCAGGTATAAATAAAAAAAAACAGATGTTTAGCAAATGGTGAATATTTTTTTATATGTGAAAATACAAAAATAAATAATGATTTGTTTCGCGGAATCCTCAGCACCTTCCCTCCTCTTCCCCCCCCCCCACCCAATAATTTATTCCTGTGGAAAAACAAAGGTTAACCGCAGCACCAGGAATCGAACCCGACACCCTGAACTCGGTAGAGACACACACTACTGACTGAGCTAGAGTGTCCGACGTTAAGAATTTCACACATGTGTTTATGACCAAAGATATCTCCAGAGATAAACTTTCCCTCCTTTCAACCTCAATAAGCCGCTCGTTATCCGAATTTAGCCAACATTTTTATCGCAGAACTTTTTAAAAGTCGAACAAATAATGATCCATAATCCCCTGGGGCGGAAACACAAATATAAATCAAATAAAGCTGGGGAAGGGGGGAAGAGAGAGTTGGTGAGGTCATGCCGAATGTTAGCACGAGGGCTTACGAAGTTTGCCGAAGTTATGTAAGATTTCATGCACACAAATAAGCAGATCCCCGTAGTGCACAAGGGCGCATGGTTACAGGGGGTGGTGAGGGGGATAGCAGGTTGTGTATGATATATATAAATGGGGGTAGGGGGTGAGAGGATAAAGGTAACGTCACAGAGGGGTGCGGGATGTATCATAACCGCTCTCTACCAGGGACAGAGTAAACCAACGGTAGATCAAAATGTACTACGCAGATTGAGCACGTTTGTAAGAAGTTTTCACTAATTTTGAGAGCACGCCAGCCGGGGGTTCGTGAGTGTTTTAAAAAATAGTTCCATCCGGTTCTTCTCCCCCCTAGCCCTCAAAGTTTCTTAATAAATTCAAGAAGGCGGAGGGAAGGGTCTTACCGTAAATGGAACTCACTATACGAGATAGTAAACGAGTTGGAGAGTGGTTTTGATGCAATGGAATACCGAAAGACCCTTTAAAAGAGAAACATCGGCGGGGTTGTAGGGTTAAGTCGAATATGAAGAGAAACATAGGGCCTAATCTAGTAAGCCATGTGTGTAATATGAATGCCTATCAATCGTCGACTTATGCGGTTAATTCGTTCCGAAGTTTCTTGCGAAAAATTTAAAAAGCGCGTGGGTCAAATGGCGCTTTAAAAACAACGCTGTATATGTTGACATATAATTATGTTAGTTTCAGTGGATATTTAAAGTTGAAAAGGTTCTACTTATGAAAAGTTTTGAGAAATATAACTCGCGCTCAATTTAAAAACAAAACGAAATATCGGCTGACACTACCAGCGGCAAGTCTGCTCACCAGGAACGTTAAATCTTATGTTTAAAGTGACGCTTTAAAGATGGCGTTAATATTAGTCAAATCCGCGTAGCTCGAATCCGTGTAAGTCAAGGACTTATATGTATGTTCTTTTACCCCCAATCAAAATGGTACCAACGGCTTTACTTCCTCTCCGAAGGAAGTTGTGCTACGGATTTTTATCGCCCAAGAAAAATCCGTCGATCCCGGCTGGGTTTGAACCCACGAACATCTAGTCGGGAGGCAAGCACTTTACCCCAGGATCACCGAAGTCAACTTCTAGAAGGTCCCCACATCAAACTAATTACATTAAGACAGAGAGCACGACAAGGCGTTATAGCTAAATATTGATAACCAGTACGTAAATTTAGGCACAACCGATTGGTCGATTAAACACAAAAAAACAAACATACGTAACGTCTGTATTTAATACCCCCCACCCTCTCCTCAACCTTGTATTATATTCTGTGGATGGCCATGGAAAGGGGGGGTTAACTATCGCGGAATTGAAATGTTAATATCGCGGCCCCCCTCCCTCCACACTTGTCTACCGGGGGACGGATTATGCTCGGTGCATGATTAACAAGTTGCCTACACCTCAATTACACAAGGGGATTACTAATTACCTTCAAGTCCTCGACGTTAAAACCAATACATCGCTTGGTCTATGGACCGAAGTTAGCAAATTTGCCTACGTCCGGCATATATAAACTAATGAGATAAGGCGGAAGTGTACATCAAATGTACCCGTATTCGTAAAAAGGGAGAGTAAAACAACTCAGGAAATAACACCCTCAGTACACCTGACATAGATTAGATCACCGACTTACCCAACCACCGGCAAACCAAACTAGACGAGACTGACACATGAGTCTTCCTGACCACCGATCGGGGTCATGGGTACTTTTCGGCATAGCTGGGCTAACCGATAGTAATGTGCCGAGATATAAAAGCTTGGTAACACAGCTTTTTAAAACTTAACCTAAAAATGATGCGATTAAAACCATCGATGGGAACGCGGATTAATACTTTCACTCTAGTATGATCTGGTTCTACGGTGACATGAGAAGGGTTGGGTTCGAATACCGGCTGGGCAGCCTATACTGAAGTTTTTATTCCCCTCCAAACGGTTTCCCACCGTCCTTCCACGCAAATACGGGTAGACTTTCTATATACATTTGGCATTTCTCCTACCTTCTCCAATATCGTAGCATGGGGACACAGCCCGGACGGGTGGTAATACGAGATGCATGCGTGCCGTGGTCTCCAATAGTTGATCAAAGCTCTTTAAGCTGTTATCAACAGGAGATAAGCTTAATTTTCACGTTTAATTTTGTTAAAAAAGGACAAGAGGTGGCTTGACCTCGTACCGTGGGCGTGATCGTTAAGTGGGAGGGAGAGTAAAGAGAGAAAAAGTCAGTATTTCTGCAGTTTTTTTATAGCACGAACTTTTGTTGTTGTTGTTGTTGTTGTTGCTAAGATAAATAAAATATTGCTCCAGTAGAAACATAAGAGTTTAGTTTTCTTTACATGATGTTATCAACAGTTGTTGAATATCTCGTCTTAGAATTTAATGACAACTTTTTCTCATCATTTAAAAAGTTTCTCATCTAATATCACCATGCTGATGACAGATATTCAACAACTGTTGATACCACCGCATGTAGAAAATTAAACTCATATGTTTCTATTGGAGAAATATTTGATTTATTTCGAGTCCCAGTAAGGTCGAAATGTTTTAGTTTTCACGTGGAAATAAATCTGTCAGATCACGAAATTTGGGAGCTAAATAGCCCCTTAGATTGTGTAAAGCGAGAGAAAAAAAAAAGTTTATATTAGTTAAGTAAACCAAACGTGTCTAAAAAAAAAAGCTCCGTTCCTTCTTAAGTAAGGCATATAAGGATTTAAAAAAAAGTTAGCAACCAAAGTTAACAAAATGGACACATAATAAACAAGATGGAAAGAAAAAAAGTAACCAAAAGGGTCACTGAAATTAACAGGATGATCACCAAGCACCAACTTTCTAAAGATTCTATATTTTTACATCACCCTCCCCTCCCTCATTCCTCAGAGAGTTATTCGCGTGTTTTATTGGTGATTAATGCGGTTGGTTCCTTGATGGAAATATTTCTCTTAGTGAATACATTTGAATCACTTAAGATGTTTAAATCCGTCAAAATATTTACTGGAGGTCACTTGACTTGCAAATGAGTCACATAATTTGTTTTGAAGGGAAGTTGGGTTGGGGGAGGGGAGGGGGGGTTAAATGTGTTTGAGAGAAAGCTATTGAGCAGAAGAAAAGCAAAATGAGAGTGTAAGAAAATCACAACTATCATTATCATCATAAATCATCATCATCACCATCATCATCATCATCATTTAGCTTGGAGAATCTGAGGATTATTCAAATCGTTATATTTTATTATACAAAAGTGGGTGCTTTGAGGTTTTGCAGGAAGGCAAGACCGAGATATGATAATATTTACAACACGAACATTTTAAAGATTAAAATAAAACAACTTCATTAGAAAATGTTAAGGTGTTCCTCGCCTTAATACCCTTTCAGACTATTTATGTAGCGGGAGACGGGGAAAACCATTTAAGAAAGAAAAAAAAAAACACATCACATTACACCCATTCAAGATCCAAACCTCGACCTCCCAGCCACGGGAAACCAAACCACAACACGGATGCCACTATTTTTTTCAATTGTTTTTGCTCCGCGTCTTACTTACTACCTGTTCGGGTTGGACGCCAATGTACTAATTATGCCAATGCGTTAAGGGTGAGTATTGTTTAAATTAGAGGAAGTATACCCACATTTGCGTGGACGGAGAGTGGAAAACCATTTAGAAGCAATTCTCCCTCAGCACACCCGACCCCCCAGTCATCGGCAGGCTAGTCTAATGCAAGAGAGAGGCTTTGGTTCAGTCTCAATACTGGGTTGGTTTTATTATGGCATGGCGGCATTTAAAGAGTTTCTCATTAATGCCGCTATGCTCACGAGAGGTATTCAACAAATGTTGATATCACCGTCTGAAGAAAATTAAACTCTTTACGTCTATACTGGAGCAATATCTGATTTATTTTGGCCAACAAATGATTTTGGAGTTGTAAAAACTTAAAAGAATTCGAACATCATTTCGCGTCCCATTGAACGTGCTGATATGAAACAGTTAAAGAAAATCGATACCCAAGTAATCTGTTAAGTGTTAAATCAGCGATAGGGTGTCCGCCAGCCCCTTGTTCAAACAGAGATGTAAAAGAAAATCAATAACATTCCTCTCAAATAACCCCCACTTCCCCCCTCAAGACCAAGGGACCCATCTCTTTAAAGAGTCCAGGAGGAGAAGGGGGGGGGGGGAGGGTTCTCTCGCGTGGCCTCCCCCCCCCCCTGTGTTGCAGACAAGACGCCCAGCCGGGGCGCCGCGGCGGCCCCCGCAGAAGACGCCGTTGTCGTCACCGGTTTCCGAGATGACAGCCCTCATTTATAAGATGATCCATCCACGTGCGTCGTGGGGTGGAAGAGAGAAAGAGAGGAGATAAAACGCGAACAAGATGATAGCGAGGTGGAGATAAGAGTGAATAAGAGCAATAGAAGATAAAGAGAGGACAAGAGAAACAGAAAGAAGGAGGAAAGAGCAAAAGAGAGGGGAGAGAGATGATCTAGAAAGCCAACAAGAGAGAGAGGAAATGATAAAACGAGTGAACAAGAGAGATAAATGTGAACCAAAGAGAGAAGAATAAATGTGAACCAAAAGAGATAAATGTGAACCGAGAAGAGATAAATGTGAATCAAGAAGAGATAAATATGAACCAAGAGGAGATAAATGTGAACCATGATAAGATAAAATGTTAACTAAAGGAGATTCAGAGAGATATTGAGCAAACGAGATGTGTATGTGACCAGGAATTGTTTTCGTTGGGTATGGGGTCACCCACATACATTATTTCAAAAATAGCCCATCACTGTAAATAGGTGGGCACCCCGAGTCTAGATAGCCCTAGGTTCGATTCCGGCTAGTGATGACGAAGATATTTTACTATTTGTATTAGAGGTTTTCCTCCTCTACAATTGGTATATACCTAGGCTCTAAGGCAGGAATGGGCGAATTCTCTGGGTGGCACGCAGACATTAAAAATATAAACATTAAATAAAACTTTTCTCAGCGTGGTTTAATCTTTTGAAGACATGAATATTTCGACAGCCATGTCATTCAATGTCTTGTCACAATTAACTTTGTCAAGTCGACGGTTATAAATCGTCTTGGCTCGTGCTTTATTCCATGTGTGTGTTCTGTTGAAGACAACATGTTATGTATGAACCTGACAAATATCTTGGCTATCAAAATAGGATAAAACATGTTTCAAACAAATATGGAAAATATTATTTATGTTCTGATTTTAATATATATCTTAAATTATTATTTTCTCCCCTAAAGGTGTTTTACTTTAAGTTATTGAAATTAACATGGTCTAAAACAGAAGTGGGCAACATTTTTTCAATGTAGAAATAGATGTGAGGAATAAGAAGTGAAATTCGCTACACAATGTAAAAATTGAGAAATTAGGTATGCTCAATCGAAAATTATGACATATCATTTGAAACTATTCAAAACATATAACCTTTGACTGACTATTCAGTTACAGCGGCCTCAGACGTAAATGATAAAAATTGTTCTGATTGAAAATGTAGGACGATTTGACACTAAATTTGACAACCCTGTTGTCTGACAAGTTGCCGAAACTTTGGCTGAATATCTGAACTCAATGCACGTGCAGAATGCTTCCAATTATATGCAGGGAATATCAAGTTACAATCAGCCCACACCGTCATGGAAAAGTTTGTGAGAACTGGCAAACACTAATTTACCACACTTTTAGGACCAATTCGCCACTTGTGGCGATTGGCGACAGGGTTGTCCTAACCAGGACTATGACAAATACTTTGGCAATTTAATAAAATTGCCTTCTCTAAATGTAGGCATTTAGAATATTTACAATTTGATTCGAGCTATTTTTCTAACCAACTGTTCAGGTTGAAGGCACATATAATTACTCTAATAAGGTAGGGATGAAGAAGGAACTATTTTAAAGCTAAATACCGCATTTGCGTGGAAAGAAAGAAGGAAACCATTTAAGAAAAACCTTCCTCAGCAGACCCGACCGGGATTCGAACCTCGATCTCCCCATCATCAGCAAGCCAGTCTAACATGAAAGTGACGCCCTAGACCATTCGTCCACTGAAGCGGGTGAGTCATTTATTAAATTTCATAACAGTAAAACATTTTTATTTCTTAATGCTCATTAAAAACCATAAATAAGTAATGGCATACAAGACTATTTCAAAATTCAGCTGGTCCTTTAATGGCACACTGGCCAGAAAAAGTTTCTACCCGTGTTGCGGAATTTGTCTTTATGTTTAAGGGAATATTGGCCACACGAAAACCAAAGAAAGTACCCGCTTTGGTGGCCACGTGGTCTAAAGCGCTACTCTCTCGTGTTAGACTAAACTGCCAATGACGGGGAGATCGAAGGTAGTTTTTTCCAAAATTGTTTTACAGTCTCCCGTTAGCGTAGTACATAAGCGTATAACCCAAATGGGTAGTAAGACGCGGTGCTAAAAAAACACACAAGAGAATGACAGCACTGTTTTCTCAGTAGTAACCATACATTATTATATTATTACTATTAGCACAGCGTCTTACTACCCGTTCGGGTTGTACGCACTTACTCTAATGTTTAATGATAGGTGATTGTGAGATGAAATGGAGGACCTACAGTTTAACGTGGAATCCGAACTACGGAGGAGGCCTGGTATTCCACATATTCACAAGTTGTGATTAATACACGTCTTGTCAGAGGTGAAGGAAGGGTTTGGCAATCAGATAAATCTGTGCCGGGACCGAGGAATGAACCCAGGACCCCCAGCACAGAAACCTTGACACCTCACCCCCTAGACCACCAGGTCACCAGTAACCATATAGTTCTTCAGAGATGATACCTAGTTGTAGGTGTACCAGAGATGATCTATAACGGCGCCCGAGGCATCGTTGCGTTAGAACGAGCAGTTGAAATCTCAGCAGTGTGTGCATTCATGATAGCACATAAATCTCAATTAAAACTAGGACCGTCTTTAAAACCTAGACATGTTTACTATCCTCAACGTTTCGCCGCGATATGGAATAATATGATTGACGTAGCATGTATAACGGGATAATTTGGGCAGGGGAGGATTGGGGGGGGGAGGGGGGTTACGTCGCGGAGGAACTGAGAAAACATGGCCGCTAACTTGACTATTATGGCTAAGAACAACAACAAATTAATAATCTAAGAATGGAATGGTGTGTAGTCAAGATTAACTTTTATTCCGTAGCAACCATTAGATCGCTAATTACAATCAAATATCATACCAGAGCAAAATAATCAATTAAAAAAGTGACTTCATCAGTGATAAAAAAAAGTTTTGGAGATCTAATGTTGTAAGGCAGGAATGTTTTAGTAGGTTATGGGTCTTGCTACCCGTTCGGGTTATAAGCCTATGTACTATAATTAAACCAATGTATTAGGGATTAGAAAGGTTTTTAATTTAGAGGAAGTGCACCCACATATGCGTGGAAGGAGAGTGGAAATCTAGGAAAAACATCCTTCAGTACACCCAACCAAGATTCGAACCCCGATCTCCCCGCCTTCGGCAGCCTAGTCTAGTGCGAGAGTAGCGCCTTAGACCATACGGCCACCAAAGCGTAGCTATTTAAGTTAAAATGACATTAATATAGCTTTTTAAAATGTAACCCTATTAGTAGTTTAAAATTTTTTAATGTGGCCCTTAATATCGAATGAGTTTAAACACCTGGCCTAAGGATCCACCCTCACAAATAGACAACTAAACTACCGAAAATAAGAGAGATCGGGGTTCAAATACCAGTCAGGTGTACTGAGGGAGGGTTTTTCCTAAACGGTTCTCCACTCTCCCTCCACATAGATGCGGCTATACTTTCTCTAAATAATAATAATAATAATAATAATAATAATATTAGCACCGCGTCTTACTACCCGTTCGGGTTATACGCTTTAAGTACTAATTACGCTAATGGATTAGGAATTGGGAAGGTTTAATTAGAGGAAGTGAACCCGCATTTGCGTGGAGGGAGAGTGGAAAACCATTTAGGAAAAGCCACCCCCAGTCCACCCGACCGAGATTCGAACCTCGTGATCTCCCCGTCCTCAGCAGTCGAGCTCAACACGACTAGCGCGTCAGCCAACTACGCCACCGAGGCGGGTAATATACCTAATTAATACATTTGCTTTGACTCGAACAAGTAGGGAGACACTAGAGACACGATTATCCGGTCCGGATAATAGGGAATCCGAGTGTAAATAAGTTTCAGTCTGGGTTTGCCTATATTTTTAAAACTCTGTTTTAATAGAATCAACCCATTTTCTGATTGCTGTGTAAAATAGGAATACACTAACTGTAGGGGGACAGTAAATTACTATACAGTACTTTACTTTGTAAATGTAACATCGGCTACAAAACAAGAACTAGTGAAACTAGAGCGTCAAATGGGTTACGTTATATAAACTATCGGCGTTCATAAACCCGCAAACAGTTGCCCATTCGCCATAACTCAGTCGATTGTAAAATAAGGATGAGGTGAGGAATACAAGCCCCTCATTGGTTCAACTTTTTTTTTTATTACAGGCAAAAAGGCTGGGCGCATTAAGCTGCTGCAGTAGGGAGCGCGAGTAATTTTACAGTTTTTATAGAATTGAAATTTTTTGGCCAAAATAAATCAAATATTTCTCGAGTAGGAACATAAAGCGTAGTTTTCTGCACATGATAACATCAACAGATCTTGAATATATGTCAAGGATGTCCTAGAATTTTGTCCAACTTTTTCTCTTTATTTAAAAAGTTTTGACAAAATTCCAGGACACCCTTGACATATATTCAAGATCTGTTGATGTTATCATGTGCAGAAAACTACACTTTATGTTCCTACTGGAGAAATATTTGATTTATTTTGGCCAAAAATATATAATGCTCTAAAAACTGTAAAATTACTCGCGCTCCATTCTGCAGCAGCTTAAAAGTGGCGAGACCAAGTCAAGAGGGCCACTGGTTCGATTCTTTGGAATTATTGTTGTTTGTTGTTTTAAATGTTTTTTTTTTTTTACATTTCATCTTATTTATTTATTTATTTATTTATGAGGAAAAGAACCCAAGTAATGATATGTATACTAATAATATTTTTAAAAATTAAAAAAGCATGTTACAAATTTTGAAGGAGCTTAGACATTACTATAACAAGGCGTACACCCCCACTTACGTAGCAATGAAGACTTCACACGCAACGACTAAGCATGCTTACTGAACATCGGGTGAGGAATAGGATTACATACCTGTAAAGACAGAAATAAAACACATTAATGAAATAGTCATAACCTGTGTTTTTTTTACTAAAAAAAATCAACATTTTATTACATTCTCTTCAACCAAAATATACTATTTTAATAAGTGAGATTGTCTAAAATTACTCAAAATGGTGATACCCCACTTATGCAAAGGATCCTCTTGGTAAAATTTCCCAGAAAATGCAAGTTTCGAGAAAATCAATTATTTCTCTTTCCACTATTCAGTAAGCTGCCCTTAATTTTAGGGTAGAGTTTAGGATAGGTAAAATACAAACATGTTTACTTGTGGTCAAGATTTATAACATTTTACCATATGAACAGTGTTATTTTATAGGTATTGATAATATCTATCAAAATCACCACTACAGATCACATGACTTGACGTATGGATATGTGAAAGTAGATCTAGTAGATTTTCTAGCTGTCAGATAAGGTTCTTCCAATGAAAATTAGACTGAAACGTAATAAATATGTAAAACACCTCCACATATTTTTTTTGTCCGTAGTAAGCTTTCCCCAATTTCCTGATAGTAGTTCCGCTATCAAAACACATTCAACCCCCTACATTTCCCCGTTAGCGAGACACCCGCCCCCAAACCATTTCAACCCTCTCCCCTTCGAATAATTCAAACCACGCCTTTTCCTCACATCCCAAAGGGGATTAGAAGCAAGCAGCCCCCCCTCCCCCCAAACCCCCAGATGACGTACGTGTATGTGGAGAATAAAAGGCAATTTGGTCCATCATTTGTCAAAGTCAGTCCCACGGTGGGGGGAGAGAGGGGGGGGGATGTTATCAGGGCCGAAATAGATCAGGTGCGAAGCAAGAATGTGGAAATGTAACGCCGACTTTAGAGTGTACAGAGTGTAGCTTCAATAATTCACGAAAAGGTCTGGCTTTGAATCCAGATTGGGTGCGTTAAGATATTTCTTTTCTTTCCCCCATTATATCTAAACACCAATGCGGGTACATTTTTTCTTAATTATACATTTCTCATCCTTACCATATTATTATAAATATGCGATATCTGGAACGGGTAGTAATATGCGGATCACACAAAACTAAATATACCGGGAAAGTGTGCGATACCGAATCAGATATTCCATTTTTAGGTGACACCGGGGTCGAACCAAATATTCATTAACAAGTAGCCGGCCTACGTGTTTAATCAACCACAAGGACAGGCTAGATGATATTTAGAGCGATTGTGTAATCGAGGTCACGTGACGAGCTCCAAACAAATCACAAGAAATCATCGCGAAATGCGTTGAACCTTCTTCGCCTGTAAAAACAATTTTAGCTTTGTCCGCGCTTATACATAAAATCTGCGTGAAGGACCAATTATATATATATTTTTTAAACCAACCAACTCAATCAATGCGGATGCGCCTTAAAAAAGCGAATAAAAGCAGACAGTTGCATCTAATGTTGCAAGGAGGTTAATTTTAACCATGTGTACAATGTCTCGTCTTATGTCGATTTGTTTCACTATGCAACGTAATAATTAGATAACATACATCGTGACAATAAATTAAAATATCTGTCTAGCTAATATAATATATATATATATATATATAATCAGTTGTTTTAAAGTTTGCATTTTAAGGCATTATGTATCAACATTAAACGCGTGAATAAAACTTAAGAGCGTGCATCACATTCCCATCAACTCCGTGATAAGTTTGTTAGAAATAGTAAATTTACACTAACACTATCACACGTGGATCACTTATGATTAAACATTAATAGAGATAAATATTTAATAAAAGTTCCTAATACAGAATATTGTTGAAATATTAAACGATATTTGAATACAAACTGCAGGGAAAAGGCATTTTTCAACCATTATAGAAGGGCTTCACAAAAAAGCACTGTAAAACAAATCTTAATTATCTCATAATAGGGACATACTGTAGTTATTAACAAGAAACTTTGTCGCTTTGTCCCTCAGCGTCACCGCGGAAAATGTCGAGTAATCGTTCAAATACGAATTCACCGAACAATTTCTGGCACATCGTTTTTTTCTCTTACCCCCATAATTCCTCGCGCGAGCCGAGTTGGGACTGCTATGGTCTACACTCCAGATCACCGTATCGTATCCTCGACGCGATCATGATTGCTTAGTCCAGCTTCTGGTCGGTATTTCACCGACGCGTCAGAGGGAGCCACGTGGTGAGGATACGACATGTCTGGACGTGCTACGAACCAAGGGCTGTCGCGGGTCAGGAACACACGAATTATGGGTCGTATCATTGATGGCGAAGGAACGAGGATATGATACAAGTGTGGACCCGGCTTTAGGTGCTTCAATCTAATTCGGTTGACCTGCGGTCTAGTGGTAAGGTGTCGGATTTCTGTACTGGGGGTTCGGGGTTCAATCCTCGGTCCCGGCACAGATTACCTGATTGCCAAACCCTTCCTTCAATCTCTGATAAGACGTGTTTTAATCACAACTTGTGAATGTGTGGAATGTCAGGCCTCCACCGTGGTTCGGATCCCACGTTAAACTGTAGGTCCTCCATTTCATCTCACAATCACCCTACCATTACACATTAGCGTAAGTGCGTATTACCCGAACGAGTAGTAAGACGCGGTGCTAATATTAATAATAATAATAATAATAATCTAATTTTGATAACAGGGCTATCGCTAGGTTAATCTATTATTTCGTACGTTCCTTAATTCATTGCGAACTTGTGAGTAACCTCGGTTCGAAATCGAACCCGGTAGCTGCTTCTAAACCGCCCAGGACTTGTCACGTGTTCGCTCTGCAGAGGCGGCTGACGTCACAGTAGAGAAGCTACCAGAGTTCGCACTCCGGTAAACCATGAATTATTAGCCAGGAGGACACCACAAGGCACTAGAAGAAGCGGCAAAAACCTCACGTAGTGCTTCATGGCAGACACGCACAGCTTTAATAGAAAGTGCCTTAGAGAAAATATTTTTCTAAGGTTAAGATTGATAACGCCCACGTTGGTGATCGCATGGTCTAAGGCGTCATTCTCGCAATTGACTAGACTGCCGATAAGGGGGATATCGAGGTTCGAATCCGGTCGGGTATGTTCTCGTAAATGGTTTTACAATCTCCTTCCATGAATATTTCCTTTATATTTAATCTTTCTCATCCCTAGCACATTAGTGTAATTAGCACATAGGCATATAACCCAAAAGGGTAGTAAGACACAGTGCTAAATAAATTAATAGACGCGAAAAAAAATAGTATTTTAAAGTTCGCGCATTCAAGGCCTTCATTAAAAAAAAGTACTTATCGCAAGCTCTTGACAAAAATCCCTGTACAGTGTACGTCATGAAATTGATTCCCTGTGTGTGGACGTCAGAGCTTGGTAAAGCCTCCCATTGGTCGGCACGAGCCAACCAATCCCATGCAAGAAGCATAATAGTACCGGTTCCACCCCCTTCACACATGTGACGTAACTACTGTTTAATAATGCCACAGTTAATGCTGCAACGAAACGCTAGATTCAAACAAACTGTAAATAAGGGATTTTCTGCCGGTAATGAACTTGAACATAGCAATGACTGCTTGCTATTTCCATAATCTTCTTAAGAGGGACAGGGGTTGGGGAGAAAGGGAAAGAGATAGAGAAAATTTGAAACTTGTACACAATTCAATTTGTAATAAAAGCCAAGCAGTAGGTAAGTATAATGAAGCGCTTTGAAATAAAATACTCAAGTACTTAAGAATTAACTACTTTACCTACTCTGTGAATTCGAAGCTATTTTCCGAAGCAGTGCTGCTTAACTTGACTCACCTAGACAGTCACTATCACACAGACGCCAATGTACACAATAGAAAGAGTTAGAAGAAAATGAGTATTGTTATTAGCACCGCGTCTCCATTCGGGTTGTACGCACTTACGCTAATGTTTAATGGTAGGATGATTGTGAGATGAAATGGAGGACCTACAGTTTAACGTGGGATCCGAACCACGGTGGAGGCCTGGCATTCCACACATTCACAAGTGTGATTAATAGACGTCTTGTCAGAGGTGAAGGAAGGGTTTGGTAATCATATAAATCTGTGCCGGTACCAAGGATTGAACCCCGGACCCCAACACAGAGTCCGACACCTTACTCCTAGACCACCAGGTCACCCGGAACTTTATTAATCTACATCCTGACAGGAAGATTCTTATTGACCACATTCAGAAATAAAAACAAATAGCTTGAGTCGTAAACGCAATCGCATAAACTCTCTCACATGGTGTGTTACATCTTGGAAGATAATTTTCAGAAATTTGGTTTAAGTAAACCACACTTAAGTTGATTTATTTTAGAAAAATAAACAAACATTACTAGTAATTTTATAAAATAGTCCTCCCGGTACCAATTTCGAACACAAGGTGAGAGGCGGGTACACACATAATAAATCCTTAGCTCGAAGAACTGTACAAACAATATCCCTAAGTTACGAACAGATTGTCCTTCGAAGAAGTTGTATACACACGACTCAAATAAAATATTAAAAATTTAAAACAGCTGCATCCAATATAACTTTTCTTTCTTTAAAAAAAGGATCTATCATATAATAATAAATATACATTAATAAATTTTAAATTGCATCGCATTAATTTTATTATTACTCAAGATCACAGTGAGGGGCACGAGCTGATAGCAAGAGTACAAGTTGTACAGTATTAAAATGGTCCATAGTGGTTCCCCTCCATGAAAAATAAGGTTAAATAACTCTAAAGGCTACCTCATCCTTATCTCCAACCGTGTAATTGCAAACACATACGGCGCGGATGGGTAGTAAGACGAGGTGGTAATATCCCCCTTCCCTCTTCCCGACGAGAAACGGGTGAGTGGTATCTAACATACAGCAATACGGGAGACTAATCCTTGGTTTGGCAGCCAAACTGGGTGCGCCTTCAAAATACGGACGGCTATTAATTATGTTCATTATACATTTATATGTAATAAACACAACTTCATAATTAAAATTTGTATTTAATTAAAAAAATTCAAATTTGTATTTAATTAAAAAAACTTCAAATTTGTATTTAATTAAAAAATTCAAATTTGTATTTAATTAAAAAACTTCAAATTTGTATTTAATAAAAAACTTCAAATTTGTATTTAATAAAAAACTTCAAATTAGTATTTAATAAAAAACTTCAAATTTGTATTTAATTAAAAACCTTAAATTTGTATCTAATCAAAAAACTTAAATTTGTATTTAATAAAAACTTCCATTTGTATTTAATTAAAAACTTCAAATTTGTATTTAATTAAAAAATAAATTTGTATTAATTAAAAAACTTCAAATTTGTATTTAATTAAAAAACTTCAAATTTGTATTTAATTAAAAAACTTCAAATTTGTATTTAATTAAAAAACTTCAAATATGTATTTAGTTAAAACAACTTCAAATTTGTATTTAATTAAATAAACTTCAAATTTGTATTTAATTAAAAACTTCTAATTTGTATTTAATTAAAGAAAACTTAGAAGCATTTATTGTGGATTCGCACCTCCGGCGAAAACCAAGATCAAAGCAGAAACGTAAATCACGTGACGAGTCTGAACCAATCACAATATTCCAGCCTCGTCGTCGTCCGCTGGATTCAACATTAAATAGCTTCAATTTTCCTTTTTCTACGCGACAAACTACGCTTGGTTAGCCGATTAAATATCAAAACTAGCCAACTCCATCAGTGTGCTTTCACCTATAAAGTGAGATAGATACTAGCAGACAACTGTATCTACTGTTGTGAAATGATTTGAAATAACTCGTTAAACGGAATTCGTGTGTTTCATTTCTCTGTTGATTTGTTTCATAAAACACACAATTATGGAAACGCCCGTTGTAATAATAAACTTAAAAGATTTGTTTATCTAGTAGAAAATAAAATATGTCGACATACATTTCTTATAGCGTGTGATTTGCTGCGTTACTCAAACAGATTATTCTATTAATATTCAGCAAATGTGAGAATCGAGCTTTAGACTCAAGACTCCCCTCAGCATCACCAGGGGTCAGGGAACTAATTTTTGATTTACGAGTAGCTCATATGTCTTCCCCCCCTCCCCCCCATTCCCCAAGAAAATTCTATTTTTCTAAAGATATAAAAACATAAAATATCGCTAGTCTATAAATTTGACACTCACCAGAGCGTAACAAATGAAGCCAATCTGAGTCTTTCAGAGCATTTTCCTGTTTTTTTTTGTATCACCCTTATTTCCCCTATCGGGAAGCACTTTAATTTTATTGCCGCAAGCCTCCGTCGTTTGAAATGAACGAAATAAGTGTGAGCCGAACTAGAGTTAACAGCAGACGGCGCAACAATGGATAGCTAATGTTAGTCCGGATAGAATCAGCACGGAATGGGAATAGTAACACCTTCCATCAATGTCGCCAACTTATATTATCAAAATATCACCAGAAGTTATTAAAATAATCTAGTAGCTCTTCGCTAGATTTAAAATAACGAAAAACAAATTTTATATATAGCGTTAAATTATTTTTACAAAACAAAAGAGGATGAGGACTTTTAGGAAAGCTAATATAGACTACTTTAAATTGTAATCAATGCATGATTAAAATATATTACTCTGCCATTTTTCTGTCACAAGGTAAGCCTAAAGTGTTAATTTTCTATAGTTATTTTTACCTAAAGATAGATAATACTTCACACCTCGGAGAATACTTTTAGAGCCCACTTAAAAAGAGCAGTAGAGTTACTAATTCAAAATTAGATCGGCATTTACCTACCTTAGATCTAAATTCCTTTAAAATCAAAAAACCAATACAAAAAACATTTTGATAAAGAATGTTTTCCAGTTAGCCGCTATTTGTTTAGTGAAAAAAGGGCAAAGTTGGCAACATTCACCCTTGCCTAGTTCAGCTAGAGAGTAAGTAGCTTCAAGGATCATCTCATCATCCATCAATATTTTCTTAATAAAACATTCCTTACGCTTTCTCAAGGTAATTCACATTTTTTCATACAATTTAGATATTTAAACAAACCCTTAACTAGATCAGTTTGAAGCCATTTAATTTGTTTATAAGAGGATGAAATGAATCAAATAGCCAAAGCTATTTATTATTTATGTTTTTAGTGAGGATTACTCCATCTAGATATTATATTCTGAAAATTGAGTATCAGAATATGATATCTAGATGGAGTAATCCTCACTAAAAACATAAATAATAGCTTTGGCTATATGATTCTTAAATATGCAATCCCTTACAATTATAATAATTGTACAAATGGCAACATTAAGCCAACTACCGAATCTAAGGTGACTGCGTTATCTGATAGCTCGTGCGTGATCTTAATAAAAAATCACACAATTGTAGCCGAAGATTTCCACACGTCCCTCACAGACTCAACCTTAAAATATGAGTGAAGAATGACGATTCCTGGATAGCTCAGTGATTAGAGCATTGGCGTACGAAGCACAAGGTCCCGGGTTTGATTCCAGTGCGCAGGTGTCATTTTTTAATTTTCAGAATATAAGAGGATGGTTTGACCTTGATGAGGAAATCATGTGTGTTTCAGGAAGGACTATGGGGGGCGTGTTCGAAACAGTACGCTGAGGTTCTTCAGGTCCACTTTTCTTCCGTGAAAAGGCCCACCCAATATTTACAGCTTGCACACTTGGGTCAAATATTCGAAGCTATTTTGCAAAGCGTGTTGCATCTTAGCTTGAGGCATTCTACTATTCCACTGCCGAGTATAAACACTCGCTTAACTATTTCAGCCTAGACAGCGTTGACTCTCATTTCAAAATTAACTTTTTATAATTTTCTTTTCTATTCTTCCGTGAACTGTTTTTAACATTCATCCTGGAAGGAAGATTCCTACAATTTTTAAAATAAACCAAATAGCCAGGCTCATATATTATTTATTAAAAAATTTGCCACAAAAACTATTTAAAAGTATATTTTATAATCATTTAAGAATTTATGGTTTTTGTTTTAAAAAAACGTTAGTACATTATCATGGGAAATTCTATCTTGACTTGACGTGACGTCACAGGTAGGTAAGGCCCTTTAAGTTTAAAAATCCCCAGACTTTTCTCAGTTTTTCGGGCGCATATTGACCAAGATCATTGTCAAAGATTGATAAAAAAACTAAGGAAAAAACTTTATAGATATCCTGAAACCAAACTCTGTTTCCAATCTACCGCGGTGTTCACGTCCCGACAAAGAGTGGGAGGGGTTGAAAGGGAAGTAGAGGAAGACATGATTTGAAGTATATCTCCCCCAGAACTTAAAAGACCAAGATAAAAGCCTCCAGTCCTTCAAAACGAGATAGGGTAGAAATAGAAAATTTACCCTTTACAAACCCTGCAAGGTAGAAAACTTACCGTGCATTGTTCCACTATGGTATAGCTTATAGAATAGTGCCATAGTTTAATCTGTCAAGGTAAGACTGTTTCCTTTCAGGGTTAACGAAGTGCACGTTAATTTTTTTTAATGCTATTAAAACATGTTTAAATAAAACCAAGGGGGAAAAATCACGACTAAATGTGCTTTCATTCAAATTGAAAGATTAGAGAATCAATTAGTAAAAACAAGATCATTAGAAAGCCAAATGAAAACATTGTCAAATAACGTAAGTTTTATATATACGTGTGCAAATTATTATCAATTTCTAATTTTAAAGAAATAATTAATCTATTCGATATTAAACTTTTACTAAACTTACCTACATACACTTTTACTTACTGTCGGGTGACCTGGTGGTCTAGGGGTACGGTGTCAGACTTCTATGCTGGCGGCCGGGTTCGATCCTCGGTCCCGGCACAGATTTATCTGATTTCCAAACCCTTCCTACACCTCTGACAAGACATCTTGTGAATGTGTGGAATGCCAGGCCGCCACCGTGGTTCGGATTCCACGTTAAACTGTAGGTCCTTCATTTCATCTCACAATCACCCTACCATTACACATTAGCGTAAGTGCGTATAACCCGAACGGGTAGTAAGACGCAGTGCTAATAATAATAATACTTACTGTCTTTACACTCTTTCTAGTACTTAATAAGGGTTAAAGGGTGCCGTACTAAGGCTTCTATTCGACATGGCATGCACTGCACTCTATTGCTGTCGTGCACATTTGTACAATTTCATCGTTTTGCTGCACAGACAGACACAATGTGCTTTACTAGACTTTCCTTGGTTATCGGGTACTTCTGTTTCACTTTTTCTTCAAAACACTCCACACAGACTCGGTAGTGTTCATATCTGGGCTGTTGCCGGGCCATACCAACATTGCTGTCCTATTCTTGCAGTTTGCTTGCAACACTGTGTTTTCCCTGTGGCATGGTGCACCATCTTGCATGAAAATCCCATCACCTGTTGGGAACCATTCACTCGTCATAGGTACCACACACGTTTCTACCACCTCCCTGTATTGTCCAGCATTCATGTTTCCCTGAAATACATGAATCTTACCAGTCTCATAAATTGGAATCCCTCTCTCCAAATCACAACTTTAGTGGAGGGCGCTTTACATTTTTCCTGAAAGCCTCTTCTGGCCCTCTTATTACGTACTGGGGTTTTCTTCAGCAACAGAGATAATCGTCTCGTCACAGAACAATACCGGAAACAAGTATTTTTCGTTATTCGCTTGACAATAAGCAAATTAATGAAAAAGCAAAATGAAAATTACTTCAAAACTTGTGTTATAATATTGATAATTTTACTTTTAATACATTTTTGGTACTTTATTTATCTTTCCCCGGTCTTCAGATATCCAGTCCTTGTGTGACATGGCCCAATCAAGGCTTTTTTAAAAAAAATCATGGCAGGTGTCAACTTTCACTTTTTTTACGAGGCCTTCTTGCTTTTAATCCACCTTCGGAAAGCCTACGGCGGATAGTGCTAGCAGATACCTCTCGTCCGTGTTCCCGAGCAATCGCCTGAAGCTGAGTTGATGTCGTGCTTCGTCTCTTACGCTGTTCTAGAAACAAAATTATATTTAAAATGGGCGATATCACACGTTTTCTACCGCACCTGCCCACTCGTTGTGGTGTGGTACATTTATGATCCGTCATCTTTTGTAAGAATCGCGTAACATAACTGGTACTTACTCCTACAATCTGACTAACTTGAGCTTTTGTTTTACCTGCAGCTTTCGAAAAGACTTCAATTTGTGCTCTCTTTCGCGGTGTGACGACATCTTTAGCTTCGCCCATCTTTATTACACTGAGGTCTCCTTACAACTGTGAAAAGAAAGAACTCCAGACCACTTCCCCCCCCCCCCCCCCCCACACTACCTGCCATACTCATCGTTACTCCGGCCAGAGGATGAACTACCAGAACTATCGCCAAGCACAAAACAAAGCAGTCAATAAACAAAGGCAAGTGGAAGGAGCAAGGAGGAGTTTTACTTTCAAATACAAAATAAAATGTAGGGCAAAACTTGACCGGATATGGAGCAGAAATATGTATAAGACTATGACGTACTCAAAATACAAATTCCAGCTTAATTAATTACTGCTAACCAACACCAAACTCGAATTTTATCACAACAAACACCAAAAACATGAAAATTGCTGATAATTCGAACGTCTGTAGAGTGATGTTAACAGATAATCAGATGTTGAAACATACAGTCCGATTTTTTTTTAAATAAATTTGCTAGCTAAGGGTTGAAGTGTTGAAGCCAAACGATAAAGCCCGAGTTTGCTTCGTTTGGACTTCAGCACCCATAATGGTCTTCGCATGTTCGAAACATTTTGAAGGAAGAGTAAAACTTTGATATAATATAAACATATTTGAAATATATAAATCACCAAATGTGATATTTTCAACAAACTAACATATTTAGAACAGACTAGAGATTAAATGACATCTATAACATGGATAAATTCAGATATGTACAATAGCTAAACAACGCAAGAGTGTGCTTTTTTCTCTTTTTAATGGACAATCTAAAGATTAAAACCAACTACAATTTTTATTAATTTGTTTAGCACCACGTCTTACTACCTGTTCAGGTTATACATTTTTATTTATTTGAGGTATTTAACGTGCACTTTCTAAACCGAATGAGTATATCAGCACACGACTTATAAATGATATTAAATCTAGAACAAACACAACATCCAGGCCCCCGGTCGTTAATTCATCACCGTAGAAGGGGAAACCCACGTTTCCCCAATGAAAAAGTTTCCAGCCATGCCAGGAATCAAACCGGAGACCCTTAGTTCAGTATAAAGACACAATACCAACTGAGCTAAGGTGTCTGACTTGTAAAGAGTATCAATCAATGTTGGCTGAAAAAATGTTTGTTTTCTATAAAAGGCCCTTTCTATGAAAATTGGACTGTGGCATAGGTATCTAAAGAAAAAAACTGATTGATGGAGGGTGGGATTGGGGGTTCCGGAGAAGAATATAACAAAAAGATACCGGGGTAGTCAGGACATAGAGACGGGGGAGGGAAGCAGGGAACAGCGAGAAATACCATTTCTGGGGGTATCGGTTTCCAAAATACTCCAGAGAAAGATTGCAAGAGGACAGAAGAGATGAGAAGAAAGAACACAAAACTCTCTCAAGTCTTCAAATGAAACGAGACACTTCTCTCTCTCTCTCTCTCGGAGACGGGATGGGATGCTATCGGATTGCCTCCCATCTTCTATCATTTTCATGGGAGCAGGCGAGAGGGAGGGGGAAGGAAATATTTTCAAAATACGAGCGAGGGAAAAGCACCTAAACACCGTCCCAATACCTTACAGGATTATTCTGCATTTAGTTACAATAAAGAGAGCGGGGAGGAAGGTGATATTTTAGAGAAAATGTACCCTTATTTGAGAATAAAAGGAGTATATTTGGAAGGGTAAAACACACTTGAGGGTAGTTTATTTATATCTGAATTTTGTGAGATTTATTTCAGTAAAATGTTGTAATGGACGACTCGGGAGTCGAGGGCCGTTCACACGTCACCTTGTGAACCACGATTTCTTGTCAGGATAAAGGGGTACGCTGATGATTACTAAACACGATTGAAAACGGAATATTCAAGGTTTTGATTATTAACAATAAAACAAATACATACACTAAGTTAAAATTTAAACTGTCATTTAATTATTTAAGAAGAGAAACACACAGTTAAAAGAGAACTAAATTAAATAATAAAATTAATACTATGGAATACATGATAATTATTTACATATTTAAAGTAGTCACTAATAATGTTCATTGTCAACACAGCTCACAAATTAACATTCGATGTCTATGTCACTTGTCTCATTTACGTAAATCCTCCACTGGTTCACGCGCACGACCCACCAAGATGACCCACGCCACATGAACTCCGGACATGCTTGCCCATTCCCGGACACGCTGGCCCACTCCCAGACACGCCGGCCCATTCCCAGACAAGCTGGCCATTCCAAATACGCCAGTCTACTTCCAGGACACGTCGGCCCATTCCCGGACACGCCAGTCTACTTCCAGACACACCGCCAGTCCGACACGCCAGTCTACTTCAGACACACCGGCCCAGTCCCGGACACGCCAGTCTACTTCCAGATACGTCAGCACAGTCCCGGACACGCTCGTCCACTCCCCAGACAAGCTGGCCCTTTCCCAGACACGCCAGCCTATTCACCGCATTAGTCTGAACTCAGACTGGGGTTCCTCTGCTGACCACTAACTATATATAGAGACCGCATCAGAGTATTTAAGTCCCCAATTCCAGAATACCAAGTTCGAAGAAAATGTACCTAAGATATTCTCAATGTGTTACTATCCTTTAAAGTAGTCTCCCCCCCCCTCCCCCCTTTAAGCCCCTTGGCAGTAAGGCTGGCTGAATAGATGTTAAACAAGGATGGAGAGAGATAGAGAGAAAAAATAGATAGGGAAAACAAATGGCTACCGCACCCGCCCCACAAACCGCAACCTCGTTACAGTTAGTTTACCATGAAAGGCCGCACTCTTACCTTGACAGACGACCCTATGACCCTATAAACTGCACCTTTCAGGGTTAACGAAGGATAAATGTGTCGTTATATTAATTTTTTTATATAATGTAGAGTTTATTTCTACGTAAATCTGTTATACTGTACATAAAAAAACTTGGCATTATTTATTTTAGCCCTTTGCACGTAAAAAAATAAATCAAATCAAAGCCTAAAGTATCATAAATTCACACCCATCAAAACGAAGAGAAACGGGATAGTCAAGAGAGAACAAGAGATAAAAAAATATTCAGCATAAACTATAACTCAATATAACGATTGAACCGCGAGAGAGAGAGAGAGTAACTATAAGAAAAAAGAACGTAACTGGGGTTAAATTGAATTAAAAAAAAAAAATTGGAGCGATTGTAATTTAAGACGCAAGGAAACTTCCTTGCGTGAAAACTCATTTCGACACTTTATATCCACCACCCTTACATCTGTTTTTTTTTACCAAGAACTTTATTAGATTTATTGCTCTAGAGATTTACGTGCACGTCTGGCGTTCATAATTCGGTTCAATATGCATCCAAGTGCTATTTATAGATTTATTCTCTCTCGGGTTTTTAGAGCTAAAAATGACCCTTTTTTTTCTTTGTCATGTTCGAGGACAGACATTTTAAAATCACAGATGAGATCCGAAGAAGGTAAACACGGAGTTTTGTAGGAATCATCATCAACTGTTTCTACCCTGTGGCCGGTTCAGTTTAGTAAAATCTCTCCAACTTCCTCTTTCTTCACTATACATATATATTCCCTTTATTTGCTTTCACTATTTGGGGTTTTACATATTTTCCCAGATGGGGTCAACCTGAAATGTGAGATTAGTTTTCAGAAAGAGATGATTTTACTTTAACATAATGTTACAGAAGAGGAAAAGGGAAGATTAGACGTGTTCGACATTAAAAAATGTTTTTTTAGCACCGTGTGTTACTACCCGTTTAAGGTTATACTAATGACAGTAATGTGTTGGGAATTAGGAAAATCTAAATTAGAAGTGCACCCGCATTTGCATGAAGGGGGAAGTTGAAATAAATTGAGGGAAAACCACCCACAGTGCACCCACTCAGGATCGAACCTCAGTCTTCGACAGTCTAGTGACTTTAGTCCAGCACGAGAGTAGGGCTTTAGACTATGGGGCCACAATTCACTTTTTATTCTATTTTATGGCATATTATGAATAATTTGCAATTAAATGTTCCAGCTCACAATTCAGTTTTTTAAATATATTTTTGTGAAATTTCTGTTTTTCCCTTTTATTTCACCCCGACACAAAAATTTCCCTGCACTTTCTCAGTCCTCCCAGTTTACCTGGTGCTCGTAAGCCTCGTTCCACTACAAAGCAAATGCATTGTTCCTTAAAATTCGCCTTCCTCAAACTGTTACCTTATATT
This sequence comes from Timema cristinae, assembly GCA_039000515.1. NCBI lineage: Eukaryota > Metazoa > Arthropoda > Insecta > Phasmatodea > Timematidae > Timema > Timema cristinae. The sequence goes on along the minus strand of JBCFYV010002255.1, from coordinate 7,499,031 downwards.
AAATAGTTAAGGAACCGATAGTCCTTTCCGACACTAGAGCGTAACGAAAGCCTCCACGCGAGGCGTCAGCTCTTCTAACCTACCCCCCCCCCCCCCCCCAACACTTTCAAAAAGTTTCATGTTGAGGCTATAAAACAAAAGACGCGCCGACGGGGATAAAGTGGAAGAGAGAGAATAAAGAAAAGGAGTGAAGGAATTAATAGCGCCTAGGACTTGATCCGAGTTAACGGCCGGGTTCCTTATTGCGTGCCGTATCCCGAAGGCACTTAGAGCTCATCTAGCACCACGGATAAACGATGGCCGGACGTGTCTGCCCTTATCTTGGAGTTTGAGCCCATCCTCTTGGTTTCTATTTTTTTTTCAGTGGGGGGGGGGGGGGGTCTAGCTGCTACACTGTTACGTACGAAGGAGCTTTTAGAACCCGCACCCTTTGCTACGGTCAACAATGGATAGGTATTGATATCATCTATCAAAAGTGACAGCTGAAGATCACATGACTTGAAGTACGGACACGTGGGAGTAGATCTAGTAGCTTTTCTGGCTGTCAGATAAGGTTCTTCCTTTAAAAATTGGACTGTAACGTTAGAAAAAGGGGTGATGGATAGGAAAGAGGAGCACACAAGAGATTATTTCCATCATGCTCCAGGGATGTCTAAGGTTCGAGCCTCGGGTACATACTCCGTATTCGTAAGAAGACTCTAGAGATGACAGAATCGTTAGGCCTGGGGGTCGTTCCACTCTTTAGGGTTGGGTTGAGACGTAGTCTAATCCTCCTCTAGTGGCGGCCGCATCAAGCCGGACAGGAAAGAAGGCTCTTCCTAGCCGCCCAAAGCCGCTACAGGGTGATTCCATGTTGACGGCCCCGGGGCAACGCCATTCCTTGCTCGGCTGGCGGTGGTCCCGACCTTCTACTCAAGAGGGTGTTAGTCGACTAAATCCCTGTGGTATGGAGGAGGGGGAAATGTGATGCACCCCACCCATCGTACACTATGCGGTTGGTGGTGCGTACCATCGACCTCAGTGGTCTTGGGGTAAAGTCCTCGCCTCAGGTCCCGATGTTCGTGGGTTCAAACCAGGCCAGGATCAATTTGATTTCTGAGCGATACAAATCCGAAGCACAACTTCCTTCGGAGGGGAAATAAAGCCGTAGGTACAGGGTTGTGTGTTTCAAAATGTTCGCTGCGTGGTTTGCTTGAACACGTGGTCCCGCCCAGAAGGCACGGCAACGCAGGTTATAGGGCACCTTGTGACGGGGGTGCTTGATCCCTTCGTGGTCGCCAGTAGTTTCACCCCCGGGGCGCCAAGCTATGCTCAGAGCTAGATAGTTTACTCGGAGGTGGACTCGACAGGAACAGAGCACACACGGTCTACGATGTTCCGATCCGTAAGATCAGTAGTTCTAAGTGAAAGGACTATCATTTCGAGCGGCCACGGAGAGCCACGTATAGGAAGATCGATGTGCGAACCGAAACGAAAGCATCAACGATAGTCAAGGAAACTGTCGCCATTTTGTTAACGTATCGTATTCTTCATTGATCTACCTAAATAACAATAAATGAGAACTTATTTAAAAAACTTTTTTTTTACTTAAAAACACACTAAACAATAAAATAGTTAAAATATTACATGTGTTTATAGAATTTGCTTAAATTGTTCGGCTGTGGTTGAAACGTTATCACGTGATTAGAGCGGAGAGTGCACATAATTTTATTCATACCGACTCTAGGACTAGAAGGGTAAGGAGTTTGCGGAGTAGATAGACTAGGCTTTACGTTACATTCATCTATTCCCGCCATAAAGAGGCACTTACTTATACGAAGAAATGTCGTACTCTGCCCTTCCCCTTCACCATTAACCGAGCCCAACGCGCTTTCACTTTCTTTCTTTCTCTTTTTTTCTAAACCGAGCAGCATAATCTACTTCTCTCAGAAGACCGAGACTTGCGAAATGTTTGAGGCAGAAAGAGATTTCCTAGCTTGGTCCGCGCGACGACCAAAGGTAAAACACGCCACTTCTGCTCAAGGGTTTTAAAGCTCCCCGTCTTTACCCCCCTTGTCCCTCTCCATCTTCTACCACGAGATGATGGCCAGCACATCCATAGGTAATTAGAGAGTACTTAACTTTAGTGGTAGACTATAAAAGAGAGGCGATAACAGTGTCGGCGGTGTTGCATAATTGGCAGGTTTAAGAGGTCTACCTAGGTAGCCGAGATACTGCCAATCTGATGTTTCATGTTGTGCTTAGGTTAATATTTACAAAACCATTAACAGTACACGAATTTGGTGTTTAATGGTATGAACACAAAACTATTTTCTATGAGCATTATATATACTTATACACATAGTTCAAAAGTTGAAATTTTTCACTCTGAAAATTTCAATAAGTCACACATTTCGATTGATCATTAACAGATAAATGCCCGGGAAACTAGAGGTAAATGTTATAGGAGCGTAGAATGAATGGATCTTTGCGAATCGAATTATGTTATTTAATAGCAGGGGTCACAACACAAATTGTATTGCAATTTGTATTTTTCTCCTACCCTGTTTGTTCTCCTCATAATGGACAGCTTCACGCAGGAACGTTATAAAACCATTTGATTTCTGGCCGCCTTTAGGAATGTCTGCTTGCCTATTCTAACACCCTAAACCGGAAAGGTCATCTCGCTTTACCAGACTCGTAAAGCCTGAGTTCTCCCACTCATGAGTATAAAGGTTAGGTAGTCTTTAAACAACTAGGCAGCTTGTGTATACCTCCACCTCCACCTCATTCTCATACATTCCCTCTTCTGCCACACAACACTTACGTTCTCCTGCAACTATTCTGCACAGTGCGGCAATTAGATTGTTGTAGGTCCTATCCACAGTAAAGGTTTATATCAATTAAACTGTGTCCAATCAGTGCGATTTAAAAAAATATTTTAAACGACTTTTCTAAATAACGGACACTTCCTAATAGAAGACTTTTTTAAATCCCGGAATGTGTCCGCTATTAATAGATTACACTGTAATATACTTACCATTTTTACGAATCAATTAAATATCCTGATTTGTGAATAGCTTGTAAAAAAAAATCAAACTAGGCAAAATATAGCATGGGTAGGATTTGATAACGTCATCCTAGTGTCAATGACCTCAGGGATGGGGCACAGGGGATGATATAACTGTGGAGTGTAGGAGGAGAGGAGAATCAGTGGGTCATATAAATTAAAAAGTTAAGGTATTTTCAATAACGGTGGCACTTCAGGCGGGCAGGACTTGAGGTATTCCTGGTGGGAGGTGAATTCCACTAACTACTTTGAAATATACTCTATAGTGTGTTTCTAATCATTTGAGAATACAATCTCTTTTGAATAACTTCGCTTACATCGAGTGAAATACAAACTAAAAATCTATTTACATGGACCATAGAGGAAGGCGGACGCCAAGGTGTCAATCTCTTCTTGTCTGGTTTGCTGATGACGGAGAGGTAAGTGGTTGAATCCTCTAAATTCTACCTCAATCACCCCTAACCCATGACTCGTAGTAAAAACGTAGAACATAAAAATCAGTAATTTCAGTAAAGGGTTGTTTTTTTTTTGTTTAAAATTTCAATTATTTTTCCTCCACCCAAATAACAGTTTTCTCAGACTCATGTTTGGCTATCTCAAGGCTATAAACGTCGGAGAATTTCAACTGATTGTTACTCTCTAAAAACTATATTATATATATATAATTCAATATTAGTTTTCCCGTGCCACACATACAACCTCTTCCTCTCCCCGATTGCAACCCTAATAAAAGTGCTAAAAACAAGTCATCCCCTGTGCCAGAAACAGGCGGCTTCATACTCATCAGGAGAAAAGGTTCAGCGTCTAAAGAGCTAGGGAGGGAGAACATGTAATTTAAAGGCGTTTGTCTTCTGTAAGATAAGGAAAACGACCGTAACTACATTGTTGTATTAATGAAGTTTCTCTTTAGAAATTTGGAGACGCCTACTCAAGAGCCGTCTCACCCACAGATAACACCTAACTTAGGTAGGTAATACAGCTAGAACCAAACGTCTCAAGAGCCCGTCTCACCCCACAAATAACCCTAACTTAGGTAGTTAATACAGCTAGAACCAAACGTCTCAAGAGCCCGTCTCACCCCACAAATAACCTCTAACTTAGGTAGTTAATACAGCTAGAACCAGACGTCTTAAGAACCCGTCTCACCCCACAGATAACATCTAACTTAGGTAGTTAATACAGCTAGAACCAGAAGTCTCAAGAGCCCGTCTCACCCCACAGATAACATCTAACTTAGGTAGTTAATACAGCTAGAACCAGAAGTCTCAAGAGCCCGTCTCACTCCACAGATAACACCTAACTTAGCTAGAACCAGACGTCTTAAGAGCCCGTCTCACCCCACAGATAACATCTAACTTAGGTAGTAAACAGCTAGAACCAGAAGTCTCAAGAGCCCGTCTCACTCCACAGATAACATCTAACTTAGGTAGTTAATACAGCTAGAACCAAGAGTCTCAAGACCCTCTCACTCCACAGATAACACCTAACTTAGCTAGAACCAGACGTCTTAAGAGCCCGTCTCACCCCACAGATAACATCTAACTTAGGTAGTTAATACAGCTAGAACCAGAAGTCTCAAGAGCCCGTCTCACTCCACAGATAACATCTAACTTAGGTAGTTAATACAGCTAGAACCAGAAGTCTCAAGAGCCCGTCTCACCCCACAGATAACATCTAACTTAGGTAGTTAATACAGCTAGAACCAGAAGTCTCAAGAGCCCGTCTCACTCCACAGATAACACCTAACTTAGCTAGAACCAGACGTCTTAAGAGCCCGTCTCACCCCACAGATAACATCTAACTTAGGTAGTTAATACAGCTAGAACCAGAAGTCTCAAGAGCCCGTCTCACCCCACAGATAACATCTAACTTAGGTAGTTAATACAGCTAGAACCAGAAGTCTCAAGAGCCCGTCTCACTCCACAGATAACACCTAACTTAGCTAGAACCAGACGTCTTAAGAGCCCGTCTCACCCCACTGATGACACCTAACTTAGGTAGGTAATACAGCTCGAACCAGACGTCTCAAGAGCCCGTCTCACCCCACAGATAACACCTAGCTTAGGTAGATAATACAGCTAGAACCAGATGTCTTAAGAGCTCGTCTCACCTCACAGATAACACCTAGCTTAGGTAGATAATACAGCTAGAACCAGACACCTTAAGAGCCCATCTCACCCCAGTGATGACACCTAACTTAGGTAGGTAATACAGCTAGAACCAGACGTCTTAAGAGCCCGTCTTACCCCACGGATAACACCTGCCATGAAAGTATATATAGAAGCATATCTAGCTGTATGAATGAGTAGACCCTTACGAAGATTGGAACTACATGACTCCACAGGGCAAGTACAGCCATTTGACATAAGGTTGTCATTGTAAGAGTCCCGCCACCCAACATAAGGTTGTCTGTGTCAATGTGACCGCGTAAGAAGGCAGTGTACGGGTCGATAGAGCTCAGTAGCGAGCAAGTATTAATTACTAGGAGATTGATGATCAACTTCCTAAGGGGTTGCTTCAGATCCAATGTTCATTACCGGAGGGAAAGGGGGGGGGGGTAGGGGAGGCAGATTGCGGGAGGGTGCACCCCACCATCCATTACAGTGAAAAGGGAAGGACGAGAGTTTCATAAAAGGTGGAATGGCTTCTCCTCCATAAATCCTGTGAACAATGTCATAGCTATAAGTCCAATTTAGAAAATACAAACATATTTTTGCGATCAACATTAATAAGATTTTATTAAACTATTATTGCTACTTTGTAATAACATTTTATTTACTACTGTTACTTTTTGATGATATTTTATTAAATTATTGTTATTTTATAGATATTAATATTTATTATTATTATTTAGCACAGCGTCTTACTACCCTTTCTGGTTACAAGCACCTGTACTAGTGACGCCAATAGTTTGATGATGATTAAGCTTGAATTTAGAGGAAGAGAACCCGCGTTTGCGTGGAAGAAGATTGGAAAACTCACTCTCAGTAGACCCGACTGGGAAGTGAACTCCAATCTCTCCATCATCGGAAGTGTAGACTTATCAAGAGATGGCCACCATAGTGGTTAGGTATTAATAGTAGGCCTATCTATAAAAAGTGACTACTGCAGATCATACAACTTGACGTATGAATACGTTAAAGTATATATATACCCTGATTTTGGTAGGATGAACAGTATCTGATTGTTACTCAAGTTAATTAAACCATTTTAATATATCCATACGTCGAGTAATGTCATCTGCTGTCATTTTTGATACCTTTAAAATAACACAACTAATTTAGTTAAATATTATCACTGTTGAACATAAAAAAAAAGGTTTAAAGTTTTCTAAACTGATCTTTCAAACAAAAATCAAGGGCAGTAATTTTTCTATGTCAAAAAGAGGTCAATCTTATGAAAATTGTACCAAAGTCCCCACGGCTGAGTGCGTAAAAAATTTAAGATGAAAAATGTTATATAAAAGGGCTAATCACTGGAATATACTAAGCACGATGGAGATACCTTCTCGTATTAAGAGCGTCCATCGCTGCAGCAGTCCTAACTCAGATCTCGGGAGGTATGGAAGTGAAAGGTATGATAAAATACCTAGGATAATACGTCAGAAATGTGTGCAGTGCATTCGTATCTGAACGATCACTCGACATTTCCCGACGGGGGCAGAGAGGGATTGAAAAAAAAATTATCTTCAATGGGAACTATGTGCCGATTCTCGTGTACAGGAATCATTTTTTAAATCAATTTAAATTAAAGCTTGCAGTTAAATTATTTGGGGTTATTTAACGTGAACTTTCTGAACCGAAAGAGCACACGACTTATAAACCAGCTCAAATCTATAAAATACACAACATCCAACCCCCGGTCGTTAATTCAGCACTGTGAAAGGAGGAACACACATTTCACCAATGATTAATCTTTTCGGCCATGCCGGGAACCGAACCCGAAACCTTCAACTCAGCACACAAACACACTACCAACTGAGCTAAGGTGTCGGACCGAGAAGTTTACAGTATATAAAAAAAAGTTAAAATGTCTCAAATTAACAAAAATTCCAGCATTTTTTTTAGTTTATTTATTTGCTCAATTCCTCGTGTTTTACCGGTTCATGGCAGGCCTGAGGTAAAGTTAGTTTAGTGTCGTGTTGTGTATTAATTACACCATGTTTAGAAAATATATCCCCGATTAAATAAATGTCTCCCTCTCTAAAGGAAAATTTATATATATATATATATATATATATATAATATATATATATATATATATATATATTATTTTCCTTTAGAGCGGGAGAAGACATGACAGCACCACGTGACCGGCGGCCGATCGTTACCAACGCATCCAAGTGACGTCACGTAAGAGCCGCCATTTTTTTTTAAATCTATGGCGACCTTTGTTTCCCAGTCTTACTCCCCACCCCTTAGGTCCCAGGGGGAGAATATAGACGTGACGGTTACAGACCTCGGCGTGATGCATACTGATGTCCCTTTAAAACATCTCTTCCCCCTTTAACACAGACCGGTGGCCGCATGGTTTAAGGCGAATGAGTATTGGGGACGCGAGAAAAGATCAGGGATTTTGCAGATTTTGGATCAAAACCTTTTTATTTTTGCCAAAACAAATCAACTATTTATCCAGTAGAAACAAAGAGTTTAACTCTCTCTATACGCTTTAGTACTAATTATGTTAATGGGCTAAGAATTGGGAAGGTTGAATTTAGAGGAAGTGAACCCGCATTTGCGTGGAAGGAGAGTGGAAAACTATTTGAGGGAAAAACCACCCCGAGTTTAACCGAACGAGATTCTAACCTCAATCTCCACGTTCTCGCAGTATACTCAACACAAAACTAGTGCGTTAGCTAACTACACCACACAGGCGGGACTGGTTCGTATTATGCCTCACATTTTTCGCACGACGTGACGAGACTTAACTAACGATGTGTATTCATCAAGAATTAGGTTAATTTTTTTTTAATAATAGAAATCATAGCGTTACATACCGCACCACACAAAGAATAGGACTCTGAAATTAACGCTCTGGAATGGGGGTAGGGGGGTTAAAAAAAATCAACAAAAACCTCCAAGTCATGACTTTTTTTTTTGTTCATCAGATCCGGCATTCAATCTTCACAATAGAGTCCCTCAGAGTTTCTATGAGGTTGAGAGGAAAATAAAGGTGGTTGGAGGAGGAGGGGGGGGGGGGGGACATACGCGTGAGGGAACGCACATGAGCAATATGCTAATAACGTCCTCCGCGCACGCGCACACAAGAGCCACTGATTAGCCTTCCTATCTCCCCCCCCCCCCCACAATCCTTTTCCAACCACCTTTACATGGCATCGCAATTCACAGGAGCGACTCCCAGTCAATTCCAAAACTTTTAATTGAATTCCAAACCTCGGGTAGGGAGTAGAGGACGCGGCGAAAGGAGACAGCTGAAGGTCACCCCTGCCTCCCCCCTTATGGGTGTTGTGGTCAGGAAGTTGGCCGAGGGTGGTGGAAAAGGATTTTTTTTTCTTTTTTAAAGGACGTGTGAGAATATGAGCCAACCCTCTCCCGCCCTTATTTTCTACCTACGTAATTAGCGTACTAGCCAATCATATTTAGTTTCTCAACCCCCCCTCCTCCAACCAACAGAATACACCGCATCGTCGAAGCTAATGTCTTAGTATTTTGTATTAACGACGCTGCTTACTTGGAGAGTTTGAAGCTGTTTTGTCAAGAAGGTTGCATCTTAACTTGACGCACATAAACATTCCAAGGACACCCGCAGTATTTTTCTCCAGGGGGTAGCTTCATAACACCTGTCACCAGGACTCTTTCGATTTGTTGGTTCCGACACTGGTCACTAGAGGTCCAAGGGGCAAGGTGTAAGTCATATATAAGCTGCTTGTGCGTATGAACACACAGAGTGCCAATACAAATTAATAGTGCCGGTCGCATAAATATAGCAGTAGCAGTAATTCACAGTGCCACTAACTGAAATCTGTAGTTCAACTAAGCTGTATCATATAAACTTATATCTTCAGTGCCGAAGATAAGATTACTTTAATAAATCGCGAGCAACACTAAAGGCCTTATTTATTAAATTATTATTATTATTATTAGCACTGCGTCTTACTACCCGTTCGGGTTATACGCACTTACGCTAATGTGTAATGGTAGGGCGATTGTGAGATGAAATGGAGGACCTACAGTTTAACGTGGAATCCGAACCACGGTGGAGGCCTGGCATTCCACACATTCACAAGTTGTGATTAATACACGTCTTGTCAGAGGTGAAGGAAGGGTTTCGTAATCAGATAAATCTGTACCGGGACTGAAGATTGAACCCCGGACGCTCGGAACACAAGCCCGACACCTTACCCCTAGACCGCCAGGTCACCCATATATTTATTAAATTAACATATCTGATAATAATTCCGTATAATAATAATAATAATAATTGGCTCTCGATCACGGGCTATAAATACCAATTATGTCATCAAAATACCGTACCGTTTTAATTAATGCTCGATCACGGGGCAATTATCAGCTAATCAAACGGCATCACTTCAATCGGCACCCATCGCCGATGCGTAACGTTTTAATCGACGCCCAATGCGGACCGATTAAATCAATAACGCGATAAAATGTCGACAATAGTTTAAAATGTAGTGAAAGGTCTTACTCGGAAATACGTCTGGGTGATGTTGTGATCATATACTACGATTGTAAATCTGCTAATTGTTAAATGTTGGAAGAAAAGAATTGTAAGGAAAACTAGTAGATTAAAAAAATGTTAAATGTTTTCATGTGAAAGAAAACATAATTCCAAAGAGAAAGAGGGGGGGGGGGGAGACTGCCCCCCCCCCAACACTCACCTTACTGCGGACAACCATACAGCCACCGAAGCGGTTATTATTTGTCCCCTTAAGTAAATGTGTTATAAAACAAACCCCGTACAGCCAGCCACCTCATGTTAGAAGGGTTTTGGGTTCGATATTCGTGAAAGCTGAAAAATCTATAATTCGTGAAATTCATGGTTTCGCATTTTACAGTGCTGTTTTAACGGCTAGAGGAATGTGTGTCGTGTCTGTACTAAAATTTAAATTAGTTTGTAAGTCGTGTGCTGATGTCAGTATGTTAAGGTGGGGATGCGAGAAAATGTCAGCATTTTTTTATTTTTCATAGGAAACTATTTTTTCGGCCAAAATTAATATCTGTCATGAGCATGGCGACATTAGACGACAAACTTTTTAAATAAAGAGAAAAAGTTGTCCTTAAATTCCAGGAAATCCTTGACAGATTTTAAACGAATGTTGATATCACAGTGTGAAGAAAATTAAACTATAACTTATGTTTATACTGGAGCAATATTTGATTTATTTTGGCAAAAAAAAAAAAAAAGTTTTACCATAAAAACTGCAATATCGCTGGCCTTTTCTCGCGTCCTCTTCGACCTGAACTTTAGAAAGTAGACGTTAAAGCCTTCATCTCATATTTTATATAAAAGAACTATTCTTGACTAGAAATTCGAACAAAGGTAATCTGGAAACCCAAGACTTTAAGATAAGAGAAGGCAGATTTCAGGGTCGACAACAAATGAATCACAAGGGGGAGGAATGGTCATCGGTCAAACCGACGGTTACAAAACCCTTCAGTTGAATGGTTGGCGCGGGGGAGGAGGGACGACGACGACGACACCGGTGCAAGATGAAAGAAAGTGGGTTGGTGACAGGAACGTATTTTTTAAATTAAAAGAATAAAGCCGATAACATGAATTAAAGAGTACGGTGCACCACACAGACCATAGATATCCTTTACCTAAAATAAAAATGAAGATATTTGTCTAAAAACTCATAAAATTTGATAAATTAAATAATATACTTTATTGCCTAAAACTGATTGGGGGGAGGGGGAAGGAAGGCACACAGCATTCTACTAAATAACATAAATGAAATAATAAGCACTGTTGCAAAAATATTATGAGAGAAAAGTGACATCTCTGTTCACCAAAGAGCATTCATAACAATCAACCCCATTTAAAAAAACTTCTAATTAATTAATATATATACCAGTCGCTCAGAAAATGTTGGTTTATTAAAATATATTTCTAAATGGAAGACATTTTTTAGTGGTACGGGTGTTCTACAATTTTACAGCGATATGTTATTTAGTAACTCAAATAGTTGCAGAGATAAGTACCCTCAAAGATATTTTCACTAGAAAATGAAAATTGTTAAAAGGGATTTCAATAAAGTTTTTTTTTTCTCTATTTATGCCCTTCAGTATTGGGGAAAATTTGCAAATTGCCCGAATGGGTAGACAGTAGTCCTTGGGTTAAAGGTAATAATAAAAGGATGATAAAACTATATACAACTAGCTACAACTTGATTCACCATGACTAATATAGGGGATCGAAACTCGCCGGATGTTTCGAGATAATTTTGACTAAATGATTTTCCACTTTATCTACATACAAATGTAGATACACTTTCTCTAAATTATACCTTTCTCATACTATCCCTAAAGTGTGAACACGAAGTTAGTTCATAAGGCTATTGAGACGTGAAGAATTGAAAAAGTAGTAGACATTTCAGTCAAGACCTTTATAGAAATCTTTAAAAAACTTTTGATTTGATTTGTGGAAATAATTTTTTCTTTCTCGCACACTCGGTTAGAGAAAGTATTGATATCGTAAAAAAAAACCTTGAAATTTTGATAAATATCGACGTTTCATGGCCCCCTGAAACAGAAAAATATATTTTAGCGATGCCGCCTGTCTGTGTGTTTGTATCTGTGCATAGAGCCTAAACCATTTCATCGATCAAGCTGAATTAACGGCACGCTAGTTTGGTTTAACTGATGAGGTCAGGATTCATATTCTGACTGGCGGTTCTGGGATTGATTTTCCCTAAATAATTTTCCACTCTCCCTCCTTGCAACTCCGGGTAAACTTAATCTTAATTCAACCTTTTTCGTCCATAACACATTAGCGAAATTAGTACACATGTTTATAACCCAAACGCATAGTAAGATGTGGTGCTAAATTTTTTATAGCCCTGATTAATAAGAATATTATAAAATTAAAATTTAAAAACCAGGATATTAATACTTGTAGGCCATCAAGGGGTCGCGATGGTTTCAAAGACCAACATTGATTTCAAACCTGGCTTAATTTGGAAACCACTGAACTAAACTCGCATTTCACCCACACGTAAGTGTTCGAATTATACAAGTGAATTGGGTATTTTCCTAGTCATACTCATCAAAATGTTAGTGATGGATGTTATCATTTATCAATATATTTTATGGCTAGGAGATTTTAAAATGTGGCTTGATCGTCGTTGTAGATAATTCTCGACAATTAGCCATGGTCAAACTATTATTTAAGCTATGAATGAAAACCTGAGCTTTCATTAAGCCTAGCCTAACACAGATCAAAACAGCCAATGATCAATTGGATTTGGATGTCTGTGTCTGAAATTTTCGAGCTGTCGTCTGTTTTACATTGCGTGAGAAAGAGAAAACCCTTCGGGTATTTCTTTTTCTCTTAATACTTGATAAGACATTGTGATATACTTTACTATTTTATGCGAATTATTAATATATGTCAGGCTATATTAAATTTCGTGTGATGAATGGTTACTAAAATACCTTTATAAATTTATGGAGCAAATAATAAATAGCGATAGGTCGTCTCGCTCTTAAATTGCAGTAGATGCGCTTATAGACACCTACGTCTCTTTCTATCTCATTGGTTTCCTCGTTAACGCTATCCTTTTTTTAACCAGAGGAGGTGCAATTATATAGCTTAAAAATGAAGACAATTACTCATACGAAATAATCACCCATAATGTATTATAAAAAAATTCACTGATGCATCTAGTGAACGCAATATATATACTAAAAAAACCAATTCTTAAACCACATTTTTCACCCAAATTATGAAAATTAACATTGTTCCTTAGCTTTAAAAGTCACATATAAATATCACGCCATAAGTATATTTTCACTAGTGTGGCAAAGACAGTAATTTTATGGTGGTTGTAATAATTGTGGTGAACATCGCCTGCAAAATCTTACATGGGATTTGAAACAAATTGAATAACTTCCATACCTCTTAAAATGTTTATAGGAAAATATGAAAACGTTGTCTTGTAGAAACTTTTTATTTTGATTATAAATGAGCGAGTAAAGCATTGCTGCCATTTACATTAATAAAATTCTTGCCAGAATTCATCAAAACCGTCTCATTTCTTACTAGATTTGAATAAATTAAAGCTAGATTTTGAATAATTATTTTTTAACATAGTGGCTAAAGTCTGTTGCCTAATAAAATAAAAGATTTCTCTCTTTAAAATTATAGAAGTCAATACATGCTCTAAAATATATTGACCCGAAAAAAAATCTTACATGTTAAAAAAGGTTGCAAATTAATTTTCTAATATGCACTGCAATCTTTAAAGAGAATGAATACTTCGTTTTTAAGAAAATACTTAAACAGGGCACTTGAAAAGAGAATTAGAGCACTAATGACAAAGTTATTTTAAATTCTCATATATCGATTTGATTACAAATGAATTTTTGAATCATCTTCAAGGAAACAAAATAAAAACTATGGTGAACAGTGATAATATTAATACAAAGATAGTCCAATAACTATAAATAACAGTGAAATAGAGATAAAATCTTATCAATGATGACTGCAAAAATTTGTTATATTTCAAAAGGTGCTCCAATGTCCATACGTTAACTTCTGTTCCCCTGCCTAAAGTGATGATCGAGCAGGACTGGCTGAATTTAGGATACAGATATCCTCTTAAATTGAAATCATAAATAATATATAACGCTATGCTTTTTAATATTCTATGTAATGTTGGCACCTTAATGAGTCATAACGAATTCAAATAATTACTTAAACTTATTAAATAATTTGATTGGATTTGTCTGCACTCTAGTTATAATATAAGTTAAGAAGATTCCATCCTGCTGCCCTCTACCAAATTGTGACAAAGCTATTTACTTAAACGTTCCTTCTGTTAAAACTCAAGTCGCCATTTGTGGATACAAATTCAGGATTTTCACAAAAGCAGTTTTATTACAAAACTATGGAATGATACCATTCCGAGGGATACATTCCGTTTTGGGATAATAATTCCAGTGATACAATTCAGGATTTTCACAAAAGCAGTTTATATACAAAACTATCGGAATGGATACCATTCCGAGGTGGTACGATTCAGTTTTTGGGGATTAATTCCAGTGGATACAATTCAGATTTCACAAAAGCATTTATTACAAAACTATCGGAATGGAACCATTCCGAGGGTACGATTCAGTTTTGGGAAAAATTCCAGTGGATACAATTCAGGATTTCACAAAAGCATTTATTACAAAACTACGAATGATACCATTCCGAGGGGTACGATTCAGGTTTGGCGGATATAATTCCAGTGATACAATTCAGGATTTTCACAAAAGCAGTTTATTACAAAACTATCGAATGGATACCATTCCGAATGATACAATTCCGCTCCCCTAAAGGCCGACACCCTAGGGGCCTAGGGGAAGAGGAGGTGGGGTGTATATATACACACACGTCTGACACTTGCGCCGAGCATGCGCTGTTAACGGAATATACACTAAACAGGGACGGCCAGGAGAAGAGGGGGGTGGGGAGGGGAACCACCCAGCCACTGTTTAAAGAAACTATATCAATGAAGTTCAGGGCAAGGTCATTTTTTTTAGCATCGCGTCTTACTAACCGTTCTGGTTATAGGCATATGTAATAATTACACTAATGTGTTAGGGATGATGATGGTTTAGTATAGAGCAAGTGTACCCGCACGTGCGTGGAAAACAATAAAAAAAAAACACCTGAAAGAGATTCAAACAAAAATCTCCCAGTCATCAGCAGTCTAATTTATTTCTAGAGCAGCCGGCAACCTTTTTTTGGGGCAATGATCAGACTTATTTGACCTATCAAAGGTCTCACGATGATATTTTGTCTCCCCAATCTACTTTAGTTTTTTTTTGTATACGTAATATATGTATTTTTTTAAATTAATATTTACTCGAATACTTATGTGCCCACCTTCATATAAATACAAAATTAATATAATATTTTTATATTAATGTTCTTATAACATTACCGATTATGAAAGATCAAAGGTACTTTCCACTCAAATAATATTTGCGAGTTTAGAAGACTCGATATCGACTTTTAATGTTATTATTATTATTAGCACCGCGTCTTACTACCCATTCGGGTTATACGCACTTACGCTAATGTGTAATGGTAGGGTGATTGTGAGATGAAATGAAGGACCTACAGTTTAACGTGGAATCCGAACCACGGTGGAGGCCTGGCATTCCACACATTCCCAAGATTCATTGTCAGAGGTGAAGGAAGGGTTTGGTAATCAGATAAATCTGTGCCGGACCGAGGATTGAACCCCGGACCCCCCAGCACAGAAGTCTGACACCTTAACCGTAGACCGACAGGTCACCCAAATCGGTCGTAAATTTCCACGAGATCGACCGGTTGATCGTTTTACGGGCACATCTCAGCAGGTGTTCTAAACTCTCCCCTCGAATTGTTGATAACGGTGCCCGAGCTCTCTCTTGGGGCGCATAGCTTCTGGCCGGACACTTCTGCCCGCCTTGTGTTATGCAACTTGTTGTACACGCACGTACTTAGAGCTGCGCACTCCCGGGGCTGTCGCGTCTAATTCCAACCTTCAATTAGTAGTGCTGGGTAATTTCTCCTGACATTTTCTTGTTTCATTCTGCCCACAGATGTTGTGGTTTAGGTTTGGGGAGAAAATTTATAAACATCCTGTATAGGCGTAACAGTTATGAAAAAGAGAAAAAAAAGGAGTAGAACCCTGTGGTCTTGGGGTTAAAGTGCCCGCCTCAGGACCCGATGTTCAAGGGTTCAAACCCAGCCGGGCTCGACAGAATTTTCTTAAGGGTTAAAAATCCATCGGGGGGGAAAATAAACACGTGCGTGCACACTTTTGAGTGGTCACCCAATTTATTACAAATGGTAGGCAGTGTTGTCGATATCGCAAGAAATAATGATCTTAATTACTTTGGAAAAGTGATTAAAATAAAAAATATCTCCAATTTTTATACGACTTTTTAACATTTCTGGAATTGTTTCACGCTCCACAGGTCGGGAACCGCTGCTTTAGAGGAAGGGTCTAATAAACTGTATTGAGTCACGGCTAACATTTGAATGTAAAGAATGTAAAGAATAAAGAAAACTGCTGGGGAAGATTTTATTTCAATGTATTATATAGTGTAATATTAATATTCGTAATTAAACTGAAATTTGAACACGCCTATAAAGAAAGACAAGGCTTCATCAACTCCCCATGAACTTAATACCCGCACATTTTTTTACCTTACCGATCCCCGATATATTAAAAGTTACCAAAACTGTGCTAACGAGAAAATAAGTTAGCACCTCCCCCCCCCCCCCTCTAAACGAAAACGGACCATTTTAATTAACATTTTAATAAGGTTGCCGCCTTTAAGGATCGCCTTGGTGTAGATAAAAACATTTTAAGTTCATGACGTCTATCTAATTAGAAGGGAGTGTACCTAGCACGGTGGTCGTAACTTGGCGTGGTTCATTTACCACCCCATCTTCCCCCCCCCCTTTTTCTTTGCAACGCGGTAAGTTTAATTAAAAAAAGAGGGCAATAAAACCGGTACATGGTAAGCAACGAGTACTTGCATGCTCATTTATTATTGTCTTAGTAAGCTACCAACATAATCATATTAATTCTGTACCTCGAGGAGACCGGGGGAGGGGGGCAAGTTTGTTTATTTTAAACGAGAGATTTGGATTCAGATCGCGTCGGTGTCGGAGTTTGGTTATCACGTGGTGAGAACTTTGACAAGATTTAAAAAAATTAATGGTAAGCTGTATCGAACAGAATAATCATTCCTTTATCTAAAAATGAAGACATTTACTTAAAATTCTTAAGATTTGTGAAACGAAATAATATACATTGTTGCTGACACATAATGAAAAAATGAGAATGGCATTCCACCGAAGAGTATAAATGAAACAATATACAACTTTACAGAAACAGTGAGAAAAGAGGAACTTCTGTGTAAACCAAAGAGCATTACAATCCGTTCAAATTCAATTGTACCCAAATTTGATTTTAAAAAATGCTTAAAGCTCAGAAACCATTCGTTTTATAAAAATATATTTCAAATAAAAAAAATTATTTTTAATAATATTACAACTTCACAACCATAAGTTATTTCGCATCTCAAATATTTGCCGAGATGGGATCAAAATTGGAAGTTTCCGCTTATGTAGGTACTCAAAGTCATTTTCATGGGAAAATAAGAATTTCCATATTGTTTTTAATGTTACACAGTGCTTTAATACGAAATTTTATCAAAATCGTTGGAGCGAATTTTGAGAAAATTGATTTTCTCTCTTTTACCTTTCAGTAAACTACCCTTATTTCCAGGGTTGGATATCTAATTCCAAAAAACCCTCGGGCTAACACTATCAAAACCCTAGACGTAGAACCGTTTTGTCTCCAGCCTGAGATACAGACGGAATAGCGAAAAAAAACTGTTTTCATGTGGTTTTTTCCGTGATCACTATACTTCTCTCTCCGAGGAGCCTAGAAAGAGTAATTATACATACATGGACTTGATAATTTGAGTGACTTCCAATCAATAGTTTTCCTTCTCACAAAATCTTACTTCCTGTTCAGGTCATACGTATACGTACTAATTACGCTCGCGCGTTATGGACGAGGAGGGTTGAATTTAGATTCGTGTACCCACGTCTGTGTGGAGGCAGATTGGGATCCCATTTGATAAACACACTCTTTGTGCATCGTACAGGGATTCTAACCCCAATCTTCATATACTCGGCAATCTATTGAGAGACTGACGCCTTATATCATTCGGCCACCGAAGTGGGTTAGGGCTTAGCTACTAAATTATTAATTAAATCTTGTTGGGTGTTCATCATGGGCTGGACGCTAGTCAAAGCCACGGAAAAGGGCTCATACAGCCCCCCCCCCCCTCTGCCCTTCAATGTCATCCCAAGGTTCCAGCTTGACGAGACGCAGGAAGGTACACACACAAGATAATAACCGCCATGAATAGTGCAGCAGTAAGCGTGCACCCTCCGGGCTTGTAGGGTTAGTAAGGGGGGGGGGGGGTAATTTATTCATGGCGTTCCTCCGGGCATACAAGACGCCCCCTATCCCCCTATGTGCATGCAGCACGCGTGCGAGCCATCACACAAGGGTTAGCCACACCCGGAGACTATGATGTATGATGAGTTCCTGCATCTCTCACCAGACTCGTTATAGCACGGTTAGACAATTGGTGCGAAGATACGTTCCTAGCCAGTAGCAAACTGCTTAAAATGGTTGCACAAACTGTGTGAAGATGACTCTTAACCACTGGCAGACTGGCTTTAAAATGATTGCACGAACTGTGCGAAGATGAGCTCTTAACCACTGGCAGACTGGCTTTAAAATGATTGCACGAACTGTGCGAAGATGAGCTCTTAACCACTGGCAGACTGGCTTTAAAATGATTGCACGAACTGTGCGAAGATGAGCTCTTAACACTGGCAGACTGGCTTTAAAATGATTGCACGAACTGTGCGAAGATGAGCTCTTAACCACTGCAGACTGGCTTTAAAATGATTGCACGAACTGTGCGAAGATGAGCTCTTAACCACTGGCAGACTGGCTTTAAAATGGTTACACAAATGTTGCAAATATGAGATCTTAATCACTGGCAGACTGGCTTCAAAATTGTTACATAAATATTGCAAATATGAGCTCTTAACCACTGGCAGACTGGCTTTAAAATGATTGCACGAACTGTGCGAAGATGAGCTCTTAACCACTGCAGACTGGCTTAAAATGGTTACACAAATGTTGCAAATATGAGCACTTAACCACTGCAGACTGGTTTTAAATGGTTAAACAATTGGTAGGAAGACGAGTTATTAACCCCTGGCAGATTGGTTTTAGCTTGGTTAAACAATTGGTGAAAAGATTAGTTCTACATGGCAGCCCAGGAAGCAGGATCAAGATACTCGTACTTTCTAAACTAACTTAAACAAACTTTAATTTAGATGAACGTAAATATAACGGCATGAATGCATTTGGAGACTATTTATTTAGCACCGCGTCTTACTAACAAGTTCGGGTTATACGCTTAAGTACTAATTAAGCTAATGGATTAGGAATTGGAAAGGTTTAATTTTAGAGGAAGTGAACCCGAATTTACGTAGCGGGAGTGTTGAAAACCATTTCGAAAAAAAAAAAAGTTCACCCGACCGAGATTTGAACCTCGATCTCCCCGTCCTCGGCAGTCGAGCTAAACACAAAAATAGCGCGATAGCCAACTACGCCGCCGAGGCGGGTGAGCCTATAAAAAGGACGGCCTTCATGGGCCGAGTTCTGCAGCCCAGACGAATGAAAACACGCAAAAATTGTATCCGCTCATGATCCGAAAATTAAGGCGTTAATTTATTCATGGCATCCCTTCGTCCTTTATCTTCCGAAAAAAACTTAAAATAACCCTTTGACTGCTCTCTACAAACACATGGGCGCCGGCGGAGGGGAACGTAGTCTACTAATGATAAAAAAAAAAATCAGAATAAAGGTTGAAGAGGATGGGGATTACTTTATGCAAAGCTTTTTCCCTCGACAAAATCTCGCAAAAGGGAAACTACTTAAAAGCACATGTAGGGGAGGATAGTACGACGGGGAAAGGGGGAAATGAAACTTTGATAAGACGGAGGTGTGTGTTGGGAGGGGAGAGGAGCAAGAGAAAATAGGTTTTGCTAAATTTGAATAAACCGCACATTCTTGCGGTTTGAAATAGGCCTACACACACCAAAGAAAAGGGTTTCATGGGTTTTAATTTAAGTGGCTATTGGGATGCAAACCGCCTCTGTAATATAGTGGTCAGAGTACGTGGCTACAAATTCAGAGGTTTCAGGTTCGATCCCCGGAACTTCAAAGAATTTTTCTTTGAAGCAAGTGGGTCTGAAACGGGGTCTAACCCAGCATGTGGGGGGAAAAAAAGAGGCACTTCTTGAATAAATAGGTTGCAGCTCCGGTCTAGAAAAATGTGGTTAACGGCCGAAGGGTTCATTGTGCTGATCATACGACACCCTATAGCCGCAAATGTTGGCACTATCATCGCTAACGCTGTCGGCCGCTCGGTCAGTATAGCTCGATTGCGGACTTAAACCATAGAGGTTTTTTTTTAAATTGGTGATGGCGTAAGTTTTCGTAATCTTAAGGCGTGCCTTGCTCTTTTCTAATTTTGAAAAAAAAAAAAAAACACATGGCGGCACCTGTTTTAAAGTATTTACTGTGTTAACATGAGGAAAGTTGATATTATATACACCCCTAATGTGATTTGTAACAGCGTGAGTGAGTGAGTGAGACGCACCCGGGCCGCCATCTGAGGTGATATTGAGTGTAGCAGCAACATAACTACCCCCTTCTCCTATAAAGAACTAAAACCAACACATCAACCTCCCCCCCCCCCCCTTTCACGTCACCCAAACCTCACTAAACCTGGCATCCACCCCCTTCTCAACCCCGCTGGGAGAAGCGCACACCTGACGCTAATTTTATTCAGAGAGAATCAACCCCCTACTCGCGTTGTTCAAGCATTTACCCACCCCCGGGGTGTGTGGGTTGGGGGAATGGTAGGATTGAATGGATGGCTGAACACGAGTGTGTTTGCATAAGGATGAAACCCGGGGGGGGGGGGGGGGGGGTATGAATGCATGTGTTTGTCAGAGCCACGGAGAGCACTTTCTGATGGTGATCTAATGGAAGCTATCGCTACCCTAAAATAAGGGAGGGGGCGGGAGCTCTTTTGTGGATGAGAGAGAGAGAGAGAACGGATGTAGACAACCGCCCGTAAAACAAGAGAGTAGTTGCCCCCTCCCTAAGAGTACACCCATACAAAACATAAGCACGGGCTACCCCTATCCACATAAAAGGCCATGTCGCTTTCAGTTTCAGGAAATGTAACTAATATCGTATCGTCCCTCCCCTACAGACCAGATGGCTCGGCTGATAAAGCCATGAATGTTATGACATTGTCTAGATTACGACTAAAACACAATGCAATTTATTTGCTCGAAACTGTTGCATTAATTATTATTGTAAATGTCACATGGATTTTTATTTTTAAAGCATCGCGTCTTGATATCCGTTAGGGTTCGGCCAGACTGACGAAAGCGTGCGAGTGAGCGCGTGATTAGCAGATAGCTCTCGATAGTTGTTGACGAGGAGGAAAAGGTTCGAATCTTGGCTCAGTGAATTGAGGGTGGTTTTTAACAAGTGATTTATTGTTGTGGTTTTACCATCCTCTCTCCACGCTAATGGTGACTTATTTGTAAAGGCCTACTTTGATAATAATGAAGTATTTTAACATATCATTTTATACATATATATATATTAATTAAGTCGTTAGTAGCAAGTGTGCTAAACCTATCAATAGTAATAAAAATGTCAAATGAGAAGTTTTCCTAGCACTCAATGAAACCAACATACAATAATATTGCCTAGCACCTGTAAACTAGACTGTACCGGGTCAAGCGCGCGCGCTTGAAAATTAGACTAATAACTAAACTAATTACTTTCATGGAAATTTAAAGTTAAAATTTCCCTCGATATTTTTTTTAAACCCATATGAGCCGCGATTAAAAAGTTTGCCGAGAGTATGGGTCGATATGAATCCAATACGCTCATTACCATCTGATAGTTAAAATTGTATGTTTGTGTGTTTATACGTCAAGCAGAGTTGAATATAATTTATTAATATACAATTTCATAAAATCTAAAATTTAGGCATTTAGGCTATTATTAGAAATGAAATAATTAACACATCAATTCACCAGTCAATTATGTCGTTGTGTTTAAAACATTATTATTTAACATTTATGGGGAAATAGATCGTTACGCAATCAACATGACACACACACACACACACTTTTGTTCAAATCGGTTATAAGTTATCAGTTAACGTGAGGGGGCTTAAAAAAACTCTTACAATAAAATTCCCTGACTTTTCAAATTTTCCCTGTTTGCCCTGTCTATAGCCACCATAAGCGTGTTGTTTTAAGCAAAGCTTACAATAAGATACCAAAAAGTCACACACGTTCCAATATGTTTTACTTTTATTTTGTAGATAAACTATAGTTTCCCTATGTTTTTTTTTTTTGTTTTACACAAAAAAATGTCATGCATTTTTCCGGTTTTGTGTCGGCTCTACATTCTTGCTAAACAGTGTGTACACGCGAGGAAACTCTCCTTCAGTTTCACCTCCACCCCCGGATAACAGGTGAATGACGGGGTAAAGGGGGGAGTTTAGAGAAGGGTAATGGGGGGGGGGAGTCGTTAGCCCCTGCAGGGTAGCTTACCCCTCTCCCTCCAAAACCTCATTTGATACACAAAGTACACACACAAATAGAAGGGGGTATAGTTCGCCTAAGGGCTTGAGAGGGGACTGAAGAGTAGTACACTTGCCCTCATAGTTCCTCAGTCTAAGACTCCATGTGTGATAGCACGCAGTTTTATTAGCAGCGTTGCCTACTTAGGGCCGGCCGGTCTTATGACTAACCGAATAAATATTGCTATGGGGAGGTTAAAGTTATCTACAAGATAGAAGTTATCAGTCACTTTAAAGTTTTACGCGTCTTATGAAATGAATTTATCTGCCAGGTAGCTAACTGTAGGATATACTTTTATTCAGAACACGCAAGGTTGGAACTGTTTTTACTAGTGCGCGCATGCGTATAAAACTTGCTGCTACCACTACAATCTAGCGAGTGGTGAGAACACTCAATATTTGTCAAATAATGGCGGCTAAAACGAGTGCGAGGAAACAGATGGCGTCACGTGGGAGCAGAAGTTAAGATGTCTTGCGAGTACTAATTCGGTCGGTATCTTCCAAAATGTGGGAAATAGTTGGGTACAAGAGGTAATAGAGAGTAAAGAATAGGCCTATGTATATTTCTAAACTGTTCTTCCAACCAAACTCAAGCTATAGTACAACTATTAAAGACAATTTAAGTTGATTTTGTAAAATGTAAATGTAACATGTTTATAAATTGAATACATTAAATGACTAGTGTTTATTTTTAAAATATTTTATATTTTAATATAAATCAAATAAATCAGAATAAATACAAAAGTGTTTTGCCAAATTTAGGTTCTGGACACATTATTTTGAGATTTTGAAATAAAACAATTACATCAATGGTTTTAATTAAAAATAACCCGCCTCGGTGGCGTAGTTGGCTAACACGCTAGTCTGTGTTGAGCTCGACTACTTAGGACGGGAAGATCGAGGTTCGAATCTCGGTCGGGTGAGCTGATTTTTTTCCAAATGTTTTCCACTCCCCCTCCACGCAAATGCGAGTTCACTTCCTCTAATTCAACCTTCCCAATTTCCTAATCCATTAGCGTAATTAGTACTTAAAGCGTATAACCCGAACGGGTAGTAACACGCGGTGCTAAATAATAATAATAAAAAATTAAAAATAAAGGCTTTATAATATTTTTATTCAAATCGCTCAGCGTGCCATTGAAATCGTTCTCTGGCAATCTTAGCACGCGTCCGCAGGTTACCGACCCTTACCTTGGACCATACGACCACCGAAATGGGTAATATGTTGGTTATATTTTCTGGGAAAGACGCGAGCTTCCTTGGACGTGTGTTCCCGGTCACGTGACCTCTGGAGCAGCAGAAGGTACGAGTTTTGTCACGGTGACTCGCTCGCCATTGTGAGGGAGGGGTCGGTGACGGAGGTAGGAATCAATAAACCCTGCCACGGTGTATATTAGAGGGTGAACCCACCCCTGTATAACTGACGACCGGACCCCATCTGGTCGAAGGTAGAGGGAGAGCAACACAAGAATTGTTGGGTCACATAAAAAAATAATGGTACAGGACTCCGCAACAATTTTCTCGCTCTATTTTTTTTAGAAATGGAGATATTTACTCATAATTCGTAATATAATACACACTAGCAAACCCAAGAACAAATTGCGCTCGACACACATACAACATTTTTTATTCGTGGTTTTAAATTTAATAATTTTATTTCTAAATAATTAACGTCTTCATTTGTATATTTGGACCAATCCAAAATATAGAAATTGGGTCACCGAGAGCCAACATTTCGTATTAAACTTTGACTTCCAGTTAAAATTTTCGTCATTTTACTATGGCATATCTTATGGTTATTGCATTTCTATTAAATTTCTCTTTTATAAATTTTGACTAGTAGAATAGGTAATTATTGATTATTGAGTCTAGAATGAGAGAGATTGAATCGTTATAGCCGATTTTGAGAAAATGGAATTTCTATTTTTTCATCCTTTAGTAAAGTACTATTAATTTTAGGGTTGGACAGACGGCGTTGCAAAACCACTTTTTAAGGTCCGGGGGTGTCATGAAACGTTGAGATTCATCAAAATCTAGAGTTAGATTTTTTTGACGATCACAATACTTTCTCTACCTGTAAGATAGCAAGAAAGTAAAAAGTATAATGCGACACAATCGCATAATATTCTCATATTGGGTGTTATAGCTTCAAAGAAAATTTTCAAAAATATGGTTTCAGTAAACTGCCCGAAAATTATGTTTTAATCTGTAAAAATAAAAATTTATTCTTATTTATCATAAATAAAAACTTTCCAGATACCCATTTGAACTCAAACTTCATGAATTATTTTTAAAAAAATCCAACTTTTCTATAATTTGTAACAATTATTCTACTCTTATATTAATTTATTTTAGAAAAATATAGAATATTAATGATCATGTAAAATAGTTCGACAACAATTTTGAACAAAATTATTAGGGCTGTTAAAAAATATACAAAATCAATCTTAAGTTAACTATTATAAAATGACATTTTTTATAAAATCAAATATATGTATAACTACTTATTATGTAACAAACTTACAAGATTCTCATTTTGAAATACATCTTTAGAGTCATTTAAAAAAAAGTTACCAGTAGACTACCCTTAAACAGATTTTCTCTCAAAAGACAAGTGGGCCTATACAATTTGATTTGTCATCTCAAATACTCACCAAATTGATACATTTTCCAGATATTTCAAATTTTCCAAAATCACTCTTTAACGAATTTTTACACAAACACCAAGTACAGTATATAGTGTTAAATGAGAGGTCACACTCCCTATCTATCCATTTTAAACAAAATCCTTAAAGCCATTTACGAAAAATTTCGAATAAAAAAATCACTCACTTTTTAACAAACTAGGGTAAAAAAAACTCAGGATTTGCCTTATTATAACATCTAAATTATAGTTTGAACAAAATCTATCAAATTATTTCAACTGAAGCACCAAGTAGAAAAAAACATTACATATACATGAAATTGAACATATAAAAACATCAAAATCTATCAGTGTCAAAGATTCTCAAGAATAAAATATTTTATTTAAATCAGAAAATAAATAAATCCTTGCAACTTCCACTCAACGAACTTTTCAAGAGAGAATAGGGGTGGACGGGGGTATGAATACACTTTTGGGCAAACAAGACTGAAGAGATTTGGCCCACAAGTAACCCTCCCAGTAAAACGAGGGCTAAGGAAACGGCCCGAGAAGGGCGTTAGGGAAAATGATCGCGTGACCCTACTTACATCCATTAGCATACCTTCTCTCTTATCGCATGTAGGTACAGACCCCGAGGAGGTCACACGGGGATTATAAAGATTGACTCGGATTCCTCTGAAGTCCCCACTAAGGTGTTCCACAAATAATCAGGCACTTCTAGATACCGTACAGCTTTTGAAACCGTTAAGTAGTCGGGTATTTTGACCGACGAGATGAAATCAGAAACATTTTTATCATTCAAATATTTGTATGCTGATTTAAATTTGAGGAAAGGGACTATCTAAACAAATTACTCTAAAAAAAAGATCTTATTTTTAAAATAAACCTAGTTTTCAATTTGGGAAAAATTATACTAATGTAAAGCCACATGGCTGACTCACTCACTAAAAATAATGTTTACCCACTTCCAGATGAGCTAGAAACTTGAAATTTGGTAAACTTCTAGTTTCTAGCCTGTAACCGATGGGAAAATTCCAAAAAGTTAAAAAATATTTTTTTAAACCTTGAAAAAAAATTCAAAATGTCGGAGCAACTTCAAAGTCGGTGCGGACCTTTCTTTGGAGTTCTCTTGTGGATAAACGGTAAGACCTATCAAAAAATCGGCTCTGGATTTACATTAGTTTACATCCACTTGCAAATAAAACACATTGGGGGTTTGGGGCAAAGTAGGTTACTATATAAAAACATAAAGCCCTTTTAAAAAACATAATTATCTTACGTTAAAAGTAGTTTTTAACTGGTTTAACCCACACAATTTTCAAATTAAAGAATAAGGATACTTTCTAAATACATGCTCTTTTAAAAAAGAAAAAAGCAGCGAAACTCAAGATTTATTGAAAAAAAAAACAATATTATAAGAAAAGAATTAGTGGTAATCATTTTCATAAGCGTATTTAAATACAAATATTACTACAATCTTGTATTTATCTTGAGGAAACGAGTCCACGTAGAAGTGCCGGCCCACGGACCACCGGTTGAGATGCACTTGTTTCAGAAGAAGGGATTCCCAAGTACCTTCTCGTGTCGATTACAATGGCCGGCAGTGATCCCTCTTATCTGCAGCAATTACTCGTGATCACTAGGGAGTTAATCACTCGTGATAGAGAAGAAAAAAAAAAGAAGAAAGGAAGCCATCTCTCTACTCCCCCCCCCCCCCTCCCCCGAAGAGAAAAACAGCACCAAGTCGACCGTTCACAGTGAAGCGTCCCAGTGGCGTATTTACCAAACGCCTGTTTGAACCCTGCAGACGCCCCCTGAGTCTTAATGGATGCGCACAAGCAAGGAGAGGCGTCTCTCTACCGCGCAGGTCCCGCAACAATATACAAGCTGATTCAAATATCCTGAAACATAGAAGACATGAGTTGGTCTATTGGGGGGTTTCAATTACCAACTAACCGACCCCGTAGTATAGTGGGTCAATGTATCTTCCTACGAGCCTAGGTGTCCCGGGTTCGTAAAGGGAATGATCCCAACGGTCGCCCAGGTTTTGTAAATTAGACTTATGCATGGTTTGGCCCACACCTCCCTCCATTTTCATTATTATCCCATCATCTCATAGCGAGACTGGCGTGTTAGAGCAAGTGATATACCACCAGTACGGTTGTTCGTGGATGAAATTGAATGATTAAATATTTATCATCAGATGAACGTCATGAACCATTGTGGCAATATTTTTTAAAAGATAGCACGATATTTTAATAGGAAAATTAACTTGAATAGAACCTGCCTCGGTGGCGTGGTTAGCTAACGCACTAGTTTCGTATTGAGCTCGACTGCCGAGGACGGGGAGATCGAGGTTCGAATCTCGGTCGGGTGAACTGGGGGGGGGGGGGGGGGGCTTCCTAAACGATTTTCTACTCTCCCTCCACGCAAATGCGGGTTCACTTCCTCTAAATTCAACCTTCCCAATTCCTAATCCATTGGCGTAATTAGTACTTAAGCGTATAACCCGAACGGGTAGTAAGACGCGGTGCTAAATAAAACTCTAGTAGTGTAGTAGAACGCTATGATTTGACAAGAAAAAGCCAGCGCTACACATGCGGCATTCGTCAAATGGCAAATAATCCCCTCTTCACGAACTACTTGCCAAAGAGTTCGTCGAATCATGGGCTGTATTCCATATAGCAGGTTCGTTTTCATAGAGGTTCGAACATTTCACGGACAAGTCGTTGGACCCCACCGTTACCACAGTAAACACAATACACGAATGTGTGGATGGGGCAGAAGTTTGATGTGTGATAGATTACAGACACCTGGCGGGAAATGTTTGGGGTTCGTCGAGTGATGACGAATGTTCGTAGAATACCGAACATCACTCGCCCTTACACAATACGAGGTATATGTAGAATACCGAACATTCGGCATCACTCGCCCATACACAATACGAGGTATATGTAGAATACCGAACATTCGTCTTCACTCGACCATACACAATACGAGGTATATGTAGAATACCGAACATTCGTCTTCACTCGACCATACACAATACGAGGTATATGTAGAATACCGAACATTCGGCATCACTCGCCCATACACAATACGAGGTATATGTAGAATACCGAACATTCGTCTTCACTCGACCATACACAATACGAGGTATATGTAGAATACCGAACATTCGTCTTCACTCGACCATTACACAATACGAGGTATATGTAGAATACCGAACATTCGGCATCACTCCGCCCATACACAATACGAGGTATATGTAGAATACCGAACATTCGTCTTCACTCGCCCATACACAATACGAGGTATATGTAGAATACCGAACATTCGTCTTCACTCGACCATACACAATACGAGGTATATGTAGAATACCGAACATTCGGCATCACTCGACCATACACAATACGAGGTATATGTAGAATACCGAACATTCGGCATCACTCGCCCATACACAATACGAGGTATATGTAGAATACCGAACATTCGTCTTCACTCGACCATACACAATACGAGGTATATGTAGAATACCGAACATTCGTCTTCACTCGACCATACACAATACGAGGTATATGTAGAATACCGAACATTCGGCATCACTCGCCCATACACAATACGAGTTATATGCCGAATGCCGCGTGTGTAGCGCCGACCATGTAGAACCATGGTGTATGCAGTCAAGGTCAAAGTAAACTTGGTGCAAAATATGTAAGCTTGTGATTCAACCTGGAATCAAAACTGTCTCTTACGACTGTTGTCTGCCTTCTAAATCTCTCTGGTACAGGCACGCGATATATAGCTCTACCGTCCATTCACGGTGGCCTTGACGTTTTCCGGCAGGCGAGAAGATAACTAAATAACACTCCACTTTACAAATTATGGTATGTGGTGTCAATCGACTTCAATTGTCAAAATTGACAAAAAATATTTGTGACGCGGATGAAAACAGAACTATTCTTAAAAAGTTATTTATTAACGTCAGGAAATGGCACAGCTATCTATCACAAACCAACCGTAACAAACAAAATTATATATGTAAAGATTTGCCTTTTTATATAATAGGAAAACGACTTACCACCAATGTAAAATCATTATTTGCCGAAAATAAAATTAAATGCATTTATTAAACTCGATCAATATTTGCCCAAATAAACGGGGGGAAAACTGTTAAAAGAAACAAATTAAAATATCGGGTAGAAAAGAATATTTTTTTAAAATTATTTTTTACTCGTCCCAGTCCTGGATAAAAACATTTAATTACACTAATAGGGAATGGATGGAGAAGGCACGAATTCGTGGAAAATGCACCAGTATTCACGTTGACGGGGGAGGAAATAATTAAGGAAACCCCACGATCAAACACCCAAATAGGGTAGTAGCTCTGTCACCGGATAGCCAGACTATATACGAGATTGACGCTTAGCCCGCGTGACCATCGATACGGGTATGGGTATTTCCTCTCTTACCGAACGTTTCAAACCCAGGGGTTGGGTTGGATGTCCAATAAATATCTCCCTACGAAGTAGAAGTTCTCCCTTCAAAATTCCAACCCCACAATGTCTCGACAACAGAGCAGCAACCCTTACTAATAACGCACAATATCCCTCCCCAACCCCTTTCCCCAGTCACTCAAAAAGACGAGGATTTAGAAGACAATATCGCTAATTGAGATCGTTGGTAATGATCCTTGGATTCCAAAAGGGTTTTGATGATACTTGAAGAGGGGTACTTTCTAATCGGCCTAATAGAATAGCAATTACAACTTGGTTCATTAAGAAAATTGATTGTAGCTACTCCATTTTAAACAAGATATCAACGAGAAAAGGTTATCATTAAGGTGGAAGTTTAGGCTACGCGAGAAAACATAGGTGTTGCAGTTTTTATGGCAACACTTTTTTTTTATAGAATAAATAAAATATTGCTCCAGTTCAGAGAGTTAAATTTTATTCACATGGTGATATCAACAGTTGTTGAATATTTATCATGAGCATAGCGTCATTAAATGAGAAACTTTTTAAATGAAGAGAAAAAGTTGTCATTAAATTCCAGGACACTCTTGACAAGATATTCAACAACTGCTGATATCAACATGGGAATACAATTAAACTCTAGGTTTTTACTGAAGAAATATTTGATTTATTTTGACGAACAAAATTGTTTATTATGAGAACTGCAAAAACAAAACAATGACCTTTCCTCAGCCCCCCCCCCCCCTTCACCCTTAAGGAGTTGTTTGCAATTTTAAAATATGGCTCACGTCAAAATGGTATGAAAGTAGCCAACGTTCCCAAACAGAATAATTAAAAACTATACTTAAAAAAAAAATTAAATCATGAAAATATGAGATTAACTTAGTTTCAACGCCGTTTCACGTAAAATGTCAAAGTTTTGAGTTTAAAAGCAAATGGTTAAAAAAGGAAGACCAAACCTTCCTTAGGCAAGTTTTTTTATATCTCAACACTGTCACAACATAGAGCATTGAATCTAAGACTATTTTAGCAGCTATGAAGCTTCAATAC
Organism: Timema cristinae; assembly: GCA_039000515.1. NCBI lineage: Eukaryota > Metazoa > Arthropoda > Insecta > Phasmatodea > Timematidae > Timema > Timema cristinae. The sequence goes on along the minus strand of JBCFYV010002255.1, from coordinate 7,468,347 downwards.
TGCCATTCCCATCGTAAATACCGTGGTAGATGTTTCGCATCAAGTGACATCCTCAAGGGGGCTGCAGAAGTTGCCTCAGATGGTGCACTTATGTCAAATATTGACAACACCTTTAACGTACAAAAGTTTGGTGTTTACTGGAATGAGCACAAAACTATATTCTATATAGTCTTGTGAACATAGTTTAGTGGTTGATATTTTACTCTCAAAAGAGTCCAAAAATCAACATATTTTCAGTTGGTCATGTCCCGAGAAAAGAAAAGTAACTAGTATAAGAGCGTATAATGGATATTTGTGAAGAGAATCATGTCATTTAATAGTTGGAGTCACATTGTATTATCATTTGTACGTTCCTCCTCACCCGTTTGTTCTCCTATCTACGGACAGCTTCACCCAGTAACGTTATAAACCCACTTGGTTTTTGGAGTTTATGAATTTCTGATTGACTAAACTAGTTCTACTTTTATGAAAACTCTACTGTCGTAGCTAATTCACGATGTAGTTAGCAGAGGAACGCACAAAGGTATTGATTTATAGTTAGGAGAATGGATGAACACACAACGCGCTCATGGGTGATATATGAGAGCGAGCAGAGAGCGTTGAGCTGAACTTAATTAACGCGGTGACACGATATTCTGGCACTTGGAAACTGAAGCTCTTGAATTGGGGGGTGGGGTGAGAAAGGAAGAAGAGAGAGAGAGAGAGAAAGGAGGTGAGTGAGAAGTGAATACTACAGATATGATCACATTATTCTGGACACAGACAATTATTTGTTAACTTTATCATAAACAGAGAAAGTATTGTAATAGTGAAAATGTTCTACTTCGACATTATAATGGATCTCTTTTTATTATTATATCATCATCATCATCATCATGTGTTACTCCCTGTTGAAGTTATACTCATATATCATAAATTACTCTATAGGGTCAGGATGAGGAAGGAAGCATTTTAGAGGTAATCTACCCGCATTTGCGTGGAAGAAGAGTGTGAAACCATTTAGGAAAAAACACCCTCGATACACCCGACCGATTCGAACCTCGATCTCACCGTCATCGGTAGTATTGTCTACTTCGAGGTTAGCGCCTTATACCATGCGGCCACCGAAGCAGGTAATACATTACTTAAAAAAAAAGGGCTAGTTATATGCTTATAACGATTTACTGAATTTAAAAATTGAGAAATTTCAAGTAAAATGTAGATGATAGTAAGCCGATTATATGTTTTCATAAATACGAGTATATTTGATCTTTAACGTACTAAACTTAAAATGTAAGGCATTTAATGCAACAAGGACATTTATCCCCATTTTCGCGCGCAGCATATTTAGAAGTAACCAAACCCTAATTATAAATTGCTGGACATGTGAACAACTAGCATGCATTTTAGAACTAGTTAAACTTTTTAATTTAAAAAAAGTTAAGTCTTAAATGCAATAATTAGCACGGTCAAAAATTAATCAAATATGTTATGACCACTATACATACACACACTCGCTTTGAGTTTTCTTTGCCAGTGGATGTAAACTAATGTAATTCCAGAGCCGTGTTTGATAAGTCTTACCGTTTAGCCATAAGAGACCTCCAAAGAAAGGTCCGCACAGACTTTAAAGTTGCTCCACCAATTTGAATTTCTTTCGGAGGTTAATTTTTAATATTTAATTTTTTGGAATTTTCCCGTCGGTTACAGGCTAGAGGCTATAAGTTTGCCAAATTTCAAGTTTCCAGCTCATCTGCAAGTGGGTAAACATTAATGTCATTGAGTGAGTGAGTCAGCCGTGTGGCTTTATAGTAAGTAGTATGATATAATTTAAAATCGAACCAACGCAAAGAAGAAATCTTTTCTCCATAAAACAAATCAGTAAAATTTCGAGTTAAGACCAATACATTACGAAATTCTACTCGTGGACCGTTTTTTTTACAGCACACTATAAATTACAATTATATTTTTTTATAGTATTCGTTATAAAAAAGGGAGGGGGCCAATTATTGTTACCAGACTTGCCCATCAAATTTAACGTCTCAAAGCTAAAAGGGGGGTTGGGGGTAGATGATAGGAGGGGTCACATACATTGCTATGTAAAATAGACTATAACTACGGCGGTATGGCCAACGCTAACACGACGGCCCTTAAGATCGTAAAACCAGAGCATAGCCCGAGTGAACCCAACATACGTAACCGGGCCGGACATTTTATGTCGTCGTTAGCCTAATGAAGAGGAGTGTCTGTAACACTTGAAGCAGTCTGTGACTTGGGAGGACGCTTATCTTATCCTCTCTGGTTCCCGATAGCTGGATTATTTTACTTACGTATCAAACGGAACTGAAGAGGGAAATATAATTAAAAAAAAAAACATGGCGTAAGCTCACAATCGCGCCATAACGTCCAAGAGGCCGCCATCTGTTGGCGAAGATAGAGCCAATTTCCAAGGATTGACGGTGTCATGTAGACAGCAGCACAGCGAACCCTCAAACGTTTAATTCCAGTTTTTCGAAACCAAGGCCATTAATTTTCCCTTTAAGTGGAAAGATTCTGGAAGCTCCGGGGATCAAACCAAGGAGCTCTGACCACTAGAAGCGTCATGTTTGTAAATAGTTGGCATAAGGTGAGGTGTAAGGGAGCGGGAGAAGGAAGGCTTTGCCTGCCTGTGACGTCACGGCAAGTCAGGATTTACCAGGTTAATACATCTTTTTAAAAAATAGTCTTAAATTGTCATAAAATTATTCTTTGAACCTTCGTGTGTTTGTCAACATTTTTTTTAATCGTCCACAACTCAAAGAGTATTTGGTCTATTCACGAAAAAAAAAGTCCTGTAGGATTCTTCCCGCCAGGATGTATATTAATATAAGTCCTTGTTAGGACAAGTCTATCTAGAATGGGAAACAATAAAAAGTAATTTTAAAATACTTTGAAATGCAAGTCAATGCTGTCTAGGAGCGAATAGTAGGACGAGTGTGTATACCCGTCAACGGAAGACCCTATCTACGGCAGGACATGTTGGTAACCAACATTTATCAGAAAGTTCTTTGTTGCAAAAATTGGCTGAAAGTAACTAACGTCAACCTATTCGGAAATGAATGATGATACAGTATTACTGATTACTTCCAACCTAATTTTTGCAATCAAGAACCTTCTGCAGGTTGTCAGTTACCACTTACCACCCATCCTAACGTAGATGAGGTAAACAAGCGGCCTCACCGGGTGAACCACTCAACTTATACCCTCTTGGTGACCTGGTGGTCCAGGGGTAAGGTATCAGACTTCTGTGCTGGCGGCCGGGGTTCAATCCTCGGTCCCGGCACAATTTATCTGATTTCCAAACCCTTCCTTCACCTCTGACAAGACGTGTATTAATCACAACTTGTGAATGTGGGGAATGCCAGGTCTCCACCGTGGTTCGGATCCCACGTTAAACTGTAGGTCCTCCATTTCATCTCACAATCACCCCACCATTACACATTAGTGTAAGTGCGTATAACCCGAACGGGTAGTAAGACGCGGTGCTAATTATAATATACCCTCTCTTTCTATTTCGTACATTGATAGTGCTTTGAGTGCGTCAAGTTAAGATGCAACCCGCTTCACAGAATAGCTTCGAAATCAACCAACGGGTAAAGACGTTGATGCTGCCCAACACATTAAATTTATCACAGAAAATTGTTTGCTTATAATATATAAAATAAAATTTTAAATTATTGAGCCATTTCCTTTTAAACATTTTTAAAAATTTCAAAATAAAGATATTTTATTTCACTGTACTTTTGTTGGAAACACAAGGAAATAACCGTTGTTAACGCCTCTCTTCTGCGCCTGCGCCACCGAAAAACCACCAAACCACGTACATGTTTTAACTTTAGATACTTGTATTGAAAATAGCCGCCGCGAGTATAACTGTACGAAATTATGTAACTAATTAGTTAAGGAAACATCGTGCGTTGTTTGCTAAGCATTAGCGACAGTAAGTTAGAACCACGCATCCCGATAAAGTAGATTTGAGACGAGGTGGATTCAAAATAATTAGTATATTTTTACCCTCAAAGTTGCCAACAACATCTTTCAATGCCAGCGAGAAGTAGAAACTCACAACCCTGCTAACGTTTTCAATTGCTCTAACGCCTGCAACCATAAACGCGGTGTTAACGTTGTTAGGGACGATGAAGGGTAGGGATATGGGGGGGGGGGGGCACAAGAAGATAAGTGCTGAGTCCAACTTTTCCTTCTTCTAACCCCCATCCGCTAGCCCTTTATCCATTTTTCCGCAGCCCCATAAAGTTGGTCTAACTTTTCTTGCACGGCTTCCCCAGCATTTAGATATATTTTTAGTAACAGTTTTTTCCCCCCTCCAAGAAACCCCCCCCTTACCACACACACACACACACACACACACACACACACACAGTCTTAGGTCTTTACACCCTCGTAAGATGAAAAGAACACCCCCCTTTCCACCAAGTTATTCTGCTTCATTCTAATTCCCAAATAGCCACATTTCATGCGAGGTAATTTATTTTGATAGTAATGTTTTTTATCACTATTATTTATGTCCTAGATTTCGTTTCGCTCAATGCAAATGTAACACTTCTACCATTTTTTTAATTTTTTTATGTGAGCCGTTATTCACCCCTATTCAGTAAAATATCAAATTATGCAAAGTTCGAATATGTGCAGCTTGTTAATATACCACCAAATAATTACAGACGGCTAATTTCACTCAATTTAAAACAATGAGATGAATATAATATTTTGTTAATTGGATACTTTCACCTCCATCTACCCCTGTGGAATATTATGGGCCGCTCTTAAATTACTTAAGGCGTGTATTTTTCTATGATTTTCTACCCTCAAAACCCCTTTCCACCCACTTAAGAGATCGTAAGATTTTACATCAAACACTCCCGCAAAATCCCCCATTTTACGTTATTTGACGATGTGGTAGATATTATTTTAATAGATTCTTTTTAGACATAAGGTTTAATAATAAAGCGAATGATATGAAATTTTAGAATACTTTAATTGCAATAAAATTAGGTGTGACACATAAGTCCATAAAATATAAGGAGATTATATAACTAATATATTTTTCTGCCAATTTTTTTTATCGTAAGATGGATTCTGCCCCCTCTCCCCCTCCCAAAAAATAAGTTCTCACGTATTTAAAGACCCCCCTCCCCCTCTGAGATACCAGCATTCGTTTTGTACATCACGTCTTACTACACGTCTGGATTATCCTCATTTTACACAATTAGTTCCCCAGTCGGTTTAGGGAAGCGGAAGGCGGAGTTTATAAAGGAAATGTAGACAGATTTGCGGGCAAAGATAGTGGGGAACCCACTTAGGAGTAACCATCCTCTGCACACCTGGCCTGATTGAGAACCATTACACCACTTAGACCAAATAATGGCGAAACTATCGCAATAGATCGGACTGCCGATAAAGAGATCGGGGTTCGAATCCCGGTCGGGTGTTTCCTATTTTCCCTCCACGCAAATGCGAGAACATTTTTCTCTAAATATAACCTTACTTACCTTAACTCAATAGCATAAATAATACATATATTTTTTAAAAACATTTTAATAGTTAATAAGGAACGCTTTAGATTATTAGTAGTAGAATTGAATTTTGGTAAATATGACAACTGTGTTAATTTAGCAAGAAAAAACATGTCTATATTATTGTTATATTGAATCATAGATATCCATTATAATTAGGATTAATGAAAAAGTTTGGTAATAATAATTACAAGTTATAATATCTTATGATGACATATATAATACAATAATTTAAGTTTTAACAAACATCTAAAAAGTTTTAAACATATTAAAAAAATTAAAAATTGTGAACTTATGAGTCAAATTACTTTCAAACTGTGGTATGACAAGATGATCCAAACATGTATATATTGTCTTGTATTGTCTTTTATATAAAAAAATGAAAAAAGTTAATGTAAAAATTGCTCAGGTTATATGTGCTGATTACGCTAGTGATCTAAGGATGAGGAAGGTTGAATTTAGAGGGAGAGTGGAAAACTATTTAGGAAGAGAGAGAAAAAACCTCAGTACACCAGACCACGATTAGAACCCCGATCTACCTATCACCGGCACAGTCTATTTCAAAAGTGACGCGGATACCGAAAAAAGTTTTAGAGTTTATCAATATTTTTATTTAAATGAAACAAAATTCAATCGATGTGTCTATAGTTTAAGTTACTACTTCAATCTATAAACACGTTAAAACCAAAAACTTAATCAAACTGGTTACAATAACAGCAATAACAGATATTTCCATAATCTTCTCAAGATTCGCGTATCGAATACAGCGCTTGGTGGTTGAATGCGTCACTAACGTCAATCGCCGTCGTCAACCCACACGGCTTAAAATACAATGGTCTGAGACGTTTCCTGAAACTACGACATGATTTTGTCTAATCTTATACTCCCCTTCGCCCTTAGCCCACAACCACCCTTTGTCAGTGACCAAACGGTCTAAAGCATCACTCTCATGTTAGAGTGGCCTGCTGATGACGGGGATATCGAGATTCGAATCCCAACAGGGTCTACTGGAGGTTTTTTTTTTAAGTGTTCCACACTCTTTCCACGCAAATGCGGGTAAATTACCTCTAAAATGTTTCCTTTCTCATTCCTACCCCATTAGGCGTATAACCTGAACAGGAAGTAAGACGCAATAATAAAAATAAATATTATTTTGGTGTAGTAATAATTTAAAGAGTAGGAGGAGGGTTGCTATCCCTCCGCGGCGCCGGACCGTTCGTTGTGTGTGGGCCGCGTGGTATATTGACGCAGTGCGGTTCATCGCAGGAAGCGAAGCAAGGCCCGCAAGCTAGTTTCCAAGGGCGCGGGAATAAAAAAAAATAACAGACCAGAAAGTAAAACTTATCAGGTCAGAAAATTAGAATATATATAAAAAAAATCAATGGGTGGCGGGGGTTTCTTTAGTAGTTTCAGCCCAACATTGTATAGTCTTAGTTTTCACTTACCAGAAAAGAAAATGGACAAAGTCTTGGTAGCTGAGATGGTGGCCGATATAGTGCTGTGCTCAGGTTAAGTAATGACAAAACCTTTAACAGTACACGAGTTTGGTGTTTACTGGAATGAACACACAACTATATTTCATGACTCTCTCTCTCTCTCGTCATAAAACTCTTTAAACTATGTTAACAAGTGTGTGTGTGTGTGTGTGTGTATAAGGGACACACAATTGTTAACATAGTTTAAAAGTTCTCATTATCCACTCCGAAAAGTCCAAGAATTCATATTATTCTGTTCATCATTAATATCAAAATGCCCGGGAAACGAAAGGTAACTGATATATGAGCGTAGAATGGATCTTTGTGAATCTAACAATGTCATTTAATAGGAGGTGTCACAACACAAATTGCATGGTCAATTTTATTTAGTATTATAAATATTTCATTATGTACACCCCATATGAATGTCCAGCACAATAAATTTAATTACTTTACCTTAACACTGCTACGCAAAAAAATATAAAATAGCAGGTTTGACCCCTTAAAACTCGTGAACTGCAATGATTTGAAATCATTGAATTATTATTTACACCTTATAACTATACACTTGTTAATATTGTGCAGTAAAATTTAAGTGTCAAATGACCTTAAGATAGGAGTGTAGGGAACGCAAGTTAATGGGAGTATTTTTTGCAGTTTTTATATCGACACATTTTTTTTTGTGTGTCAAAATAGATCAAATATTGCTCCAGTACAAACATAATAGTTTAATTTTCTTCACATGTTGATATCAACAGTTGTTGAATATCTGTTAAGAATGTCCTGGAATTTAATGACAACTTTTTCTCTTCATTTAAAAAGTTTCTCTTCTAATGCCGCTATGCTCATGACAGATATTCAACAATTGTTGATAACATAAGATTATTAATAATAATTAGCACTGAATCTTACTATCGGTTCGGGTTAGGTACTAATTACACTAATGGGTTAGGAATTGGGAAAGATGAAATAGAGGAAGTGAACCCGCATTTGCGTAGAGGGAGAGTGGAAAACCATTGAGGAAAAACCACATCAGTTCACCCGACCGAGATTAGAACCTCGATCTCACCGCCCTCGGCAGTCTAGCTCAACACGAAACTAGCACGTTAGCTAACTACGTCAACGAGGCGGGTGTAAAGAGAATTAAATAGTTAGGTATGTTTCTGCCGGAGACCTATTTTATTGATTTTAACAACAAAACAAATGTTTTGCTACTGACCTCTTGTGTTCCCTAAAGACCGGACGGAGTGTGAATGAAAGAAAGAGAGAGAGTTGCCAATAGGATGTGTGAAGGGACGCGTCACCACGGGGCAACATTCCCGAGGGCTTGCTAATGACTTGCTAAATATCACCTCCGCGGCGTGCCAAGTGCAAGGCGGGCAAACCGGCACCCACCGCAAAGCTACACTCCGTTTAACATTAACGGCAGCAGTCTTACCTTGACTGATTACACTATGATCCTATCTATCTTACAAGAGGCACCATAGTGGAACCAAACAAAGCAAGGTAGCAGTCTTACCTTGACGGATTACACTATGATCCTATCTATATTACAAGAGGCACCATAGTGGAACCAAAAAAAGCAAGGTAGCAGTCTTACCTTGACGGATTACACTATGATCCTATCTATCTTACAAGAGGCACCATAGTGGAACCAAACAAAGAAAGGTAGCAGTCTTACCTTGACTGATTACACTATGATCCTATCTATCTTAAAAGAGGCACCATAGTGGAACCAAACAAAGCAAGGTAGCAGTCTTACCTTGACTGATTACACTATGATCCTATCTATCTTAAAAGAGGCACCATAGTGGAACCAAGCAAGGTAGCAGTCTTACCTTGACGGATTACACTATGAACCTATCTATCTTACAAGAGGCACCATAGTGGAACCAAACAAAGCAAGGTAGCAGTCTTACCTTGACGGATTACACTATGATCCTATCTATATTACAAGAGGCACCATAGTGGAACCAAACAAAGCAAGGTAGCAGTCTTACCTTGACTGATTACACTATGATCCTATCTATATTACAAGAGGCACCATAGTGGAACCAAACAAAGCAAGGTAGCAGTCTTACCTTGACCGATTCCATTATGATCCTATTTATATTACAGTCTTACCTTGACCGATTCCATTATGATCCTATTTATATTACAAGAGGCACCATAGTGGAACCAAACAAAGCAAGGTAGCAGTCTTACCTTGACGGATTAAACTATGAGCCTATCTATCTTACAAGAGGCACCATAGGGGAACCAAACAAAGCAAGGTAGCAGTCTTACCTTGACTGATTACACTATGATCCTATCTATATTAAAAGCCGCATCATAGTGCAATACACAAGTTACGTTAAAAACTTACGATTCTGAAAACTTCATGCAAGTTAAGCGAGCATTATCGCCAGCTACAAGAGACTAATTTGTTTATTTCTGCAAGTTGAAGTATTTTGATTTGAGCTGGCGGACCGGACTACACAGAAAGAACTCTTTACTCTGAGGTCGCAACCAGCACGCGGGTCACAGATTAAACATACTGCTGCAGACAATGACGGATAGAGTCTGTTCATGATAGGTTTTTACCTGGTTGACAGTTGAAAAATCATATGTTTAGGTTTTGGGTTGCCAACACTTGTAAAAGATCATTGATTTGTTATAAATGTAAAGATATTTAATTACCTGTTATATATTACATTTAAAATAACGTAAACTTAAGTTTTCTCATACTATTTCATGACTTTTAGTAATTTATTTTTATCCAACTCGAAACAATATTTTAAACATAATTAAAAGTACTTATTCTTAGTTTCGGAACGTTACTGATTTTGTGTAATATAGTGCACACATCAATACCTTTTAATACAGACATCGTATTTACTTGGAAAAGAGAAAATTGTTGTCATTTTTATATATAATAAATTGTTTTATAATTATTTTATCGTATTTCGAAATTGTTAACTAAATAAAATATTTTTATCTACTGCGTGAATGAATCATTAAAGAACTTGTTTCCGTCACGTTCAATCACATGGTTTAATTTCGTCGGTTGCCATTTTAAAGCTATGTTAGTTAGACCTTTTGTGAAAGTGATGTGAATAATAATTTTTTTAAGTGGAATAAAACGGATAAATAAGCTTTGTGTCCGAGCTCAAATAAATATAAATAATATTGTCCTAAATTACTGTGGTTAACTATCACATTAATATATTACCAGTTGTTTCTATTACAGCTATCCAAAGTGACATATGTCAGTTTTTGGTGTAGGAATACATTAGGGACTATTTCTAGCAACTTTTTGAGCTGTCAACTAAGTAAACTAAGGTCATGAATGAATTATACTCAAGGTTGTTAAGTGTTAGGGTGTGGATGTAGGGGACCCGAGCAAAGGTAGGTTTTTTTTTCAGTTTTTATACCAACCCTTTTTTGTTCAAAATAAAAATATATTGCTCAAGTAGAAACATAGTTTAATTTTCTTCTCATGGTGACCTCAACAGTTGTTAAATATCTGTCAAGGGTGTCGTGGAATTTAATGAAAAATTTTTCACTTCATTTAAAAAGTTTGGTCATCTAATGCTGCTATGTTCATGACAGATATTCAACAAATGTTGATATCAACATGTGAAGAAAATTAAACTATTACTTATGTTTTTACTTGAGAAAAACAACTGGCTTTAATTCGTGTTCCCTGTAACTCTACTTTTTGCTTGGCGGTCGCAGCACGTCTTGCAACATCTCCGTAACATCCATATCATTAATACTTAATAACAACTTTCATTTAAATACGATGTGTTCTTTTAATTATTAAATATGATTTATATTTGTAAACAGACCTCAATGTTAGGTTCAATCCGATTCAGATGGGAACAAGCTTTTTTTGTCAGTTACTAAAATAATTGCCATTCACTCATATGTGACGAAGTGTGATTTGACGCTCTCACTAATCATATTATTATTATTATTAGCACCGCGTCTTACTACCCGTTCGGGTTATACGCACTTACACTAATGTGTAACGGTAGGGTGATTGTGAGATGAAATGGAGGACCTATAGTTTAATGTGGGATCCGAACCACGGTGGAGGCCTGTCATTCCACACATTCACAAGATGTATTGTCAGAGGTGAAGGAAGGGTTTGGAAATCAGATAAATCTGTGCCGGGACCGAGGATTGAGCCCCGGACCCCCAGCACAGAAGTCCGACACCTTACCCCTAGACCACCAGGTCACCCACTAATTATATATAAATATTATCAATATCTAAGAAAATAACACTAATTATAATATAGTTAAATGCAATAAATGTTGACCATAACAAACAAACAAAATCTAGTTTGTACTTTCAAAAATTGTCTTCGCACGAAGACTGACACATTAGCTATGTCGGTAACATATCTACCTAGTGAACTTAAGGGCCACGGGTTAGATTCCCAGCATTGCAGATAAATTAATCATTTGTTAAATATGGGTTTCCCCTTTCACGGTAACTAATTAACTGACATGGGCTGGGTGTTGTATCTGTTCTAGATTTCAAGTTGGTTTGTAAGTAGTTTGATCATAAATCAGTCGGTTTAGAAAGTGCAATTTAAATACGATAGCTAAATATATTAAAATAATAAAACGCTACACGATTACGTTATAACCATAAAATATACTCAAGTACTTTTTTTTTTTGCGTTATTCCCATAAAAACGGTCAATTTGAGGTATGTTAAGTAGTTTTTCCCAGGTTGAAATAGTTATCTTTTAATTTTGTTGTACCTTTTTTTAAAAATACGATAAAACAGTTTCAATGGTCTCAATTACGCTGTTTCTAAAGTTAAAAACCTCACTACAAGGTGACACTTGGTTCGAGCCTTATCAATAATAATAATAATATTTAGGCGCCGCGTCTTACTACCCGTTCGGGTTGTACGCTTTAAGTACTAATTACGCTAATGGATTAGGAATTGGGAAGGTTTAAATAGAGGAAGTTAACCCGCATTTGCATGGAGGGAGAGTGGAAAACCATTTAAGAAAAACCACCCTCAGTTCGCCCGACCGAGATTTGAACCTCGATCTCCCCGTCCTCAGCAGTCGAGCTCAACACGACAAGCGCGTTAGCCAACTACGCCACCGAGGCGGGTTCGAGCCTTATTACGTACCCAAATTAGGTGATATAACGGAGACGAGATGGCCTCTTTAAAGGTGTGAACTCTTTAAAAGTTACTTAATAGTTGAGCAGAGATTCCAAAACTCCATAAACCAAATGGATTTATAACATTTATGAGTGGAGCTGTCCGGTAGTAGGAGAAAAAACCGGGAGGAGGAAAATACAAATTATAATACAATGTGTTGTGACCCCTGCTATTAAACGACACCATTCTATTCACAAAGATCCATTCTACGCCCATATACCAGTTACCTTTAGTTTCCCAGAGACATTCAGCTTTTGATGATCAACCAAACCTTTGTGGCTTGCTGGACATTTCAGAGAGGAAAATGTCAACTTTTAAACTAAGCTTACATGTTTTTATATGTGTAAGCTCATAGAAAATAGTTTTGTGCTCATTCCAGTAAATACCAAACTCATGTTTCGTTTAAGGTTTTGTCAATATTTAACCTAAGCGCAACATCTGGCGAACTGAATCATCAGATGTTAACTTGGATGAGACGACTCTCGCATCCAAATTGGCATAGAGGACGACGAGCCCACCATGACTTAACCTAATTTACCTGGCCAGCAGAATGCCACTGCCAAATTGGCAACAACTTCACATAAAACCACAACGCTATATTTAAGGTACGCTCTATGAAATGCATCTACAAAATATATTCGACTTAAAAACATGGGTTTACCAACAGCTCACCTCGGTCTGTATTGTTTCTGACTTTTAAGAGGTCCCGGGTTCAATTCCCGGAATTGTAAAAAAAAAAAAAAGTGAAATTGGGGTGTCCTCTTTCATTGTGATAAATTAATTGTTTTGGGCCGGGTGTTGTGGTGGGGGTGGGCCGGGTGTTTTGGGTCAGGTGTTGTGGTGGGGGTGGGCTGGTCGTTTTGGTGGGGTGGGCCGGGTGTTTTGGGTCAGGTGTTGTGGTGGGGGTGGGCTGGTCGTTTTGGTGGGGGTGGGTCGGGTGTTTTGGTGGGGATGGGCCGGGTGTTTTGGTGGGGATGGGCCGGGTGTTGTAGTGGGGGTGGTCGGATGTTTTGGAGGGGGTGGGTCGGGTGTTGTAGTGGGGGTGGGTCGGGTGTTTTGGTGGGGATGGGCCGGGCGTTGTAGTGGGGGTGGGTCGGGTGTTGTAGTGGGGGTGGTCGGGTGTTGTAGAGGGGGTGGGCCGGGTGTTGTAGTGGGGGTGGGCCGGGTGTTGTAGTGGGGGTGGGTCGTGTGTTGTACTGGGGGTGGGCCGGGCGTTGTGGGCCAAGTGTTGTGTGAGCAGCGAGCAAAATAGTATTGTAAAGTAAATTGAATAATGGCAAACCCTAATGAAGCAAGCGACCCTTTTGCTATGTACAGTAATGTTATTAGGGTATATAGAAAATCAATTTTTTTTAAAGTATGAGTACAATTAATTAAAATTATATAAAGACCACAGGTTTACAATAATCACAAAGATAGACCAAGAATACACAGCAATACAAACTAATACCCAGCAAAATACAATTATACTGTGACTCTTTCCAATCTTTATGGTTATGACACAAACTCCGTGAATAAACTAGCGAGTTTCATGTTAATCTAAAACTAAAAATACATAAAAAAAGATGAGTTATTTCGCTGGGAGTGTTCAGTTTGAGAGATTATTCGAGTCGAAATCAACGTATGGATCTTTCGTGTAAACTACCGAAACGAACCGATTATTTTTTCCATCCGTTTCGGCGCAAGGTCCTCATACCTAAATCTCGCGAGACATGGGCCTATTTGACCCGCAAGCTTGTCTGCAATACAGTGAAACCTCATTTATTCGGCCATCATTGATCCAGATTTCCGGTCCATCCGGACTGAAATTTGACATTATTAATGTTTTCTGACATATTTTTATGGAACGGTAGCTACAACCCCCCTAAACAAAGAGGTGGTCAGTCGGTAACGACGCCGGCAGAGTTTTTAACGGCCAAACTTCCGCGTGACTGCGCAGCTCTTAAACGTTATATAAAATTGGCACAACAAAAAACAAAAAAACTTGCCCATTATTTTATAATTGAATAGTGATTGTAACATGTTTTGAGTATTTTATCATTTGTTTTTGTGAAAATAACAGGTGAGCTGTAATAATAAATTATTATTATTAAACCCATTCAGGTTATACGCACTTACGCTAATGTGTAATGTTAGGGTGATTGTGAGATGAAATGGAGGACCTACAGTTTAACGTGGGATCCGAACCACGGTGGAGGTCTGGCATTCCCCACATTCACAAGATGTCTTGTCAGAGGTGAAGGAAGGGTTTGGAAATCAGATAAATCTGTGCCGGGACCGAGGATTGAACCCCGGACCCTCAGCACAGAAGTCCGACACCTTCCTTACCCTAGACCACCAGGTCACCTTGTAGTAATAAATATTGTTTTAATAGATTTCCCCTATAATATCCGGATGACTCACGGTCCCATCTTTAATGGATAAACGAGGTTCCAGATATTTAAAAACTGGAAACACGTGTTGCCACAATCAAGAAAATAAAAATATTGCAATTGTACATTTATATTATTAGTCCGTTCCAATGATAATGTAAAAATAAACTACACAGTAATCCGTAAGAAAGTATTATTGAAAATTTTGATAACTATTTAGATGAATAATACTTAGCACTGAGTCTTACTACCCGTTCGAGTTATACGCTAATATCTAGATGAACTTTTCATTGATCGCAAGTCTAGTCTATTGCGAGAGTAGCACGTTAGACCAAGCGGCCATCGAAGTGAGTTTTTCTGTATTATATTCACGTATGAATACACTATATATTAGTCGGAAAATTCGTTAGATACGTTATTAAACATGTTTAAATGACCACATCGTATTTCATTCACAATCAAACACCTGTTCTCGTTTTAGTAGAGCTTGACACAAATTAACCGACTACCCGCCATGAGACTCGTGGATTCAATTGTAGCCCTCGGGCAGTTTCAAGTTAGAACCCCTCGAGCAGTTTCAAGTTAGAACCCCTCGAGCAGTTTTAAGTTAGAACCCCTCGGGCAGTTTCAAGTTAGAACCCCTCGGGCAGTTTCAAGTTAGAACCCCTCGGGCAGTTTTAAGTTAGAACCCTCGAGCAGTTTCAAGTTAGAACCCCTCGAGCAGTTTCAAGTTAGAACCCTCGAGCAGTTTCAAGTTAGAACCCCTCGGGCAGTTTTAAGTTAGAACCCTCGAGCAGTTTCAAGTTAGAACCCCTCGGGCAGTTTCAAGTTAGAACCCTCGGGCAGTTTTAAGTTAGAACCCCTCGAGCAGTTTCAAGTTAGAACCCCTCGAGCAGTTTCAAGTTAGAACCCCTCGAGCAGTTTTAAGTTAGAACCCCTGGAGTTAAGGCGGGGTACTAGTGAGCTCGAGTTTATTGCATTAATTTTGCAGTTTTTATAGCACAAACATTTTTTAGCCAAAATAAATCAAATATTTCTTCTAGAGAAACATGGAGTTTTTTTTCTGCACATGCCAATCTCAACAGTTGTTGAATATCTGTCATGAGCATGGCAGCATTTGGTGACAAACTTTTTAAATAAAGAGAAAAGTTTGTCACCAAATGCCGCCATGCTCATGACAGATATTCAACAACTGTTGAGATTAGCATGTGCAGAAAACAAAACTCTATAATTCTATAGAAGAAATATTTGATTTATTTTGGCCTAAAGATGTTTGTGCTATAAAAACTGAAAAAATACTGCCCTAGACTCGCGCTCACTAGCATTCCACCTTAATATGATCTAACTAAGCAAACATGTTTCTTTAGAATGAGTCCTGCAGCTCATCTGACCCTTCCAATAACTCTAGTTTTGAGATCACCTAGTCTAAACTTTGCAGTTTATTATCAAATTATAATAGCATCATCCACCTCAGTGGCCGCATGGTCTAACGCGCTAGTCTCGCATTTGACTAGACTGCCGATGATGGGAAGATAGAGGTTCGAATATTAGTTGGGTGTAGTGAGTGATTTTACAAAATAGTTTTTCCACTCTCTCTACACGCAAATGCGGGTACGCTTCCTAACAATATACCCTACCTAGTCCCAAAAACATTAGCGTAATTAGTACATTAGCGTATAACCCGAACGGGCGCTAAAAAAATAAAAATAAAAACTATAACATCTAGACGAGTTAGACAATGGCAACCAACGTCTACAAAAGAATAATTATCTCTCTTTTCCTTTTGATCTTCAAAAATGTGTGGGTGATAGCTCTTCAAATAATTTTATATATATATTACCTAATACCATGCACATTTAAAATAAAATCTATTTCCCTGAACACTCAAGGGAACGTTGGAACGTCCTTACCTCGCTTTCAACGAAGACTTCAAATCTTCTAGTGCACCGTTTATACCACTCCTTCAATTCCACCGAAATGCATGTGGAGCAGGAGGGGGGGAAATGTTTAGAGTTAGTTTTCCCCTTTTACACCTATATAGAGTCGTTTTATAAACACAAAATTTAAAAATTGTCGATGATAATGATGATAGTAAATAATTTACTTCTTGAAGATGAAAATCACCAATTCGTCGGATGGAGGATATCGCAATTAAGTATACAAACAAGTGTTACTTTTTTTTAAATCACTTAATTGATGTTCTTGTAAAAAAAATTATCACCGTTCCTGAATAATAATGAAGAGACAGTTTCACTTAAAAAGAAAATTTAATCAAAGTCATACTTAAAAGAATGTGACAGGGGTGGGAAAAGTATCAGACGTCGACAACCATAATAAGTCTTCCAAAACAACATAAACAGCACGCACTTATTAACAAACCAAAAGAAGTTCACCCCTATCAATAAATGCGGGAGGCACGCGAAGTGTGTGTGTGTGTGTCCCGTGTGTGTCTTTCTTCTCACAACGGAAACCCCAAAACTCGCACATGCACACACATGAGTACCGCTAGCCGCGCAACGAATGACGGGAACGAGGAAGGTTGGGGTATGGGGGGGGGGCGCCACCACCGGTCGAGACTAGCGCCGAGGCGCTCTGCGTCGGTCCGCGCGCGCAAAAAAAAAAAAAGAAAAGAAGAAAGCGCGACGCGCGCGCGCCCTTCCCTTGAGGAGAGAATCCAATCCAGCGGTTTAGTTGCTGATAACATGTCTATTATCAAGATTCAGCTTTTTCTTTTCGAAATCCACCTCTTCCACCTTCCCTTAAATTTTGACAAACCGCTGTCATGAAGTTTTCCACTTTATTATCCGATAAGCTAAGTGGTTTGAAGATTAATAGCGAGATGTGTTAGAATTGGTGTCCGCCATTAATCTGATAATAAATGTCTGATTTGCAGATTTTTTCGTAAGGGAAATTTTAGAAGTGGGAGCTTCAGCAGAGGGTTTGTGGGCACTCGTTATATCACCACCCCTGATCAGAGGGTTTGTGGGCACTCGTTATACCACCACCCCTGATCAGAGGGTTTGTGGGCACTCGTTATATCACCACCCCTGATCAGAGGGTTTGTGGGCACTCGTTATACCACCACCCCTGATCAGAGGGTTTGTGGGCACTCGTTATATCACCACCCCTGATCAGAGGGTTTGTGGGCACTCGTTATATCACCACCCCTGATCAGAGGGTTTGTGGGCACTCGTTATACCACCACCCCTGATCAGAGGGTTTGTGGGCACTCGTTATATCACCACCCCTGATCAGAGGGTTTGTGGGCACTCGTTATACCACCACACCCTGATCAGAGGGTTTGTGGGCACTCGTTATATCACCACCCCTGATCAGAGGGTTTGTGGGCACTCGTTATACCACCACCCCTGATCAGAGGGTTTGTGGGCACTCGTTATATCACCACCCCTGATCAGAGGGTTTGTGGGCACTCGTTATACCACCACCCCTGATCAGAGGGTTTGTGGGCACTCGTTATATCACCACCCCTGATCAGAGGGTTTGTGGGCACTCGTTATACCACCACCCCTGATCAGAGGGTTTGTGGGCACTCGTTATACCACCACCCCTGATCAGAGGGTTTGTGGGCACTCGTTATACACCACCCCTGATCAGAGGGTTTGTGGGCACTCGTTATACACCACCCCTGATCAGAGGGTTTGTGGGCACTCGTTATACCACCACCCCTGATCAGAGGGTTTGTGGGCACTCGTTATACCACCACCCCTGATCAGAGGGTTTGTGGGCACTCGTTATATCACCACCCCTGATCAGAGGGTTTGTGGGCACTCGTTATACCCACCCTGATCAGAGGGTTTGTGGCACTCGTTATATCACCACCCTGATATCAGTCTTTAAGTTGAAGATGGGATGGAAAGAAACGCGCGTCATATGTATTTTTATACTTTTTATAACAAACTAATTTTTAGGTAAACTTAATAAATTATTGCTTCAGTAGACACATTTAATAACTTTCTACTGTAAACTTTTCAAAGAAAGACACTTATCAGCTTGGAAATATACTAGATCTTCTTTCTCAGTAAAAGGTGACCTTGTGGTCTAGAGGTAAGGTGTCGGACTTCTGTGCTGGGGGTCCGGGGTTCAATCCTCGGTCCCGGCACAGATTTATCTGATTGCCAAACCCTTCCTTCACCTCTGACAAGACGTGTATTAATCACAACTTGTGAATGTGTGGAATGCCAGCCTCCACCGTGGTTCGGATCCTACGTTAAACTGTAGGTTCTCCATTTCATCTCACAATCACCCTACCATTACACATTAGCTAAGTGTGTACAGCCCAAATGGGTAGTAAGACGCGGTGCTATAATAATACTTTCACGTATCCATACGTCAAGTCATGTGATCTGCAGCCGTCACTTTTGATATATATTCTCAACACCTAGAAAATAACACTAATAACGTGGTAAAATTATCAATGTTAACCGCTAACTATTTTCTATAAGACCCTCTGTACTTGAATAGTTGTCATGAGCATCGCGGAACTTACCAAGACTTTTATTTGATTTGAAAAGTGCCTCATTAAATGCATATTGAGATTACC
Source organism: Timema cristinae (assembly GCA_039000515.1). Classification (NCBI taxonomy): domain Eukaryota; kingdom Metazoa; phylum Arthropoda; class Insecta; order Phasmatodea; family Timematidae; genus Timema; species Timema cristinae. The sequence continues at coordinate 7,449,218 of JBCFYV010002255.1, read as the reverse complement.
GACAAAACACAGAAAACAGCTCCGCGATGTAAAGGTTGGTTCCAGACGTGTTATCTACTAGAGTCAGCTGTTATCCGTTTGGCGAGAAGGGCTCTTTCCCGTATGGCATAAAATAATCTAGTGTTTACAAAGTTTTATATCAAATGGGGGAAGGTGGGGGGCGGGGCAGAAACTCAAAATGGGAATATTTCTCGAGCGAGCGCGGAGCGATGCAAGCCAATACGACCTGACACGGCTCGACCCTGGACTAGGGCAGGAGGAAAATGGAGGAGAAAGGGGGAGGGACGGGATTGAGAAAACGGGAGGAGAGACGTGGAGTAGGGAAGAGGAGAGAGAAGTGAATAAGATAAGGAAGGGTAGGAGAGAAGTAGAGAAAGGCAATAAAGGAGAGAAGGGGAAGTGGATATGAGGGAAAGAGAATAGAAGGCAAGGGAAGGAGAGGAGAGGAGAAAAGTGAGGGAGGCAAGGACAGGAGAGGAATGGAGGACGTAAGTGGATGAAATAAGAGGGGAGGAAAGTGGATGATATAAGGGGGGGGAGGGGAGGGTGATACGGGAGAAGGGTTGGAGTTAGTGGTAAAGGGAAGGGAAAGAAAGACATGGCCAAATTACCATATATGTAAACAGAAATAGTGACGTATGTAAAGAAACCATTCTATGTGTATCTCAAGGCTCAACTAGCTTCGTGACGAAAGAGGAAACTGCTAGTTTATTTTAACATTCGACCTAGTTGAAATGTAATGTGAGCTGTTATAGACCAAAACATGGGGGGAGGGGGGGGGGAAGGCTTTCGGGTCAACGACATTACATTAAAAAAAAGCCACTTTTGGGGTCACCGACACAGGAGAGGTATTTTCCAACTTAATACGATTGTTACGGAACGTTTCCCTTTCCTCTCCCCCTCTCTCTCCCCAACCAATCATGCCGGTATCCAAAACAACCCCCCGAATGGGACAAGTATGACGGCGGAGAGTGGGGAGGGAGCCAGGCAACCGTTGCCACGCGCGACGCCCAGTGCCCGGTAGACACGCATCGAGCAACCGAAAAACAGAAAAACATGTTAGCGAACACCTCGGCGACAGTGGCCCACAAACGGGCAGAAAAACAAAAGACACGTGGTCAATGCCCGCCAGATGAAGATTCGTTTTGAGAGGGCAGCCGAGATATGGCCAATCAAATGTTGCGCTTAGGTTAAATATTGATACATGGTTTAAAAGTTGAAATTTCACACTTTGTAAAGTCCCAAAAACCATCTATTCGGTAAACAAAATATAACTGGTGTTTGAGCGTTGAATGAATATTCATTTAATAGAGGGGGTGGAAGGTAAATCCAAGGCCGTAGCCCCCCCCCCCTCCTCCGCAATTTTAGGAACAAAATATATATGGCTTTATTTATGGTTCAAACAATATTAAAATTAAGATACAAATACAAATTAGGGAGTTGTGTTGCCATAAAAAAGCACTTTCGATAGCTTCTAGAACTGTTTATAATTTAAATATTTTCTAGCTTCCGGCAAATTGGGGAATGTGCCCAGCTACCCCCCCCCCCCCCCCCTGAAATTAATTGTTAACTACGGCCTTGGGTACAACACAAATTGTATTGCCAATTGGAATTTCCTCCTCCCCTTTTTGTTCAGTGCCGGATAGCTCCATATAGTAGCGTTATAAACCAGGGATGCCACCGTTTTCTTGTTACAAAATTCCCTGAATTTTCCAGGTTTCCCATCATTTTCCCAGACACACTATCTTGATCAGTGGTTTACAACCTGGGGGGAGGGGGGGAGCGTGGAACAATGGGAAAGGAACGTTAAAAATTATATAAATTGAAGATTTTTTTAAATTTTAAATCACCTTTTCAAAGTAGTTAAGATAATAATTTCTTGAGATATTGGCAACACTGACTACCAGTTGTAATAGATTCAGTGACCAGCCAAAAGTGTGCATGCATGTGTTTATTCTCAAGCTCCAAGCCTCTAATTCGCCCCCCAATTCTCCTTTCTATCCTCCCCCTAAGCCAGAGGTTCCCACATTTTTAGACCAAAAGCCCAAACAAGCCCTCATATGCATTTTTTTTTACATTAACATTATAAACATTGTAATGATACTGTTTTGGACCCCTCTCATATATTCCAAAAGTCATAGATGAAGTGTATTTTTCTTTAAAGAACTGTATGTAAAATTTCTTTTTAATACTTCATCCATGGAAAATCACCCATTTTCACAAGTAATTTCAATGCACTACATCTTAAAACTTTCTTTCTTTAAAAGATCAACTCCGTTGTATTTTGAAGATCATGTGACATGCTAGCTCCCTTCGCCCAATAGGAAGCTAGCCTTCACAACATCAGGTTGTCAGGAGGTTAGTTAGTTTTAACACTAGTGACAAGGAGTCCAAGAAGCAAGAGGTAGGTCGTATATAAGCCACTTGTGCGCATATCATCATATAGTAACATAAATCTATACCCAGATTTTGGTTGGAAGAACAGTAGAGAAAATTCTAACATATTTCTTTACTACCAGTATTGATAAGATTTTACCATTTTATTGGTATTGATAATATTCATCAAAAAGAATACATGCAGATCACATGACTTGATGTATGAATATATTAAATTGTTTTAGTAACTAGCTTTTGTTCTTCCTACCAAAATCATACTATACACAGCACACAGTACTCAGAACACGGAGCATGTAATATCACAGAAAAACAATCCGTAAATTAACAAAAAACTGTATCACATATCATCACATCTTCAGTACCGAAGGTGTAATCATTCAAATAAATCGTGTGCAACATTAAAAGTCTTGCTCATTTCATAAGAATAAATATCACATATAATCAGATCACATAACCGTGCGTAGTAAGGTATGGACGCGTCGTCATCATAAAACCCGGTATCGGTCCACATCCACATCATCAACAAACATCCGTAAACCGCTATAACTATGCCCAATCGCGGGACCGTGGCATTATAAATGATGCCTAATCGCGGTACAAATATCTCAATAAAAAAACAAATATAATTATAATTGGCAACCAATTGTGGGGCCATAAAATCTCATATCATTATTACATTCCATAACGACGGTTATCTTTAAGAGCAGAAAAGTATATATATATATATATATATATATATATATAATATATATATATATATATATATATATTATATATATATATATATAAACAAACGGAAAATCTCACATTTACTAGCACCTTTGGTAAATGTCCATAGCACAACTTCTTTCTGGGTGGAGGAAGGGGTGTGGGGGTTAAAACCGTCAGTCCCATGTAAAATATCCCTGGAGGGTGAAAATACCCTTAACCGGAAAAATTGATAGGCCCTTTTCATTCTCGCTCAAAGAAATTCCTCGTGTGCTGATATAATCGGTAGGTTAAGAAAGTGGTAGTTAAATACCTGAAATAAATAAACCAATTAATATAAAATGTCTGATGACTTGTTTATTCCAGCGACTTCAAGGTCAATACCGACGCCCATCGCATAGCCGACTCTTGCACGAGAGGTACGACCTTGCCAACAGCGGGTACCAGGGAGCCAGATAATCGATAAATGGTCAAGTGGAGGGAGAATAAGGGAGGGGGGGAACCCGTCCCCTCCCTACAAAGAGACACCAGTCACAAAAGCCAACCTATTATACCGAGAACATCCTACAGAGAAAGCGGGAGCACTATTTTTTTTTTAAATGCACGGGGACAAGTTGAAAGCACTTCAGACTCAATCGAGGAGACCGAGGGGAGGAGGGTGAGAAGTAGTAATAGCAATGTCATTGAAGGGTTTGTTTTTACTTGTCGCCATGTTTGTTTGTCCGGCTTGAATAGAAACACCTTGTTCACCACTGAGTGATGATGGTAAATAGACAGCTAGAAAAAGATGAAAAAATACGGTTAAAAGAAAGAAAAAAACTAAAAACAACCCACTTCGGTGACATAACCAGGGTGGCTACAAAACATATTTTACAAAATTCCCTGACTTTTCCAGGCAAAATTTTTCAATTTTCCCTGACTACTTTTTTCCAGTTTTAATGGTGGATGCTGTCTTTTGTTTTATTTATTATTGGTCACATATTAAAAAAGTTTGTATCTACTAAACAAACGGTTTTATCAGTTATTTAAAAATTAACAAGGCCTCCACCGTGGTTCGGATCCCACGTTAAACTGTAGGTCCTCCATTTCATCTCACAATCACCTACCATTACACATTAGCGTAGTGCGTATAACCCGAACGGGTAGTAAGACACGATGCTAATAATAATAATTAAAACAAATGGTTTGTTCTGAAATGTTATTATTATTTATTATTATTAGCACCGCGTCTTACTACCCGTTCGGGTTATACGCACTTACGCTAATGTGTAATGGTAGGGTGATTGTGAGATGTAATGGAGGACCTACAGTTTAACGTGGAATCCGAACCACAGTGGAGGCTGGCATTCCCCACATTCACAAGATGTCTTGTCAGAGGTGAAGGAAGGGTTTGGTATTCTGAAAATGTTGACTGTCTAATGAGACATACTGAAAACACGCGGTCTTACAGATCATATGGATACAAGAGAGTAGTTGTGGTAACTTCAGCTGGTAAACAACAATTACGAATAGAAGTTAAGGTGAGATGGAAGGCTACGCGAGGAAAGACCAGTGTTTTTTTTTTTTTGCAGTTTTTATGGCAAAACTTTTTTTTTACTAAAATAAAATAAAAATTGTCTAGTACAAACATATATAGTTTTATTTTCTTCACACGATGATATCAACAGTTGTTGAATATCTGTCATGGCGGCATTAGGTGAGAAACTTTTTAAATGATGAAAAAAAGTTGTCATTAAATTCCAGGACACCCCTGACAGATATTCAACAACTGTTGATATCACCGTGTGAGGGAAATTAAACTCAGTGTTTCTGGAGCAATATTTGATTTATTCCTGCCAACCACGATATTTTTATATAAAAAATGAAAAAAACACTGACTTTTTCTTGCGTCTCGTTCCTTCCCCCCTTAAGGGTTCGCAGGAGGGTACCGGGTTTGAGACCACGCGTGAAGATTGAACGAGAATTTGTTACAGCGATGAATGAAGTAAGGTGAGATGACAGGGGGGGGGGGGGGAGAGAGATAAAACCAACAACTTTAAAAGAGGCCCATTCCCAGGGCTAAGTGGTTGACCACGAGTCAAATAATATCTCCTTCTTTCCCAGTTACTTTAATCCCGAACCCGGTATGAACATATTTACCAACGTCCTGACATCGCTGATCACGCACGCGTCCGACTCTCGTGTCGGAATGGATTCCCGGTGATGGGATCGAATCTAGGTTGGATGTACCAAAGTTATTAATTTTTTTGCCCGAATGATTTTCTACTCATCCTACATGTGAATGCAGGTACATTTCCTCTTAAAATCTACATCATCCTTATGCCATATTATATGTTTTCACTTTAAAGAAAATAAAGTTGACCTTGAAATAACCTTGAAGAAGTCCACCAAATCAAAAATAACTAGTTCTGTTCTCTTTTACGCAAAAAAAAAGAGCTTTGTTTTCGGAATATTCTGATATCTCAACCAATTTATCTTAACCTATATATATATATACGATTCTAAGTAACAATTATTAAAACTTGTACGTAGTTTGGTAGTAGTTTAGGCCCTAGTTTTCATCGATGTTTAAGTACCAACGCATGCACGGAAGTGATTTTATTGGGGTTTTTTTAAACAAAAGTAAAACAATATATCTTTCCTTAAACAAAATTGACTGTGGGAAGTGATTTTAATTAATTGTATTTCAAAATTTAAAAAAGTCCGACATCTTAGCTCAGTCGGTATCATGTCTGTCTAACGAGTTCAGGGTCCCGGGTTCGATTCCTGGCATGGCCGAAAATAATCTTCACTAATGAAACGAACGTTTCCCCCTTACACAGTGATAAATTAACGTCCGGGAGCTGGGTGTTGTGTCTGTTCCAGATTCAGGTTAGTTTTTAAGTCGTGTGCTGATATAATCAGTCGGTTCAGAAAACGCACGTTAAATACCTTAAATTATATAATATCATACATAGTTATATATATATATATATACACACGAGGCGTGTTTTTAAGTAAGTACCGTTTTGAAATTTGGCCACTGCAGCGCTGCGACTGCCATTCCGCGCCTGCGCGTAGAGTACCTCCATCTGTTGGCTATCCACAGACGCCATTACTGAAGTATTCGACCGTGTTTACCTCTCTTTGTGAGTATTTAAAATGACTCAGTCATAAAATCCCGCCGACTGTGAAATACGCTCTGTTATTCGTTTTCTTCACGCAAAAGATGTGAAAGCGGCTGATATTCATCGGCAGATCAGTGAAGTGTATGGAGAAAACATTATGAGCGAAGGAATGGTAAGAAATGGGTTAGAGCATTGAAAGATGGCCGCACGAATGTGCATGATGGGAAAGAAGTGGGCGACCTTCTGTCATTACTGAAGACTTGGTGCAGAAAGTTGATGGAAAAGTTCGAGAGAGCAGACGCTTTACGATTTCATCTTTATCTAATGAGTTTCCTCAAGTTTCAAGAAGTGTTCTTTATGGAATTGTGACAGAACATTTAAATTATCGTAAGTTGTGCTCACGCTGGGTACCGAAAATGTTGACTGAGGTGCACAAAACCAAACGTTTAGCCAGTGCGTTGACTTTCCTTGAGCAATACAGTGATTTTGGTGATGTTTTTTAAGCCAAATTGTCACAGGTGACGAAACATGGGTGACTCATGTTACGCCGGAATCGAAACAACAATCCATGGAATGGCGGCATTCAACATCACCCAAGAAGGTGAAGTTCAAGCAAACAATTTCAGCCCGAAAAATCATTTGTACTGTGTTTTGGGATAGGAAGGGGGTGTTGCTCGTGGATTTTTTGCCTCGTGGTGACACAATAAATTCTGAGACTTATTGTGAGACCTTAACTAAACTGCGCCGTGCAATCCAAAATAAAAGGCGAGGCATCTGAGTAAGGGAATTGTTTTGCTTCATGACAATGCCCGTCCACATGTGGATAATCGTACCCAAATCTCATCGCATCATTTGGCTGGAAACAACTTGATCACCCTCCGTACAGTCCCGATCTAGCGCCTAGTGACTACCACTTGTTCCTGCATTTAAAAAAGCATCTTGGTGGTCAGCGCCATGACGATGATGATGACCTCAAAACGGCGTGTTGCTGTGGTTATCAAATCAGGCGGCAGATTTCTATGAGGATGGAATTCAAAAGCTGGTTGTACGATACGACAAATGCCTTAATATTGGTGGAAATTATGTTGAAAAGTAGATTAAAGTATAGGCTTTCACGTAAAAATAAAATTGATTAAAAAGTACACTTGGTGTTTTTTTAATTTCAAAACGGTACTTACTTAAAAAAACACGCCTCGTGTTTTTTTATATATTATATAGGCCTATATATTCAAATTTGTGAGATTTCAGAATTTACATTTTGACCTTTGATAATTACCACATAGTAATAATAATAAATTATATTATGACCGTGCCACGTGTCTGGAGCGCTAAACACTTCGACACACCAGCGTCGTAAAGCTCAACGCGCTCTTAAAGAACACACAAAAACAAGAGATTGAGTTATGGGCGAGGGGAGGGGGGGAGGAAGGGGCGCCTTACCCTGTGGGATTAGTTCGAGGCACTGACGCAAGGCTATAAAAGTCGGGCATAGACAAAAATAAAGCGCATTCCAATTAATATAATATTTCAGCGTGTGTTGTATTCGACGCTTACGAAAGGCGACACTAATGGTTTAAATATTTACCTCCCTCCCCTCTTCCCTGCCCAATATAATGGCTTCTTTGAGAAAATATATATTTGTTTTTTTCTTTAAATTAAATGTTTTCCAAGCACCTTATGAGTAGAATAAATTGCATGCAATTTGTAGTTTTATGTATAAGTCTACAACCAGCCTTAATGACCGAATGATCTAAGAAGGTATCCCTCGCTCTTATTAGACTGGTCTGCTGGTGACAAGGAGATCAGGGTTCGAATCTCTATCGGGTGTACTGAGGTCGCAGTAGCGTTCGAAGGAATGCGAAGTAGAGGGGGCTCTAAGGAGTTTGGGGAAAGGGGGGGGGGGCCTTCCTCCAACTACCAGAGAGATTTTTTTTTAAACTATTATATACACCTAGAATCTTTTTTTGGGAGGGTTTTAATCGGTTTTGGTTAACTTGATCATTTATATTTTTACTATCATAAACGTGATAACCTAACAAAATTATAAACAAATATGCCTTTATTAAAGTTGACTTAAACGTGACAAAGGCCTACTGTCATGGAAACCACCGATTATTTATAATAGGTAACTGTCTAACCACTGAGTAACTCCTCGATTAAAGCACGTGTATAACTGGTAGATTTGGAACCTGCCGCAATCTCCAGGACTTAGGCAATTCCCTAGACTGCATTATCATCAATTAGGACTACCAGGGAGGATCAACATAAGGATGTTTGGCACTTGATATTTTCTTTGCTCACAATGTTTAACTAATTCCCTGCTTCCCTGCCCCCTCCCCATTTTATTTTCTGTTCAGATCTACGTAGATCTTAGGGCATCCCCAAATTAAGTTAAGGGGGCCTCAAGCCCCTTCAACCTCTCCCCTCGGGTACGCCACTGCCAGTTTTTTTAATACCTAAATGGTTTTCCACTTTCCCTCCGTTCAATTACGAGTACACTTAATCTAAATTCAACCTTCGTTATCCGAAACACATCAGTACATATGCTTATAGCGTAAGAAGCGGTTCTAAAAATAATAATACAAATGGTAATAGTGGGCCCCGCTAGGCAAGCAACAAATAAGTTTCTGCCCCTTACAATACGTCTGACGTCACTCGCGGCCACGTGTACGGGCGAGGCCCCAAACAACGTGAACACACCTTGGAGACGTCGTAAACCCGGAGACATAATATAAGAAGGGAGAGGGGAAAGGGGGGTGCACACGAGTGATTTACCTCCACTTCGCCGGTGGTTGGTTTACAAGCGTCCCACCTTGTCAACAGCTCGTAATCAACAGGAGCTGGGTGGTAAGGCAACGAGGCTAAGAGGAGGACCAGAATCGATGCCAGCTGGTTCCTAAAATAGTTTTTTTTTGTATAAAATATCGTTTTATCACTAGAATATTATAGTTCCAACCTTTCCGGATGGGCGTTTAAGAGCGCGTTTAAAACCTAATTAAATAGTTAATATAGCTCTAACCAGACGTCTTAAGAGCCCGTCTCACCCCACAGATAACACCTAACTTAGGTAGATAATACAGCTAGAACCAGACGTCTTAAGAGCCCGTCTCACCCCACAGATAACACCTAACTTATGTAGGTAATACAGCTAGAACCAGAAGTCTTAAGAGCCCGTCTCACCCCACAGATAACACCTAACTTATGTAGGTAATACAGCTAGAACAGAAGTCTTAAGAGCCCGTCTCACCCCACAGATAACACCTAACTTAGGTAGGTAATACAGCTAGAACCAGACGTCTTAAGAGCCCGTCTCACCCCACAGATAACATCTAACTTAGGTAGGTAATACAGCTAGAACCAGACGTCTTAAGAGCCCGTCTCACCCACAGATAACACCTAACTTAGGTAGATAATACAGCTAGAACCAGACGTCTTAAGAGCCCGTCTCACCCCACAGATAACACCTAACTTAGGTAGGTAATACAGCTAGAACCAGACGTCTTAAGAGCCCGTCTCACCCCACAGATAACACCTAACTTAGGTAGATAATACAGCTAGAACCAGACGTCTTAAGAGCCCGTCTCACCCCACAGATAACACCTAACTTAGGTAGGTAATACAGCTAGAACCAGACGTCTTAAGAGCCCGTCTCACCCCACAGATAACACCTAACTTATGTAGGTAATACAGCAAGAACCAGAAGTCTTAAGAGCCCGTCTCACCCCACAGATAACACCTAACTTATGTAGGTAATACAGCTAGAACCAGAAGTCTTGAGAGCCCGTCTCACCCCACAGATAACACCTAACTTAGGTAGGTAATACAGCTAGAACCAGACGTCTTAAGAGCCCGTCTCACCCCACAGATAACACCTAACTTAGGTAGGTAATACAGCTAGAACCAGAAGTCTTAAGAGCCCGTCTCACCCCACAGATAACACCTAGCTTAGGTAGGTAATACAGCTAGAACCAGACGTCTTAAGAGCCCGTCTCACCCCACAGATAACACCTAACTTATGTAGGTAATACAGCTAGAACCAGAAGTCTTAAGAGCCCGTCTCACCCCACAGATAACACCTAACTTAGGTAGGTAATACAGCTAGAACCAGACGTCTTAAGAGCCCGTCTCACCCCACAGATAACACCTAACTTAGGTAGGTAATACAGCTAGAACCAGACGTCTTAAGAGCCCGTCTCACCCCACAGATAACACCTAACTTATGTAGGTAATACAGCTAGAACCAGAAGTCTTAAGAGCCCGTCTCACCCCACAGATAACACCTAACTTATGTAGGTAATACAGCTAGAACCAGAAGTCTTGAGAGCCCGTCTCACCCCACAGATAACACCTAACTTAGGTAGGTAATACAGCTAGAACCAGACGTCTTAAGAGCCCGTCTCACCCCACAGATAACACCTAACTTAGGTAGGTAATACAGCTAGAACCAGAAGTCTTAAGAGCCCGTCTCACCCCACAGATAACACCTAACTTAGGTAGGCAATATAGGTTGAATCATACGTATCGTGGTGCGATTTTCCCTATCGCATTTTATATTATTATTAATATTATTACTATTACCGCGTCTTACTACCCGTTCAGGTTATACGCACTTACGCTAATGTTTAATGGTAGGGTGATTGTGAGATGAAATGGAGAACTAACGTGGGATCCGAACCACGGTGGAGGCCTGGCATCCCATACATTCACAGGTTGTGATTATTACGCGTATTTTCAGAGGTGAAGGAAGGGTTTGGTAATCAGATAGATCTGTGCCGGGACCGAGGTTTGAACCCAGGACACCCAGCACAGAAGTCCAACATCTTACTCCTAGACCACCAGGTCAGCTTCACCTTAGAGATAGCACCAATTTCATATCGCTTACATATTATAAAATTGTTTATAATTATCTATATTATATACAAGCATAAAATTAAAACAATTAGGCTTATATATAAAGAGAGCTTGATTGATCTGTCAACGTTGGCTACTTAACGTTTTTTTTTTACAGTAATGTTATCTGAATTATAACAATCCGACTAGAGTTATGCAATTCTTTGTAACCAGCCAATCCCTATGGCTAAATTATCCAACCCTGTAATAAGGTTCGAAAACAAACTCAACAAAAGTATATAAATGACGAGACTTTGGGATAAAATAAATCTTGGATACGGTCGCGCCTTTAGACATGCCGCAACCCGAGAAACAGTTCGGTGTTGCGGGACGCCTAATCATTCAGTTATAGGCGCGCACACTAGGGGGAGGGAGGAAGACAAGGTTTTTATCCACCACTTTCCTGACGGAATTTGATCAAACGTGTTTAAAATAGGTTTTTATTTTATGAGGTAATTAAAGTGCACTTTCTGAACCTAATGGTTATATCAGCTGCAAGATAGCTTTGGTGTTTTATCATAGTTGATATAGTTGATGGAGGTAGCTTTGGTGTTTTATCACAGTTGATATAGTTGGTGGAGGTAGCTTTGGTGTTTTATCACAGTTGATATAGTTGGTGAAGGTAGTTTTGGTGTTTTATCACAGTTGATATAGTTGGTGAAGGTAGTTTTGGTGTTTTATCATAGTTGATATAGTTGATGGAGGTAGCTTTGGTGTTTTATCACAGTTGATATAGTTGATGGAGGTAGCTTTGGTGTTTTATCACAGTTGATATAGTTGAAGGTAGTTTTGGTGTTTTATCACAGTTGATATAGTTGGTGAAGGTAGTTTTGGTGTTTTATCACAGTTGATATAGTTGGTGAAGGTAGCTTTGGTGTTTTCACAGTTGATATAGTTTGTGTAGAGTAACCAAGGCGTGTTTTTTTTTAAAGTTGATAAGTTATTAAAAACACCTTTTATAATTCATCTTTCACTTTGACAGGTGAAATGAGTTTACATCACTCTTCAAATCAATAATATTTGCCAGGCGGATAAATACGTGACTTTTCTTTAATTTTATTAATTTTTCAACCAGATGAAATAGGACAAAGTTACCGCGAACAGACCATAATAGCAAAGGACTAAAGAAATGTAGAGACCTGAGCGGGCCTATCCCTGTGATGTTGCCAGTCTATCTCACTACGGCTAATCTCGCCCATGATCAACTCGATCTCGTAAGTTAATATCCGTAAAGACGATATTCTTGAGTTTAAAATCTCGCAATTAGTGTTGAGTCTTCTAAGTTCGTATATTAAGCGAAAAATCCCGAACTTCCCGGTGTTGAAAATTGTGATTTGAGATTTACTTTATAGCTATGTGAACGCACCTTTAAGCCATTTAAACAATAGAATAACAAAATGTTGAGCTTCGTTCTATCCCGGTTTTATGTTTTGTTGATTGATTTTAGCTCGATAAAGTCTAAATAAAGATGGATAAAAAGAAAATAAGAAAAGAGCAAAACAAAAGCAGATTATACTTGATGTGTGTACCATACTTTATGTTTCTTTGATTCGCTAAATGATTAAATAAAAAGCTATTACTATAACTTATTACATCATGTATGATATATCTTAACTTTAATAGGTACCTAAAAAGCCAAAAATAAATAACACACAGAAAATGGATGGAATGCCTTTATATTTGAAAAACACCGTTTATTAAGCCTGCACAAATTAATAAATTTATTATCACTCAGCTCAAAAGCGTCTTCTCGTTCACTAAATATACGTGGCATTCTATTAAATTCATTTTCGAATTCTTCAAGTTCTCTTACTATGAAATAGTCCACCCATGCTTCCACCATTTTACATTTTGTCCAACAACAAATACTTTCGAACTATCCGCTAAGAGATTGACAATTCCGAGAGGTGGAACCGCAGTGAGATCTATCAGAATGAAAAAATCTCAATCCGAAACCATTTTTTTTTCAAGAATAGCTAACTATAAAAAGTTTCAATATTATGTCACGCGAACGCCCGATCTAGTAATGGAATAGACTCGAAACATCTCGGAGATAGGCCCGTAGCTGAACATTGAAACCGGAAACGAACCCCGGACTAACACACGTAACATTCTCGTCGAAACATCGAACACTCGAAAAAGAATCGTCAATGGATAACGAGGGTGGATAGTGGTAGGGAGGGGGGGGGGGGGGCAGGTGATTGATGTTAGAGAGGGGGGAAGGGGTTATGGCGTGAATTCGTCGACGCGGATTCGAATGAAAATAAATGTGCCTGGAAAGTACGTAGGCGGTATTTAATATGCATGCTAATGTGTTTTTAGTCGAGTTATAATTCACACCGTGCGGGAGACGGATTAAAACTATGCGCATTGTACAGTTTCAAGGGGTAGACAATCCGTCTATCAAAACATGTTTCATTTTTAAGTACATATAACTCGTATGTTTTTATAGATAGTTCTATCGGAATTAGTGATATGTTTGTGTTAGAGCGCATTTGTTGTTGTTGATTACATTTATAACGAGTGTAGGCATAGGTTTAACCAAACACACGAGTCAGAAACTATTATTCTAACTTAACTAATTTAGATTGATTTCATCATGGATGTGTAATAATAAAGTGCAAACATTCAAATTATATACATTAGATATATAATATTTGTAAACAAAATAAATTACAAAAATATATCTAGAAAGGAAATACTAATAATTTCAGCAAGTACACCGTAAATATATAAGGATATATGTAAGAATGCTGGTTACCAAAATGCGGTTGGATTTTTTTTAACACCACATCTTACTACCGGTCCGGGTTACACGCATATTTACTAATTACGCCAGGAAAGTTGAATTTAGAGGAAGTGTATCCGCATTTCCGTGGAGAGAGAATGGGGAAAACATTTAGGAAAAACGTTGTGTTGCTAAACCATGGTTTTTATTTTTTAAGTTCTGGAAGACCTTATTTTGTATCAGAATTCTAATGTTTAAAAAAATTGCTTTAGAGAACATACTTTTTACCAAAATTAGGGTATAATCATAGGTCGAAAAACCGCGAGCGCGTATCTACAAATACGCGTAGGGTCCGAGGACTTATTATATGCGAAGAGCCGAGAGGGGTAGTGTAACGCATCATATGAAGAAAAAAACATTTTGGATTTAAAAAAATAAAGTAATATTGTATAACCTTGACCCTTCTAACCACAAACTAGCCAAGCTGGAGACAATCTGCTGATATCTTCATTGACGTCATAAACTGTTCAAAGCGAGCGAGCGAGCCAGTCGGGGCCAGAGATCCAAGCCAGGTCGATGAAGAATTCCCACCCTCTCGTAACCTCCCACCTGAATATCCCTTCTTTCTCATTCCCATTTTTATTTAAGTCGTCGAGTCTTCATCTCGCCCCCTTAGAGGCTACGCCTCCCCCTTTCACCCCTACAAGTCTCCAAAGACTTTGTATTCAAATCTTTTCTTAAGGAAACAACGACCGATGAAAGTTTTTCTGTTACAAGTTACCCAAAGAAAGGGGGGGGGAGGGGGCAAGCAAATCAAAATTCTTGTGCATGTGTGTTTTTTTTTTGTCCGTGTTGAAATATTCTACACAAAAATATTATTTTTCATATAAAATTACAAATAGGCCTACTTATTTTTAAATGATAACATTTTGTTGAATTTATCTACCCTAGGCCAAAGATTGTGGGATCGGCACCCGCTCCTATCCCCAAACACGAAGAAAATTTATGAACTTTAACTGCCTCTAGAAGTTATTTAGTTTTTTTTTTAATATGTTAACTAAGAGCAAAGGTGTGGAAATCGATTGGCGGTGCGCTTAGTCAAACATCTAACCAATGTTCAAGAACCGACGAGAACAAAATTTTGACAGCCATCAAGATAATCTTACGTTGTTTTTTTCCCCTACTGCTATCCTGCCAGTGTTACTGTGAGTCTTGTGTAGAATAAAGAAATGATTATTATTATTATATTATTTTTATTATCACCGCGTCTTACTACTCGTTCGGGTTATACGCACTTACGCTAATGTGTAATGGTAGGGTGATTGTGAGATGAAATGGAGGACCTACAGTTTAACTGGATCCGAACCACGGTGGCGGCCTGGCATTCCCACATTCACAAGATGTCTTGTCAGAGGTGAAGGAAGGGTTTGGAAATCAGATAAATCTGTGCCGGGACTGAGGATTGAACCCCGGACACCCAACACAGAAGTCCAACACCTTACCCCTAGACCACCAGGTCACCAAAAGAATTGACTAAAAGCATATAATATTAAATATATATATTTTTATTGTGGGGATATATATATCCCAAAAAATAGTTCAAGCGGGAGGCTGAAATTTAATTATTTTCCCAGTAGGGCGTCAGCTGAAAAATGTTGGGAACCACTGTTATAAAGAAAACTGAAAAAATTATGACCCTAACCAACATCTTCCTTAAATCCCACCTTAAACCCGTATACAAATAAATATCACGGTGCGCCGCACAGACGTACTATTGATTTAATCTTAAAAACGCGTAAGATTTGTGAAACGAAATAGTAGGTATATACATGATTGGCAAAAACACTCCAACAAAATGTGTAATTAAAAATATACACTGTTACAGAAACCTTGAGAAAAAAGAAACATCTATGTCCACCAAAGAGCATAACATTTAGAGTTTCAATTTTGAAATACCCCCATAAAAATATATTTGTTTGCTTTTAAATCAGAAACTATTGGTTTTATAAAAATATATTTAAAATAAAAGATTTTTATTTTTAATAGTACTATAACTTTACCACTATATGTTAGTTAGTATCCCAAATAGTTACGGAGATATGATCAAAACTGGAAAGTTATGCTTATGTCATTTTCATGGGAAAACTAGAATTTCTATTTTGTATTAAAATTAAACAATTTTTTCTTTTTTTGCCTTACAAGTGAACTTACCCTCTATTTTAGAGTTAGATATCTATTTCCAAAAATTCACTCCGGGAACCTTAAAAAATACTCTAGATACCAAGTTTTAACCCTACCGGTAAAATGGTTTCGGCTCTATACTTAGACCGCATTGCGAAAACCACTTTTTCGGTTTCAGGGGGTCTAGAAACGCCGAGATTTAGATATTTATAAAAATCTCCAGCTAAGATTTTTTATCGATCAAAATACTTCCTTTTTCTCCGAGGGGTCAAGAGAAACAAAAAGAAAATCATTAATCGTTTTAACGGCTGATGTAATTTCACCCTGCCTTGGCAATGTTTCTACCCCTCCCTAACAACTATTCTCATTTACATTTAAGGGAAAAAAAAAACACCTT
The DNA here is from genome assembly GCA_039000515.1 of Timema cristinae. NCBI lineage: Eukaryota > Metazoa > Arthropoda > Insecta > Phasmatodea > Timematidae > Timema > Timema cristinae. The sequence goes on along the minus strand of JBCFYV010002255.1, from coordinate 7,432,810 downwards.
TCGGATAGTTTACCGATCTCGGTATACACCATCCATCATGTTAATCATCAATCACCCCCGCCAAACGACACACCCCTAGGAACGACCAACATACCTTCATCAAGACTGGAAGAGGGGAGGGGGGTTGAAAAAGGACAAAGGAATTAGACATCCCCCTTGCACCCCTCATGTTCGGAAGAAGTCAGGCAAATGAAGGAATCTATCTACAGTAGCCCCGTGGCTTCTTTGGTGCTGACTGACAGCTGACGGCTTTGAAAAATTACCAGACCAAATTATGTATCCCTGCGCCGAACCATATCATCTGCAAAAACATGTGTTTAGCAGCTGTCACTTATGACGGTCAAAATTTAGGTCTATACCTAAATGTTGACTGTCATAAGTCAGCTGTGAGCTGTCAGTCAGCACCAAAGAAGCCACAGGGCTACTGTACTCGGACGAAACGCGACAGAGGGGGGGGGGGAGGCTGTATTCCCTACCACCCTCAACACGACTACTCTTGAAACAAGCTGTCGGCTAGTGACGGCTGCCACGTGATCAGAGGTGTGCGACCGCGAGTCTAAAGGAGCTACGATTGATCGATACAAGACTAGACTTATTAGTTTACACACCGTCGTCTTTGCCGTGAGCATTGTGTAACTTTACCAAAACGTTTCCTCTTTATAAAAAAAATCTATTTTTTTTAAGAATATTTAACGTGCATTTTTTAAATAGACTAATTATATCATCACACGATAATTTCTACGAGCGAGAGCGAAAAGGGCCTGCAAATCGTGCCGGCAAAGGTATTTCCACATACCTTCCAAGATTCTTTTAAATGACCACAATCGACATGGGACCGGCCGACGACTTTACTTCCCCTTCGAAGGAAGTTGTGCTACGGAATTTTATCGCTCTAGAAACAATCCGTCGACCCCGACTGGGTATGAACCCACGAATATCGGGTCCTGAGGCGAGCACTTTACCCTTGGACCACCAAGGTCAACCGTTCCTAGTCGAATACCATTTTATCATCGAGAGCCAACATCTATTTAGAAAACTTTGGGTGGAAAATTCAAATAAACATATCTACCTAAAGCGGTATTTTATTTATTTTGGCCAGAAAGAATTTGTCATTGCAAAATAGGTTTTTTAAATCAATTTCCCTTCCATTTTACCTTAAAAGTCTTTTCCTGGCTTTCTTCACACGCGGGCGTATTTTCTCCAAATTCGCCTTTCTCAATAGCATAAATAATTGCAGAGAGCCTGAACGGGTAGTAAGACATGGTAGGAAATACTAGAAATGAGTAACGTACCGATACTAAGATCAGACCCCCAGGGCGCGATACTAGAGTAGAACGTTACCACACATTCTAGCGTATTTTGTTTCGACGGCTGATGCGTAAAACCAGCACCAGAGAGAGAGAGAGAACATACCCTCAAGCATTCAATTATAAATAGGAGGGATTGAGGGGAAAGAGAGGGGAGGGGGAGACTCAAGAAACAAAAGCATCCTCTCCTAAACTTCCAACGAATATAAGAGTTCGTGACTCCAAAACACACAAGTTCGAATAACTCTCTCTCTCGTGAAAAAAAAAAAAAAAAGAAAGAGCCTCTTATCAATGAATAAAGGAAGAGATAGCTAAGAGAAAAACCTGATGACTAGAATCTAGGTAGGAGGGGGGGGGGGAAGTAGATGAAAACTAAAACAAGTCACCCCCTCAAACCCTCAGGAAACAAAAAAAGAGGGAAAATTGCCCAGGATCATCCCTACGATTGTTGAACTTCATTATCCCCTCATACACGCACGGTGAACCGACGTACAAGATGCTTCGCCGCAGGGGTAGAGACCATTGTCTGACAACCTCAACCGCCAGTGGGGGTGATTCAAATGATTCAACCCCCAAGACCTATTCCATGATTATAAAACAAACAAAAAAATGAAGGGGGTGAAAAAACCTCTAGTTTCCTTCAACCGTTCTCGCAAAAACAAATTCCGTCGTTCTCTCCCTCGACCTATTACTGCTACTCTAGGATGTGACCACTTGAAAATACTCTCGAAGACCTCCCCCCCCCAATCCCTCCTTACCCCTCATCGCTCCCTTGAATTGTTCTCGTCGATAGTTGAGAGGGCTTAAAACCGCTAACGACCACACGTACTCAACATTTTTAATTGGCAATCGATGGATGCCAATGCGAGCACACACTCAAAAAAAGTATATTTTTAAATATAATAATGAATAATTAAATTTTTACTTTCTCGCTATCTTACAGGCAGAGAAAGTATAGTGATCGTAAAAAAAAATCGAACTCAAGATTTTGATGAATCTTGACGTATCATGACCCCCCTAAATCCAGAAAGTGTTTTTTTACTTTCGTCTGTCTGTCTGTACCTCCAACTAGAGACTAAACTATTTTACCGATCGGGCTAAAACTTTGTATCAGGGTTTTCATAGGGTTGCCCCGAGGGGTTTTTGGAATTGGATATCTAACCCTAAAATTCAGGGTAGTTTACTGAAGGGCAAAAAGAGAAAAGTCGATTCGTATCTAGGTGTTGATTAAGATTATAAATAAACCGGCTATTTTCATTTTCTCATAAAAATGACTTTTAGGGTACTTTACAGAAGCAGAAACTTCCGTATCTCGCAACTATTTGAGATACTAAATAACTTATCATTGCAAAATACTAGTACTATTAAAAATTAAAAACTTTTATATGAAATGTATTTTTATAAAAACAATAGTTTCTAAGATATTGACAAATATATTAATACAATTTTGTGAGCTTTAGTTTAGAGATACTACTTAAGTTTTAACGCAATAATTCTCCAATGCCATAGAGTAAATTAAATATTTAAGTCTCTAAAAGTTTGTTGTTTTTCCTTAAACCTTTTAGGAAAAATGTTTGTACAACAATGATCTATATCCATTTTAGACTCAATAGTCAATATTTACATTTTTTTATTGGTCAAAATTTATAAATGAGAAAATTTTAACTGGAAGTTGAAATTTTAATACGAAGTGTTGACCCTTGTGGACCCAACATTGATCTTTTTTTATCGGTCCAAACATACAAATTAGGACATTAATTCTTTAAAAACAAAATTATAAGATTTAAAACCAAGACTTTAGAAAAACGTTTTACATAAGTATAGTGCAATTTATGCTTGGGTTTGATACTGGATATTATTTCGTTCCACATATATTACGAGTTTTGATTAAATATCTTCATTTTCAAACAATAGAGCGAGAAAGTCCATGCGGAGTTTCGTACCATTTATTTAGAAGTGTATTTAATCCTCTTGGTATAGCGAGCGGAAAATATTAATGAAATGAATAAACTTTTTCCTTTTTCAAGAGAAGAGAAACTATTTTAAACAGGCTAAACATCAAACAAAAAATAAATTTGTCAAATTTCACGTGATTAAATTATTATTTTTATTATTATTTGAGGTATTCAACGTGCACTTTCTAAACCGACTGATTATATCAACACACAATTTGTAAAACTAGCATAAATCTATAACAGACACAACATCCAGCCCCCAGGCCGTTAGCTCAACACTGTTTGGAGGGGAAACCCATGTTTCACAATTGATAAAAAAAAATTGTTAGTGTCGGGACTTGAACCCATGTCCTTCAGCTCAATGGTCACGTGTTTCAAAAAGCTTTTAAAAAACCAAAATAAGTGTGTGTTACGACAATCCACTACTATTAGCACCAAAATAAAAAAAATACTATCAATATAATCAAGGGCGCTGCAGTGGTCAAAAGGTCTAAGGCCGATTACGGAGAGATCTGAATTTGAATACTGGTCGGGTGTCCTAGGTGTTTTTTTCCTAATTTTTTTCCACTCTCCATCCAAACAAATACGGATGCACTTCCTATAAATCCAACCTTCCTCATTTCTACACAATGGCGTATTTAGTAAATACGTGTATAGCCTCCACAGGTAGTAAGATGTGGTGCTAACATTTTATATATATCAAAAGCTCTCCAGGACATTGAAAATATTGGAACCCCTAAAAACCAATAAGTCCCATGTAGATAGATTACCAGTCATTCTGTGCACGGGTATGTTTTGTTTGTACCGCGTCTTACCTCCCGTTCGGGTTACACGACTATGTACTATTTACTTTAATCCGCTAGTGAATAAGAAGGTTGAAAAGAAAGTGTACCAGCATTTGCGTGGAGGGAGAGTGGAAACATATTTAAGGGAAAACCACCCTCAGTGCACCTGAACTGGATCGAAAGCCTATCTCCCTGCGATAGGCAGTCTAGTCCAACACGAGTGTGACGCCTTAGACCATGAGACCACCGAGGCGGGTCCGGTATGTAACATTCACAATATACCTGCTTCGGTGGCCTCATGGTCTATGGCGTGTTGGACTAGACTGCCGATGACAGGGAGATCGGGGTTCGAATCCATATAAAGTGTACTGAGGGAGGTTTTCCTAAATTGTTTTACGACCTCACGCCATGCAAATGAGGGTACACTACCTCTAAGTTCAACCTTCCTCATCCCTAACTCACTAGCGTAATTAATACGTAAGCGCATAAACCGAATAGGTCGTAAGACTCGGTACTAAAAAAAAATTCAATACAATTTTCAGGTTGGGGGAAAAGGGTGGTGAGCCCTCAAAACACCCCCTCTTGACAAGACTCAACTCTAAAGGAACGTATCAAGAGACGAAATTCCAAAGAAACCGCAATAACTCTCAACAAACACCGCCCTTAAGGGACACTTGAGTGCCATAAACCCACGAGAGTTTGATTCATGTCGGGACAAACATTTTAGCACGGCATAGTGGATACTCGAGAGCGGCGTACATCACTCGAACGATCCAAAGTGCAGTGACTACAGACTGTCTGGGACAAACATGTGAGCACGGCATAGTGGATACTCTAGAGCGGCGGACATCATTCGAACACGTTCAAGGATTCGAACGATCCAACGTGCAGTGACTACAGACTGTCTGGGACAAACATGTGAGCTCGGCATAGTGGATACTCTAGAGCGGCGGACATCACTCGAACACGTTCAAGGACTAGAACGATCCAACGTGCAGTGACTACAGACTGTCTGGGACAAACATGTGAGCACGGCATAGTGGATACTCTAGAGCGGCGGACATCACTCGAACACGTTCAAGGACTAGAACGATCCAACGTGCAGTGACTACATAGTGTCTGGGACAAACATGTGAGCACGACATAGTGGATACTCTAGAGCGGCGGACATCACTCTAACAAGTTCAAGGACTCGAACGATCCAACATGCAGTGACTACAAACTGTCTGTGTACGCTCGGAGAAAACTTACTGCCATTGTTCGGGATAGATAGGCCTAATTGATTCCTTACCTAGAACAAAAGAGAAACGCCATCAGAAACACATATTTTATTAATAATATGAACATTATTAACAAGTTTATATATAAACCTAGAACTAGAAATATATATTATATGTATATAACCTAGAACACTAGAATCTCTCTCGTTAGTTCGAACTAATACACACATAAGCTTGTTCGAATTAACGAAAATTCGGACTACAGGGAGGAAGAGTGTAATGACAAATTTTAAATTAGAGTTGGCATGAGTTTTATGTACTGTAGTTCTATATTTACAGTAAATTTATATAGTAGGCCTACTGCAATTTTTTTGGTTTATAGGAAAACACATTGTGTTGACTACAACATGTAGATATTAAGCCTTTATTATTACTAGTTTATTACAATTCTCGTTTAGCTTTTTAGTTTGTTAGCAAGAGGATTTAGATACTTTGACTGTTTCTCTCAAGCAAGGGTACAGGTGGGAGTGAGTGAGGCATTTATTTTTGTCAAAGATGGTACTCTAACATGTCCTGTGTGTAGACAACATGCAAGGGTACAGGTGGAATAGGGTGGAGTATCTCTTTGTGTCACAGAGTGTACTCTAACATGTCCTATTTGTACACAACATGCAAGGGTACAAGGGGAATAGGGTGAAGTATCTCTTTGTGTCACAGAGTGTACTCTAACATGTCCTATTTGTACACAACATGCAAGGGTACAAGTGGAATAGGGTGGAGTATCTCTTTGTGTCAAAGAGTGTACTCTAACATGTCCTCTTTGTACACAACATAGAAGGCGTGTGTGACTACGATAGGAACTCCAGCAAAGAGAAAATAAAGGGGGGCTGGACGGCAGAGGGTGGAGTAAAATAAAGTTTATAAAACAATAGGAGGCTGTGAACGTAAAAAGGGACAGCCCTTTTATGTATCTTTTGATGGGAAGTATACAATTAGGTGTATTCACCAACAGCTTCATAACCACGCCAATGGTCACGTGGTCTAGAGCTTTAGGTTTGAAACAGCAGGTGAAGAGGAGGTCAAAGATTCGAATCTCTGCCGAAATCACCAGTGGGTGGTTTTTCACTTGCGGGGTTTCCATCACCTCCGTTTCCCCGGTTAGTTATCCTAATGACCTTCACCTCGTAGAACAGGTTCTAGATTTTGTCCTATAGTTAAAACGTATGAAATCAATTAATACACACTGCCCATTTTCCATCGTTAAATCTATTAAATGTCAACCTCACCATCTATACCCGGCGGTACCACCCTCACCAGACTGTACCCGGCAGTTCCACTCCTCACCAGACTGTACCCGGCAGTTCCACTCCTCACCAGACTGTACCCGGCAGTTCTACTCCTCACCAGACTGTACCCGTCAGTTCTACTCTTCACCAGACTGTACCCGGCAGTTCCACTCCTAACCAGACTGTACCCATCAGTTCCACTCTTCACCAGACTGTACCCGGCAGGTCGCGTGCTCCAGACGATAAGAGCGGACCGAAGCAACTTCTTCACCGCGTCATCCATGTCCGTTGGCACTACGAGACTCCTCACCGCCAGACACGCGACCTGGCCTCACCTATACGGGGCACTTTATTTACCGGGCCCACGACCTGGACTCGTATATACGGGGCACTCTATTTACCGGGCCGACAACACGATCGGCGCATTGCGCCACACCAATTCTCGTAACCTCTTTATGTGGCTTCAAATCAAAAGATGTCGCTTCCCGACACTTACCGAGTGAAGTTGCTATCGAGACCCCATACACCGGTGGTCACGCCGTATAAGGGCATGACCAGAGCACGCGAGCGACTAAAAAATAAAATGGAACACGTTGGTTGTAATGAGAGGTGGCCAGATTGGATCGAGCGCTCGAGCCGGTACAGTCTAGTTTACAGGCGCTGGGCAATGTTATTGTATGTTGGTTCATTGAGTGCTAGGAAAACTTCTCATTCTGACCTTTTTATTAGTATCGATAGGTTTAGCACACTTGTTACTCATTATCATTATCAGCACCGCGTCTTACTACCCGTTCGGGTTATACGCACTTACGCTAATGTGTAACGGTAGGGTGATTGTGAGATGAAATGGAGGACCTACAGTTTAACGTGGGATCCGAATCACGGTGGAGGCCTGGCATTCCCCACATTCACAAGATGTCTTGTCAGAGGTGAAGGAAGGGTTTAGAAATCAGATAAATCTGTGCCGGGACCGAGGATTGAACCCCGGACCTCCAACACAGAAGTCTGGCCACCTTACCCCTAGACCACCAGGTCACCCCACACTTGTTACTAACGGACTAATTTACTTGGTAAGATCATAAACCATACCTATATGTATATATGTAAAACTGATATGTTAAAATACTTCAATATTATAATCAAAGTAGGCCTTTACAAATAAGAATTACCATTAGCATGGAGAGAGGACGAGAAAACCACAACAATAAATCACTTGTCAATATTTGAACCTTTGCCTTCTCGTCAACAACTCGCTCGCACGCTTGTCAGTCTGGCCGAACCCTTAAGCATCAAGCTCGAAACATACGGGATAGTCTCTGACGGAGGAGGCTGAAGATCGAAGCCAGGCCAGCTTCACTATGGGAAGATGTTCCACATGAGATTTATCTTTGTGGTTTTTCCAGCCTCTCTCCAGACAAATATGAGGTAGTATCTGGCGACCTTACCGTACCCATAACGGTGGGTGAGCGGAAATGTCAGGCGCATATAGTCTATTATTATTATTATTATTATTATCACCTAGTCTTACTACCCGTTCGGGCTATACGCACTTACACTAATGTGTAACGGTAGGGTGATTGTGAGATGAAATGGAGGACCTACAGTTTAACGTGGGATCCGAACCACGGTGGAGGTCTGGCATTCCACACATTCACAAGTTGTGATTAATACACGTCTTGTAAGAGGTGAAGGAAGGGTTTGGTAGTAAGATAAATCTGTGCCGGGACCGAGGATTGAACCCTTGGACCCCCAGCACAGAAGTCCAACACCTGACCCCTAGACCACAAGGTCACAGTTTCAACTAGTCTAGTTTACCGGCAAGACTCGAATCCCGTTCGTATGTATTGAGAAGGAGTACGATCACACTCCCACGCAAATGCGGGTACGTTTGCTCTCAATGTTTTAACTTTCCTCATTATTACTCCATTAGCACGAGAAAAACAAGGTATAGGAAAATAAGTTAAAACTAAGTGACCACCGGTGGTAGAGTCTTGAGTTTATTTATTTATTTTTTCATTTATTAGAGTGATTACCATGCACTTTCTGAACTGACAGGTTATATCAGCACACGACTTATAAACTGACTTACATCCAGGACTGACAAAACACCCAACCCCCGGCCGTTAATCCATCACTGTAAAGGGGAAACCCCCATTTCACCAATGATAATCTTTTTCCAGCCAAACCAGGAATCGGAACTCTTAGCCCGGCAGACAGACAACTCAGTAGATAGACAACCCGGCAGACAGACAACTCAGTAGATAGACAACCCGGTAGACAGACAACTCAGTAGATAGACAACCCGGCAGACAGACAACTCAGTAGATAGACAATCCGGCAGACAGACAACTCAGTAGATAGACACGCAACTGACTGACCTAAGGTGTCTGACAGCTTTTTTTAAAATTATTAATATAGCAGTTTCATTCTGATCTCAGTTTATCAAAAGTGACATCTGTGGATTAGATAACTTGACGTATGAATACGTTAAAGTAGCTTTACTAACTTTACTAGACGTCTGATAAAGTTCTTCCTATGGAGATTGATTTTCATCGCGAATTATAAAGTTGTTTTAAAAGTCTACCACCCGCTTCGGTGGCAGAGTGATCTAACGCGCTACTCTCACAGTAGACTAGACCACCGATGACGGGGAGATCGAGGTTAGAATCTCGGTCGGGTGTACCGAGGGGTAGTTTTTCCCAAAATGGTTTTACAATCTCCCTCCACGCAAATACGAGTAAACTATCTCTATAAACATAGCCCTCCTAATCCCTAAAACCATTAGTGTAATCAGTACATAAGCGAAACCGAAAGGGTAGTAAGACGCGGTGCTAAAAATAAAATAATAAAATTGTGTAACCAACTCGAGATCTAATTTTTAGATAGGTCTATGACAGAGTGGTATCCAAGCGCTCCACGCAGTTTCTGGTGTACAGCCCCTTCACCCCGTCAAGCTATTTGTAACCGAGACGGTTCAAACACGAAGTCTACAATCACAACCATCATCACTCAACGAAAACGATCCAGGTGTTACGGATATACTCCCCCTCAACCCCTTCTCTTTGGACAGGAAGGGAGGAAACGAGACGAGACTCCCAACCCCCAAACACCCCCCCCCCCTATCTGCCCTCCTCCCCGCACAAAAACTGGATAATTCATTACGATCGTTCTAATCCCACCCTTTCACTAATTTAATGATGGGGGTTCCCCAAGACAATTTTCGAGAATTTGGAGGCAACCTCTTAAGATCCCAAGCCGTTTCCGCTCTGATTTCAAAGCCGATTTTGTTTCCTATCGATATAATAAAAGTTATTGTAGTGAATGTTTGGGCAATTTAAAGATTTTTGTTGTTGTTGATTTTTTTTAGACTTTCTGAACCTACTGATTTTATCAGCACACGAGAATTTTATGAGCGAGAGCGAAAGAGCCTATCAATTATGCCGGAAAGGTATTTTCACATGCCTTTCAAGGTTTATTTTACATGTCACAATCGACATGGGACCGACCGACGACTTTACTTTCTCCCCGTAGAAAGTTGTGCTACGGATTTTTTTATCGCTCAAGAAAAATCCATAGTCTCCGGCTGTGTTTGAACCCACGAACATCGGCTCCTAAGGCGAGCACTTTACCTCAAGATCACCTAGGTCGACATTTTAAGAGGGCATTTAAGGGAATTTTACCAGCATTCGCCTGGAGGGAGGAATATAAAATCTTATCACGGAGCAATACTCATATTGTAGTTTAGTCGGGCTCGAACACTTAGCTTATCTTGTCAGAGTCAAAAGTGGTCACATGTCTCGAAAACTTACCAGCGACGCCGCTTTCCTCCTTTCTTAAAAGTTTCCCTCCCCCCCTCCCTTTTCCACTCACAAGCAAGTAATTTTCCGCCCGATTACCAAACACCCCAGTAAACCTACAATTCAATTACATCCCCTTACCGCCCAATCCCCGAAACTAAACGCACGGTCCGCCGTTGAAAATACAAGGTAGGCCCGACGACGCAATATCAGGCCCATTTATCACGCACCAGCGTGTAAGTCGTCTTCCAACGTTGCGTGTAGCGCCTATTGCAAGCGTTATGGGGCCGAGGGGGAGAATATGAAACAAGCGCTTGACTAGCCAATCACGTTTAGTATATATCTCACTATTAGAGTTTACAAAGTATTCATTTGTTTTTTTATCTAATTTTATAGGCATAGGGAAATTTCAAGCACAAATCTAAGGAGAATTGTGTGGATAAATGTGAACCTTTGATTAAAAGAGAAATTCCACCTCTTGTACAAAGAGAAATTCCACCTCTTGTACAAAGAGAAATTCCCACCTCTTGTACAAAGAGAAATTCCACCTCTTGTACAAAGAGAAATTCCACCTCTTGTACAAAGAGAAATTCCCACCTCTTGTACAAAGAGAAATTCCCTCTTGTACAGAGGAATTCCACTTGTCAAAGAGAAGTATCAGCTGAAATGCTTGGATTCAAATATACATTTTAATTAAAACGCTACCGTAGCCCGCACAGTTTAAACAACTATTTTTTTTTTCGTGTCAACATTAATAACAATTTACAATATTATTAATATCATTATTTATGTATTGCTATTCTCTATCAAAAGTGGCAACTTCAGATCATATGACTTGATATATGAACATATAAAATTACTTTGAGTAACTTTTATTGATGTAAAAAAACATTTTTTTTTACCAAATGATACTAAAGTTTTTTTATATCAGGTTTTGGTTGAACAAATAAATTTAAAAAATTATAAGTTACTAACTATAAATTTTAAAATTAGTTTCTAGAGCATTTTTATTAAGTTGGGGATGTAGGGGACGCGAGAAAAGGTCAGTGTTTTTGCAGATGTTATAAGAAAACATTTTATTGGCCAAAATAAATCAAATATTACTCCAGAGGAAACATAGTTTACTTTTCTTCACACGGGTGATATCAACAGTTGTTGAATATTTGTCAAGAACGTCTTGGAATGTAATGACTACCTTTTATCTTCATTTAAAAAGTTTCGCGTCTAATGCCACCATTTCAGATATTCAACAATTGTTGATATCACCATGTGAAGAAAATTAAACTTTTATGTTTCTACTGGAGCAACAATATTTGCTTTATCTTGACAAAAAAAATTTTTTTTGCTGTAAAAACTTTAAAAAAAACTGACCTTTCCTCGCGTCCTCTAAACTTCCACCTTAAACTTATATATTCAGACAGTAACAAGCTTAAAAAAGAATACAACACACACACACACACACACACACAGGTGATCACTTGGCCAGAGTGACAAGAAGGTAACTGTTCGCGGGATGGATCTCCTCCACATGCGATTTATGCTGTGGCTAAACAGTCTTTACTCCACGCGAATGCTAGTGCATTTCCCTTAAGCTACCTCACACCCCATTACAAGTTAACACAGCTAAATATAACATTTTAGTCAGTTAACGCGCACGTTATGAATCAACTGTTTACGTCATCATATGACTTATAAACTAACCTAAATATAGGGCGAACACAGCATCCAGTCCCCGCACGTTAATTCATCACTGTTATAAAAGTGGTAAAAACCATGTTTCACGAATGGTAAATTTTTCGGCCAAGCCGGGAATAGAACCCTTAGTTAAGTAGGCGGATACACTAACGACTAAATAAAATGTCTTGACTTCAGCTTTAATATTATTATTATTATTATTATTAGCACGCGTCTTACTACCCGTCCGGGTTATACGCACTTAAGCTAATTTATAATGTAGGGAGGGTGATTGTGAGATGAAATGGAGAACCTACAGTTTAACGTGGGATCCGAACCACGGTGGAGGCCTGGCTCTAATAGCCAAACTAATATTTGTTATACGCTTATGTACTAGTTACGTAAGAATTCAGAGGAAATGTACCTGCATCTGGGTGGAAGAAGAGTGGGAGACCATATAGGAGGGGGAGGGGGTGGGGAACTGCCTCAGAACACCCGACCAGGATTCAAACCCCGATTTCCCCTTCACCCGCAGTCCAGTGCGAACACGATAGTGACGTGAGGTAGAGAGGAGGCAGGTCTATTCTAGAGGGAAGAGTCCGGGAGTGAGGAGTAAAACCTTCAGACAAGACGATACCGGTCAGCTACCTGCGCAGGTATCAATCGTGTTTTGGTTCTGGTACAAACACTAAGTGTCGCATGCACCAGCGAACGAACAAAGGTCCACGTCCATATCGATGAGTTTAATAACCCCGATCCTTCAAACCAAAATCAATAGGCGAGAGGGGGGTAAGGGAAGGGGAACACGTCATTCCGTCACGTTTACACAGTCCAATTCTCTTAGGAAGGTCCTTATCTAAAATGTCTGCTATGCGATTTTTTTCCTTTGGTAGAAATAAATATATATAAATATAACCTGAAATTGTAGTGGATTTTTTTAATAACCACATAAGCGTGAGAGTAGGAAGGCCGAAGATATGTCTGAAGAATTAAACTTTAAAAAAAATGTTAATATCACCACAAAGAAATGATTTTCCGGGAGGTCGTCTCAACGAGACTACCACGAGTTGGTCCAAAACTCACTAACAGTCCAAGAATCGTCGGTGCAGAGGTCTGTTGGCTACCGGTGGTACACTGAAACAATACATGTCATTCTCTCTTCATCTCAGAGACGCCAGTCCGGCTTCTTTCAATTCTCGCCTACATGAGTTGTTCTCGTCAAAGCCCCAAAAAAATCTTGCCGATATGGTGTTATTTTAATAAGGTCGAAATTTTCCATGTGTGGTTATAAATACAGGAAACCGGTAGAATCAGGCCGGAAAAAAATAATAAAGAAGCCTGATGATAAAAAAATTAAACTATTAGTGAATGTATACAAGATCTGACATCTGCCCTTTTTGACGGTTTAGCATATAAATTGTTTGTAAACTAAACATATTTATTTTTCTCGCTGGTCATTAAAATTAACAATGTACGAGATCGAATGACGTGTCTATGTCATCACAGTCCTTGTCTTCAGCCCTCTGAAAGTAGCACTGGGTCTTAACTCTCACTCTCACTCTCACACATTCTCTCTCTCTGGTTCAGTCACGTATATAATGTTTTAACAAGCCTCAAGCTAGCACAGATAATTGGCAAACAATTGACGGTTGTAATTAAATCTCGCTTGATCTGTCTTTTAGTAGCGTGGACGGAATATTATAATTAAAACCAGGTAAATATGTATATTTCTTGTAAATCTTACAATTGTGTCCTAATAATTACATTGAGTTTCCTCCGACGTGATAAAAAAAAATCCTTCAAAAACAATAAGTTTGAAAATTATTATATCACGATAATTTAATAATAGTGTGGAATCTGGCCGCATGGCATGCTAGTCGCGTCAAAATAATAACCACACACTTAAGAAGAATAAAGTTAAACAAAATAAAATATAAACCTTGACAGAATTGAAAATTAGACTATATTTGTACTTTATATTATTTATTTTAACCGCTAAAAAAAGTTTTGCTATAAAAAACTGCAAAAACACTGCCCTTCTCTCGCGTTCCCTACAACCCCACCTTAAGAGAACCAAATTTGAAAACAAATTTATATATCTTGGTAAATTTTTCAACAACAAAATACTCACAAAAGTTACTTAAACAACCCCCTCCCCCCTTAAAGTTTAAATCACAATTAAACGAACGACCGCGCCTTTTAATTCCGACAAAGTCTTCTTGTTTCTCTTACTACAACGCGCTAAAAACTTTTTATTATAATAAAAAAAAACAGCAGATGAAATTCTCAGCACCCCCCCCCCCCCTTAACTTCAGTCGCAAGATTATTCTACCTTCACAAGATGACGACTTTTAATGTGTCCTTTAAGTTTTTTTTAAATGTTTCAGCCTTGGTACTCCTACCGGAACGACGAAAAGAAAATTCCTCTTCTCTTTCGAGTTGGGTCCCCTCCCGCCCCTCAGTTATCAGCCAACCAACATTTTCCACAAAAACCGGGAGCCAAATTTCCATAAGATTCGCGACGCTTCTCGCCTGGATTTACGATGACAGGGCTTGGAGGGAAAGGGTGCATACAATGTTGCCAACAACAGCGAAAGAAAGAAGACTGCGTTTGTCGGCGGTTTGTAACATAACCTCACACAATTCAGCACAGCTGTGCCAGTTCTTCCCGTTACAAGGAACGTTGAGATGTATATTATTACGACTGAATATTTAAATGTTGCACCGCAAAATAACAGTTGAAAGTTTGTCGCCACGAGTGCAAATTTCCGTAAAGGTTACAAAAGTTGTGTTATAAAATTCCCCGATTTTTCCAGCTTTTGCACAAAACATTTTTTTTAAAAAAATCCGACTTAACCATTTAATTTTTTTTTATCCCTGCGTAAATGAGTTATAAAACATCCTGTGCAACTATCTCATGTTAAGATTAATATGACTAGACAATGCATTTTGTTAACGTCACGAAATAAAAACTAAAGTTTGTTTAAGTGCATAGTTAGTCAAGTACTTAAATTCTGACTTTTATTTTTCCTTATTTTTGATTAAGTTCCCTGACATATACCCCTTATTCCTGAAATCAAAAAATCCCCCTATTTTGTCAGTTTTTCACAGTTTTCTCGGCACAAAAAACAAAACAATGACTTACCTGATACGACAGGTGTATTTAAAGCCCATGCTCTAAAAAAATCACTCAAAAGAAATGCGGAGTACCCCCGCCCCCATTTCTGATAGAAAGAAACTAGTCCCTTTTTATCCCCATAGTAGAACCGCCCATTCCCAGGAGTGTATCGTCTTTAGAAGATCTGAATGAATAATAGAACATCTTGTAATGGCTCGTCGAGAGACTCTTTCACTTTACATCTTCAGTGACTAAACCCGCTTCGGTGGCTGAATGGACCAAGGAAGGGCTTCCCGAAGTGTTCTTTACCGCCTCCTGAGGGGCATGAAGGCAAGGCGGTGGTATTGGGGGGGGGGGGGAGCGCTGGAGGAGGGATCACAGATTCCTGCTATGTGACTTTAAAAAACAAGACTTTGGGAAACTCGGTAGACTATATCACTGGGTAGATTCATAAATTTAAAAAGTTTTAGCTGGAATCTTGAGTTAAATTTTATTACGTTATCATCTTCCGTAGTGGGTTGTTGTGCGAACCGCTATTCTGAATAATGAATTTGGGATTATTTTATAGAATTTACGGGGCGGTGACCCAGAAAAACTTGTAAACCACTGGTCTAAAGGCGTCACACTGGGGTTAGAATGGCCTGCGACGAAGGGGAGATCGGGATTAGAATCTCGGTCGAGTCTACTGAAGGTGGTTTTACCTAAATGGTTTTCCATACTCCTCCCGCGCAAATGTGGGTAGATTACCTATAAAATGATTCCTTCCTCATCCCTGAGCCATTAGAGTAATTATCAAATTTGTATTTAACCTGAACGGGTAGTAAGACGCGGCGACCTGAATGATAATAAAATAGGATAGTTTGAAAAAAAAATCACGTTCCACTTTAGGATCTGATGTACATGAGTTCAACCCAGTCCGAGACAAATGATTTTTCTCGAGCGACTAAAATCCGTAGCACAACTTCCTTCGGAGGGGAAGTAAAGTCATCGGTCCCATGTCTATTGCGGCATTTAAAAGATCCCTGGAAGGTATTTGAAAATACCTTTCCGGCAAAGTTGGTAGGCCCTTTCGCTCTCGCTCATAAAAATTCTGTGTGGAAGACAACGGGGAACCCCCTCACTTCCTGAACTCGCCAGTACATGGAATTACTACCCATCTCCGGCAAGAGTGTAGATGAAAGCTAGCAGGGGTTGTTTATTGCACACATTGGCTAATCGGAAATAATTATGTGCTTAGTTCTTAGCATGACTGTACTTACATCTTTATTTTTTAAACAAAACGTACAATGTTTTTAAGTCTTGTATTTTCTATGTATTTGTGCGTACCACATCTTACTACCTCGTTATAACGCATTTACGTTAATGTGTAATGGTAGGTTGATTGTGAGATGAAATGAAGGACCTACAGTTTAACGTGGAATCCGAACCACGGTGGAGGCCTGGCATTCCACATATTCACAAGTTGTGATTAATACACGTCTTGTCAGAGGTAAAGGAAGGGTTTGGCAATCAGATAAATCTATGCCAGGACCAAGGATAGAACCCCGGACCCCAGCACAGAAGTCCGACACCTTGCCCCTAGACCACCAGTTAACATGTAGAACATTCGGTCGAAATGCGTAGATTATTTTCCAAGCGATTCTTACAGAATCCGAGTGCATTATGAAATATGTGGGAAAAGGAGAGTAGAGGCGGGTGTAGGAGGGGAGGGGTGGGGGCGGGGGGTTGTAAACAGAAGTTGTCACGTCCTTTTCTTAACCGCTAATTTTCCAATAAATTGGGTTGTTGAAAAGTGACTCCAAAATAATAAAGCATAAAAACGAGGCACGAATTTGAGTAAACAGCGCCTATAGACAAGGGAGTAGAGGAGGGGTATTAAGGGGTGATGGAAAAAAAAACGCAGAACACAATAATAAAGCTAGAGACTAGAAATTATTGGGATCGTCCGGAGAGGGAAAAAAAAGAAGAAAAAAGACCCGCTAGAAAATACAAGAGAGATGGAAGAACGCATGCGCGGCAGCTCTTGAGCGGAATATGGATTTTCTACTTCTGCTCGGCCCCCTCTACAATCCAACACTTAAAAAAAACTCTTGCTACAGCAAACCATTCCTCCCTTTCACCCCCGCCCCCTTACACACAACCCACAAAAAAAACTCTTCCCCCCCCCCCAAAAAAAAGTTCAAAACAGAAAATCTGCTGGGGGAGAGATTATAATTAGCCCCAACCCAGGAGTTAAAAGCGAGTGATGGATGAAATAGAGGATATGAAGACGACTAGGAACAAAGTATAGCTGACGTAAACAACTCTAAGGTCGGTCATTTTACAGCTGGAATGTTATCTCACAATATTACCAAGTGGATGATTACAAACTATAAATACTTGTACAATTATTACAAATCATTACAGTTCATGAATTTTAAGGGGCCGAACTTGCTAGTTTGTTTTTTACGTACCGCTGTTAAGGTGCGGCGTAAGGTAGCGCAAGTATTTTTACAGTTTTTAAAGAAGTGATTTTTTTTGTTGCCAAAATGAATCAAATATTTCTCCAGTAACATCATAGAGTTTAGTTTACTGCACATGCTAATATCAACAGATCTTGAATATCTATCAAGGGTGTCCTGGAATTTTGTCCAACTTTTTATATAAATAGAAAAAGTTTTTACAAAATTTCAGGACACCCTTGATAGATATTCAAGATCTGTTGATAATGGCATGTGCAGAAAACCAAACTCTTTTTGCTTTTGGAGACATATTTGATTTATTTTGTCAAAAAAAATGCAATGCTATAAAAAATGTAAAATTACTCCCTCTCCTGGAATTAATGTATGGGGCTGAAATTTAATATAGATAAACAGGTACGTAAGGTGTACACAATGACATTTATATTACTATCGTTTAATATTATAAATATAAAGCAAACTAAATTAGACAGCAAGCCGAACTATATGAAAATGTTTAACGTTACCGGTTTTTATGAATGCCTTACTGCGCACTTGGTATCCCACGGCTAAGACGATGTGATTGTATGTATCTCTCACTGTAGGAATGCATATTGGTGATTTGTCGAAACTAGTAGAGATGTAATGCTGTACACGATTTATTTTGTCAATTTCACCTCCAATATTGTTAATTTAATATTATGACGATAGTTTAGTTCGTTTACGGACTGACGCGGAGAGCCTGAGCTATTGCTTGTTACAGACCGAGACCTACCCCTTGCTTATTGGACCCCTTGTCACTAGTGTTAAAACCAACTAATAGGAGAACTTACTCGCAACCTGATGTTGTGAAGGCTAGTTCTTGTTGGGTAAAGGCAGCCAACACATCACCTGATTTTCAAATAGGAACCCGACTCGGTGGCGTAGTTGGCTAACGCACTTGTCGTGTTGAGCTAGACTGCTGAGGACGGGGAGATCGAGGTTCGATTCTCGGTCGGGTGAACTGGGTAAATTTTTCCTAAATGGTTTTCCACTCTCCCTCCACGCAAATGCGGGTTCACTTCATCTAATTCAACATTCCCAATTCCTAATACATTAGCGTAATTAGTACTTAAAGAGTATGACCCGAACGGGTAGTAAGACGCGGTGCTAAATATTATTATTATTATTATTATTATTATTATTATTCAAATAGGACGAAGGGAGTTTTTATAAGAAAGTTTTAAAACGTATTATATTGAAATTACTTCTGAAAACGTCTGATCCGTGGATAAAGTATTAAAAGAAATTTTACATACAAGTTCTTTAAAGAAAAATACACTTCATCCATGACTTTTTAAATAAATGAGAGGGGTACAAAACAGTATAATTACAAGTGGCTAAAGATTTTGTTCAAAATTGATATGAAAAAATACTGTAGGTTAACCTATTCTTTTAAAATATTTATTTTAACCAAGCATTTAATGAGAACTTTCTAAACATACAGATTACGTTTTCGAACGAATTACAAACCAGCATAACCCAGGACAGTACATCTATAACTCCACGCCAGACTTTTTTTTAATACTAAATTTGGTATATTTATCGTAAACTATCCAAGCAGACGACTCTCAAAACAAATTAAGTTTAGAGCTGACACAGCGCCATTAATCATCACACAGAATTAAACAAAAAATTAAAATCGGCCATACCGGGAATCAAACGCGCAACCAAGACAAATCCGAGGTGTCGGTGCAACTACTAAACGACGGTAATATTAACACGTATGTCCTTGAGATCCAGAAGACAGTTTTCCAGTCGTATAAACAAAAGTTAGTGGAATGATTATGAACTCTGAGGGGTTCCCTGCACCGTATGACCCACCACCTTGGAAACAAGAGAGGTGGGTTTTGGTTGATGGGCCCTCAGAGTCAAGATGGAGAAAGGCGGCTGCCCTGCAGCCCTCTGGGTGATGGTGTTCCCCCCGGCAGTAATGGGAATAGAATAGTTTAGTATTTTAGCTTAGCTTAGTTAGTAGTTAATATAGATAAT
Source organism: Timema cristinae (assembly GCA_039000515.1). Lineage (NCBI taxonomy): Eukaryota > Metazoa > Arthropoda > Insecta > Phasmatodea > Timematidae > Timema > Timema cristinae. The sequence goes on along the minus strand of JBCFYV010002255.1, from coordinate 7,413,199 downwards.
TAGGGACGGGGGAACTAGATAGGGGGTAGATTAGGAAATTCAGCTGCCAAGGGTAGAAAGTAGGTGGGGCACCAACTCTGATAGGGTGCCTCCCCAGGTGGTTATTATGGGGATGCCCACCTCTGCTGAGCGCTTGGCGGACTCGGGAGTGAAATCCCGGGCATTGTGAAGGGCCTAGCGGGGGAGGGTACCGGGGGCGTAATACACCCGGGGTGGATCAAATTGAGCTAAGGGTAGTTGAATTTCATTTAAGTTAAGAGCCAAAATATGTGTTGTAATGTTAAAAAGGAAATTCATACTAAAATTGTGTAAATTAAGTAAAAGTTGCGTGGAAAAACGGCCCGGATTTAAAGATTGTAAGATACCGGGCCTGTAAACAAATAATGCCACATGGTCCAGGACAGAGGTCGGTAACCTTTTTAATATCGCGGGTAGTATGGGTCTAAAAATAAGTGTTGGTGGGTCGGCTTAAAAAAAAAAATTAGATCGAAAAATTTCAACTTCATATCTTTCATATAAAAATTAGTTATTAGTATATTTTTATGAACACATTGTTTGTATGCTAAATCTTTAACTATTTACCTCCCTATCCACGCAAATGCGGGTACATTTTCTCTAGATTCAGCCCTCTTATACCTAACACATTAACGTAATTAGTACATATGCGTATAAACCGAACGGGTAGTAAATTATTTGTCATCACCGCCCGTTGGATTCAAACCAAGGTTCGCCTCTAAGACACGGTATGTAAAAGTAAAAGCGAGGAGCTCCTCTAAGTGAGGCAAGATCTCCCTATCCCTCGTGAGGAAGGAAGTATGTGATATGTATGCACCCCCCCCCCCCCTTATCCCCCGACCTATCCACCAAAATGGGTGAAGTAGATTCCGTAACCTTTCGCCTTTTGAACAAGAGAGGGCCATCGGCGGACGCACAAAAATACGCCGACATTTCAAGAGGAAATACCCGAGGCAGGCAGAAAGGAGGAGAAGAGAGAGACATACAGAGAAAAAGACTGAGATAAGCATCTCCCTATGAAAATTCAACTATACAGGATGTTTATAAACTCTCTGCCCAAAGTATAACCACAGCATTTTTGAGCAGAAAGAAACAGAAACAATTTGTATAAGAATTGCCCGGAAAAATGATCTTGTATTACTAAATGTAAGTTGAAGTTTTTTGCAACAACGACGGGAGTATGCAGCTGTGAGTACGTACGTGTACAACAAGTTGCTTGTCTCCAGGCGTTCAGAAGTGCCAAGCAGCGGACGTGTTCAAGGGTCAACAAATGAAACCAACGACGGACTGCGCATTGCGGCAGGGAAGGGAATGTTTTACACCTGCTGCGATGTGTCGGGCTAACTTCTTGTACACATACACTAGCCCCATGGCTTATTTGGTGCTGACTGACAGCCGACAGCTTTGAAAAGATACCAGACCAAATTATGTATCCCTACGCCGAACCATATGATCTGCAAAAACATGTGTTTAACAGCTTTCACTTCTGACGGTCAAAAGTTAGGTATATAACTAAATGTTGATTGTCAGAAGTGAGCTGTGAGCTGTGAGCTGTCAGTCAGCACCAAAGAAGCCACGGGGCTACTGTACGTACTTTTAGCTGCGTTGTTGCACCTAACTTCAACTTAATGTAAATGCAAAACTATAGTGCGTGCTACTTGCTTCCGTGGCCGCATGGTCTAATGCACTGGTTTTGTGTTGAGCTAGACTGCCGAAGTACGAGGATATCGAGGTTCGAATCTCGGTCGGGTGAACTGGGGGGTGGTCTTTCCTAAATGGTTTTCCACTCTCCCTCTACACAAATTCAGGTTCACTTCCTCTAAATTCAACCTTCCCAATTACTAGTCCATTAGCGTAATAAATACTTAAACGTGTAGCCCGAATGGGTAGTAAGAATTGGTGCTAAAAAAATATATTAAAATTTGTAAAAATTCTTTGTCTCTGCAGTAAACCATTCCCATATTCTCTTGGTAATCCAAACAAGCTTCTGTCACGATTAGTTCGGATTAACGAGGTGCTACTTTATGTATTTTACACATAATTTTTAAAAAGGACTTCCCGTACAGGTACGGCTTTAACAGTGAGGTTTTTTTTTACCTTTCTCTCCCAAATTAAAGTCAAAGCTAATTAACCTCGCTGGATATCGCTAGCTCGATGTCACCACTGCCTGGGACTAATATCCCTGACAGAAAATAAAGAGAGGGAAATAACGGAGTTGGGGGGAGGGGGGCGAATAACACCCGGGCAACGCGTCACCTACCTTCAATCCTGATCCTTTTCACGATACCCAGTCCGTGGAAAGATATGCCATGCAGTGTCAAGTGGATGACGTTTAAAAAGAAACATAAGCGACATTTAAAAAAATGTTATCACGTGAATTAGTCTAAGGGTCCCCCCCCTCCCACCAAAGGTATAAAGTGTTTAAATAAAACGTTTATAGAGGTCGTCACACACAAGTAGAGTAAACTATAAACCAGGCTGTAAAAAGAGAAACTGTAGCAAAATCGCGGTAGAAAGGTATGTTTGGAATAAAATAAAATGCCACCAACGCTGAAAATGTTTAACTAAAGTAGCATTCTGATAGAAAAAACAATTAAAAGAAATAAAAAATATTTTGTTCGTGCATTATTTTATAGCTATTAATAGTATTGATCAAAAATGGAAAGTTGCAGATCACATGACTTGAATGAATATATATATAAAATAACTAGATAGCTGTTGCCCGCGGCTTTGCTCGCGTGGAAGTTGATTATATACAAATACGAAAATATACATATGTATTTACAGATTAATTTAAAATATTACGTTAGTTGATGACCATAACTTGACCTCAGATCAAAAATAATGCAAGTCCGATAAAAACTTTCACCCCCTTTTTATCCCTTATTAAATAAAATTTCCAAAATTCCTGAAACACGTATTATTTGTTTTACGTCAATAACCGAAATACAAAATTTTATTTATGTAACTTTCAAAATGACGGACTTTCATACATATTTCATCATCCCCTATTTTGACCCTTTGGGGTGGAATTTTCTAAAATCCTTTCTTAGTGGGTGCCTACATAACAAAATGAATATACAGTCCGAATTTCATGCTTGTAGCCTTGATAGTTTGCGCTCGGCGATGATGAATCAGTCTCAGTCAGTCAGTCAATCAATCAGGACATGTTATTTTATAAGTATAGATAGATAAATATATGAATATATAAAATGTTATCGACTTTTGAAATCATATCATGTCTTTTGAGAGCCCATTTCAGAAAGATGCATTTGCTGGCTTACATGACCAACCTACGTAATCTATAAAGCCTCGTAAATACATCGCAGGAACATGGGACTTGTTTTATTTTGTAAGAGAAGGATGTAAAAGTTAGACCTGCTTCTAACTTTTTTGTTTTATACTTTATTTTTTAACATTTGTGAAAATATTCTAAAATTTACTATTTTTGATACAGCCTAATAAATGTAATAACGCAGCGTTTTGACTTTTTATAAAAGGCGTTATCACTTTTAAATTCTTTAAGACCAATTTACTGTAAAAATATTTATAATCAAAAGCTTAATTATCGAGTAATTTGTTGTCTACTTAGAGCTGTAATGCTAAAATCTCACCCCTTGTTACTAGGGCTATCTCTGAACGGAATAGTGAACTATAGAGGGGTGGAGCCAAGAGTTTGTTAGGCCACTCCCATCTGTTACCTCGCTCCGGCTGACACACAAGACATTCCCACACCAGTCATCACTAAAAATAACAAGCCCAAACCAAAGGGTGTTAAATTCATTAATGAATTATGTACTTTTCAATAAGCCAGATATTAATTATTGTTTATAATGTATTTTAAAATCAAAGATGACGTGAAACTATACTGCCATTCACTTATATAGAGTATGGGTGGTAAGCATTGAAAAAAATTAAGGATCGATACCCACTTCAGTGGTCGAACGGTCTAAGGAATCAAGCTACGTGTTAGATTGCCTGCTGCTGACTGAGAAATAGTGGTTCGAATCCCAGTCGTGTCTATTAAGGATGGATTTTCTTAAATTGTTTTCCTCTCTCCTTCCACGCTAATGCGGGTAGATTATCTCTAAAATTCCTTTCTTATCCCTACCCCATTAGAGTAAATATCATCTATGCGTAGAACCTGAACAGGTAGTAAGACTCGTTGAGGAGGAGAAAGGGGGGGGGGCATGATCCTGATGTCGCTTAGACGCTTATTGCAGAGCAGTCCTGGCAGAGTCACAGGCGCGCGCGTAGGCGTCAACTCTAATTAGCAAGGGATAAGTTTATCATCCCCCCCCTTCCCCTCCGCTTACCTACACTCCTCCAAAACTATGCAGAGAGAAATAATTCTAGTAGAAAATCTGGTTTTTTTTTGTTGTTGTTCAAAAATTATAATTGACGAACAAAGTATTCAATGGAAAACTGTGGTCTGGTTAAATCAGCGGTGAATATTTTTCAGTTTCACTTAACATAATCAAAACAGGAAGGCAATTATTATTTTTACTAAGATTTTTAATTACCAAGTCTTACTACCTGTTCAGCGTTATACGAATGATAATTACTCTAATGGGGTAGGTATGAGGAAGGAAGCATTTTAGAGATAAGCGTTCAGGTGGAAGGAGAGTGTGAAAACATTTTATGAAAAGCCACCCTCTGTAGACCCTACCGGGATCCTAGCCTCCGTCTCACAAAAAAAAAAACTGGCGCATATGCCGAATGTGTTGTTTCGATGTATTGACCATAATAGGTTTGCCACTATTCTCTTACTACCGAATTTCATGCGTTTTTCAGAAGGAATTCTCTTTTTTTCCTTAGGTATCTTAGATTGAAGTAAAGAATAGACCCTATAATAAAATTCTACTTTTCTTCAAACTGACAAAGTTAGAAGTCATGCAACTTATGTTGAAAACAGGACGATTTAAAATTTACGGGGAAATGTATCTTCTGTGACTTCACAACCCTTTTTTAAGGGGTAGTAAGCCCTGTTTGAATCAGCGTACTTAATTCTTCAGTCTACCCAAAGACCTAAGCCTACTATTTTAAGCTTTCAGTTAAGGTGATTGGCCCTTTTCTTTTGGCACGGAAATGCAGAGCCGTGGGAACAAACGATTATCTTCAAGCTTTTTTTTGTTTGCAATTTTCTTTTCGGAAATGTTTGTTAAAGAATAGAAGCATGTTGATTAAGTTATACGTTTTATGTACACACCTGATAAGACGTGTATTAATCACAACTTGAGAATGTGGGGAATGCCAGGCCTCCACCGTGGTTCGGATTCCACGTTAAACTGTAGGTCCTCCATTTCATCTCACAATCACCCTACCATTACACATTAGCGTAAGTGCGTATAACCCAAACGGGTAGTAAGACGCGGTGCTAATAATAATAATAATAATAATATAATAATAATAATAATAATAAGTACACACCTCCTCTATAATTTTAACAGTGATTAAATATCGATAAAATTGACATTTTAAATAGAAAACTTCCCATTCATAAAAAATAATAAGAAAATGTAACAATTAATAAACATCGATACATTATCTTAGAAGGGATGTTGAAAATATTAACATAAAATTTCACTTGTTCTCGAGAAAACTGGTATTTCCAAACGTGTGATTTATTTGCAAGACCTATCGGTAGCTAGCGCCATCTACGGTTTCTGTGATCCATTTGTTCTTGTTGGCGCGGAAGGATACTTTGTTGGTTATGAAGCCACGCCACGCCTTTCACCCTCCCGCCCACCAACCCACAAAACAGGTTTTAGACTTGCATTCGACAGGGCCGAGGGCCTCAAAAGTATCAAATTAACAAATATTCTAGTATTTTTACCAGGTTTTACCGAATTCCCGGTGTTTTTCGGCTCTCCGGGCGTGGAAAACTGCAAACGTTTACGGTCATAACGAGCCAGTGGACACGCTGGCACCGAGCTAAAACTGGCGGCCAGATTCTGTTTACCTCACGAATGAGGTAGGTCTAATTTTTTTGACCATGAACCGGAAACGCCATGGGTGTTTAGAGCTCGGGAACCCACAAAACTGGAAATACGACATTTCAACGCGTTATCCCTTTGTAGAAAAAAAAAACAACGTAGTTTAGAATAAAGGTTAGCAGGCCTAACTTCCAAGGCGGTAGGTCCATATTCGATCACGAGCCTCTGCATCAGGTGTGGTACGTCTCACAGTGTGTGTTATTATTTATAGTAAGTATACCAACATTTTTGTGGAGAGAAAGTGCGGAAACTATTAAGGAAAAATCACCCTCAGTACACCCAACCAGGATCGAACCACAATCTCCCCATCATCAGCAGGCCAGTCCAACACGAAAGTGACAACTTAGACCGTTCGGCCACTGAAGCAGGTGGAGAAAGAAAACTACTAAAACTGATCCCGATTTCCAATGTTGCCAAGTTGTTGGGTGGAGGAAACCTCATTTCGACAGGTTTTCTGGTTGGTCTTATCTAATTTCCCGGTAATGTGTCGTGATATGGACCCAGAAACCAGATCTCTGGAGCCCTGTCACTCTCCTGTCGGGGGAGGGAAGACTGTCGACCTCCTCTTGAGATGATGTTCGCCTGGTACCCGGTAATTGGCCGTCACATGCCGAGAACCGTATCTTCTTCTCTCCTCATCAAATATTTATAAAACGTCTCTTCTCCAGTCTGCAAGCGATGTCTCCACCAACTTTTCTCCGTCAAGAGTGAGAATGTGGGATTACCTTCAGCTCACAGTCACCGCAGCGCTTCATCTCAACTATATCCTGATTTTTGTTGGAGGAACAGTAGTTAAAATAAAAACATACTTATTTGGGGCCAACATTCAAAATATTTTAATTGTTTGTTTGTGTTATCTTATAAGTATTGATAATATATATCAAAAGTGACAACTGCAGATAACATGACTTGATTTATGAATATATTTTTGTTTTAGTAACGTCTACTGTTCTTCCTACCAAAATCTATCAAAATCATCATATAGTCATCCGGCCCCGTGGTGTGGTTGTCAGCGAACCTAGCTACGAACCTAGGGGTCCCAGGTTCGATTCCCAACTGGTACTTAGGATATCTTTCTCTCAATGGGAATTATCGCAACGGTCGCCAGGGGTTGGTAAATTGTGCTTAAGTTAGGTTTAAGACTCCCATTGGCCAACGCCCCTATATTCTATATCATCCCATCATCTCATTGCTAGTACGTGTGGACAACCTACAGTAGACTCATGGCTTCTTTAGTGCTGACAGCTTTAAAAAGTTACCAGACCAAATTACTTATCCCTACGCCGAACCAGCTGATCTGCAAAACCATGTGTTTAATAGCTGTCACTTCTGACAGTAAAAATTTAGGTATAGACCTAATGTTGACTGTCAGAAGTCAGCTGTGAGCTTGTCAGTCGGCACCAAAGAAGCCACGGGGCTACTGTACACAGGAGTTCCCTAGGCAACGCGGAGAGTAGTCTACATACAGGCGACAGAAGCTGGTTGTAATGTCTCTCCCGGTAAGGACTCTCCACTCTGTTGGTTGGAGAGCAGGGATGCAAACCAGAGCCGGACCGGGTCCTGAGAAATATAGGAATTCCGGTGGGCCGGTTTAATTTGGGCCGCACCGCCGCCGCCACCAATTTAAACTAAAATAAAGCTATACATTCAAATACAAATTTTATTTTTAATACATTTTAATAAAGAGAGTGATAAAAGTCTGATAATTCGCAGTAATATCTTTTGTGAAGATAATATAAGACGGCGTTAAATATAAAACCGTACCCATTTGTGTTTCTTGTTTTATTATTATTATTATTATTATTATTATTAATGTAGGTAACGTGCACTTTCTGAACCGAGTGATTACATCAGCACACGAGAATTTCTATGAGCTAGAACAAAAGGGCCTACCAATTATACCGGGAAAGATATGTTCACATACCTTCCAGTAAGGCCATAGCCGGCCAATAAGTTCGGGCAGGAAGGTGGGGGGTGAAATGATAAACCGTTCTAGAAGCGCTCTGAAATGTTTATGGTAACACAGCCCCCTAATTTGTACTTTTATTTTAATTTCGATATTGTTTGAACCATAAATAAAGCCATATATATTTTGTTCATAACATTTTAGGAGGGGGGGGGGGGGGGGTTGAACCCTACTCCCCAAAAAACCTGGCTACGGCCTTGCCTTCCAGGGTTCTTTTACAAGTCACAATCGACACGGGACCGACGGATTTATTTCCCCTTTGAACGATTTTTATCGCTCAAGAAAAACCCGTCGACCCCGGCTGGGTTTAATCCACGAATATCAGGCCCTGAGGTGAGCACTTTACCCCAAGACCACCGAGGTCAAATTCTTGGTGTTTATTGAATACTGACTATTTATAGCTCTGTAATCTACACGAGTAGTGGGTGGAGGATAATTTTATAACCTTAAATATATCAAAAATAAACAATTAGCTACTGTCTTACAATTTATTCAAAACATTTTTACTAATTGTTTTTAGTACCGCGTCTTATTACTCATTCGGGTTGTATACGCTTATGTACTAATTACGCTGATGGTTTTAGGGATTTGGAAGATTTTATTTTGAAAAAGTGTACCTGCATTTTCGTGGAGGGAGAGTGGAAAACTATTTATGAAAAACCACCCACAGTACATCCGACCGGGATTCGAACCTCAACCCCCCCGTCATCGACAGTCCAGTCTACTGCGAGAGTGAAGTTTTAGGTATTATCTTTGTCCCTGTGTTAGTGTGTTATAAAACAAACGCTGTACAACCATCCCGTGTTATAATAACAGACCTATATAAGCAATACATTTTGTTAACATCAAGAAACCAAATCTCTCACTTTTATTCAAATGTATAGGTGCAGAATTGGCGAAATATTTAAGTTTCCCGAGATTTTCCCGATTTTCCTGACAAAAAAAACCCGACTTAAACCGACTTTTCCAGGTTTTCCTTGTATGTAGTCAGTAGTAACCCTGTAACTACCGGGGGACTGGGTGTTGTGTCTGTTCTAGTTTTAAGTTTATTAGGTTTTATAAGTTGTGTGCTGATATAACCAGTTGGTTCAAAAGATGCATGTTAAATACCTCAAAGAGTCCAAATTAAAACAAAAATTATCCTATCACAAAAAAAATATGGGCACAGTAAAGTATCCCGAACTGAAACCAATTTGATATCGTACCTCCCCCCCCCCCCCCATTCCTGGCTCCAACCAACCCATTAACGGATCTCATGTGCAGTTAATAAAGTTAACTCCACTAGCAAGGCATGTTGCGTAGAGGAGATCATGTTTTATGCAACCCCACGTTACAGACGAGATTGGAACAATTTTTTTTAAATTCTAATTAAACGTTAAATAACTCGAGGTACAAGTTTGAAATATACACAAAAATAAAAACATTTAATAGAATGTTATTGCACACACATACAAACACAAAATATTTATTTTTTAAAAAAAACTAACATATCCACACGCATTCGAGATGTATTGAAATTTTGTAAAAAAACAACCACTTTTGAAGCCTTTTTTATTAAGCTTTCAAATGAGCACTATAAAAGACTACATATCCCGTTTGGCTTTAAAAACATATTAAGTTAATATTGCTTATTAAAAAAACACGAATTTTAAAAATTAAATTAAATGTTGATTAAAATAATACAAAACATCAAAGCAAGATAAAATACATTCAAAAAAAATTAGATGTTCAACCTTTATTTGTTTTCCAAAAAAATTTCAACAACTATTCCAAATGTTTGAAATTCATGATTTTCTTTTCAGACACAAACATTTATGTTTAAATCTCGTTTTTTAATATATTAAGTGAAATCACAAGATTAAAAATTAAAAGCAAGAGAAATGGTTAAAACGTAACATAAAAATAACCACTGTATGTACTCGAGCATAATAGAAAATGTATTTTTTTTTAAACTTTTTATCCTAACCTTGTGAGGGTGAATAAAAAAAAAGGAAAGAGAGAGAAGAAATAGAGAAAGCAAGATAACTAAGAGACCCAGCGAACTAAGGAAAACCGCGGACAAAAGGTGGAAACAAAAGGTAGGACAAAGATAATGAAGGGAATACTGTAGGGAAAAAAAGGGTGTGGATGAGGGTGATTAAAGATACGAGAATGAAGTATGTAACTATTATAACTGTAAAAAGGTAGAGGAAAGGGGGTAATGATAATCAGATAAATTACAACTCATAAAAAGGATGTATTATAGTGTGTGCTCTTTGAAGATATACGTAAAGAAAGGAACTACAAACACATAATATGAAGCAAGCAAAGAGAAGTTATAAAGGTATGTCCTTGGAAGATATAAGTCAAGACAGGAACTACAAAGAGAAAATATGAAGCAGGAGAGGGAGGTCATAAAGGTATGTCCTTTGAAAATATACGTATAGAAAAGAACTATAGACACATAATATGAAGCAGCAAAGGGAAATTATAAAGGTATGTCCTTGGAAGACACAAGACTTGAGAGAAACTATGAATACAGCATTTTAAGAATAAGAAATCTGTTGATTAATTCCGTCAGTTAATGTATTCATTTAATGTCGCCATTAAGTTGCTGTCCCAAGGTAGGGATTTAAATTACTAATACTCCAGAGAACATACTGAGGGTGGGTGATGAATATTAAAGAAACGCACCATCATTCGCCTGGAGAGAACGAAAACTCAAGTGAGGCCTCAGATTTGTGGTAATAATACTCTAACCACTTGTCCACGCGGAGGGACGCGCGTTTTAATATCGAAAGTTAACCGCATCGGTGGACGCGTGGGCTAAAGCGCCAACCCCTTCTGGTCTGGTTTTCAGGTTGATAGGAGCATCGAATCCCCTGACGGGTATACCGAGGGAGGGTTCCCCCCCCCCCCCCATCTATATAGTTTACCACTCTCCCTCCAAGCAAGTGTCCAATACTCATAAACCGGGCCTTTATCTAAAAACTATAAAAGCTAATAGATATACCTTCATGCACGCATACGTCAAGTAGTTTTCTAAGCAGCAGTCACTTTCGATAGCTAGTGTGGTAAAATGCTCACTATTTTTGCCGCAAACACATTTTCTTTTTCTAAAAATTGGACTGTACCTCCACAAAAAAATAATCCGGAAGGGTGCATTGGGAGTAAACGGGGGAGGGGGGGGTTAAAAATCTTAAAATACTTTTTACATAGGCTTACCATCCTTATTTCCCAAACCAAGACGTATGGAATATTTTCAGTCCAAATTCCCATTTTTCCGTTTCCATTCCAATATTATATACCCCTTGAGATGATATGTCACAAGTTTATTCCACTGAAAAAAAGGGGGGGGTGGGGGGGGAATTAGACGAGACGGGAGAAGAAGAAAGAACACCTAATGATGCTTAGCGTTCATTTGAGGTTTTTTTTTTCTTTCTTCTTTACTTTTACAAAGTTGTGTTAGCCTTAGTCTGGAGGAATGACGAGTGTTTAGGTTGTTTTTTTTGCATGCTTCATAAGAGCCGGAGAGTTGGTTTAGTTACCCCTCTACTTTTCCAAGAACAACCGAGCTTTCAAGTTTTAAAAAGAGAGCACAGATAGTTAAAAACACTAAAGAGTAATAGAAGGTGAGAGAGGGGAGTTATAGTAGCTCCATGACTTCTTTGGTGCTGACTGGCAGGTTTGAAAAGTTACCAGAACAAGTTATGTATCCCTACGCCAAACCATATAATCTGCAAAAACATGTGTTTATCAGGTATATACCTAAATGTTGACTGTCAGAAGTCAGCTGTGAGCTGTCAGTCAGCACCAAAGAAGCCACGGGGCTACTATACATGATTTGGTACTTGATAATATAGTAAAAAAGAATAGTAGTAAAGTTCGAACTACAGAGATACAAAATTTATTTTTATGCAATCGTAAATTTAAAAAAAAAATGTACGGTGTACCGCAATGACTTTATCCCGCTCTTATCTTAAAATAGATTATATATATATATATATATTGTAGAAACACTACACCAAATATCATAAATGAAAAAATACACACTGTTACTTACTCTATGGCATTAGGAACTAGGAACACGTCACAGAAAAATTGAGGAAAAAATAGACGTTTTTGTCCACCAAAGAGCATAAGAATCAAATTCATTTTCAAAGGACTGAATTTAAAAGCATATACATTTGGTTATAGCTCAGAAGTTATTGGTTTTATAAAACTAATTTCAAATAAAATATTGTTATCTTTGATAGTACTACAATTTTATAATGATAAATAATTTCGTACCTCAAATATTTGCGGAGAAATGATTAAAATTGGAAAATGTCTCTCATGTGGAGTACCCTCAGTCATTTTCATGAGAAAATGTAAATTGCAATCTTGTTTACAGTGAAAAAAAACGTGTCTACATATCAAATTTAATCAAAATCGTTAAAAAAATTTCTAAAATGTCTATTTTTATTTCTTTTTGCCCTTCAGCAAACTACCCTTAAAATTAGCTTTTTAATTCCAAAACCCCTCGGGGGACGTTAGGTAAAACCACAGATACCTACCAAGTTTTAGCCCGAGACGCCATCATGAAAGACACTTTCAAGAGTTCGTGGGCTGACCTGGTGGTCTAGGGTAAGGTGTCAGGCTTCTGTGCTGGCGGCCGGGTTCAATCCTCGTCCCGGCACAGATTTATCTGATTGCCAAACCCTTCCTTCACCTCTGACAAGACGTGTATTAATCACAACTTGTGAATGTGGGGAATGCCAGGCCTCCACCGTGGTTCGGATCCCACGTTAAACTGTAGGTCCTTCATTTCATCTCATAATCACCCTACCATTACACATTAGCGTAAGTGCGTATAACCCGAACGGGTAGTAAGACGCGGTGCTAATAATAATAATAATAATAATAATAATAATAATAATAATAATAATAAGTCGTGAAATGTTGACATTTATAAAAATCTTAGAGTTTTTTTTAAGATAATAATACTTTCTATCCGAGGTATCGCGAGAAAGTAAAAACAACTTCGGAAAAGCGATTTGTGTAACTTTTTCTCTAAGCCAGTTTATTATCCACATTTAATTATAATTCAACCAGCAAAGTTTTACATCTATGACCCCCCCCACAAAGTTGGGCAAGAGGTAAGCGCGGTGTTAGTCTCGTCTTAATCTGGTTCGTGGAAGTTAAAGAGTTCAAAATCCCAGCAATGGAGGAAATGGTTTTAGTTTGCACGGTGGCTCAATAAGCATACAACTGAGTGGTAACGTAACTTCCCCCCCTTTGACGTTATAAAATATCGCGCATGCGCGGTCAAGACTAAGAGTTACATGTATCCACACTGGTTTGTGAGTTAACCTTTTCACATTGACAAGTTTTATTATTATTATTTTAGCACCGCGTCTTACTACCCGTTCGGGTTATACGCTTAAGTATTAATTACGCTAGTGGATTAGGAATTGGGAAGGTTGAATTAAAGGAAGTGAACCCGCATTTGCGTGGAGGGAGAGTGGAAAACCATTTAGGAACCCCCCCCCCAGTTCACCCGACCGAGATTCGAACCCCAAACATTATATGAATGACCTTCCTCAGTGACGAGAAAATGTGTGTGTGGGGGGGAGGGGATTCTTGATTTTTCCACTAAAAGATTTCACTCTGTAGAAAATTTTCTTCCGATTTTTTTCCCCGGCTATATAAAAATGCGATAGAGATATCACAAGTACCAAAAACATACCCACGAGAAACATCAAAATATGAGTTACAATAGAGCAAAAACAGATAGGTCTTTTTCCACTCAGTTATCGACCAGAGCGCTTGGTGGTTGAATGTGTAACTAGCGTAGGGTCTGATGTAAACCGGACAATACAAAGCCTTAGTTATGAGCCGTTCTTAAATTATGTTCAGATTTTCCTGACAAAATGAGTTGGTTTTTTTAGCACCGATTCTTACTACCCGTTCGGGCTATTCGCGATGCACAAAATTATCTAAACGGTTTTAGGGATTAGGAAGTTATATTTAGAAGAAGTGTATCCACATTTGCTTGAGAAAAAACGTTAAAAACTATCCTCAGTACACTAGACCCCCGTCACCGACAATCACGTCTACTGCGAGAGTAGCGCGTTAGACCACGAGGGCACCGAGGCGGGTATTCTGCCAACAACAACAAAAAGTATCTCATTTTAAACATCGATTAAAAAAAAACTTTACGTGAGATGGATTTTGAGCCTCTACTAAAGCAATATTAGATTTATTTTGCGGGAAAGAAAAAAGTTTGGTTGTTTCTCCATAAGAAGGGGATAGTGGGTTGTAAAGGCGTCACTGGACTGCCGATGACAGGGGGATTTTAATCCCCGTCGGATGTACTGAGGGTAGTTATCCCTAAATGGTTTACACTCTCCTTCCGCGCAAATGCGGGTACACTTAATCAAGATTAGACCTTCATCATCCCTGTTTAAGCCTGATTCACACGTTCGCCAAAAATAGAACTCAGAATCTGCCTCAGTGGCGCATAAATTCACACTCTGTTGGACCCATGATGCATTGCAACGCTAACTTAAAACAGCTGATTAACTACATATTTTATTCTCTAGTGGATATAATATATAAAGGCTATTCTAGATCAATGTCCCGATAGATGTTTTCTAACTATAACGCTGTGTCGTGGCACAATCCAATACATCGATACACACGCTTTACATTAACGGAGATGACCTGGTGGTCTAGAGGTAAGGTGTCGGACTTCTGAGCTAGGGGTCCGGGTTCAATCCTCGGTCCTGGCACAAATTTATCTGATTTCCAAACCCTTCCTTCACCTCTGACAAGACATCTTGTGAATGTGGGGAATGCCAGGCCTCCACCGTGGTTCGGATCCCACGTTAAACTGTAGGGCCCGTATGCAAGAACGAGTAGGAGTAAAGGCGGAGAAGGAGTAAAGGCGGAGGACGGTTGATTTGCTTGCAAGGACGAGCGCGCGTGCGCGCTCTTGAGTAATTCTCAAGCGCGCGGGCGCGTGCTTGAGTAATTCCAAAGGTTGGTCCCGACCAGCCTTCTGCTTTACTCCTATCCCTTATACATAGGTTTACTCCTATCCCTTATACACAGGGCTACCCCAGCGCGACGCGCATGAGCAATAGAGATGTCAAACATCTGTTATTTTGTTTTGTGTTGTCAAGAAAATATGGCGCTACATGACTACCGGATTGTCACGTATTTAGACGTTATCGACGACTATTTTGAAGAAGAGGCTAATAAAGTTGTTGTGATTTAACGGAGGCATGTTAGGGATTTCCAGGATACCTGTTAGGCTTATTCTGACGAACAATTTCGTAAAATATTTTCTATTTTAGAAGGAAGTTGTATGGCAAGATATCTTCCCTACGTTGGAAATTGACAATCCCGAAACACAACGATGACTTCCACTGCTTCATTTACAACAAATGTTGACCACCCTTCAGTTTTATGCCACGGAATGCTTACAAGTAAGTTAATACCGAATTATAAATATACTTTTTTTTAAGGTTATATTATTTATTATTACTAAACTTACAAAAAACATTGTTATTAACTTTTTTTTTAAGAATGAACTAATTTAAATTTTTGGATTGAATACATTAATAAATTTTCATGTTTGTTTTTGTAATGTGTTAGTTAAGATTAATTTAGCATCAGTATATAAGTTTAATTAATATTAGGACTTGTATTATTTACTGACAACATATTTCTTCCATTGTTTTTAATTATGTAATTGAAGCAAATAGGCTAATTGATTGTTTTGTAACATACAGTAGCTATTGGGATTTTGGTTGACATTTAATATTGATTTTTTGTATATATAATATAAAATCCAAAATAACCTTACCTCTAAAAAAATCACAGTAGGCCTAGGTCGGACTACAGACATATCTATTCTTATAATTTTTTAAAATTGGCTAGTAACTTTGTTCTTCCATTTTTAGGTTGTTGGCGGAGAAATGTAGGCCTACAATGTTGACCAGTCAACGGTATCGCGTGTTGTTAAGAAAATATCAATTTGGTTGGCCCAAAACATGCAACATGTGGTGTGGTTTCCCACCACAGAAGCTGAACTGGGAGCTGTGCGAATGCTGTTCTATGACTAGGCCAACTTCCCTGGAGTTTCATATCGAAGAGGCTGCACCCACATCCCTGTCCAGAGCCCTGGGGGTCCATCTGAGAGTCTGGGCTTCACCACATGGACTATTACAGTTGGAACCTTATTAAAATCATTGTGGCGGGCGAATCAAAACATCGGTAATGTTACTATATATAGCTGGTTTCATGTTCCGTTAGGAACAGACTTCTTGTATCAACACACGTACCAAATGTGGACATCCATTATCTTGACCTTACAGACCTCTAATGAAATGGAGAATGGTGGAAACTAGCAGGTTATCACTGCTCATTTTGATGCTAAATGTATGTCCCAAGGAGAGAGAGGAAACTATTATTTTCGTTCTACTCAGCAGAGTAGATTTTTAATCCCTTTATGCTAAGGTGGATGTATTGTTACGTAAATTCAACTCTAAATTCTTACATTTTAAACTTACTAATAAGAAATCCACACACAATTAGTTGTACGATCTTTATCACCGATCATATACACAATCTTGTCGATTTAGCACTGTCGTACTATCTGGTCAGGTTATATTCATACATATTGATCACACTGTTTCTGGGATGAGGAAGTTTGGATTAAATAGTGTATACACATTTGCAAGGAAAAAGGGAAAAAAACATTTACAAAAGACCACCCTCGTTAGACTTGGCTGGGATTCAAACCATGATCTCCCTATCTTCAGCAGTCTAGTTTTTTTGTGAGTTTGATATTTTAGACCATGTGGCCACAAAAGTGAATTATTTATTTTAGTGTTTATACTTGTACAATATCAAGACACAAACTTTACACAGACTGTACTGGCGGGCCATGATACACTCTGTGCCAAGCATGACAAAACATAATACAAGCTGCTCTGACACTGATCGGTAGAGAGAACATAATATCATGTTTATATTATAAATATTGTGTGTTAAAAACCATGATGATTGTGGTCCTTGCCAGTGAGGGCTAATAAATAATTTTGAAATTGACTATTTTAATTTTCTTTTACTGTTACTGGAGTTGTAAACCTGGATGTTTTCCTGCCTCAGATTACAGGTACTGTAACCAAGCACATTGACACCAAAGTACCATAGTAATAATAATAATGTATTAGAGATTTTTTTTAGCACTACATCTTACTACCCATTCGGGTTGTACGCCTAAATACTAATTACACTAGGTAATGTGTTGGGAATATGAAAGGTTGAATTTAGAGTAAGTGAACCCACACTTGTGTGGAGGGAGAGTGAAAAACTATTTAGGAAAATTCACCTCAGTTCACTCGACCGAGATTCGAACCTCAACTCTTCCTATCCTCTGTGGTCTAGCTCAACACAAAAGTAGCGTGTTAGCCAACTACACCACCGAGGTGGGTTTAGTGTTGATCATGTTATATGATTTGTAACACATTTATTGAATATGTTGTATGCAATATTGTAGAAGTTCAATTCAATATAATAGAAACGTAAACAAACCAAAATAATTTGGCCTTATACACTATTAAATTCCCACTTACTTTAATACTTACCAGGCAAATATTGGAAGAAGGCCTGATGATTCAAATAACATTTATTTAGAAAAGCTCATGGCTGCATCTCGTTATGCATTTATTTTATTGATAAAAATCGGTATAATATATTATTTAATAATGCTAAGTTCAGTGAAAGTGATTGACATTTCATAAAATATTTTTGATGTATTTAATTAAACTTATCTATGACATAATTGGACAGATTCTCCAGACAAAATTACAATTTATATAATATAACTCTAATAACTAAAATATAACTCGTCCCTTTTTTATGTTTCTATCTACCTTTTCTTTACCTTCTTCCAAATATAATCTATTTAATATAATATTAAAAATAATTTCTGAGTGTTGTTTGCGAGCCTATATTATTAAGACAAACTACTGGATATATCTTCGGCTTGTGGTGCAAACAGATGCTCAAATTTGGACCTTGGGATGAAAAATAATAAACCACCCTGCTAAGGAATGGAAATAATTATAATCATTTTTTCACAGTCAGTTTATTTTAAAAGATAAACACTAGAGATTGGCCAGACAAAATATATATATATAAATTGTCAAAATTTAATTTGCAATGCTGAATTAAGATACCTGCAGTCCTTAGCAACAACATAAGTGGTTAACATAAAAACAGGAAATCAAGTACCCCAGAGACCCTCCAGAGTGGAAGTGAAAAGTTCCCTAATCACTTTATAACATAAGAATGTAGATATATTAACATTTTATAGGTTAATGCAGGGTGAACGATCTCGACACAATGGATATTGGAAATTGTAATTTTACTACACATCACTTGAAAATAACCCTAATATGAATAATGTTTTTAACAAATGGGAAAATGTTTGGTGGTTTTATAAATTCTATAGCCGAAACATCTAGGCTCAATTCTTAAGTCCTATAATTTTATGTTTCATAATTTGAGACATAATAGCAAGTTAAATGTATAAAATATTAATAAACAGTAATTTACTATGTAAAATTAATATAAAATACCTAGCTATAACAAGTCTATATAAAGATATAAAGGTTAGTTATCAATCGGAACATTAAACATAGTAAACAAAAGTGTTTAAAAAAAATTGAATATGATGTTTTTGTTTATAGGCATGCTTTCTTGGTAAAAAAAATAATCAGGTTACGGTATTTATTATTCAAGAGAAATAGATCCATCACAAAAATGTCAAAAGTAATCAACAAAGATTCCTAACCTTAGGTCTAACTACGGAGCAACAACCTAATGTTCATCTATCAGAGCTCACTCTAAATTAAACACTTTCTAGTTCATCAAAAAGAAAATTGATTCACTTGAATGCAGATATAAAGATAATAATAGTGTTAACAATAAATGTGGAAATATGATAATTGTTTTGAATGTTTTGTCAACTATTTTACATATAATAGTCAAATTTAAAGGTCTGGGGTCCCCAAGAGGGATGCAGGTGATGTGAAAAGGCTGACCGAGACTTGAAGCACTGGTGTAAGAAATGGCAGCGACAAACTGACACTGCTTGTAGTTGGGAAATCTGAAAAATAAAGGATAGTATGAACAAAACAAGCATAGCTAGTATGTTTAAATGGGGAGGTTTTATTAAATTTTAGATATTATTAAAACAGCTTTCATAAGTCAGATGTCAAGTCATGTGACCTTCAGCTGCTACTTCCAATAATATCAAAGAATAACTCTAATAAATTAACATTCTTACCATTGTATATTGCACAGATAAATGTTTCTATGTCTTGTTTTCTGCAAGTCCTTTTTACTTGAATACTAAATTAGGGTGTCAATGCACATAATCATCAAATTGCTTTTAATTAAAACCATTTAGATTACATTTTCAAATAAGCTTTTGAAAATGTAATTTAACATTCAAAGCATTGCAGGTCAACAGATGCAAGTTTGATTGATATTGCACATTATAATTTGTAAACACATACCTACATCTTAAACCTAACACTCACTATAAGGTCACATATGTTATGTACGGTAACTAAAACAAGATTCAAAGGACAGGCCTAACTTATCGACAAGTGTGCATTATTTGCTCTTAAAGACTCCATCCACCAATACTAGACATGTCCATTCAGATTAAAGTCAACAAAGTCGTTTTTCAGGAGTTAGCATGTTTATGACAATTATGTAATTAATTTTGTAAACAATTGTTAAATTTCTGTATACTATCATGAAACTTACACCTATTTTGTATGTATATCAATATTTTGTTTATTAAAAAGTAAATAGTAGGCCTACCCTTCTCAGTCCAAATTATATCTATGAATATAAATAAACTTATAAAATCTGTTTCTGTGTGTGCATCTCTCTGTAAATATGAACCTTATAGTTGTAATATCTCACATAGCCTACCTGTTGTATCGAGATACTCCATAATGGTATTGACAGCAACGGTGTAACCTGTAGACCTCAGAGCAGCAGTTATGGGGGGGCTACCACCTCGACCCTGGGACATGATGGCTTGTGAGAATTGTAGGGCCCTCGTCCAGTGCTCATCAGTTCCACTGTCTCTTCGACTAGTTGCCTCTTCCTTCTTGATTTGACAATGTCCCAATGTTTGTGCAGGTGAACCAGAGTTCTAAAATGATTCACAATATAATATAAACACAGTTCCAACTAGGTCAACTTGAGGTGTCTTTGTTATCAAACAAGAAAAGATTACTAATGGTTATTATAAATTATTATAAAGGCCTATATTAATGAAAGTTCCCACTATACAGCTGGCTATATTAATATACTGGTTCTAATAATCAGTGAAGCATTTTATGAAATTTGTTGTCTCTATAAACTTCAAGGTAATACTGTATATTTGTATGTTGTAATATTTTTCTATTTATGAGGATGACATTGTTAGTTTAGTTACTATTTTTACTTTGTGACTAGGCCTAGACCTTGTACAAAAATATTATATTGAAGGTTAACTAGCCTAAGATAGTACTGGTCTAAAGTGCTAAATCAGGCCTACTAAGACCTACCAGTATACAAAATACATAAAGTTAGGAGTAAAGATTAGGTTAGTTCAATAATATATAAATTCCACTCGTTCTTAGAATTTCAAAACTTTTGTTTCGACTTATACTATGCAAAAATAAACGCTAGGCCTACAGAGAAAGGGAATAAAACTTATCAACGCTAGGGCCTACGCAAATTAATAGCATAGGCCTACAAATAATTTTTTGTTACGTTGACGTTTGTGTTTACCATCAATAAGAAACACGTTTAAAGATTTTACTTTACTTGTGTTTATTTCTATAGACGATCCAATTACTCAAACAATATACGTGATTTTATATAAAGTATTAAAGTGAAAATAATATAAGATAAAAATAAACTCACCTTTTGGAGGTTACTGGAAGATTTAAAATTCTATTAATTTGTTCCCACGCTTTCTTCTTGGCTGCGATGGTCCTAACATCAATTTTTTTTTTTCATTTGACAGTTGGAAACTACCTATTTAATTCTAATAAATACCATTTCTCTTTCTCACTTCACCACACGCTCTTAATTAATTACGATGTGTTTATCAACAAGAGGACATATTTAAGCAGGCTATCAAACTTTACAAGCAAAATCGACACTTTAGAAGGCGGTGGATCTAGTGAATTTTATTTCCCCTGGAGATGTGGTACTTCTGTGTAATATTTCATCACGTGACCTTGAGTAACTCAAGCCAGACGTTCTAGCACGACACGGATTCCTTCCTCAAGAGTAGCTGACTCCGCCTTTATTCCTCCTTTACTCCTACTTCAACATCGTTCTTGCATACCGGCCTAGGTCCTCCATTTCATCTCACAATCACCCTACCATTACACATCAGCGTAAGTGCGTACAACCCGAACGGTTAGTAAGACGCGCTGCTAATAATAATATATTTACGGGTTATTTATTTCAACTCTCCTCACAGTAGCCAACGAAGCCCTCTGTTTCTTCCGGCTGTAGAGAGCATTCGTAGTCAAATGTCAAATGCACATGCGCACTGATCTGAGATGGGTGGTTCTGAAATTTGATTAGTTCTCCTGTACCGAACATCTCAGGCAGAGCGGATCAAGTTAGAGATAAGTTGAACTTTAGTGGAACAGCTCGCGCCGACGAGGCGGGAAATATTGTGATTGGCTTAGAGCTCATCACGTGACTAAGTTTCTGTTCTGCATTAGTTTTTCGTCGAAGGTGTGAATCCATAGTAACACATTAGTGCAGTTATTACATCTGCGTATAGTCCAAACGGGGAGTAATACGAGGTGCTAAGAATAATAAATGTATTCTTCATTTCCACCATTTCGACACCGTGTATGGATCACCCGACCCTTGTCCCCCCCCCCCTTCTGTATCATCTTAAAGAATAGTTTTTTTTTTAAATGTCATGTTTCAATGTCTCAAACAGTTACTTCACATTTTATTTATACACCCTAAAATATTCCCAAGATATTGTGCCACTGATTATTGCTTTCTGGCCGCGGCCCATTGCCCCCGCCATTTTAACGGCGGCATACATCATCCTCCCCCTCCTGTTCCCCCACCCCCCTTTGGATCCGTCCAACATCTCACTCAAGACTAAGACTAATTCCATCCTGAAGCGATCAGAACTAATTAATCCTCGGCGCCGTTTTCTACGAGGGGGGAAAAAATGTCCGCCACACGCAGCTCCAACGACGACCACTTATTTATTTTGTTTATAAATTTGGCTAATCAACCGTCTCACCCCCCCCCCCCCTTCTCTGCTACTCCCCTGACCAAGATAAAAAAACCACACACACACACACACACTCGCACGCAAAAATGTTTTCGTGTTTTGTAGATAAGGTTCAGCCAGTCATTGGTTTCCGCCAGGAATCTCGCCTCTAGCGACACTTTAGACGAGCGCTGTGTATACAGATCGATTGATCTTGTGGTCTTTGCCTCCCAGAAGTAAACTTATTCACGCGCTGACGGGAACATGGTTTTTTTGAGAAAATGGGAATGGGTGTGGGGAAGGTCTTCGTGGGAGTTGAAGACAAATGAAAGGCCGTTGCAGCACAAAGGAATTTTTATTTTGGTTGTAAATATTGAGACGTCCCGTTTGTTAAATGTACACAGACACCGGCTACGCGAAGAATTCTTGACCTTTACGCTACATTTTCAAATAATAAGGTTAACCGTTAAGTTAAGAACGTGAAAAAGATTTGGAACCAAGTTTTTTTTATCCGCATTTCCACCTCGAGAATGTGAGTAAATTCTTTCCAAATTATGTGTGCTTAACCCTTATCCCTACAGTAAAAATTTGCTGATTGCTCGGACCATCGTAAAACGCAAGGAGGTATAATTTTCACAAATGCAAAAATATAAACTTGTGAAAATTAAACTGTCGGTCAAAAAGTGTTTTAATAAACTATCTGGCATTTACCGGGTTGATATTCTTTTTGTAAGTGAAAAACATATTTAACAAATTTACGCCATGCGTTTGAATGTTCTTTTCTTTTAGGGGGCAAAATTTGTCAAAATAAGAATGATATTTAGAATAACTTTGTTTTATTAATCTTTAGTTTTTATAGTATTTATAAAATGTGTAGACCTAAATGAATAACTGCTTTTGGTTTGGTTTAACACTTCACTTAACTTGCCTCGTGTTATAATAGTAGTGAGAGCCTCTGGCTGTTGGCCTAGAGGTCCTGGGTTCGATTCCCAGCTGGTACCTTGTGTCTTTTTCACGAAAGGGGAATTACTCCAACGGTCATCATACTCACTATCACCATCGCCTCATCTCATCTGGACATGGAAATAGCCTCCACGGAAAGGATGTTAGAGAGTTACATTCGGGAGTCCCCTGGGCAACAGTACGTTAGTACTGACTAATCTTTACACTACTGGGCTACGATAGTGCAAGCCCAGTCACGCCATTATTATCATCATCACAGTACACACTCACTAATCCAGAAGATATCAGAGCAGAGTAGTGCTGGATTAATGAAAATGCCGGATTACTAGATTAATAAAAACGTATTTAAAAAACTTATGACAAAAACTACAGTATGTGTATTGTACATAATAGTACATACAAAACATACGTAAAAAAAACAAATACTGTATTTAATGAATATTGGATCTTTCTAACAAATTAAACCATAAGAAAAATTAAAACTTACAGAACAGTAATGTATTATTCCATTGGAGTGAAAAAAGTGTCTATTTTCTTTTGTTTCTTTGTCTGAAATTATACTTTTAATACCAGCAAGCGCACGTCTAAAAACGCCGGACTACTGGGGGGAGGGGGGGGGGCGGATGGCCGCAGTGCCGGATTACAGAGGGTGTACTGTATTATTATTATTATTATTATTATTATTATTATTGTAATCTTTTCCATAGGCATTTAAAGCATTTTCTTTGGGTCACAACTACTTGTATTCCCTGGTTAAAGACAAACAAAACAAAAAATCTCATTTAAAGCTTAAAAAACAAAAAAAGAACCATTAAAATTCCGCAATGCCGTGTGTCAAGAGCCAAGTTTACCTAAATACAGCCTTCTTTTTTCCCACATATTCCGGTATTAGACCTGCGTCAAATATAAAAAAAACTAGGAAAGGGGGTGGAGGGGATTAGAAGACAAGGAAAAAAAGGTGGGGATGTGTAACTACGAATAGAAAAATATAATATAATCGAACTGGGTGAATAGTTTGTTTAGCCCTCCCTCCCCCACACACCCGGTCCGGGACAGAGGTAGGAAAAGTTTTGACAAACTGGATGACAAACCAAAGAGTGACAGGTGCTACACCACCCCTATCCCCTCTTGATAAACTGGATGGCAAACCAAAGAGTGACAGGTGCTACACCACCCTATCCCCTCTTGACAAACTGGATGACAAACCAAAGAGTGACAGATGTAACAGCACTCCTATCCCCTCTTGACAAACTGGATGGCAAACCAAAGAGTGACAGATGTAACAGCACTCCTATCCCCTCTTGATAAACTGGATGACAAACCAAAGAGTGACAGATGTAACAGCACTCCTATCCCCTCTTGACAAACTGGATGGCAAACCAAAGAGTGACAGATGTAACAGCACTCCTATCCCCTCTTGACAAACTGGATGACAAACCAAAGAGTGACAGATGTAACAGCACTCCTATCCCCTCTTGACAAACTGGATGGCAAACCAAAGAGTGACAGGTGCTACACCACCCCTATCCCCTCTTGATAAACTGGATGACAAACCAAAGAGTGACAGATGTAACAGCACTCCTATCCCCTCTTGACAAACTGGATGGCAAACCAAAGAGTGACAGATGTAACAGCACTCCTATCCCCTCTTGACAAACTGGATGACAAACCAAAGAGTGACAGATGTAACAGCACTCCTATCCCCTCTTGACAAACTGGATGGCAAACCAAAGAGTGACAGGTGCTACACCACCCCTATCCCCTCTTGATAAACTGGATGACAAACCAAAGAGTGACAGATGTAACAGCACTCCTATCCCCTCTTGACAAACTGGATGGCAAACCAAAGAGTGACAGATGTAACAGCACTCCTATCCCCTCTTGACAAACTGGATGGCAAACCAAAGAGTGACAGGTGCTACACCACCCCTATCCCCTCTTGATAAACTGGATGACAAACCAAAGAGTGACAGATGTAACAGCACTCCTATCCCCTCTTGACAAACTGGATGACAAACCAAAGAGTGACAGATGTAACAGCACTCCTATCCCCTCTTGACAAACTGGATGGCAAACCAAAGAGTGACAGGTGCTACACCACCCCTATCCCCTCTTGATAAACTGGATGACAAACCAAAGAGTGACAGGTGCTACACCACCCCTATCCCCTCTTGATAAACTGGATGACAAACCAAAGAGTGACAGGTGCTACACCACCCCTATCCCCTCTTGACAAACTGGATGACAAACCAAAGAGTGACAGGTGCTACACCACCCCTATCCCCTCTTGACAAACTGGATGACAAACCAAAGAGTGACAGATGTAACAGCACTCCTATCCCCTCTTGACAAACTGGATGACAAACCAAAGAGTGACAGAAGTAACAGCACTCCTATCCCCTCTTGACAAACTGGATGACAAACCAAAGAGTGACAGATGTAACAGCACTCCTATCCCCTCTTGACAAACTGGATGGCAAACCAAAGAGTGACAGGTGCTACACCACCCCTATCCCCTCTTGATAAACTGGATGACAAACCAAAGAGTGACAGGTGCTACACCACCCCTATCCCCTCTTGACAAACTGGATGACAAACCAAAGAGTGACAGGTGCTACACCACCCCTATCCCCTCTTGACAAACTGGATGACAAACCAAAGAGTGACAGGTGCTTACACCACCCCTATCCCCCTCTTGACAAACTGGATGACAAACCAAAGAGTGACAGGTGCTACACCACCCCTATCCCCTCTTGACAAACTGGATGACAAACCAAAGAGTGACAGGTGCTACACCACCCCTATCCTCTCTTGACAAACTGGATGACAAACCAAAGAGTGACAGGTGCTACACCACCCCTATCCCCTCTTGATAAACTGGATGACAAACCAAAGAGTGACAGGTGCTACACCACCCTATCCCCTCTTGACAAACTGGATGACAAACCAAAGAGTGACAGGTGCTACACCACACCCTATCCCCTCTTGACAAACTGGATGACAAACCAAAGAGTGACAGATGTAACAGCACTCCTATCCCCTCTTGACAAACTGGATGGCAAACCAAAGAGTGACAGGTGCTACACCACTCCTATCCCCTCTTGACAAACTGGATGGCAAACCAAAGAGTGACAGGTGCTACACCACCCCTATCCCCTCTTGACAAACTGGATGACAAACCAAAGAGTGACAGATGTAACAGCACTCCTATCCCCTCTTGACAAACTGGATGGCAAACCAAAGAGTGACAGGTGCTACACCACTCCTATCCCCTCTTGACAAACTGGATGGCAAACCAAAGAGTGACAGGTGCTACACCACCCCTATCCCCTCTTGACAAACTGGATGACAAACCAAAGAGTGACAGATGTAACAGCACTCCTATCCCCTCTTGACAAACTGGATGGCAAACCAAAGAGTGACAGGTGCTACACCACTCCTATCCCCTTTGACAAACTGGATGACAAACCAAAGAGTGACAGGTGCTACACCACCCCTATCCCCTCTTGACAAACTGGATGGCAAACCAAAGAGTGACAGGTGCTACACCACTCCTATCCCCTCTTGACAAACTGGATGACAAACCAAAGAGTGACAGATGTAACAGCACTCCTATCCCCTCTTGACAAACTGGATGGCAAACCAAAGAGTGACAGGTGCTACACCACCCCTATCCCCTCTTGACAAACTGGATGACAAACCAAAGAGTGACAGGTGCTACACCACCCCTATCCCCTCTTGACAAACTGGATGACAAACCAAAGAGTGACAGGTGCTACACCACCCCTATCCCCTCTTGACAAACTGGATGGCAAACCAAAGAGTGACAGGTGCTACACCACCCCTATCCCCTCTTGACAAACTGGATGACAAACCAAAGAGTGACAGGTGCTACACCACCCCTATCCCCTCTTGACAAACTGGATGACAAACCAAAGAGTGACAGGTGCTACACCACCCCTATCCCCTCTTGACAAACTGGATGGCAAACCAAAGAGTGACAGGTGCTACACCACCCCTATCCCCTCTTGACAAACTGGATGGCAAACCAAAGAGTGACAGGTGCTACACCACTCCTATCCCCTCTTGACAAACTGGATGGCAAACCAAAGAGTGACAGATGTAACAGCACTCCTATCCCCTCTTGACAAACTGGATGACAAACCAAAGAGTGACAGATGTAACAGCACTCCTATCCCCTCTTGACAAACTGGATGGCAAACCAAAGAGTGACAGGTGCTACACCACCCCTATCCCCTCTTGACAAACTGGATGACAAACCAAAGAGTGACAGGTGCTACACCACCCCTATCCCTCTTGACAAACTGGATGGCAAACCAAAGAGTGACAGGTGCTACACCACTCCTATCCCCTCTTGACAAACTGGATGACAAACCAAAGAGTGACAGATGTAACAGCACTCCTATCCCCTCTTGACAAACTGGATGGCAAACCAAAGAGTGACAGGTGCTACACCACCCCTATCCCCTCTTGACAAACTGGATGACAAACCAAAGAGTGACAGGTGCTACACCACCCCTATCCCCTCTTGACAAACTGGATGACAAACCAAAGAGTGACAGATGTAACAGCACTCCTATCCCCTCTTGACAAACTGGATGGCAAACCAAAGAGTGACAGGTGCTACACCACTCCTATCCCCTCTTGACAAACTGGATGGCAAACCAAAGAGTGACAGATGTAACAGCACTCCTATCCCCTCTTGACAAACTGGATGACAAAAGTAAATGGATGTATAAACAATGACGCTTTTTTTAACTTTTTATTATCATTGTCTGATTATCTGTTCAGGATATACTTTTATGTATTAATTAAGCTAGTTGCTTTAGGGATTAGGAAGGTGATATTTGAAGGAAGTGTTCCCGCAAGTGAGTAGAGGGAGAGTGGAAAACCATTTTGTAAAAATTACCCTCAGCGCACCCGACCAAGATTCGAACCCCATCTTAGGTAGTCTAGTCTACTGCGAGGATAGCGCGTTATACCTTGCGGCCACCGAGGTGGATAGTCACTTTTAATGTCTGTTTCCGTGCATCGCTACCTACTTACGCTAGCCACGTTATTTACGCCGACGGTGTAAGGTGAGGAAGGAGTAATGTTGAGGAAATTCAACCCACATTTTTGTTTGGGAAGTTCGGGAAATTAAAAATCTGGAGACGCCTTCAGTACAGCCAGCCTGAATTCGAACCTCGTCACCGACAAAAAAAGAACAAACGCAAACGCCTTTATAACCGAATATCCACTCGTGGGAGTTTTATTTTTTATTTAGAAATCATTATAGGAACTAATAAAAAAAATCTCCACGTTGTTGTTCGGGCGGTCTAGCGCGTCTCCCTCGTGTGTTGGACTGGATTGCCGTTGACAGGGAGATCGGGGTTCGAAAACTGCTTCGCACGATCCCTCCGCGCAAATGAGGGTACATTTCCTCTAAAACTCTACCATCCTCATCCGTACTCCATTAGTTTAAATAATGTACAAGTATAACCCAAACGGGAAATAAACAAAAAAAATATTGAATTTTTTTTAAAAATAATTATGAAATCTGACCAATTTCTTGTGATACTTACTATGTTTATTTTAAAGAGAAAAAGAATAAAAGTTTACCTGTACAGTAAAATATTGGTAAGGGGGAGAAGGGAGGATGTAGGCGGGGAGGGGCAGGGGCTGAGGAGGCGGGGAGGGGCAGGCACAGCTTCTAGAGAGAAAAAAAAAACTTTCATATGCTCGAATGAGCCTAAAAATTAAGGTCACCAAAACAAAGCCTTCTCACACACGTAGTCATTGTTTCAGTCCTATAACACGACATGAAAGGAAGCGGGGAGGGAGGGGAGTATCATGCTCAAAACATACCCCCCCCCCCACACGATACAAAACAACATGCACAAACAGACACGGATCCACACTCACTACAACATGCGGACACGAACAAACATTTCACGACGAGAGGACAGCAATTATTTTACCTCCTCATTAATAATGTAACGAACCCGCGACCCACCAACAAAGCAGAACCTCCCATAACCACCCCCCACCCCCCTCAAACCTTTCCTATAACCACCCCAACTCACCCCTTAGAATTAAGGGTAGTTTACTGAAAGGGTAAAAAAAAAAAGAGCAAAATATCTTTATTTTCTCAAAATCCGTTCTAACTATTTTGATTGAATTTCGTATCCAGGTAAATGTGTAACTTTACAAACAAATTGGCACAACTCTTTATTTTCACATGAAAATGTCTTCGAGGGTACTTTATTAGCAGCCATCTCCAATTGTTACCATATCCCCGCAACTACAGTAGCCCCGTGGCTTCTTTGGTGCTGACCGAAAGCTCACAGCTGACTTCTGACAGTCAACATTTAGGTATAGTAACCCATGGCTTCTTTGGTGCTGACTGACAGCTCACACTGACTTCAGACAGCCAACATTTAGGTTAGTAACCCATGGCTTCTTTGGTGCTGACTGACAGCTCACAGCTGACTCAGACAGCCAACATTAGGCATATACCTAAATTTTGACTGTCAAAGTGACAGCTGCTAAACACATGTTTTGCAGATCATATGGTTCGGCGTAGGAAACATAATTTGTCTGGTAACTTTTCAAAGCCGTCACTCAGCACCAAAGAAGCCATGAGGCTACTGTAATTGAGATACGAAAAAACTACTATTGTAAAGTTGTACCGCTAAAATTAAAAAAAAAAAAAATCGACAATATATTGCCGACATGTTTGAAAAAAATATTTTATATATCTCTTTTTTTCTCCAATAAAATCGTGAGTTAATCTACCACAAATTTAAAACCCCACCAACACCTCATATAAACTTTAAACAATTAAAGTCAATAAATTTTCTAGTCTCGACGTAAGGGTCGCTAAATAATCAACTAAAAAAAAGAGAGAGAGAGAGAGACAGGACTGATACAAACAAAACTTCCTTAACACAGACTTGGCGCACATACAACAAGGAAGACAAAATACAAATAAATAAACAGCAACCGACGACATGTGGGAGGGGGGGGGGGAATAAAAAATAAAGGTAACCAAGAAATGACGGCATTTACTCGTATAAAAAGTTATTTGAGCGTGTTGCGGCGGACGAGAGAAAATTTCACGCTCGGCATAGCGGAAAAAAAGGCGTCGACACATTTTACTTAACAATGTTCAATTATATTGTTAATCTGTGAAACAGGGTTGCCATTTTTTTTTTTTTTAGCACTACGTCTTAGTACCCATTCGGATTATACGCTGATGTACTAATTATTATAACGATTTTAGTAAGGTTATATTCGTAGAAAGTGTACCCGCATTGGCATGGAAGGAGAATAGAAAAACTATTTTGGAAATACCACCTTTAGCATACCAGACCGAGATTCGAACCTCTATCTCCTCGTCATCGGCAGCCCAGTCCAATGAGAGGGTAGCGGGTTATACCACAAGGCCACCGAAGCGGGTAGCACTATTTTGTTTAATAGAAATTCCCTTCCCCCCTTTTTTACAGATACTTTAGACCTAGATGATCTTAAAAAATTACCTTTGGAACACCTTTTATAAATGGTAACATATTTTTTTGAGGTCAACATTGAACATATGTTTACTATTTTACCGTAGTATTTGTATGAATATGTGAAAGCATATATATGGTCGGAAGGAACGTCTGGAAGGTTCTTTCTCCTACCAGAACTATATAGTAGCGCTATGATAGGAGAAAAGGCCTTTCAGACACCCCTTCTTACCAGAAACAGAGTATAATGTCTAGCGACGTTTTCTATCTGATATGAACATTTATAAGAAAATTGTGATGTAGTTATATACATTAGGGTGAAGGAAGAGAATATGGTATTTTTATAAACCATTATGTTCACTATTGCCCCCGGGTTTTATTTTAGCCCTACGCCTTGCTAACCGTTACATGCATACGTGCTAGCTACGCTAATGTGTTAGGGATAAGTAAGGTTGAATTTAGAGGACGTGTAACGGAATTTACGTGAAATTAATTCTCAGTACCCTCGACTAGGATTGGAACCTCGATCTCCCATTCATCGGCAATCCAGTCTATTGCTAGAGTGACGCCTTAAGAGCATGGTGACCATCGAAGAAATGTTTTTTCCCCCTCCATATAACACAAATATTTACCAAATTTTTAATTAAAAGGAGTTTTCTCAGGGTTTTTTTTTTTTCACAGATCAAAACTTCCCTCAGTTTGCTAGTCTTTTTTTCCCCCCAGACACTGAAAATTTCCCGGATTCTCCCGTGTTTTTTTTTTTTTTTGTTTTTTCCAGGCACCAAAAATAAGGGTCAGATGACCCCCTTCCCAGGACTAAAGTTTCCCCGAGTATACACCCCATATAAAAGTTTCCTGACGAAGCCTTCAGCGGTCCATTGAGAGTTTACTTCGCGTTCGTGAGGCCTGGCGGCTGATGGACTTTATGAGCTTATGAGAGCGAGAGACTTAACATTAAGAGAAAGAGAGTAGGCAAGAGAGAGATTGAGAGAAACAAAGGCAAAAAAAAGGTAGAGAATAGAATGGTACGGTGGACCGAACAGACTTTCTTTCTCTCCTTTATCTAAAAATGGAGACATTAATTACTTAAAACCACTAAGATGTGTGAAACATAACAGGAAAATAGTGTGTCAAATTTCACCAAAGAGCATACACTGTACACACTGTTACAGAAACAACGAGAAAAGAGCATAACAATCCATTCACAATTTCAATGTAGTTACCTCAATTTTTTTTAACTCGGAAACTGTTCGTTTTATAAAAATATATTTCAAATAAAAGGTTCGTATTTTTAATAGTAGTCCTACTAAATCTCTACAATGATAAGTTATTTCGCATCTCAAATAGTTGCTTAAATATAATTAAAATTGGAAATTTTTACTAATTTTAATAAGTACCCTTAAAGTAATTTTCATAGAAAAATGAGAATTTCCATTTTGCTTCAATGTTATACAGTGCCTAGATAAATGTAATAAAAATAATTATAGTAGATTTTGAGGAATTCGATTTTATTCCTTTTTCCTTTCAGTAAACTACCCTTAATTTCAGAGTTATACATGCAGTTCCAAAAAACCCTTCGGGGGAACCTTAAGAAAACCGTAGATACAAGTTTTAGCCGATCGGTAAAATGGTTTCGACTCTAGCCGAGATACAGACAGACGGCATCGCAAAAACCACCTTTTCGGTTTCTGTAATAATAATAATATATTTAGCACCGCATCTTACTACCCGTTCGGGTTATACGCTTTTAGTACTAATTGCACTAATGGATTAGGAATTGGGAAGGTTGAATTAGAGGAAGTGAACCCGTATTTGTGTGGCGGGAGAGTGGAAATCCATTTAGGAACACCCCCCCTCCCCCCCATGTTCACCCAACCAAAGATTCGAACCTCGATCTTCCCGTCCTCAGCAGTCGAGCTCAACACGACAAGCGCGTTAGCCAACTACGCCACCGAGGCGGGTTTCGAGTTTATGTAGACATATAACAAAATCTCGAGTTATATTTTTTTTACGCTCACAATACTTACTCTTTCCAAAGGGCCGAGAAATAGTAAGAAAAGATAAAAGGAATAACAGAGAACTGTAGAAAAAGGAAGAAATAATGTGAGAAAGAAAAAATGAAGATAGAATGAGCAAAAGAACAAGGTTAGAGAAAGAGAACAAATAAAAGAAAAAAGTGGTCAGTATAAAAATAAGCCCCGATTGCAATGAACCGATGAAGAGTTTAGCAAACTTATAAAAAAAGGGTGGAGGGGGGGAACTTCTTAAATTTCTGGCTTACAATCGATATTTTAGAAATTGGAAGCTTGACCGCGAAGCTTTGAATGAGCCCACACACAATGCGGCGCTGCAGTCGTTTAAAAATCCCGGATTATTTGAGGTGGTTTGTTATTTTTTAAATTGTTTTCAACAAAATGTTGCGAGATTTAACAAGGTTTTTTTTTCGTTTATTGGTGGTAACTAACGTGCAATTTCTGAACCGACTGATTAAGTCAGTACTCACACGACTTATAAATTAACTTAAATCTAGAATAGAGACACAACATCCAGTACCCCCGTCCTTAATTCACCACTGTAAAAGGGCAGACCCACATTTCCCAAATGATCCATTCTTAGACCATGCCGGGAATCGAACCCGCGACCTTTAAACAAGCTACCAACTAACCTTAAGTGTCGAACGTTCTGACTAGTTAAACAGTTTAAGTTTAAAGTTTAATTTTTTTATGTGATAGCTTACATAAGCCCTATAAAACGTTCCCACATTATCTTAACACCGACTGTTGTGACCTTATCAAAACATAACTTTATTTGATAAAGAAAGGCTAGATCTAAGTTTATAATCCTTTCCTTTAATCTCAGAAATACAAATTTTTGCGTAAATCCTCATACAACTTTTTTTTAAAACACTTTAATTTCAAAATGTATAATATTTAACTGATCAGAAACCTTCTGATAATTTTCGCCTAAATTTTGTTGAAAACAATATTTAAAAATATCAAATAACTCCCTAAAATAATAATCCGAGGTTTCTAAACTTTACCACTTCTTTCAGCGCTCTTCCATGTAGCACCCTGAAAACAAAGCCCCCTTTTTTAAATGGGCGCAGTGTTTAGTAATATTATTATTATTACTATCATTACCATCATCATCATCTCATCCAATGAAATAATCTGCAGTGCAGGCAGGCGGGACGAGTCAAGAGACCAGTCCGTCCCGTTGGCAGGCGCGGAAACCGGGCCGTCACGAGTCCCATTGATCTTCCGCCTCTGACGTAACACACGTAGAGGGGCTGAACGAACGGGGGAGTTGGTTTGAGAGAAACGTTGTGGAGCACATTCGTTCTTCACCCCCTCTAACCCGAAAAATAAATAAAAATGCGCCCACATAGAATTCGGTTCTCTCCGAAACACAAGTCGCGCCCCCCACCCCCCCGTTCTCGACAATCCTCCATCAATTTTTGCTGTCGACGTTTTCATAGCATCCATTACTGTTATTAAATTGAGTTCGTCGCAAACCAGTTCCAGAATACAAAAAAAGAGAGGAGGATAAAATGGCTCGCCACATATTGATTTCACGCAGTAACAGTGAATATAACATTATTAAATTTCAAAGTATTATTTATTTTATTTAGCACCGCGTCTTATTACCCTTTCGGGTTTTAAACATAAGTACTAATTACGTTAATGGATAAGAAATTGGGAAGGTTGAATATAGAGGAAGTGAACCCACATTTGCGTTGAGGGAGTGTGGAAAATCACTTAGGGAAAAGCCCCTCCTGTTCACCCGACCGAGATTCGAACCTCGATCTCCCCGACCCCGGCAGTCGAGCTCAATACGCCAAGCGCGTTAACCAACTACGCCACCGAGGCGTAATTAAATCACATAGTTTTATTTGCGATTTCACAGGTAATTAGAGTAAAATGTTTATGATCTGTGACCAAAGTGGGCTGAAAATTTTCCCGACTCTTTATCAATATAAACGGTATTTTTTTTATTATATTATTTAGCAACGAATCTTACCCCACGATCAGGTTGTACGCTTATGTACTAATTGTACACTAATTTGTTAGGAATTAGTAAATTCGAATTTAGAGGAAGTTTACCCGCATTTGCGCGGAAGGAGAGTGGAAAGCCATTAAAGAAAACCTCTTTCAACACATCCAACACGGATTCTGAACCCCGATTTATCCGTTATCGGCAGTCCACTATAGTGCGAGTGAGACGCCTTAAACCATGCGTTCGCCGAAACGGGTAATCCTTATTGTTAAGGTGGGGCTTAGGGGACGAGAGGGAAAAGTCAGTATTTTTTACAGTTTTGTTGGGCAAAACAAGTTAAACATTTATCCAATATAAACATAAGAGTTTAATTTTATTCAAGTGATGATATCACCAGTTGTGCAATATCTGTCAAGGATGTCCTTAAACGATATCTTTTTCTCTTCATTTAAAACATTTGTCATCTAATGCTGCTATTTTCATGACATATTCAACAAATGTTGATATCACCGTGTGAAAAAAAAAATTAAAAGTCTTATGTTTCCACTTGGGCAATATTTCATTTATTTTAACCAAAATAATAATGTTTTTATATAAAACTGCAAACATAATGGACTGTTCTTGCTTTCCCTTCACTCCCACCTTAAATAGATTATTATTGATATAAGTATTTACACGTCCACACCAAAATCGGATTAGGGAAAATTGTGCCCAGGAAAACTGCACCTTCACAGAAAAAAAGGGAAAATTGCTCCCTCCTATCACACACAGTTTACAAACTCCAAAACAAGTACGCCCAGGGACCTAACTGTTTGAAGAGTTGAGCCTAGATTAAAAAAAATTGAGTAAAAGGTCGTCAATAATAATTAGTTTGGTAGCTTCAATTTATTTATAGGTTCACATCGAATGCTTACAGATACACACATCTTTATTTCGTTGAAAAACCTAACCTAACCTAACCTAGAGAACAGGCAAAGAGACAGGTGCGATGAATCAATGTACTATGAATTCCTCAAAACCTCATAATGTGCGATGAGTCGATTTGAAATACTCCCCCCCCCCCCCGCCTCCTATACAAAAGGATGCGATGAACCGATCTACGGCAGTGAAAATGGTAAGGTCATGAGGAAAATGGTAAGGTCATGAGGAAATGAGAAAAGTGATAAAACTATTTAGGTGAGACAGACAAGGTCGCACGTTTCTCACTTATTAGTGTGATGATTCATACGCGGGCGCAGTTTTCCCGACCCCACCAAAATCAAGGGTGGAAGTAGTTCTCTTTTTTGGAATATTAAACGTTAACTTTTTAGAAAGAGGCGAGAGAAACTGGAAGTATTATTTGGGTTGTTTCGCTTTTTGGAACGCATGATTTACTAACCGAGCAAACAAAAAAACTTAAAAATAGATCCTGAACCGCCGCCAAAACCTAATAGTATCTCTGTGTAGTAAGGTAAACCCAAATACACAATCGTTTCGAGTGTAATCCAGTATAGAACCAAAGTGTTCCTTATTGATCTATGCCTGGTCTCTTTAATCACGTGATAAGATGACCCTGTTTAAAAATTCATACCTTAGTTTGAGAGACCCATCTAACGGCCCATTTAAACGGAATATGTGATACAACATTACGCTCGAACCATGAATCGCATCCAAATGTGTATGTGTTTTTAATTTGTGCCATTATTTATTTGACAAGTGAGAAATTGGGATTTGTTAACTATACTTTTTAATTTTAATGTATCATTTTTAAATATACATATATAGGCCTATATGGTAAAAAACTGGTTTTAATTTCAACCGTTCCCATGGAGTGACACGGCTTCTTAAGGCGACCACCTCTGTAAGCGAGAAATTGCCACGCAGACTAACTAACGCAATAACATAGTTTTTTTTCAAAATATGGTTTCGAACAGGGCTATTTTTCCTTAAAAACCCTATGGTTAGGTTTCATTAAAGGGGGAGTGCGGAGGAAATGTGCGAAAATGTGACATTAGCCCATTTTCAACGACATTTTAAGCATATTTGCCGAGCTATGAGACTAGTCTTGAAGGAAAAGGTAGCTAGATTTAACCTTCCTCCAACAAATACAGTAATTCTTTGATAGGCCCACAACAAAAAATTGTAAGATATTTGAGAACTAGTAGCGAACTTTCCATTTAACCTTGAAATAAAAAGTTTCGTAGTTTTCTTTCCCCTCTTTCTTAGTGACTTGACAAAGGGTGGTTCTTATTCTATAGTCATACCATCCATCACACACCTATTGCCTAATTTTTTTTATCAATTTGTATTATAAAATAATCAGTGAACATAACACTATGGTATCCATAGTTTTTATCGTAGTATACCATTAAGAACACATTTAATGCACATTTAGTAAACCAATGGAAACAAATTAAGAGACATAACAGATATACAAATAAGTGGAAATAATTATTTACAAGCAAAAAAAAAAACTAAGAAACTGTAATACCAAACATGTCATTGAATTTTCTCCAGTTTTAATTTCCTAGGTGAGAAAGAGGCTAGAGTCGCCAATCTCTGTTCAGAATTATCTAGGAAAAGCCATCATTTAGCACAGCGTTTTCCAGGAAAGGCTGCTGCCATGACCATAACCAAAATCAGGTTTCAAAACTAAAAAGTTGCCGTACATAGCACACCATCTTACCTCAACATGACAGATTTCTTATAAAAGACACCATGAAGATATAATCTGCAACTTAATGGACCATACTAAAATACTTTCCCTGACTTTCCATGAACAATTTTCATTTCCCTAACTTTTCAGGTCATTGGCAGCCCTGAGCATCACTTGCCTTCAGTCTTGTAAAGAAAGTTAAGAGTGTTTGGGTGTATGGGGGGGAGGGGGCGGCGGCTCTTGCGAACAGACTTGGCACTTGTTTCTCTATTTGACGGGCCGTTTTGCACGTGGAATTCTACATTTTTACGTAACTCGCCCACGAGGCCAACCTTTTTTTTTTTTAAGACAAGAAGAGTGCTTAATTCACAAAGGAACCAGAACAAAGCGCTTAATCAACTTGTAGCATTTCTATACATACCGTGAGACGAAAACAAATTAAACATATCGCCTTTCTTTGTTCGGGGATTTCGGGTCTAATGCGCGCAACGCACATGACGGGCGCATTTTAAGGGGGAGCATAAAGAAGCGATTGCGGCAGACATCTTGAAACCTTGCGTGATTTAAAGATATTTGTTATTTCAAAATAAGGTTCACGCCAACAAAGAGGTGAAAAGTATCAACCTATCTCTATAATATTAAAAACTTTTCCTTCTAGGATTTATTTATACATACACTTTTTTAGTCTATTAAAAGGTCACCTACTTCGGTGGCCGCATGGTCTAACGCACTACTTTCGCAATATTATTATTATCACCGAGTCTTACTACCCATTCGGATTATACGCACTTACGCTAATGTGTAATGGTAGTAGGGTGATTGTGAGATGATATAAGGACCTACAGTTTAACGTGGAATCTGAACCACGGTGGAGACCTGGCATTCCCCACATTCACAAGATGTCTTGTCAGAGGTGAAGGAAGGGTTTGGTAATCAGATAAATCTGTGCCGGGACCGAGGATTGAACCCCTGACCGCCAGCACAGAAGTCTGACACCTTACCCCTAGACCGCCAGGTCACCTTACTCTCGCAATAGACTAAGTGCCGATGACGGGAGATCAAGGTTCGAATCTAGGTCGGGTGTACTTTCTTAAACGGTTTTCCACTCTCCATACACGCAAATGTGGGTACACTTCCTATAAGTTCAGCCTTACTTATCCCTCACCCATTAGCGTAATCATTACATAAACTACTAACCGAATAGGTAGTAAGACGCAGCGCTAAAAATAAATTATAAAGACAGGAGGGTTAATTTTAATTAAATGCACCAGCATTCATCTGGCGATATAAAATAGTTTAGTTGAATATCAAAACGTGGGAAAACAACTTAGTGCCCCCTACACCAGCAGGTACGAAAAATAAATCAATTCAGAATTGAGAGTATTTATATTACTTTATTTTGATATAATTATTTGTCACTTGCCTGAAATTGGTTGTATTCAAAGATTGATCTTGATTCGAGGTACGATGTACAGTAAATGTACCCGAATTTGTTGTAGAGAAGTGGAGAACCCTTTAGAAAAGAAACAACTACACCCATTCGGAATTCAAACCCCAACCTTAACCGCCAACTGACAAACAGACCAGACAAGAGTGACGTTTAGTCCGTGTGTCCACCGACGCCGTAAGATTAAACGTTTAGTAGTAAATAAAGCACCTAATATCCACACACACACACACACACAAAAGCGAAACTATCCTAACACGACTGGTCCACAGTTTCCCCGGAACGGTCGAAAAGAATCCCAACTTTACCCTAAAACTAATTAAAAATATCCGCGATAATTGGGTAGAAAACATGTTTCTGGAAGATCCCCCCCACCTCTCCCCTTCCGGCCCACCAATTAAACCCCTAACCAAACTCCACTACCCGAACGAGAAGAACCCGAAAGTAAAAAAAAAACTGTCTCGTCCATCAACCCTTCAGATGGGGTAAAAGCCCCATTTAACAAACACTGCATTCTCTCAAGAGGCCTATTCTTCTTCTTTTTTTCCGGTTGGTACGCCCTCCACCTCATTCAGAGGCTAGATAAATCTCCCCAGTAAAACAAGACGTGAGGTTACTACCCCCTCCTTCTTTCAAATTTTACACAAAATCAGTAGACTGCTAAAAATAACTTTTTTTCAGAAAAACAACTATTTATAATCTAAAAAATTTAACAGATACCCACCCATTCCGAACTGAACCATTAAATTCATTTTATCAAACATTCAAACTTTTTAAAAAAATAGTAAACTAACAATGAAAAAATTCTCTAAAAAAAAGGGTAAGCCTATAAAGTTTTATTTGTCATGTTAAACACTCCCCAGATTAAAACAAAATCGTTAGAGTCATTTTCAAATAAATTTAAATTTAAAAAAGAATCATTCATCAAATACTCTTCAAAGAATTTTTATTGAAAAACTAAATGCCTTTACAATGTTATTTGAGATATCAAACAATCCCTAGATATCTATTTTAAACAAAATTGTCAAAAACCATTTTCAAAACAAAATCACTCATCAGTAAACTACCCTTAATTTGAGTGCTAAGGTCCGAATAAAAAATATCAAGTTTAAGCAAAATCCTTCACAAAGTTTCAGATATGCGGACAGGGACAGATATGAAAACATACAGAATTGTAAAATCCCCTTTTTTAGGTTCGGGGACATATAGAACGTTAAGAGTCAACAGAATTTTGAGGTAACAAAGAGGGATCCCTAGGGGGGCGCACCCTCCTACCCCACCAAGTAAGCTTTTTAGTTAGTATTAACAATAATAATTAAAAAATTAATCTATGTTATTGTCACTACTAGTTGTACTGTCAGAACGTAATATCTCACTAACCAGTTGCTTTGTGGCAATAACTGAGTTACATTTTAACACAAAATTTAATAAGCAAAATAATAGCAATTTTTTTTTATAAAGATGAGCTTTATGTTTTCTTGTTTGTTTTTTTAACATTTCCCATTAATTTCTAAATTACTCTCGAATTTTAAAGGATTTTTTGTCAGAATTTTCAGAGAGGGAACCTAACCCAGCCCAGTCACGTAAAAGAACCCTCCTCTCACGAAAAACCTGCCCTCCCCCCCACCTTAAAAATCCTGGTTACGCCTCGTCCTCACGAAAATCCTGGATCCACCCTTGCAAGGTTGACAATATTTACTAATACAATTCTTGCTCTTGATATGAGAAAGCAAAAATATAGTAGTGTGCGGATATTTTCCTTCAATGAAGCGAAAATGCCGGTACACTTCCTAAGCTTCCTAAACCCTAAAACCCCTACGCAATTAATACATAAGCGTAATCCGAACGGGTAGTAGGACAAGATTTTTAAAAAAATGCAGCCCGCCGCAATAGCTTCTAAGATACAAAATAGGTGACAATCAAAAATGTGGGTCGTTCTGGCATTTCGCCCGACACACAAAAGTTCTGAGGTGCCCCTGTGAAACAGGAAAATACTAGACACGCGCAGTAACTGTAAGACGTGTTGCGTCCTCAATCAAAATTCAGGCGCGCTCGTGAAGAATTTGACCGACATTGCAGTGAAGCACTTTTATTTCTACTTTTACTCTCTATCTCTCTCTCTTTGTCCTACCAGGTGCTTGGCACGAAAGGTGTTCTTTGTGCCAGGGATCGCTTTAAAGAAGTCGGGAATCACTCGTCTAAAACCTTTTGTATCTCATTGTCCCAGTTTGTATATTTATTCAATTTATAAATAGGTAAACTTTGGGCAGGTACAGTATAGAGCAGCGATACTTAGCCTTGGGGGGGGGGGGGGGCGCAAAGGTTTTTGTGGGGGCCTCGAAAAAATAATTTAAAATTTTATTCTCTTATTACTGGAGCCAACTATCTTAAATTTTACGTTTTGGAAGAAAGAATTCGATTATCGTAAGCATGTAGGTACAGTACAAAAATTTTCTGACCTTTGTTTCCATCTTTTTATGTAAAAAGGGATTTTCCACAATGGTAAATATTAAAACGAATCAGCGAAATCGACTCCTTCATACATTCGAAACAAGAATAAACAAATTTGTGTAAAATGTTCAACAGCAGAGGTCCCATTAGATACATTAAGGTAAATTAATTTCTTTATTTTTTATTTGTTTGTTACTATAATCAGTAAATAAAACCACTATTTTAGAATAAATCTTAATGATTAATATTTTAATAAAAGCTATAAGGCCGCGAAAATATTTTAGAATATTTAGGGAGCCGCGGGTAATAAAAGGTTAAGAACCACTGGTATAGAGGTTCTGGTGAAGAATGGAAGTCAGGAAAAAACTCTTTGTTGTGTGTGTGTGTGTGTGTGTGTGTGTGTGTGTGTGTGTGGGTGTGGGTGGGTGGGTGGGTGGGGGGGGGTGTCAACATTGGAAACATTTTGTTGTAAAACAATCTTCACAAAAATAAATCGTCAATAAACTACTATTAAACCTATTTTTTAATATTCAAATTTTTTAAAATAATTAGTAGGCTACCAACCTTTAAACAAATTTTAACCCCAAAAAACACGTAAACAGTTTTATTTGTCATATCAAACTCTACCCAAATTTACATTTTAAACAAAATCGTTAAAAGAGCAGTTATCAGAAAGATTTTAACTGAAAAACAAAAATCACTCGTCAGTTAATTTGAGGACTAGGGTCATATATATTTTTTTTTAACTCATGAGGTAGTGAGTACCTTTATAATATCTAGATAACAAGTTAGAACCAAATCCGTTAAACCGTTTCAGATCTGGTCAAGACAAAGACCAAAGGTTCATTCATACATAACCGTGAGATCCACTTTTTTGGGTTCGGACACACATAAAACATAAATCATAATTTCGAGACAAAAAAGTTCACGATTACAATACTATCTCTCGATATGAGAAAGTAAAAATGCCAGTTTATTGTTGCTCAACCGTTTTTTAAAAGATGCTGATTGTTTGAGAAATGAATCCCGCGTCTTACAACCAGTTTTTTTGATTATCCGCGAATGTACTAATTACTCTGTGTTATGGATCAGTAAGGATGAATTTTAGAAAGTGTACCAACATCTGCATGGAGGAAAGAGTTAAAAACCTAGATGCAACCGAGGTGTTCGAACCCCATTCTCTCCGTTATATGCAGTCACAGCCAATTGCGAGTGTGACGCCTTTAACCATTCGATCACCGAAGTGAGCAGATGGGCTACTAAGACCGCGTACCCACCAGCGCGGTTAATTGTCGGTGAGGTGGGCGCTTCCCCTAGTTAGCTGAGGTATTATATTATTATTATTAGCACCACGTCTTACTACCCGTTCAGGTTATACGCACTTACGCTAATGTGTAATGGTAGGGTGATTGTGAGATGAAATGGAGGACCTACAGTTTAACGTGGGATCCGAACCACGGTGGAGGCCTGGCATTCCCCATATTCACAAGTTGTGATTAATACACGTCTTGTCAGAGGTGAAGGAAGGGTTTGGCAATCAGATAAATCTGTGCTGGGACCGAGGATTGAACCCCGGACCCCAAGCACGTACGTAGCACGCCGTTTACGATTAACAGATTAGGAAGGTAAAATGTAAACGGAATGAACCTGCATTTGCGTGTAGGAAGTTTGGGAAACATTCTTAAGGAAATATAAATTCTTATTGTGTCCGGCCTGCATGCTAACCCCGACCTACACATAAATCAAATTAGGTGAATCTAACTTCTAGTCCGCCTGTCCACCGGTGAAAATATGAAAACAAAACAAAACAATTTAGTATCCGAAGGAGTTCTTATAAGAAAAAAAAACAGGTATAATGTGAGTCAGGCGGCTTAGGCTCCTCGTCCACCGCCGTGGATTTTATTGGGTAGACCCTAAGGGGACAGGAGACGATTGAAATAGGAACTATGCGAGACAGGCTCCTTAAACCACTCAATCACCGCTTTGGGTTTTAGGGTGTACCGTAAGGGTGTGAAGAGGAGGGGGGGGGGGACAGGTGTCACTCCTCCCGGGGGGTTATGGCGATGGACGATCATACGGTGGCCCGTGGGATCAAAGGTCGATATAATCCGTGTCGTTGGCGTGTTCGGCGTCCGTTACCAAGCTCCCCGGAGTTGTAATGACAGGCGGCAATATATAGGTCAGCGGGTTCGACACCCCCCACCCCATTTCCACTCTCCTTATCCCCCTTGCCCGTCTCGTCTGAAACGTGACCCACATCCCTGGCTTTCAAAACTGGAACTCGGGACACCTTAGCTCCATGGTCTCCAACCTGGGGGTCGCAATACTTGTCGAGGTTATAGCTTTGTGTTTACTTTTTTTTAAAAGTGATTATAATTATTATAGGAAGGTGCACAATTCAAACAGAAATGTACATACATACAATTATAAATGGTCAAAATAATAAAAAAAATTGTTTGGTTTGTCAATGAGGTAAGGGTTAAAATCCCGGCCGGGTGCGTTGAGGCTGAGTTTTCCTAGATGGTTTCCCCCTTCGCCCTCCTCGCAAATAAAGGTACATTCCCTCTAAAGTCCACCTACCAAACTAGTGCAATTAAACGCGTATAACCCGGGCGAGTAGTAAGATTCAGTGAGAATAATGATTTTTAAAACAGGATATGAACGCTTGTAAGCTATCAAGTGGCTGCGATGGCCTCATAAGACGAAGATCGGGTTCGACCCCTGCCTTAGCT
Source organism: Timema cristinae (assembly GCA_039000515.1). Classification (NCBI taxonomy): domain Eukaryota; kingdom Metazoa; phylum Arthropoda; class Insecta; order Phasmatodea; family Timematidae; genus Timema; species Timema cristinae. Next base: position 7,369,188 of record JBCFYV010002255.1, on the reverse strand, counting down.
CATTACGGTGGCGCGTCTCGTTAATAGAGCTAAGGGTATCAGGGTTCGATTCTCAGGGTGCGGCTGAGAATAATGTGACTTTGGGGATATCGCCTCTTTCACTTTGGTTAATTAACGCTCGGGTTACTGGTTGTTGAGGGAGGGGACGGGGGGTGGGCGGTGAAAAGAGACTGCTGGTTTTGATAATATATTCGTTTGTTCGGGTACTCAAAATATCCCATCGGTGGGCGCGCGGAATAAGTGTTAGGCTCATCAAGTCTGATCTGCCAGACAAGACAGTACGCGTTCGCTGAAAAATAACAGAATCTGCTTGATTGACGTAGCACCTCACACGCTGTCTGTTGACCCATGATGCATTGCGACGCTAACCTAAAAATACATTTTAGATCATTCTCCTGATGGTTGTTTTCAAACTATAAAGCTGTGTCGTGGCACAATCCAATACATGGATACACACGCTTTACATTAACGGGTTATTTCAAATCTCCTCACAACAACCAACGAAGGTGTCTGCTTGCTTCTAGCTCTACAACGCATGCGCACTGATTTAAGATGGTTAGTTCTGAGATTGGATTGGTTCTCCCGTTGCCGAACATCTCAGGCAGAGCGGACGAAGTAGAGATAAGGTTGAACTTTTAACAGAACGGCTCGCTCCGATGAAGCGGAAATCTTGTGATTGGCTTAGAGCGCGTCACGTGACCACGTTTCTGTTCTGCGCTAGTTTTTCGGCGAGCGTGTGAATCCAAAGTAAGACGTGGAGCGTGAAGAGTCCTTGTGTGTTCTCTCTCTCTCTCTCTCTCTCTCTCTTTGTCTGGTTTTCTGACTCACAAAAACTTTCCCGTTCCTTCCTGGATGTGCACGTGAGCAAATATGTGGCAGGTACCGTCACATGTGATCACGACAGATGTTGATGACACGTCTTGTTGTCTTCTTCTTAGCACCGTGTCTTACTACCCGTTCGGGTTATACGCACTTACGCTAATGTGTAATGGTAGGGTGATTGTGAGATGAAATGGAGGACCTATAGTTTAATGTGGGATCCGAACCACGGTGGAGGCCTGGCATTTCACACATCACAAGTCGTGATTAATACACGTCTTGTCAGAGGTGAAGGAAGGGTTTGGCAATAAGATAAATGTGCCGGGATCGGGGATTGAGCCCCGGACCCCCAACACAGATGTCCGACACTGCATCCCTAGACCGACAAGTCACCTCTTGTTGTCTTGTCAAATTTCGGGAAGAAAATAACTATCTTTAAAGGCGCGAGAATAGTGGATAGGAAATTTGTAAATGCCGGAAACCAAGTAGGTATATAACGTTCCTGGGTGGATCTGTGCGGCGGTGGGAAAGCAAATAGAGCAGGGAGAAAATACAAATGACAATACTATTGTTGTGAGCCTCCTATTGAAAGCTATCATTCGATTCACAAAGAACCATTCTACGCTCTCCTATCAGTTACCTTTCGTTTCTGAGTAATTTAGATCTTGGTGATCAACTGGAATGTGTGGAGTTTTTGGACTTTTCAGAACGGAAAATGTCAACTTCTAAACAATAATTGGCAATACCTCAGCTGGGTGACCTGGCGTGCTGTACGTAGTAAACGACCAAACGCGTAACCTGTGTCTGCAGGTCGAAACGTGTACAACAGTTCCGGATACCTTACCCGATTGCAGGTATAAGGGATTTCGCAAATCACGACAGGCATACATTTTCAGGAAAACTTTATGCGTTTGGTCGTTTATTTGTTGATAATTATAAATATAAATTTGTTGTAATAATAAAAAAAAATTAGTAAATAGACAAATAACATTGTAAGTTCAATAAAAGTTCATACAAATAAACGTAATTTTTACATTATATTACCTTTGAATTGTAATATAATATATGAAAGAATATGACCCGCGTTTAAATAAAAAAAAAAGCGGGACTCGATCCAGCGATTAAGGAACTTGAACGCTAACCACTAGAACTCCGCCATCTCATGCTCATAGTCGCAACGCACCGTTACATATTCGACGCGTCAAACTTCTCTTGCGATTTTCTCGAAAAGGCCTAAGTAGTACGCCTTACTACTTGCTCATTATGTTGTCCTAATGGACTGCTAAAAGTGTACAAAGTTTGAAGATAGTCCGTGATCCGAACGCCGTGGCCTCCCCTTGTCAGTCTTGTAATTCGAGTGGTATGGGACTGACCACAGCTGTGAGAGATGGTATTATTAGTATTATAGTAAAATATACAAGGATTGTATAGCACCTAGTATTTTATCATCGCATCTTACTACCCGTTCGGGCTAAACGCTTATGTATTAACTAAGCTAATTATTTTAGGGATTTATTAGAGGTGTACCCCCCATGTTCATGGAGGGAGAGTGGAAAAACCAATTTGGAAATAAAACTTAGTACGCCCGGACGAGATTCGAACCTCGATCTCACCGTCACCGACAGTCTAGTCTACTGCGAGAGTAGCGCGTTAGACATTGCGGTCACCAAACCGGGTCATATAGTTACATTGACCGAGGAATACAGTAGATATCGATTTCCTCGCGCACTGGATTTACAGCCAATATAATTGCTGAGGGAACGCCAGACCTTTTGGAGAAAAAAAACTTTTTCTTCGCGCTCTATCTCTCAGTTAATTATTATTACTAGCACCGCGTCTTACTACCCGTTCGTATTATACGCACTTACGCTAATGTGTAATGGTAGGGTGATTGCGAGATGAGGACCTACAGTTTAACGTGGGATCCGAACCACGGTGTAGGCTTGGAATTCCACACATTCACAAGTTGTGATTAATACAAGTCTTGTCAGAGGTGAAGGAAGGGTTTGGTGATCAGATAAATCTGTGCCGGGACCGAGAATTGAACTCCGGACCCCCAGCACAGAAGTCTGACACCTTACCCCTAGACCACCAGGTCACCCTCTCTCAGTCAACTGTTGCCAAATCTCCTCGCTCTCAGTTATATCTGAAGGTGGTGTGCTGCAGTAAGGAGCTACTGGCGGAGAGAATGACAACGCTGTTTCCCAAATAGTAACCATGCATATCTTTCAGAGATGATATCCAGTGTAGTGCCCAGAAGAAAATAAAAACTAGAGAAGCAGAGGGTTTTTTTAATGAAAAAGTATCGTCATGACCTAGTTCGTTTTAAGTAATGAATTTTCTAAAGATAAGTTTCAGAAATATTTTCGTTTACCTTAAAAAAAAGTCACTTTGATGAAATTCACAATTTAATTGAACTCGATTATCAAAGGACGGGATTAGTGAATAAAATCCTCCATTTCTCATATTTGAAATTCGTTCTAACCCGCTTCGGTGGTTGCACGATCCAAGCTAAGACTAGACCGCCGATGACAGGGATGTCGGGGTTCGAATCCAAATCGGTTCACTGACGGTGGTTATCCCCTAAATTCAACCTTCCTCATCTCAGAATCAATCGAGGGTGGATATAAAACATATTTTACAAAATTCCCTGACTCTTCCAGGTAACATTTCTTCAATTTTCCCTGACTACTTTTTTCCAGTTTTAATGGTGAATGTTGAATTTTGTTTTATTTATTATTATTATTATTATTATTATTAGCACCGCGTCTTACTACCCATTCGGGTTATACGCACTTATGCTAATGTGTAATGGTAGGGTGATTGTGAGATGAAATGAAGGACCTACAGTTTACGTGGAATCCGAACCACGGTGGCAGCCTGGCTATTTATTATTGATCACATATTAAAGAAAAGTTTGTATCTACAAACAAACGGTTTTATCAGATATTTTAAAAATTAAAATGTTATTTTATTAAGGTATCATCAACTCTTGCTTTAGTGTTTAGTTGCGAGATTAATGGGATATTTTGAACATATCTTTTCCGGTTTACCCTGTCTGTAACCACCATGTGAATCGTTTGGAGAAATTAGTACATATACGTATAACCTGAACAGGTAGTAAGTAAGGCCTGATCTTGGTGAGTGGTGTCAAGCACTGGGTATCCTATCAACCGCTCCATGCTCGACTGTTTTCACACCGACTCTTGGGTGTTTTTGGGTGTCCCTAGCACTACAGAGCCTGGGTGTTCTTGGGTGTCCCTAGCACAAGAGAGCCCGGGTGTTCTTGGGTGTCCCTAGCACAAGAGAACCCGGGTGTTCTTGGGTGTCCCTAGCACAAGATAGCCCGGGTGTTCTTGGTGTCCCTAGCACAAGAGAGCCCGGGTGTTCTTGGGTGTCCCTAAAACAAGAGAGCCCGGGTGTTCTTGGGTGTGCCTCGCACAAGAGAGCCTGGGTGTTCTTGGGTGTCCCTAGAACAAGAGTGCCCGGGTGTTCTTGGGTGTGCCTCGCACAAGAGAGCCCGGGTGTTCTTGGGTGTCCCTAGCACAAGAGAGCCCGGGTGTTCTTGGGTGTCCCTAGCACAAGAGAGCCGGGTGTTCTTGGGTGTCCCTAGCACAAGAGAGCCCGGGTGTTCTTGGGTGTCCCTAGCACAAGAGAGCCCGGGTGTTCTTGGGTGTCCCTAGCACAAGAGAGCCCGGGTGTTCTTGGGTGTCCCTAAAACAAGAGAGCCCGGGTGTTCTTGGGTGTGCCTCGCACAAGAGAGCCTGGGTGTTCTTGGGTGTCCCTAGAACAAGAGTGCCCGGGTGTTCTTGGGTGTGCCTCGCACAAGAGAGCCCGGGTGTTCTAGGGTGTCCCTAGCACAAGAGAGCCCGGGTGTTCTTGGGTGTCCTTAGCACAAGAGAGCCCGGGTGTGCCTAGCACAAGAAAGCAGAGTCCTCTGTCTGCGCCTACGCCATGTCCGACACGCGGTGCCTCAATCCACCCCGTGGTTCACACATTCCTCGGGTGTGACGCGGCCGGTCTGAACAGCGCCTGCCTGCGCAACCTGATCAATAACGCCGACACTATAGCACCTCAACTCACACCGGAGATATCACAGCACCTCCCGTTCTCACAATAAGAACCTTTAATTAGAGGTATTTTTAACGTGCACTTTCTAAACCGACTAATTATATATCAGCACACAGCTTACAAGCTAACTTAAATCTAGAACAAACACAAAACCCGGCCGTTAATTTATCACTGTGAAAAAGGTGTGAACAAATTTCACAAACAAATTGTTTCGGCCGTGTCGAGAATCGAACCCGCAACCCTTAGTTCAGTAGACAGACGCGCTACCGACCGAGCTTAGAGTGTCGAACAGGAAGAAACTTATCTGACAGCTAGAAAAGCTACCAAATCTTTTTAAAGTGTTCATACGTCAAGCCGTTTGACTGCAGTTGGCACTTTTAATAAAAGTTATCAATGCCTTTAAAATAACACTAATAATATTGTAAAATGTTGAAAGAAATACTTCGTATTTTACAAAAGACCTTTCCTTTGAAAACCGGACCCCAGCACACCTGGCCGTGATTCAAACCCAGACCTCGCCATCATCGGAAAAACCAGACAAATGTGTGACATTTAAACACGCGCCATCGGCGCAGATAACACAAGAGTTGTGTAACGACATAATATATAAGGGGAAGGGGTGTAGGATAAAGGAAGGTATTTTAGAGGAATGTACCCGAATTAGATCGCAGAGGATGGGGAAAACCTCCCTTAATAAATCTTTTTTTTTAAACCTTCCTTGATAAACCACACGCGGGAAAACCTCCCCGATAAACCACACGCGGAAAACCTCCCCGATAAACCACACGTGGGAAGACCTCCCCGATAAACCACACGCGGAGACTCCCGAAAACCACACGTGGGAAGACCTCCCCGATAAACCACACGTGGGAAAACCTCCCCGATAAACCACACGTGGGAAAACCTCCCCGATAAACCACACGTAGGAAACCTCCCCGATAAACCACACGTGGGAAAACCTCCCCGATAAACCACACGTGAGAAAACCTCCCCGATAAACACACTGAAAACCTCCCCGATAACCCACACGCGGGAAAACCTCCCCGATAAACCACACGTGGAAAACCTCCCCGATAAACCACACGTGGGAAAACCTCCCCGATAAACCACACGTGGGAAAACCTCCCCGATAAACCACACGTGAGAAAACCTCCCCGATAAACCACACTGAGAAACTCCCGTAAACCACACGCGGGAAAACCTCCCCGATAAACCACACGCGGGAAGACCTCCCCGATAAACCACACGTGAGAAAACCTCCCCGATAAACCACACATGGAAAACCTCCCCGATAAACCACACGTGAGAAAACCTCCCCGATAAACCACACGTGGGAAAACCTCCCCGATAAACCACACGCGGGAAGACTCCCCGATAAACCCACGTGAGAAAACCTCCACGATAAACCACACGCGGAAAAACCTCCCCGATAAACCACACGCGGAAAACCTCCCCGATAAACCAACGTGAGAAAACTCCCGATAACCACACGTGAGAAAACCTCCCCGATAAACCACACGTGAGAAACTCCCCGATAAACCACACGTAGAAACCTCCCGATAAACCACACATGGAAAAACCTCCCCGAAAATCATGTAAGAAACCAACCTCAGTACATCCAGCCGGGATTCAAGCCTAATCCTTCCCTACTTAGGATTCAGAAATTGTTTATTCTCTCATATAGCCTATGTCTAATTATAGTACTTCTATAAACACATGGCATGGGATAGAACCATAGACCTACTTCAATAATCAAATTTACTTTACTTCCCAAGGCCCACCCTTGGTGGGCAGGCCTCACCCAACGATCTTTCGACCTTCAAGTGTTTGGTGATATTTTCCCTCGGTCCATATCACATTCTTTTGTTTTTATTGTGGACACATCCAAGCACACATATGATGGGAGAAGGCTGCAGTCAAATTTTCATATAAAGGGTCTTTTAGGAAATACAAACTTTTTTACAGTCAACAGTGAAAATGTTATACTATAGTGTTGGTGTTATTTTATAGATGTTATTAATATATATTAAGAGTAGCAGTTCGCTGATAACATGACTTGATGTATGAATATATGAAAATAGGTCTATTAACTTTTCTAACCAGTAAGATAAGGAAGGTTCTTCCTACAAAAATTGGACTGTATTTAAGGTGGGAGTGTAGGGGAGAAAGAAACGGATAATTGTTTTACCATTTTTTATAGCAAAAGATGTTTTGGATAGAATGAATAAAATATTGCTCCAGTAGAAATATAATAGTTTAATTTTCTTCACATAATGATATCAACAGTTGTTGAATATCTGTCATGAGCATAGCGGTATTAGATTACAAACTTTATAAATGAAGATAAAAAGTTATCATTACATTTCCAAAACACCTTTAACAGATATTCAACAGCTGTTGATATCACCACGTGAGGAAAATTAGACCTTATGTTTCTACTGGAGCAATATTTGATTTTGGCGAAAAATAGAATTTTGCAAAAAAAAAAAACTGCAACCACAATTACCTTTTCTTGTGTCCTCTACACTTACAATTAAAGGGTGTTCAAGTGAGTTTAAAATCATAATTTAAAATTTTATTTGTTGGTTGGGTAAACATTTTGTGCTGCCTGGATTAAAAAAACTTTTGTTAAAAATACATTAAGCATTATTGACGAGTTTCTTTGATATGTCATTGCTATATAAAAAAAATACAATTTTATTTGTTAAAGTTTTAATGATTTATTATTAAAACCTCAATAAATATCAACATCACAACTCGGGGAGAAACTTATCCGACTTTCCCTCCGAATCCCAAAAATCTAGAATTTCCTCAAATAAACCCTGTTTGTGATTTATAAGGATTTAAAAAGAATAATTAAAATTACTCAATTTGAAATGCATTCTAAAATCGACTATAATTAAAAAAGGTAAAAAATAGGTTGCAACAAAATAGTCTAGATAGCAAAATATACTATTTTCCCTGATCAATTAAAGATTTCTATGATTTTACTGGAAGTTTTATATTCCCTTGTCACGAAAATAGCCAGCTGCAGCCAACTTTACAATATGTTGCGGGGAAAAAAGACTTAACTACCCCAACTACCTATTTGGCTGTCCTGGTTTGCTTTAGTTTGTAGGTTGTGTTTATAAAATGCATGAAATGTGGGACTGGAGAAGTCTTTAGAAGATTAGGTGGACAGACAGGGTGACAAATGAAGAACTAAGAATAGTGGGGTGAGAAGAGAACCATTTTGGATGTTATCTTTCAGTAAAAAGCAAACTGGATTAGACACATCCTTAGGAGGAAGCGTCTTCTGCATGCGTCATAGAAGGAAAGGTTGAGGAAAAGAGAGAAGGAGGAGGATTCAAATATTAGACGACTTGAAGGAAAGAAGAAAATTCTGGGAGTAGGAGGTGGCATAGGCCAGGGACAAAAGGAATGGACCTCTCGTAAGACAGAACACCTAATAATAATAAAGACTAAATATACTTAGATTAAATGCATAGCACAAATTTTTAAGAATATATTTTTGATTGTTAAATAATAAATAAAACTCTAGACTAAAAAGAGGAGTAAAAATGTTTATTTTGTTGTTAAATTTATAGATATTTTTCTCCGTCTTCATGTTTGTCAGACTGTTATATACTATTTATGTTGCAGTAAGTTTTAAAATTATATGTGACATTTAAATATGGACTGTGCGTGCATGGGGAAGTTTTAATTAGCATGAATTACCGGTAAAGCTCTTAATTTAAACTCCTTTTCAACAAACGATTAGTGTCAACTTTTTCAAGTATACTCAGAGACTGAGGGTAATTAATTAGATTACAACAACAAAACAAGATTAAGGAAGGATTATAGAGGCGGAAGATGTAAGTCAGTTTAGAGAAATACCAGGAGGTTAAGGCGAGAGGTTAGCACGGCTGATTGACAGGGTAAGCCTGGTAACAACACCATCGGGTAAGGTGGCAGTCTAGGGGTAAGGTGTCTGACGTCTGTGCTGGGGGTCCGGGGTTCAATCCTCGGTCCCGGCACAGATTTATCTGATTACCAAACCCTTCCTTCACCTCTGACAAGACAGTATTAACAAACTTGTGAATGTGGGGAATGCCAGGCCTCCACCGTGGTTCGGATCCCACGTTAAACTGTAGGTCCTCCATTTCATCTTACAATCACCCTAACATTACACATTAGCGTAAGTGCGTACAACCCAAACGGGTAGTAAGACGTGGTGCTGATGATGATGATAATAATAATTATTATTATTATTTATACCACCATCGAGGCCAATGCTAGTCCAGTTTCTTAAAATTAGCCCTCTACAGTCTATTTCCTTTAATTATACAGTGAAGTAAAAGCAGGAAATAGAAGTGTCAAAGTGTATACAAATACAGGCATCATTTTCATTTGTATTTTTCTTTCAGGCACACAACACATATCTCAACAAAAGATTAAACACTTTCAAATCTTAAACAAATGGAAGATAGATTTATAAAAATAAATTAGGTCATTAAAGCCAATACCAAATCAAATTTCTCTACAGCAATTTCAAAACAAACATGTGTCCATATAAGGTATATTTTCGTCAAAATAATATTAGATAAGGTACATTTATATCTTTTATCAAAAATTTGAAATAACAAAAAAAAAGTATAATTTGGTGAAAATCAAATAAGTGTTTGAAAAATCCATAGCAAAAGATTAACACTTAATAAATTACTTTAAATGGAAGGAAACACAAGTTAAGGTCTGCACTTACAGAGTTTTCATAGACAAAAGCATGTTTGGACAAAATAAACCAAAATACAGAGTCAGTAACAATTAAAAAAGTTTAGTTTAATCTAAAGCCGAGCAAACTTGATGTCTGTCTCTTATGCCATAAAGAACAAAGATAACTTTTTATTTAGTATATGTATTATCCTAATATAATTTTGTCCCTCTTCCAAGTGTGCAAGTCTGTGGTGTGTGTGTGTGTGTGTGTATATATAATAAACATTTAGCGAAAGGAATGTGTGTATGTATATATTTAGCGAAAGGAATGTGTGTATAGTATATATTTAGCGAAAGGAATATGTGTATATATATATTTAGCGAAAGGAATGTGTTTTTATATATATATATATATAATATATATATATACAAATATGTTTATATATATATATATTTAGCGAAAGGAATGTTGTGTGTTTTATATATATATATATTTAGCGAAAGGAATGTGTGTTGTGTGTATATATAATATAATAATTTTTGCAAATGTTTATAATTGTTATTGGAATATAAAGTTTCATAAACATTCTTTCAAATTATTGAATTTTATGAATAAAGTTTTCATAAATTATCAAGATTGGATTGAGATTCGGAAGCTCGAAATTATCGAGAATACCAGTGGATTTGAGGATTCAGTGGGTTTGAGGATTCAGAGGGATTCGAAGATGATGATTCAATGATCCCATCTCTAGTTTAATCCTATACATAGAGTAATCCCAAATGTTCTTGAATATTTGACACAAAATAATGCGATTTAACAAGAAACGTTTTTACCAAATGAAGAGAAAGAATTCCTGAATGAATTTTGATAAGCCCATGACAAATATAAAAGAACATTGAGATTACCATGAGTAGAAAATGTAATCAATTATATCTACTGTAGTAGAAATTTATTTATTTATTTAACACAAAAAATATATTGCTATAAAAACTGAAACAATATTTACCTTAGCTCGAATTATCTAAACAACCACCTTGATTTTTCTGATGAATACTTTTTAAATTCATAATCCTAAACTCCTTGATAAAGCCCTTCAAATACCACTATCCTCAAAGGAACGGCCCAGTGGGCATTAAAGGTCAGCGTATTACCGGCATAATAATAGAAGCCTGTGGCAGGATGCAAACCGGAACCTGTGCCATGTGCTATATTGGTGCTCAATACAGGTAAAGGTTAATTCAGACCCTCCCAGCGTACTTGACTGCCTAATAAGGTTAGCATGCTCACCAATCAATAAAGTGGCCCCCTCCCCTCTAGCGCATCTATAGGAGATCAACTCAGATGGTCCATATTGAGCACCAATGGAGTCAACGGTCTAATTTTGGGCTAAAAAAAAAGTTACTAGATATATTTCTATGTATTCATACAACAAGTCAAGTGATCTATTGCTATCACTTTTGATATATATTATCAATACCTATTTTTTATATTTGAAGTATTTAACGTTCACTTTCTGAACAAACTGATTATATCACCTCACAGTAATTTCTATGAGCGAGCTCAAAAGGGCCTAATAATTATGCCGGGAAAGGTTTCATTTTCTAGGGTTACTTTTACATGCTATCATCGATATGGGACCTACTGACGGCTTTAATTCCCCTCCGAAGGAAGTTGTACTATGGATTTTTATTGCTCAAGAAAAATCTGTTGACCCATGCTAGTTTTGAACCATTAAAATCGGGTCCTGAGGTTAACACTTTATTCCAAGACTAGGGGTGTGGTAACGAAATAAAAGTATTGAAAGATAAATATTGATAACAGTAAGTATATTGAAAATCACGTAAACTTTTCTGCTTAGTATGCTTTGAGGAGTTTTGAGTTGACTACAAAAGATTCTTATGTTTAGTGTATGATGACCGTGTTTATTGATAAAGGGGTAGTAGACTAGTCAACCCAACCTGTCAGGTATCAGGCCAGAGGGTACTAATATCAGTAGAAGTATCATAAAAAAGTAAAGAGTAAAAAAAATACTAGTATCGAGAGGAAAATATCAATATTAGTAAAGTATTGATACTTTTTTCACGTCCTTATCCAAGACTACCGAGGCCCAAAGGATCACATAAAACATTTATTATCCAAACAAGTCTAAAGCAATGTAGGGAACCTATAGTTTAGAGCTGTATTATAAGAGCTTTGGCGTGGACACAGCCATGAAAGTGACGGACCTTGGAGAGATTATGGTTCAAATCATGTGGTCAAATATTTAGTCTGCATGTTGCGACAAAATAAGTTAAGTGTGAGCCATTCAGTGCTACTTATAATATATTATGATGTATGTAAGACCAGGCAGGGTTAGTAACAGGTGCAGTGCACAAACTATTTTAAAAAAAAGGTAATGTTAAATGTTTTGCTGCATCATAAAAATTAAACTTAATAGGTGAATTTAATGTAATGTATACACAGTTAAACACTATAAACTCATTTACCTATCCAAATTTGATTGGACCTGGTTGAGTCCAAATAATATAAACTCCAAACAAGCTATAATTTTGGGAATTTTTCACTGCTAGGGTTGTAAGCCCATTCAAGGTCATATAAATACATACTATTTACGCTAATGTGTTAAGGATGAGGAAGGTTAAATGTTAGTGGATGTGTATATATAGTTGAACCTGGATAAACAAGAAAACTCTACAAGTGAGACAAATCCCCATGCACCATCATTTTCACCTCCGAAAACCTCTAAAAGTGAAAGTCGAAAACCTTTATAAGTGAATCGTTTTCCACGTCCGGACCTCTATAAGCGAGAGGGTCTTCCTGATTGTGCGTGTTTTGACAGGTCACACAAATACACGCATGGATTTTTTGTTTCTCTGCAAAAGGTCAGGTCTGCATTAGTAAACAAATACAAATTAATTGATAAATGTTAATCGCTGAGGTAGGTACGTCGCGCATTCCTCATCGTGTTTCTCGTGTTTTCTAATACTTTTGTAAGTGAAAGAAGTAGAAGCTAGACCCAGATTAGTGAAAACCTCTACAAGTGAGAGAAGGCGCTCCTGAACCTCTATAAGTGAGAAACCTCTATAAGCGGGAAAAAGTTCCCGGTCCCTTGAACTCTCACTTATCCTGGTTCTACTGTACATAAATGTATGTGTGTGAAGGGAAAGTGAAAAACCATTTGGGAAAAAAAACCACCCTCAGTACACCCGACCAGGTTTCAAGCCTCAATCGTTGTGTTATCACTAGTCTAGTATATTGTGACTATGTGCAAAACGAAGCGGGTTAAGGTGGTATGGAAAGGGATGCCAGAAAAAAAAAATGTTTTTGTAGCTTTTACAAAAGAAAAAACACTTTTTTTTTGCCAAAATAAATCAAATATTGCTCAGCGTAAAGGAAGAATTTAATTTTCTTCATATATTGATATCAACAGTTGTTGAATTTCTGTCATGAGCATAGCGGCATTAGATGAGAAACTTTTTAAATTGAGATAAAAAGTTGTCATTAAATTCCAGGACATCTTTGAAAGATATTCAACAACTGTTGATATCACCTTGGGAAGAAAATTAAACTCTACATTTCTAATAAGTTATTTGATTTATTTTGACAAAAAAAAAAGTTTTGCTATAAAAAAAACGCAAAAAACACTTTTCTCGCATCCCCCACACACCCACCTTAAGTGTTAATATTTATTTGGTGAATTATAAACTGCATTGTGTTAAAGAGATAATTTTACATTTTGACTAAGTATCTTTAAGTTAACAAACCAAATTAGTATTTATTAAAAATATTTTTAAAGAGAAAGATTATCGTGTTGTTTTTTATTTGCAGAAAAACTTCAATTATTGTCACAGTCAGTAAATATTTTAACCACAAAGTAAATGGATTGAAACTGTTGCAGTCCAATCGACTAGAGTAGTGACTGAAAAATAATCTCGGCACGATAAAACATGCAGGTCTACCAGTTTGATGTAGCAAACCCACACAAGAAGACATCAACACACTCACCTGAAACCAAAACCAATAAAGTGTTGAATATTGACATTTATGATATATTATTATTATTATTAGCACCGCGTCTTACTACCCGTTCGGTTATACGCACTTACGCTAATGTGTAATGGTAGGGTGATTGTGAGATGAAATGGAGGACCTACAGTTTAACGTGGAATCCGAACCACGGTGGAGGCCTGGCACTCCACACATTCACAAGTGTCTTGTCAGAGGTGAAGGAAGGGTTTGGTAATCAGATAAATCTGTGCGGGACCGAGGATTGAACCCCGGACCCCCAGCACAGAAGTCCGACACCTTACCCCTAGACCACCAGGTCACCTTTTATGATAGAAAAAAATTCTCTCTATATATATACACACACACACACACACAAAAATGTTTAAATGAGAAAAATATTATGCAAATCACGTTTTTTTAATTGGTCAAACCATTTCATAGTCGAATGCTATTTTCTGGGTTGCCACAGTTAAAAAAATAAATTCCTTGGTTTTCCAGGTTTTACTTTTAAGGGCTTTCCATTCTTCCAGATAGGCAAATTAAAACTCATTTGGTCAATCACAGTGAGAATTTAAAATACTGATGCAATCACATTTTAGAAAAATCAATATTATCACCATCTTATGTAAAAAAAAAAACCTTGTTTTGAAATAATTTTTATTACGAAAAGAAAATTAAATTCATATAACAAAAGCCCATCTCTCAGCGGGTTGGCGGGATATCACAAACACAAATACGCTCAAACTAAGAAACTTATCAAACTGTGGTGTTCTGCATCCTGTAATTGATTAGTAACAAATACAAAAAATATACTGTAAGTTCATATTATTTAGATAATTCTTTTTCACTTTTTTTAAATGTGGTAAAATGGTTTCACTAGTCTCAACTCCATTATTTCTGAATAAAACCGCACCACAATGAGACACCTGGTTCAAGCTGTATTAACTATCACCCGCCTCGGTGGCATAGTTAGCTATAGCGCTAGTTTCATGTTGAGATAGACTGCTGAGGACAGGAAGATTGAGGTTTGAATCTCACTCTGGTGAACTGGAGGGTGGTTTTTCCGAAATGGTTTTCCACTCTCCCTCCATGCATTTTCAGGTTCACTTCCTCTATATTCAACCTTCCAAATACCTAACTCATCAACGTAATTAGTACATAAGCCTATAACCCGACAGGTAGTAAGACGCAGTGCTAAATATTATGTATCAGGGGAGAAAGGAGAGGTGAGCTCTTAAGGTGGGGATGTTTCTATATTGATACATAAGACTTTAATTTTCTTCTCGTGGTGACTCCAACAGTTGTTGAATATTTGTGAAGGGTCTCCTGGAATTTCATTAAAACTTTTTCCCTTAATTTAAAAAGCTATGCTCATGACAAATATTCAATATCTGTTGATATCACCATGGGAAGATAATTAAACCATTCTTTTTAATAAAGAAATATTTTATTCATTTTGGCCATAATAAATGTTTTCCTATAGATACTGAAAAAAAAATGGCATTTCTTGCTAAATCCCTAAATCCCCCACGCTTGTAATATTTCAACCAACAATATTTTTATATACTAATCCAACTGTGTCGATTATTATAAGTAAATTGGTCATAAAATAAAATTGGGAAAGTTAAGGTGATGAGGTTTAAATTACTTTAAAGAGTTCCGAAAAGTATTTTGGTCAAAAAAATGTTTCAAGATCATCTTGAGTTTACATGTGCAGGCTGTTGACTATTTGGGTAGTTTGAAATAAAAATTAACCAAAGAGGGTATCAGAAAACCTATGCAATGTTTCAATCAAACACCTTTTCACTTCATACTGCACAGACGCAGCATCGTATTCTAAGGTGTCATACTCGCAAGAGGCTGGATTTCTCGTGAAAAGGTCACTAGGATTTGAATCGACGTTGTCTGCATTGTAGATCCCCCCCTCCCCCCTTAAATATATTTCTCCCCCTCTCTCCACACAAATAATGGTATAGTTTCCCAATAATATACCTTCCTCATCCTTACACCTTTAGTAAAACTGTCACGATACCAGTAAGAATCGAGGGTATCGTGATATCGAAGAATTGAGTTTGACATCCCTAGAGTATAGGTATATGACAATAACACAGACAGGTAGTAAGTCGGATGTGGTGCAAGACTACACTTTAAAAAAAAAAACATGTTCTTTATTTTCTTTGCCGTTGCAAAAAAAAAAGGATTTCAACACACATTCTAACCAAAGCTGTGGAGTCTGAGTCGTGGCGTTTGAGCCAGAAGCAGCCTGTAAAAATGTATTGACCGACTCCAAATCCGGTTTCAAAATAAAAACTCAACAATACATGTAAAAAAAATCTCATTTTATTTTTATACTTTTTTCTTTATTTAGGACCAATATTTGTATCTTGAATTGAAAAATTTATTCAAATATAACTTCAAATAAGCTTCCCATGAAGTCATCAATATTGGAACATTTTACTCCAAAACATTTGTTATTAATAATTAATAATGTACTTTAGCCATTTATGAAGGAGTCGAATAGAAGAAAAATAGAGGAGTCCGAGTTGAAGGCTTCGGATATAGACTCCACAGTCCTAATTCTAACTAATGGCATGTGGTATGATCATAAGTGTGTGCAGCGTGGGTGCCATGGTACCCCCCTAGCAAAAAAAAAAAGTTGTAGTGACAAAAGAACAAAGTAACTGATTTTTTTTTTTCTAAGAAACCCGTCAATGGGTAATGTAGACTTGAGACCCTCGCCCTCCCACAACACCTCTTGGTCTCATTCATCGAACAAAGGTTTGATGTAGATACAGACTGGATTACATTCATGACGAGTTTAAAATTATGGCACTCTCCAGTTGGTGGTTGACACATTGTAATTTATATGTTTTTCAAAGAATAATATTGTAAAATAAAACATTGTATTGTTCTAGTTTTAATGTAGGTATTGTAATTTGTTAAGGCGATTGGCCCTTTTCATTTGGCGTGGAAATGCAGAACAATGGAAACAAACGGTTATCTTCAAGAATTTTTAATGCATTGCAATTTTATTTTCGGAAACGGTTTGTTCAAGAATAGAAGCATGTTGAATAAGTTATACTTTTTATACACACACCTCCATAATAAAAAAATTGATAAAATTGACATTTTTAAATAGAAACTGCCGGCTGCATAACAAAAAATAAGAAAATGTAACAACTAATAAACATTGATACATTATCTTAGAAGAGGTGTTGAAAATATTACTATAAAAATTTCACTTGTGCTCAAGAAAAATGATATTTCCAAACGTATGATTTTTCCGCAAGACCTGTCCTGTAGCTAGGGCCATCTTCGGTTTCTGTGATCCATCTGTTCTTGTTGGCGCTGAGATACTTTGATCAATTGTGAAGCCACGCCACGCCCCGCCTTTAACCCTCCAACCCACCATATCACTAAATAGGTTCTAGACTTGCACTCAAACAGGACCAAGGGCCTTAAAAAAAAATTATTTAAATAGATTCTCCGAGGGAAGGGGCGTTGAATCCCACCCCCATCACCTGCAACTTGTGCACACCTATGGGTATGATATATCAGTAGGCCTAAGTGTTTCTACTGTATATGATTAGTATTTTAAAAGTTACAACGCTCACAAATAGCACACATGTGAACATGTTAAGTTAAACTTTAGTATTTTTTTCAAATTTTTTCAATGTACAGAAGCACTAGTTCAACACTAATATGGACTTTAAAGTTATTAGAAAAGTGTAGTTTTTTTTGTTTTGTTTTTTCAAAATTATCCTAAGCAAAAGACAAATCCTGGGTAACTCAATGGTAGAGCATTGGTGTGCTAAGCCAAGGACCCATGGTTCAATTATTGTCTTGGTGTCACTTTTCCAAATTTACAAATATAAATTATAGGAATTAAACTCAAACTTGTTAGGGGTTGATTATAATTATGAGAGAAAGATTGAATTCAACCAAAATAAAGCCCAGAGGGGTGGCTAGAAAAATTAACAATATCACATAGGCTATCAAAATAATGAATGGCCGAGGAAATCAAATAGCCAATAAATTATATGATCTCAAATACGACTTTTTTAATTGTTGGGCTAAGCCTACTTTTTGCATGTTTAGCATAACCTGATATCACTTCCGGCAAGATTTATTAGATGCAGAATATGATAATATAGACTTGAACCTTACATGAATGTATCCAAGGCTGTAGAATTCAAGGCATGGAGTCCGAGTCGGAAGCAATTTCGGGTGGAGTCTGAGTCGATAAAAATGTACCAACTCCGGCTTCAAACTAACAACTTATAATATAACAATAAAACCGTTGCTTTTTTTTTTTAATTCTTTAAGACTAATATTTGTAATTTGGATTGACAATTAATTTAGCAACACAATGTCAGAGAAGCTTCCGATGAAGTAATCTGTATTGGAGAATTTTACTGCAGTAAATATTTTACAACTAGGCCTAATTAATATACTTTAGCCATTACTGGAGGAGTCTCAGTCCGACAGTAGAAGAATATAGGGGCCGTATGCAAGAACTTGATTAAGTGGATGTTTTGTTGACACTAGAGTGAGTTTGCTTGCGTCTATTGTAGGTAGTTGTGCTCATGACCACACTATCGGTCCACTAATTGTTCCCTATACGTATTGCATACTATCGTACTGCCCTCGGAGTCTTGAGTTGAAGGCTTGGTTGTGATGACAGACAAGGGTTGGCTAATGTTTCATAGAATACATGTACAATGTGTTGATTTTTAAGGGCTTTTTTTTTGTGTGTGTGCATATACAAATTGTGTGCTGCATAACAGAGAATTGCAGAAATCTTAAAATTATCTGTCCAGGAGAAATACTCAGCTAAGAAACCTACCGTCAACAATATGATGCAACACTCCCGGTCTAGAAACATTCACCTGCATCATCATTTGATAGTAACCCCATAATATGTCTATACATTCAAATTATGTAAGCTATATAATTATTATTCAAAAAAGTTTGTTGACCAAAAGTATTTGGAAAAAATCAGTTAATGCAAGCGCCAAGAAAATATTCTTGGGTGCCAATTTGGACAAGAATGCAATAAATAGGTTTACCATTTGTGTGGTAAGGCTAGTACCTTATACCTAATGCATATAAATGATCAAACTAAACAAAATAATTTAGCATTTTATTAGTATGGAGTTAATATGTTAAAGCTTCATTTTTTGGACTGACACATTTAAAAATATTAATTTTGTTAGCCTTATGCTTATTATTCAAATCTTTTTACATTGATATATTTATGATTAAACTTTTGTTTTTTTTCCCTATAGTATGACGAAGATAAAATATCAAGAATCCCGTCCTCTTTATGTAGCATCCCCGCTATTTCTAATTTAAAGAAAACATCAATTGCCAAGCAAATAGGTTAAGTCATAATCATGTACTAATTTGATTACTGTGAGAATCTGTATATTTAAAGGGGTTAAGTTAAATATAATTCATAAATGATTTGGTATCTACATTACACCAAAACTTCACATTTGTTAATTATCTTATCAAAAAGTTGAATACTCGAAACGATGCAGGTTTCGACAAGATTCTCATCCCATACAAATTGACCGTCATGTGTCAGTCGAAAATCAATGGTTACCCTGCAAACAATATCGTCCCAACAACACCAAACACTAAATGAAAGGAAAGTAGACAATCCTGAAACATAAAATCAGTCTCACCTTCAGAATCTTCTGTTGAACGACTTTACGAAGCACCACTAGCCAATTAATTTATCTTGAAAGTTCATTTCCCCTTAAAAAACATGAAATAGACCACTACACTGGAATGCAACATTAATGACGTCACGATTGCGAATAGCACCGCCTTCTAAACGATCAACCTGCAATTGTTAAAAATGTTCACGGGCAGCTAGCAGCACTATGGCTGTGGAAGCTAAAAGTGAATTCAACCTTTACAATAGTTTTAGAAAATAAATTAAATAGTCTTCAGTGCCATTGAAGAGATAAAAAATAATTAAATCAAACAGTCCGATATTTTAAAATCATGATATTGTTAAAATCATTTTGTATGACCTGAAAGTATTTAAAATACAAAGATTATGGTTAGTATTTTATGTTGGCTACTCTGTAAGGATAGTATAACGCTTTCAAAAAATAGTACGTCAGGCAAAAGAGCGCCAAATATAAATAGAAGCTGCCCTCTAAAGACATAACACTTCGCAATGATAAAAATGGTGTGGTAGGATCAAAAACTCTTATCTTGGCAATTAAAATGTTTAATTTATAATGCGTTACATATGGCTTTTGAATTTTTGTCCAGAATAAAGTAATTTAAGTAATCCAAACTTTTAGTTAGTTAGAAGAGGTGTTTAAATGTTTGACCAAACTACTAAAAAAGGTAAAACCAACAAAAAAAAGTGTACATTTTTTACACTACTGGTCAAGATAATATAATAAAGATTGTATTTATAATAAATTGAAAACCATTCATATAAAGCTCAAATTTGATTAAATGTATATCTAATAAACTATGAAAATAATGTTGCCTCTTGGAATAATAAAATAAAAATTTAATATATTGTGCTATCACTTTGATTAAATAACTCACATTCATTATTTTACCTTTTTACAAAATGTAATTATTGTTTTAATCATATATATTATGTGTTACGTAAAGGAGGCTACTTACAATTATGCATATATAATATCTGTTAAATTACTTAGTAAACTCACATGGAACTTAATCAAAACTATTTATAGACAAATATAATAATACATATTTAATTTATATTAATAAAATGAAGAGTTTGTTAGTCTGTCATGATCATTGTGAGATATTTACCCCAAGCAGAGGTCTGAAATTTTAAAAATGTGTAGCCCCTGTTCACGAACGTGTGCATATAAAAACTTGAATTTTAATAATATGTTTAGATTAAAAAAAAATAAAGATGCTTGAAAAAAAGTTACATATAATAAAACAGTCGATAAACTCTAATTTATCATAATGTTATTACAATTCAACAAGCGTATCGGTTCATTTTTATAATCAATAAATTCAATTCAATGTTGCTTTATTTATTTTTTAAACCTTTCTTCCATCAATCACAGTAAAAAACTTATCAATTACCTCACAATCTTCAATCGTAAACTTTTACTCCACAAACTACATTTCTCTTTGGAAGTTTTAGCAGGTGGCGCTAAACCGCGAGATAATTAAACGATAACGCGTGAACTATGACGACTAGCAATGTGTTTACTTAAACGGCCGTTTTACCTGCGAGTATTTTCAGTCAGTATCATTTGACCTCAGGGGTAGCACACATCTAGGTGAATGGGGTGGGGCAATAAGTTCAGCTGACATAAGGTGCGGAAATCATTAAACCCCCCAAAAAAACAAACTCAATAATTTATTCCAAACTCAAAAAGAAAACTATTTAATTTTTTTTTTCTAACTTTTCGACATCGGTTGTTTATTTACTTATTCTTTTTGTGGAACCGACATTATGTTTTGCGTCGAAACCAAATCTCAAAACGTCCAGACTACCTCGGATACAGTTTCCGAAATCTCCGATTGTGGCACAGGTGGTACAAGCGCCTCCGGCCAAGGTAGTCTTTACGAGGACATGAGGGAGGATCTCCAAAATTTGGCCAACCTACTTGGAATCGACGTCTCCGAGCTATACGAAGAAAGGTTCCGGGTAGACCGACGGAAATTGGAGAAACTCCTAATGGGTGAGTTTGATATTTATGAGAGTATTTCTAATCATTAATATGGTCTTGACACCTTATGGGTCACGGATTCGATTCCGGTATGGCCAAAATATTCATAGTTTGTAAAAATCTGGGTTCCCTCTTTCACAGTGATGAATTAACGAGTAGGAAGGAGAGATGTTGCATTTGTTATAAAGTCTGTTTATGTGTGTGGTCTAGAAATCAGCTTGTTTAGAAAGTGTACGTTTACTACCTCCAATGAAACATTATTAAAGAGGGATTACCGCTTATTACTGTGAACTTAAGGAGACAGGCTTGAAGTTTTGAGTACTAAATTCGACTTTGTGACAGGTACTTAAGTTAGACAAAATGTATCGTCCCTAGTTGAGGTGTGAAAATTAAACTTTTAAGACTCATCGAGTATCAAACTTTATACTTACCGTATGTGCGTCGATAAATAAATGAGTATTGGCATAATTTTTTTTTTTAATAATTTCCAAAAGTGTTTGAACATTTGCATCGTATACACGATATACGGATTAAATATGAATCCCAGATATGATTAGGTTATCTATTTTTGTTTAGAAAGTGGACGTGAACTCTAATATCAATGTCAACAAACTTTATTACATACAGATAGACGTACACTTTTGTTCTGAAAGATTCTAGACCCTTTGGAAGTGTTTGTATGTAGCCAAATACTATCAGAGAAAGTTTAATTTTCATACAGAGGTAGGTGACCTGGCAGTCTAGGGGTAAGGTGTCGGTCTTCTGTGCTTGGGGTCCGGGGTTCAATCCTCGGTCCCGGCACATTAGCGTGAGTGCGTATAACCCGAACGGGTAGTAAGACGTGGTGGTAATAATAATAATTTCATAAAGAGCATCTAAAACTATTTTATAGAAGTTGTAGGAACTATTATTGGTCAATAACAAAATATGTATTGATAAAACGTAGAGATATGCCCTTGGATCTATGTTATTTTTTCCGGATAACGTGTGTGTTTCGAATGTTAAAATATTTTGGAAATTGTTGTCAAAGTAGTTCTGGAGATTTTGGTACGCTTCCAGGAGTATCAAGTTGGGTATTTGACAAGTTCCAAGTATAGTTTTGTGTCTTTAACTTCTATTTACACATCCATTTTAATATAAAAGGGCTTTTAGTAAATACAATTTTTTTTCTGTCAATATTGATGAAATTTTACAACTTTGTTATTTTTATTTTATAGATATTGGTACTATCTATCAAAAGTGATGGATGCATATCGCATGCCTTGACGTATGTAAACATGAAAGTAGATCTAGTTCCTTTTCTAGTTGTAAGCCCTTCTAATAAAATTGGACTGCATATCAGTGACAATTGCAGAGTTAAAACAAAACGGGATTGTGACAGAAAGGATCTTTTAGTAAGTACAACCATATCCTTAACCTCTACGAAACCAGACAAGACGTGACTGTTGCCTTTGTCTACGTGCCTACCGGGTGCGGGTTTATTGCGAAAATGACGAGTTTCAGTTTTAGGTACCACACAATTAACGCTAACAACAATTTTTTTTTTTGAACTCTTTATCATTTTCGGTCAGACACCATAAGCTCAGTTGGTAGCGTGTCCATCTATTTAGTTAAGGGTCTCGGGATCGATTCCCTGATATATTTATCATTAGTGAAATGTGTGGTTTCACCCTTCCACAAAGATGAATTAATGGCCGGGGGCTGGGTGTTGTGCCTGTTAAAGCTTTGTTATTTTGTAAGTCATGTGCTGATATAATCAATGGGTTTAGAAAGTGCACGTTCTATAGCTAAAAAAAATATATATTTTTGACAGTAAAAACAACAAAAATAGCCGCTTCAATGGCCGCGCTGTCTAAGGCGCTATTTTCGTGTTGGACTAGTCTGCCGAAGACGGGGAGATCGGGGTTCGACCCCGGTCGATTGCATGGAGAGTGGATGTTTCCTAAATGGTTTTTCACTCTTCCTCCACGCATATGTGGGTGCATTTCCTCTAAACTAAGCATACATTAGTGTAATTAGTACAGAAGCGTGTAGCCCAAACGGTTAGTACGACGCGGTGCTAAAATTCAGCACCAAATCTTACTACCCATTCTAGTTATACGCTTCAGTACTATTTACGCTAATGTAGTAGGAATTCGGAAGGTTAATTTTAGAGGATGTGAACCTGTATTTGCGTGGAGGAGAGTGGAAAACCATTTTGGAACCCTCCCCCCTGAGCGAGTTTCAAACCTTTTATCTTCCTATTCTCGGTAGTCTAGCTATACACGAAACTGGCGCGTTAGCTAACTAGGCCACCGAGGCGGGTTGTTTAATATATATTTTGATCATGTTCACGCTGACGAGTAACGCGGGCTGATTAGATGATGATATGTATGAAGTGAAGGTTAGTTTTATCTCCGAATCTTGGATTGAAAGATTACACACTCAAAGCTCTTCCCGGTGGTTAGACTTGATAAAAGGACGGATTAGAGATGTAGTTCTAAGACTGCGCCTCGGTGGTGTAGTTGGCTAACGCGCTTGTCGTGTTGAGCTCGGCTGCTGAGGACGGGGAGATCGAGGTTTGAATCTCGGTCGGGTGAACTGGGGGTGGTTTTTCCTAAATGATTTTACACTCTCCCTCCACACAAATGTGGGTTCACTTCCTCTAATTCGACCTTCCCAATTCCTAATCCATTAGCGTAATTAGTACTTATTGCGTTTAACCCGAACGGGTAGTAAGACGCGGGGCTAATATTATTATTAGTTCTAAGACTGCGTTCCGCGACCTCGTTCGCCCGCTTTGTAGGCCTCTGTTGCGGTCAAGAGCTTCGAGGCGAGGTGGGTCTGACAGTGTCAATTGCCCCCCTTAACCCCCCTCCCCCTAGACGGGTGACTTTACTCGAGCCGGTGGACACGTGGACTAAGTCGTCCACCTCGTATGGCCAGGTTTGCCAGTGTCAGGCAGGTCAGGGCTATTAGGGGTGATTTTCCATCATCTCTTTACGGAAGTTAGGATATTTTACCCTCCAAGTTATATCTTCTTCGTCTTTGCCCCATTAATTTAATCAAATGTGGGTAATCTACTTCGGTGACCGTATGGTATAAGGCATCATTCTTAAAAATAGACTGGGAGTCTACGACGAGGAGATTGGGATTCGAATACCTGTCGAGTGTTCAGAGGGTGACTTTCAATCAATGATTTTTCCTCTTTCCCTGCACGCAAATGTCGGTACACTTCCTCTAAATTCAACCTTACTCATCCTTAACACATTAACATAATTCGTATGTGACGCGGTGTTAATTTTTTTTGTGTGGAAAGATAAAAAGTTTATGTTTAAAAAAAATGTTAAGGAAATGCATTTTTATCGAACATAGCAATGAATAAACCACTATAAATGTAAAGGCATTAGTTTCGTATTGTCTGGTTTACAGTTTGGTCGTAGCTCGAATCCCGGTCAGTAGAAAAGTTTTTTTTTTCTACATGTTTTGACTTGCTCTTCTTCTCTACAAATGCGTCTACACTTATTCTAAAGTATATCTTACTCATCGTTAAGCCCATTTAAATTTGCTGATAGCATGGCAGAGGAGTAAGATCAAAAACCAAATCACTTTAATCTAAAAATTGGCGGGAAAATGAGTAATCCTTCCCCTCCTTTGCCTGATATTAATAAACCCACAGACTGACGCAAATATTTCGCTTAAATCATTTTTTTCAGCACCGCGTCTTACTACCCGTGTGAATTATACTCTTATGTACTAATTACACTAACGGTTTTAGGGATTAGAAAGGTTATATTTGGAGGAAGTGTATCCACATTTCTGTGGAGGTAGGGAAACTTTTTTTTTAAACCACTCTCAGTACAAAAGACAGAGATTAGAACCTCGATTTCCCCATCATCGGCAATCTAGTCTACTGCGAGAGTAACGTCTTAGACTATGTGGCCACCGAAGCGGCTATCTTACAAGCTATGAATGACATTAAACACTACTATAATGCCGGGATCACGATAAACTTAACGTAACGTTCACTTAACTTAAGAAAATAGATGTGTGATCACGATTCACTAAAAACTCGAACCAAACATCTCCATTCTAGTGTATGTGTTTTGATCTGTGATTTGTACTATTGTATTAGTGTATATTATCTGTGAATGTTTACTGTTTTCTACCGATACTGTAGATATTTATCATTAAACTTTTTTGAGCAGATTTTAATGTTTTTAAAATCATGTTTGTTAGTTGATCTATATTTTAATAACAAGGGTCTTTTTTGAAAGCAATACATTAAACCATTTTATATAATAAAAGCGTTGTAGTTTTAATTTCTTTACAATATTTAAATTGAGTCTGTTCTATAACGTTCTATATTGATACGATACTAGTGCTTATTTTAATTAAATGTCCGATCACTAGAACTAAAAGTAAAGAGTATACTTTGGTCATAAAACCAACAAATGAGTTAATAAATATCCCTGTAGACGTCACTCGCATAATGATTGGCTGGCTAGATCACGTGATACCCTTCAAGTAAAGTTCACTTAACGTGAAATACCTCCCAGGACATCTATTACGTTAAGTAAACTGCAAGTCAACGTTAAGTTAACTGCATCGTGTTCGCTTCCATTTAAAAACACTAAAATATATTTTACGTTGAGTTAACTTTAAGTTAAAGTAACATTACGTTAAGTTGATCGTGATCCCAGCATCAGTATCAGACGTTACATTAACTCACATGAAAGTCTTAAAAATACACAAAACCTGAAGTAAGCATAGAAAAAGCATTGAAAATGAAAACACTGAATATGATGCAAATGGTTTTTTTTTTTTTTTTTTTTTTTTGCCTACGCCAAAACCATTAATACATTTTCCGGAAGAAGACAAACCATAGCAAAAAATTTAAATTGCTCACGTTTTCATGGAGCAAAACCCTTTTGCGTCGGTAAGAACTCGCATCCCAACAGAACACCAAAAATTCAAAATACTTTCAAAACTTAAAATGCACTAATCTAACATCAGGGCCAGGATTTTGATGACCTAAAAATGATTTTTTTAAATTGTAACAAAATTACTCCAAATTTTAAAAGAATGACCCGAAAATATGAAAAAAGAGGTGTAATAAATGCACACGACTAAAATCAAACACTAAAAATCATCCATGCAATGAAATATTTAACTTAACTTTTGCATCTTGCTTGGTATAATATTGGTTTACAAACATCTGCTTCAGAAGTAATAGCTACCCCCTCCCAACGCAAATCTCTAGCATAGTTTCCAGGAATATGTATTTTACAACCAAACAAAGAGGATACAAAGTTCGTTAACTAAATCATCTGCTCTTTCCGACATCTGTCACTGAATGCTGAAAACATTTATAGATTAATAAAATATTAATGGTATTAAAAATATACTTAATTAACAAGTGTGCCTTAAGGCCCTTGGCCCTGTCGAGTGAAAGTCTAAAACCTATTTTATGGGAGTGTGAAAGATGTGGGTAGCTTACAATCAACAAAAGTATCCTTCCGCGCCAACAAGGACATATGTATCACGGAAACCGTAGATGGCGCTAGCTGCCGGACAGTTCTCACGGAAAATTCATACGTTTGGAAATATCAATTTTCTCGATACAAGAGTGGAAAATATTACTATAAAATTTTCAACACTTCTTCTAAGATAATGTATCAATGTTTATTAGTTGTTACATTTTCTTATTTTTTTGTTATGCAACCGGCAGTTTTCTATTTAAAAATGTCAAAAATTACTGATATTTGATCACTGTTAAAATTATACAGGAGGCGTGTATGTAAAAAAGTATAGCATAGTAAACATGCTTCTATTCTTGAACAAACCGTTTCCGAAAAGAAAATTGCTAAACAATAACAACTCTTGAAGATAACCGTTTGTTCCCACGGCTCCACATTTCCACGTCAAATGAAAAGTGCCAATCGCCTTAAAATGAAAAAAAAAAATCCTATAAATTTCTAAAAATTACTTTAAAAAAAGACTAAGACCGAGAATATATTACTAAAATTCCAAAACAAGAAATTACCAAAAAAATTACCTATAAATATATTTCTGCAACCACGGGCTCATGAACCGAGTTAACGTTCTTATGAAAATTGTCTGTGATGAATTATATTATTATTATTATTATTATTATTAGCACCGCGTCTTACTACCCATTCGGGTTATACGCACTTACGCTAACGTGTAATGGTAGGTGATTGTGAGATTAAATGAAGGACCTACAGTTTAACGTGGAATCCGAACCACGGTGGAGGCCTGGCATTCCCCACATTCACAAGATGTCTTGTCAGAGGTGAAGGAAGGGTTTGGTAATCAGATAGATTTGTGCTGGGACTGAGGATTGAACCCCAGACCCCAGCATAGAAGTCCGACCGACACCTTACACCTAGACCGCCAGCCAGGTGACCCATGAATTAATAAAATGATTAAATGTTTTCAAGATCCGAGGCCTGGAGTTCATAGTAAATCCCTCTTAATCCTAATTTTCACTGGAAATGTTCTTCAATGACTCGTATATTTTCACATGATGACTATACATTGGAAAATATGGAAAGTATCAAAGCGTTTGACGGCTCGTAACACTCAACCCAATAATAGAAAACTAATCAGAAATTTAATATTTTCATGACATGTAGACATTATTTGAGAATATTTAGTTATGTTCTGATCCTCCTCCCCCCTCCCTTATTCAATGTTAATAATAAACGAGTGAAAAGAAAAATGGAGGGAGGGAGTTGAACCTTCTGTTCGATGTGAGATAACATGACATATACATTTTTTTATCACCGCACCTTATTACCTGTTCAGGTATCTATAAGGATGAGGAAGGAAGCGTTTTCAAGCTAATTTACCCGCATTCGCGTGGAAGGAGAGTTGAAAACCATCTGAGGAAAAAACCTCAGTTGATCTCAACCGGGATTCGAACCCTTATCTCTGTCATCAGCAAGCCAGTAAAACAAGAGTGTAATGCGTTAGACCATTCGGCAACTGAAGCTGATATGCAAAAAAAAAAAAATTGACAAAAGAATCACTTTTATAGTTTTTACATTCAGGGATCTCTTTGTCAACGAATCACTTTGATATTTAGTTAAAATCTTCCGAAAATATTAAGAAAAGGGATAGGTATATTAAAAAATTTGCAAATATTGAATAAGAAAGGGGAGGTGGGTTGTGAGGGGTCACCACATATTTATTTTTTCTCTTTTTTTTATAATATTTTGTCCGGTATTTTGGTACATTATTATTATCATTGCATCACACGCATAGGGTACGGTTTATTTATATTACACAAAATACAACTGAGACATCCGTCTCGGTGGCGTAGTTGGCTAACGCGCTAGTCGTGTTGAGTTAGACTACTGGGGACGGGGAGATCGAGGTTCGAATCTGGGTCGGGTGAACTGGGGGTGGTTTTTCCTAAATGGTTTTCCACTCTTCCTCCACGCAAATGCGGGTTCACTTTCTCTAATTCAACCTTCCCAATTCCTAATTCATTAGCGTAATTAGTACATAAAGAGTATAACCCGAACGGGTAGTAAGACGCGGTGCTAAATATTATTATTACTATACAACTGAGACACAATAAACGCTTGCGCCGACCCTGTGTTTGTGGCAGTAATTTAAATGTTCTTAAAATGTTTTTTATAATGATTATTTTTTGTGCATTCTATATCTATTCTATATTTAAAAAATTATTTTAATTTCAGGGATGCACGATGAACATCTTTCTGCCGAGATATTCTTCCAAAAGGTAAGATCTTCAGAATAATTTAATTAAAAACTTAAAAATACCTTTGTTTGAGGCTAACTTAGTTACCCTCGGCTGGGGGCTCTAAGGGTTTGTTTTTTTGTCAAAGTTGTTGCCCTCTATCCATCCGCAGAAATGCTGTCATATTTCTAATTATATATTTATCATCACAGCCATTCTAGTAAAATAGCCCCAGACAGGTTTTTTTTGTTTGTTTGTAAAAATCTTTATGAAATTCCCATTATTATTTTTTAACATTTACAGAGAATATACATTATAGTAATGTGTGTGTTTTGGCACCGCGAACCAGTTCGGGCCTATACATATGTTGCTAGCGTGTCAGGAATGAGAAAAGTTGAATCTAGAGGTTGACCTCAGTGGGGTTTAAAGTGCTCGTCTCAAGACCCGATGTTCGTGGGTTCAAACTCAGCTGGGATCGACGGATTTTTCTTGATCAATAAAAATCCATAACTCAACTTTCTTCGGAGGGGAAGTAAAGCCGTCGGTCTCATGGCGATTGAGGACATGTGAAAGAACCCCAGAAGATATGCAAAAATACCTTTCTCGGCAAAAATTGATAGCTCCTTTCGCTCTTGCTCATAGAAATTCTCGTGTGCCGATATAATCAGTCGGTTCAGAAAGTACGCGTTAAATACTGCAAATAAAAAAAATTAAATCAGAATTTGCGTGGATGGAGATTGGTAAGCTATTTAAGGAAAAAAAACCTTGTTACACCCGGCTGTGATTCGATTCTCAATTTTTCCCGTCATCGGCGGTCGATTCTATTGCGCAGTGGCGTGCCGTGGAGTGTATCAAGGTAAGCAGACCTAGTTAAAACTACCTGTGATATGTTCCCCCCCCCCCCCACTTGGGGCCCTATTTGACCATGCTTCACACGGGAATTTATTCTCCTCAATACCTGACCTTGGAGTGTTTCACTGAGGGGTGTGAACACAGTTTAAACTAATGCTGCTTACTCTGGCAACACTTCACGACACGCCATTGATATTGTGATTTTAACCCGCTTACACTATTCGACAACAGATGCGCAGAAAAAAACCCATTGAAACCCTAATAATAATTAAAAAAAGGCACCTATACAAAATATAATTATTAGTGTTATTTAAGACTCCTATTTTAAATGTGACCTGTTTAAACATAGTCAGTTAGTAGAGGGGGTGAGTCACTTAATCTTGGGGCTGGACTTCGGTCCAAACACACCCCCTCCCACCCCATTTTCTCCTTATGGGCCTGTCATGTTTGACTCTATACTATATCCAGCATAGGAGTGTAGATAACTCACAAATAGAAGTTACTATATCTTTTCTCATGTATCCATTCACTAAAAAATACGACCTGTAAAGCAATATATTGAGTTACTTTTACCCTTTGGCAGTCAATACTTCACAACAAAAAAACTTGTTTTTAACATTTTAGAAAACATTTTAAACATATTTTTCTAACAAGAAGCGTTTTATTAATATAAGAAAATAGACTTTAACTGATTAAAATTGTTACTCTAGTAATAATTAGTTAAATAGTATTAAATACATTGACCATTTTTATTGAGTAAAAAGATTGAATAAATTTAGAGAAGGTTAAACGGCTTTAAAATATTAAGAATTGAAAATATAAATGTTTGGTAAAACCAATCGTTAATAATAGGATAATTGTTAAAATTAATAGGTATAATTTGAGTTTAGTAAAAAAAATGAAAAATAGCTACCTATTGTGAAACTTTAGAATTTAGACATTAAAGTGAAACAATATGGAATGTTAAATAAAACAGCATAAATGGTACAATAAAATAAAATATTGCACAAGACATATAATATAATTATATAATATGTAACACATTTTTATGTATTTATTCAACCCTTTTAAATCGTTTAAAATCTTTAATGTATTCAATACTATCAAACTAATTTTTAATATAGTAACATTTTTAATACTTTGGTTTAAAGTCTTATCTTATTGTTTTTAATATCAAGCGTTTTTTTTTCAGTGTCTTTAAGATTAAAACGTTGGATGTTTTTTTTTTTTTGTTTTTTTGTGGAAGTGGCATAAATATGTTCACTTTAAAATGCTTTAAAGGTTATGCCTTTTAAAAGTTAAAAAAAGAAAAATCTTTTTATTTTGGTTTCCAGTTATAAGAAGATACACGTGTGAACATAATACGTTTTAATTTATTTCATATGCTATAATATCACTTGTCACAAGCGCGAAGCAAAATATATAATAGTTTTATTAATATATATTTTCTTGACAAGTTATAAAAAATAAGCCAATCCTTATGGATGTTCTATCAGAAAACGTATTTATTAACGCTATTAATTTATAATATATTATTACTAATAGAATTACAATTATTTCCACATCAGTGACTTACAAGCGATGTTTGTAATAATAAAAAAAAATTCTGCTATCTGTGGATGTTACCAACACTCCTACGCTGGATGGAACTTTCTAACAAGGGGCAATGTTGACTTTCTATTAACCACCCCTCCCCTTCGTCCCTCAAACCTTCAAGATCCTGTTATTCCTTTCAACCACGTAAACAATTCTCGATACTGGCTGGTTCTGTAGCCTCTTGTTGAATATCTTAAGAAACAATTTTATCCTGAATGTGTTTTGGGTGCTTCGTGTGCCATCATTGATCGTATAAAACTGTAGATATAACGCCGACATATTGTCACGGCACGGTGGCCGTTGTCCAAAATGGTTTTTCAGTTCGTACGATCATTAGTGAGTACTCATTCTTTTTTTTATTATTATTATTATTATTATTATTATTATTATAATGTTCTATGCAGCACGTCTTTACTACAAAGACCCGCCTCGGTGGCGTAGTTGGCTAACGCGCTTGTCGTGTTGAGCCCCCCGACTGCTGAGGACGGGGAGATCGAGGTTCGAATCTCGTTCGGGTGAACTGGGGCGGGGTTTTTCCTAAATGGTTTTCCACTCTCCCTCCACGCAAATGTGTGTTCACTTCCTCTAAATTCAACCTTCCCAATTCCTAATCCATTAGCGTAATTAGTACTTAAAGCGTATAACCCGAACGGGTAGTAAGACGTGGAGCTAAATATTATTATTTACTACAAAGGGGACATAAGGCTGAGAAAGGTAAAATTTAAAAAAATAAGTGTACCCGAATCTGCATGGAGAGAGAATAGGAGACAATTTATTTATTTATTTATAAAAATTGGATTTGAATACTGATCTCTTTTATCATCGGTGAACTTTTATTTCTCAGTCTGTTGAGTATGGTCAAGTTTATCGAAGCTTCGTGCTTTCAGATTCTGAAGACGCCTTAGTCCGGATTAAGAATGTGCGAAGCTTCGAAAATGTCGAAAGTTTAGAGTCAAATCATCTGAGAAACTTGGAAAAAATTTCGAAGGAATAAGGAAAAAAAAACCTCACACATTAATATATTATTGATATGACACGTCTCTCTGGTCTAGTGTTCAGAGTTCCTTGCTACAGATCCAGAGGCCCCTGGTTTGATCCTCGACACTTACAGACTTTTCTCTGAAGCAATGTTTCTGTAACGGGGTCAAACTCTGTCTCATGAGGAGCTACTTGAATAAAGAAGTAGCGACTCCGGTCTAGAAAACTGCGATTTACGACATGGCTGGTGGGTTCGTTGTGCTGACCGCATGACACTCTTTATCCACATATGTTGGTACTATAATCGCTAAAGGTGGCGGCCGCTCGGTCGAAATAGCTCGCTTACAGGCTCACACCATGGAGTTTTTTTAAAAATATCACTAACATGTTTTAAATATCACTAACATGTTTTAAATATCTCACTAAATATGACTAATTTCAACATTTACATATATTTAGAGCAGCTACTTGACAGTATTATAACAGGCAAGCGATTAAATGACACCTTGAGCCTAAGCAAAGATATTCATATTATGTCTGCATAAAATAATATAGTGTGCTTTTTTTTTTCTATAGACCTTTTTTTTACCTGGATACACTTAAGGTGAGGATGTAGGTGACATTAAGGTGCAGTTTTTTTTTATAACAAAACATTTAATTTTTTGATCAAAATAAATCAAATATTGCTCCAGTAGAAACATATAATTTAATTTTCCTCACACGGTGATATCAGTAATTGTTGAATATCTGTCAAGGATGTTCTGGAATTTAATAACAACTTTTACTCTTCATTTAAAAAGTTTCTCATCTAATACCGCCTTGACAGATAGTCAAAAACTGTTGATATCACCGTGTGAGGAAAAGTAAACTCATGTTTCACTATAAAAACTAAAAAAATAATTCTCTTTCCTCGCGTTCCCTACATCCACACGTTAAGATAAACAATTAAAAGTAAGGTTTTTTTTTATCTGAGGTATCCAACGCGGACTTTCTGAACCGACAGATAGTATTAGTACAAGAGAGTTTCTTTGAGCGATAGCGAAAGAATCTACCAATTTAGCTGAGAGAGGTAATTTTCAAATACCTTTACTAACATTGTGGTCTTGAGGCGAGTACTTAACCTCAAACCACCCGGGTCGATAGGAATATTACGTGATTGTAGCAAAAAACCCCTTTTTTTTAGACTTCACTTCCTATGTTTCAAGCTTCAAATAGACTTCAATTCGCTTCAGCTACGTATTTGCTTTACACACCTGTAGTTCGGATTCTCGATAAGATAATTATATAATATAGATTGTTTTTTAAACGTTAGGTCAAGTCGTTATCTTAAAGAGTATCCAAGACAGGCAGGCCAACGTATTATTTGTAAAATTATATTTTTCAGTAATTATATTATGAACGTTTGTTTATTCGTTATACGTTGTTGATTGTTGATTTTTTGTGTGTGTGTGGTTCCAGATAATGGAGGACACGTTCACACACATCATGTGGCCGTCCCGGTTGAAGATCGGCGCCAAGTCCAAGAAAGGTAAGTTTAAACCAGTGGCTCACTCGGGAATTTAATCAGGGGGAGGATGGACTATACGAGGATACACGCGTTTTTAAAAAAAAAAAATCTGTAAATTTCCCCCGACCCCCTTCAAATGGATATTTTATTTTTGAGTCTTAAATATTAATATAGTTTATTATTATTATTATTATTA
Organism: Timema cristinae; assembly: GCA_039000515.1. Lineage (NCBI taxonomy): Eukaryota > Metazoa > Arthropoda > Insecta > Phasmatodea > Timematidae > Timema > Timema cristinae. The sequence continues at coordinate 7,335,066 of JBCFYV010002255.1, read as the reverse complement.
TTATTATTTCACATGTATTGATTATTGTCTATCAAATATGACAGCTGCAGATAACATGACTTTCAAAGGGTGCGCACAATCTAATGTTTTTCGTTCGAAATTAGAACTGAATCTAGACTCAACAATAGAGACGAGATTGGAAACGAGGATTTTAGAATCCCTTACTTCGGACGAGAACGGGAATTAAAATTTTATAATTAATTACCATAAATACCATCTTAAAATACTGTGCGATATTTAATTTGTAAATGAATAACTTACCTGAATAAGTTATAAGATAAAAATTAAATATCACATGTCTAATAATAATAACAAACATAAAATGTGTTGAATTACCAATGTTTTTTATACTCTGGAATTAAATAATTCCCTAAATTTTCGAGATTATACCATATTTTTCCTGACAATCGGGTCGGGAACGATAGATTTTTTTTTCCCGCGGGAATCTCGAAATTCGTGAATCCCACACTCCCTCAGTTACTTAACGTATTAATGTATAAAAATTGTTCCAATAACTTTTGTAACTTATCATAAATGTGTGTTCCTATCTAAATCAGACCGTACATGTAATCTTGGTCTTAGAATGTATCTTATACATTCGATAAACTCTTGACTTTAAATAATTGTACAGTCAAATCTTTACAATAAGAGCCTTCCTTACTTTTACAGTTGGAAAAGTTACTAGATCAACTTTTACATAACCTTCATTGGTGTTCGAATGATCTAAGGCGTCATTCTCGCAATAGACTAGACTGACGATGACGGGGAGATCGGAGTTCGAATTCCGTTCGGGTGTTTTTTTCCTAAAATAGGTTTTCACTCTCTTCGCGCAAATGTGGGTACACTTCTAAATTAAACCTTCATCACCCACTCGTTAGTGTAATTAATAAATGTCCGTATAACCTGAATAGGAAATAAGACGTGGTGCTTTTTAAAGAAAAGAAAATCATATTTCGCGTATTCAGACGTAAAGTCACGTGCTTTAAGTCACTTTTGAATTATATTAATATTATCAATACTTATTTATCAATATTGACCGTTAAATATCTATTTTTATCTTCTATAAATTTGTTTACACCAAAAACCTATTGTAGTTAAAGTTTATGTGTTAGAAACTTTTAACTAGCTCCATAATTAAATAAGTGGTGGAGGGGTGGACCCACATGTGCCCAGTTCCACCCCACCCCCAACCCCCACCTTTCTCAACTGGATACGCCACTTATTAAAAACAAAAGCTTTAATTTTTTTTAACTAGCTTAGTTATAAAATAGAAGGAACAAAGTCTCCAGCCTGTCAATTCATCAAAGACCACATATGAAAAAAACTATTTAAAAAAATTGAATTATTTTTTTCGTAGTTTAAATAACATAATTTTTTGTTAATTATGTTTACTTTCTTCCAAATTTGAAAGTTAGTATTCTTCAATAAGACAAATCACTAAAGTAAAAAGGTTTTATTAGATCTATCTATAAAATACAATATTCTGCGAAAATGGTATGATATTTGACCCAAACTAATTATTTTCAAATCTAGCTCTAATTGAAAACGTCAAGAAAGGTTAGAATCAATGCTGTTCTAAAGCTAAAACAGCCTTTAAGACGTATGCGGCTTAGCGTGTTTGTTGGTCTAAGATATGACGGACTTTTCTGGCGCGAACTAAAAGACAAGACATGAAGATGACATACCAGGTGTCGAGAAGATTTTCGTAAGAAGTGAGGGAAAAGGGAAAGAAATAGATAATTGGATTGTGGCGGGGAGGGAGGGGTGATAGAAGACAAGACAAGATAATTAATGAAACTGACGGTTGAGATGAGCATCATCCATAATATTGAAACTATACCCTTTGCTATTGGCGGAAAACATTGAGAATACTAATCATGATAGTATTAAAATAGACTCGCAAAGCGTCAGTTTGTTTGTTAATAGATGTACCGGGTGTCTTGAAATCTTTTTTAATATTATCATTCTAAACTATTATATTACAAAAATAATTGTAAATATAATTTTTTAAATGTACATTTTAAACTAGTTAAATTTAACAATTAGCCATTTAAATCGTACTCCATTTTATTGAACAAGAATGTACTGAAGTATAAATGGACAAATGTCTTCCTTGGATAGTAAGGAAGTTAGATTCAAAGTCTGTGATCGGTCTGGTGTTTATTTATATTATATTTCTCTAGAAATAATTGTGGAGCAGGGTTTTCACACAGCTATGTCCTTAGAGAAAAATATTTTTTCTGTAATTATCTACAGAGGTAAGTACGTTACTTATTATTTACTAATTAATTATAGGTATATTTGAGAAGGAATAAAGATAGGTATGTATTTTTTTTAAATACGCACTGGAGAGGCTAGTCTATATTCTTATGTGTCTTTATCAATATTTTGTTTATATGCGTTTAGGCATAGATTAAAATAGACTATTAATAAAACCTAGATTAAAATGTATGTTGCATGGTTGATATATTTAGTTTAGATTCAAACTGCATCCAATATTGAAGAGCGACAGTTTAATATTTACTGTGGTGGTTATGTAAAAACGGTATACCTTAGAAACCTTTTTTGTGTTTGTTTTTAAAACTAATAGAGGACTGAGAGAGAAAGAGGGGGGGGGGCCTCAAACTTGTTGTTTTACCCCCACATTCAATCAATTTTTTTCTGTCAACTCCTAGGCTATTATTTTAAAGCCAGAGGAAGTGGCGATTTTTAAATTTAGGGGTCCGTCCTTAAATATGTAATTACGTAAGATATTTTTCGTGATTTTAACCCCCCTCCTCCCTCTTAAATTCTTCCATACACGTGAGTGATCGTAAGATTTTTCGTCACCCACATCTCCCCTTTTTACGTTTTTTTTTTTTTTTTACGATTCGTTAGATAATATTATTTTAATTGCTTAGTTATTTTTAGACATAATAATTGGTAATGAAGCGGGTGATATGAAATTTTAGAATACTTTAATTGCGGTAAAATTAGATGTAGCATAATATAACAAGTACATTAAATTTCATAATTTATATTTATTTTATGACAAAAAAAGTATATATAGTTTAAGATTTTGTCTGACTATTAACATTGATAAAAAAAAACCTCATAAGATGGATTCTGACGCTCCGATTCCACCAAAACCCCTAAGTAATTTAAGGACCGGTCCTTACTCGTTTACTGCATCTAAAGCAGTAATGCCAATCTCACGGTCCTATAGATGATTGTCTGTGGTCCGTGGACCCTTTAATGAATGACCCATAATGAAATACGACCCTGTTCTAATTTTAAAAACTTGAGGAAACACATTTGGGAATTTGTAATAAAATTGGAGAAATCTGGTTTGTGAGTTTGGTGTACCAATTAATATTCTTTCTTCGAAAGTCAATTCCCAAAAATCTTTGAATTTGCAAACCCAATAGGTGCAATGTTTGGCAGCATATACTTACGTTAACAGTTTTATCACGTGATATGGAACCAAACACGCAAGGTCTCTGCCCACGGCACGCATTTCTCAACAAATTGTGAAAGTTACTTCGGCGCAAGATAAAAAAACAACCTATATTTTCATTATTGTTAAAACAACAAAAACTATAAATTTTTAGGGAAAAAATAGGGCTAGTCTTAATGTTTTATATAGCGGCCATACTTTTTTCTTTTATTTGTTTGAATAATATATCAGTTATAATTTAATTGTTATTGCAAAAGGCCTAAATATATATATATATATGCCTATTGTAATAGTCATATATAAAAATTATATATATGGTCTCACAATTTTTAATGTCCAATGTGGCTCATATCATGAAAGAAGTTTGATTCGCCTTATCTAAAACATTATTCAAACTTGGCACAAAGCGACAAGATTTCTTTAACCACAATTTTGAGTTCACCAAACATTACTTTATTTTTGTTTAGCGTGTCAGAATTATGTGTTGGGTTGAAATAAAAAGCTGTGAGCTAGGATATGGTTCACACATTGACATATTTCGAAAATTTCTGCCAACGCTTTTGTATGTTTTAAAAGCCAGTTAAGCTGTGTGAATAGGGAGTGGGGGGAACGCGGGGGGAGGGGGGATTAAGAGAAGAGTCCCATTTTGTCTTTCCTCTCACCTCCATGGCTGCAAAGAGAATAGAAAGAAACAAGATCATATCTAACTGAGATAACTTTATTTTGTTAGGCTTTTTTTTTTTTAATTAATCTTTTGGCTAGTTTCTTAAAATTATTTTCTAGCTGCCACAAAGGAGAACAACTGGCCCTTAGAGCCCCCTCCCCCTTTCCCCTTCCCTAGTCCAAGTTCTCACCTATAATGATCCTCTAATCTAAACGTGATATTCTGTTACGTTTATTAAATTTTATATGGTTTACAAAATAAATATATCCGAATATCATGTTTTGATATATCATCTGTATTTAGAAAGTTCACTCAACTAAAACAAATTTACCCTGATTTACCTGAAAATAAATTCTCCTTCACTTTAAGATCCATAACTTATTTTGTGCACTAGTCCACATTTTATTTGTTTACGAGTTTTTTTTTTTTAAAAAGGAATGTTTTTCAGATCCTCACGTTCGGATCGCGGGCCGACCGGACGATGTCAAGGCTGCTAGAGAGAGGGTCACGGCAACACTAGACATTAGGGTGAGTCAGAGCCTTCATTATGGCAGGTTTCATCAGCTGAGCTGCATTTTAATAATTCCGTTTGAATAATAATTATTATAGATTAATCTTAAGTAAATGTTTCAAACAAATGGCAACGCAAATTAACAAAATTGTGTTTATAAAATGGCGTTCAAATATTTGAATATCATTCTTTTAAATGAGATATAGGCAAATATAAAATATATTCTTACAATTCTTATATTTGCGTAATTTATATTTTCATTGTACGGTCTCGTCTCAATCTCATGATATTAATAGTTATAATCAAGAATAGTTTAAACAAGTCTGTCTAGTTCACTTTATTTCATATCTATGGCGTCATTTGGATTCTAGCTTAAACGCGGCTTTTAATGAATATATAGATTTTTTTTTTACCAAAAATATCTAACTCTTCTGTCAAACACATTTAAAGTATTGAAGTTAGATATCCCTATAAGTGCTTGTCGTTACAGAAATTAATATCATATAATAACACCTTCAGTGGTCGAATCGTCTAGGGCATCGTAATCGCAATAGACTAGACTGCCGATGACGGAGAGCGTCACACAGCGGGTTTGAGATATCTCCTTCATCTCACGGTGGTTCGAGATATCTTCTTAGTCCGACGGTGAATTCGGTGTATTAGCGCCCTCGTCTCACGAAACTCTCTATTTGTTATTTATGCCAGGCCTCCACCGTGGTTCGGATTCCACGTTAAACTGTAGGTCCTTAATTTCATCTCACAATCACCCTACCATTACACATTAGCGTAAGTGCGTATAACCCGAACGGGTAGTAAGACGCGGTGCTAATAATAATAATATTTGTTATTTCCCCAGTGTACAGGTTCACACGACATGCTCTAGTTGCTATCGCACCAGAGTGTACAGCGTCTCACACGATAGTCTCTAGTTGCTATCGCCAGGTGTACAGGTTCACGCGACAGCCTAGTTGCTATCGCACCAGGTTACAGCGTCTCACACACAGGCTCTAGTTGCTATCTCCCCAGAGTGTACAGCGTCTCACGCGACAGGCTCTAGTTGTTATCTCCCAGAGTGTACAGGTTCACACGACAGGCTCTAGTTGCTATCTCCCCAGAGTGTACAGCGTCTCACGCATGTTGCAGACGAACCGTGCGACCATGAAGATGGACGTGAGCTACACAGACCACTCTCACATCATTGGCAAGGGCGGCCTTAGCATCAAGAGGGTGATGGAGGACACAAAGTGCCACATTCACTTCCCCGACAGCAACAGGAGCAACGTCACTGAGAAGAGCAACCAGGTGTCAATCACTGGCGAGCTGGAGGGGGTGGAGCGGGCCAGGGAGAAGATAAGGGTGTGTGACTGATGAGACGTTTTAACAATATTTTTCATTAAATTTAACTTTCTGGGTACACTAATTAGAAGAATAATTGCGGTATTAGACAAACTTTTTGAAAGAAAAGTATTGTTGTGTGGTCCAACATTTCCTTTATTACGGCTATTTTATAGATATCAATAATACCTATTAAAAGCGACAGCTGCAGATCACATGACTTGACATATGAATCCATGAAAATATAACTTCAGATAAACCCGCTTCAATGGTCTGAGGTGTTACTCACTGGTCTACTGAGGATAGGGAGATCGGGGTTTGAATACTGGTCAGGTCTAGTGAGGGTGATTGTGCCCAAATGGCTTCCCACTCTCCCTCCACGCAAATGCAGGTGGATTACCTCTAAAATGTGCACCCTTGATAATCTCTACCCCATTAGCTTAATGATCCTATGTGTGTATGACTAGAACAGGTAAAGAGATGTGGTGATAAAAAAAACCACTTCATATGTTTGTCCCTACAAGATTGTGGCTGTACAATGTTTGTCCCTACAAGATTGTGGCTGTACAATGTTTGTCCCTACAAGATTGTGACTGTACAATGTTTGTCCCTACAAGATTGTGGCTGTACAATGTTTGTCCCTACAAGATTGTGGCTGTACAATGTATGTTCCCTACAAGATTGTGGCTGTACATTGTATGTTCCCTACAAGATTGTGGCTGTACAATGTATGTTCCCTACAAGATTATGGCTGTACAATGTTTGTCCCTACAAGATTGTGGCTGTACAATGTTTGTCCCTACAAGATTGTGGCTGTACAATGTTTGTCCCTACAAGATTGTGGCTGTACAATGTTTGTCTCTCTAACAAAGATTGTGCTGTACAATGTTTGTTCCCTACAAGATTGTGCTGTACAATGTTTCCCTACAAGATTGTGGCCGTACAATGTTTTGTCCCTACAAGATTGTGGTGTACAATGTTTGTCCCTACAAGATTGTGGCCGTACAATGTTTGTCCCTACAAGATTGTGGCCGTACAATGTTTTCCCTACAAGATTGTGGCGTACAATGTTTGTTCCTACAAGATTGTGGCTGTACAATGTTTGTCCCTACAAGATTGTGACTGTACAATGTCCACTTGCGTAGGCCCTGATGCCTCTCACCTTCAGTTTCGACCTGCCCATCGTGAAGGCCAACAACTGTATGCCTGACGCGAGTTCGCCTTACCTCCAGGAAGTGCAGGAGAAGTACAATGTGCAGGTGATGTTCAGGACTCGACCCAAGCTGCACTCCACCCTGGTGGTGATCAAGGGGTGCGAGTGGGAGCTGGCGCAGGTTAAGGAGGCAACGGTGCTGCTCATAAACCATCTCTGCGAGAACCTGGCGGTGAGTGCTGCAAACAGTTTCTTCAAACAACTCCTTGTTTGATAGTAAGTGATGTTAATTGAAAGAATATCTATTTAAAAACAGCAATATGTAAAAGTTTGTAAAAAGCAGTGGCGTGCTAAGTAATTTTCAAGGGGGAGAGTAAGACTTTATTTTCTCCCTTAGCCTCCTTTGAAGGGAGGAGGTGTTTAAGGTTAGGCATATACTATGTTTTAGATACTTAAAAATTTTTTTGAAACCATAAGTAAAAGTTAAATATTAAAAGAACACCTCTTTTCCTAAGTGAAGATTAAATTTGGAAGCATCCCCCACCCCTCATGCCCAAGTGAAGATGAAAAATTACAGCCCCCCCCCCCTCCATTGTATTACCCCCCTTGCTCAAGTGAAAATAAAAATTATAGGCCCTTTCCCCTGCTTTGCTCAAGTGAAAAAAAAAAAGGTCCCTTTCCTCTCCTTGCTCAAGTGAAGATGAAAATTGTAATAAATGCCCCATCCCCATCCTACTAAATTAAAATTGGAAGCGAAATCCCCTTTCCCACCTGCCTAATTTAAAATGAAAATTTGAAGCATGCACTCCCTCTGGCACAAATAAAGTTGAGCCTTACCCCTCTGACAACAGCGGCAAAGCGACGCGTATTAAGAACCCCTGCCCTCGCTGTGTGTGTCTCTCCAGAGCCAAGTACTGGTCCAGATGACGCTCGAGATCTCTCCACAGCATCACCCTGTGGTGTTAGGTCGCAACAGTATCAACCTGAAGCTCATCATGCAGCACACAGCCACACAGATCATGTTCCCCGACGCGGCCGACCCCAACATCCCCTTGCTCAAGAAGAGCAACGTCAACATCACCGGCAGCATCCACAACGTGTACCTCGCCAGAAAACAGCTGCTGGTAGGTACAGTCCAATTTACACAGGAAGGTAGAAAATTACCACCTCTTTCATACGTCTGGCGAGTCATGTGATCTTAAGCTGTCACTTATGATGGATATTATCAGTATTAGAGGTGTGCAAAGTTCGAAAATTAAAAATAAATAAATGTCTGATTCAATTTTGCTCTGAAAAAAAAAATAGTCTTCAATAATTATTGTGAAGCTTCGCCAATAAAATAAATAAACGAGAGCTAAAATAATATATTGATGGTAGATTAATCCTATGAGCTGTTGTATAACTAAATTTATTATGTTAAAACAAAATATTACAATTGATTGTTCCATAATATAAATTCGGAGTAATTTGAGTGCATAAAGTTATATATAAATAACCACAATATAATTTTAGTTGTAAAACAACCAACAAAGAATATTATAACTTGATTAATATTTCATAAATTCGATTAGAGTTTATTTCAAAATGAAAGGGGTTGACTTCGCACACCGTTATTCAAAACCTTTAAAGTTACAATAATTTAGTGGAATGTTATCAGATTATGCCGCAAAATATGTCTGTTCTAAAAGGCTTTGCCTATTGGGCTTTCTATACATTGCTTTTTATAGACAGCTTTAGGCTGTAATCTTTGTTTACCCTAATGATGGGTTACACCATTGCCCTATTTTATAAACTACATTCGCATCATTGGTCTTGGGATAAAGTGGTCGCCCCAGAACCTGATGTGTGTTGGTTCAAACCCAGCCGTGGTCGATGGATTTTTCTTGGGTGAAATCCGTAGCACAACCGCCATCGGTCCTATGTCAATTGTGGCGTGTAAAAAAGCCTGGAAGGTATATGAAAACACCTTTCCCGACAAAAAATAGTAGGCCCTTTCGCCATCGCTCGGATATTATCGTTTGCTGGTGACCTGGTGGTCTAGGGTTAACATGTCGGACTTCTGTACTAGGGTCCGGGGTTCAATCCTCAGTCACGACACAGATTTATCTGATTACCAAACCCTTCCTTCACCTCTGACAAGACGTGTATTAATCACAAATTGTGAATGTAGGGAATCCAGGCCTCCACCGTGGTTCGGATCCCACGATTAAACTGTAGGTCCTCCATTTCATCTTACAATCACCATACCATCACACATTAGCGTAAGTGCGTGTAACCCGCAACGGTAGCAAGTCGCCGTGATGATGTTAATAATAATAATAATTTGCTGATATATTAAATTGGTTAAGAAAGAGCATGTTAAATACCTTGAATAAATAAAAATAAATATAGGCCGCACCATAGTGTAACCATGAAAGTAAGTTTTTTCGCCACCTTTCAGAGCAAACAAAGGGTACTTGAATTATCCTTAAAAAATAAAATTTTGTTTGAATTATATGGAATAAAAAGTATAACTCAAATATATTTTGTAAAAATCGCAGCCAGATACTGGAATCAAATTGGGATGTTTAGTCTCACTAGGGTTGTCTTATGTCCAGGGGTCTTTGCCCTTGGTGCTGATGTACGAGTTACCGGAACACGCCATCCTAGACACGGAGCAGATTGCGCTGCTCATGCAGAAGTTAAATGTACTCATCAACGTTCGCCACAAGAGTCGCCAGAACACCATCTCTGTCACCATCAAGGGTATCGAGCGGTTTGCAGGTGAGCCTAAATTATGTGTACATATTTAAGTATCAATAGCCGAAGCTATTATTTATACTTTTTAGTGAGGATTACTCCATCTAGATATCATATTCTGAAAATTGAAAAATGACACCTGGTCCCTGGTTCGATTCCCGTGTCCAGGTGTCATTTTTCAATTTTCAGTGTACATAGGATGAATGAGATGGGGGCAGTAAGCTGATTATATTTATATAATTTATGTTGACGACTTTGTGAATTCCAAGCTATTTTGCGAATTGTGTCTCATCTTAATTTGATACTCTTGAACAATGTCACACTTAGACACCAATGTACGAAATAGAAAGAGAGGGAATAAAAACAGTAGTTCATCCTGAGAGGCCTCTTATTTATCTGCTAAATAACACTTACCCCCCTTCCTCTGATGTGTGTGTGTGTGTGTATATATATATAACACACACACACACACACACACTCTTTTCACTCTATTTGAGCCTGGACAGCAATTACTTGCATTTCAAAACTTTCTTTTTCTTGTTTCCTATTATTACATATATATTATTAAAAAAACTGTTTAAATCTAAATCATAGAGCTAATTCTATCTATTTCACCTCATTTACACCCTCGTTCAGGTCCATTCTATATCCATCTACGTCTAGGTCTTCCCACTGGTCTCTTCTCCATTGGGCTTACCAGTCAATACCTTAAACATAGTTCTAGATTCTTCCTTTCACAATAAAATATATATACACATATATAATTATATTGAGAAACTAATTTGTGAATTATTGTTGTAACAGGGAACATCTATGAGGCAAGGAGGCAGTTGATGTGCCTGGATGAGCCGAGGATTGTGGCTCAGATACCGGCAACATACCACATTCCAGACGCCCCTGCATACAGTCTCAACACTGGTAAGTTTCCATAGCACTTGTTGGCTTAAACTGGGGAAATTAACTGACATAAATTCTGACTACCAAAACCTTCCTTCACCTCTGACAAGACGTGTATTAATTCACAACTTGTGAATGTGGGGAATATCAGGCCTCCACCGTAGTTCGGATCCCACGTTAAACTGTAGGTCCTTCATTGCATCTCACAATCACCCTACCATTACACATAAGCGTATGTGTGTACAACCCGAACGGGTAATAAGACACGGTGCTAATAACAATAATAATAAAAAATAACTGGCGTAAAAAAAGCATGGTAAGAATATTATTTTTTTAAAAAATGACACTTGAACACTGGAAGTGGAACGTAAAACTTTGGCTTAGCATCCCAGTGCTATACCAGGCATAGTCACTTGTTCAGGGTCATTTTTCAATCGGTTTTAAGCACAGAACATTAGCTTTCTTCGATAGAGAGATAATGTTGAACTATTGAGGAGGCCCAACGACAAACATGGAATCAATAAAATAAGACCCGCTCCAGTGGCCGCATAAGCCTAAGGCGTCACACTCGCGATAGACGAGACTGCATATGACAGGGAGATCAGGGTTCGAATCTCGGTTGGGTGTAATCAGGGTAGTTAAAAAAAAAATGGTTTTCCACGGAAATGCGGGTATACGTCCTCTAAATTCAACCTTCCTCCAAGATGATTCAGTTCAAATCCCAAAATGGTTGAGGTAGTTATTTACTAGGGATGCTGTTCACGGACCTTATAAATCTTTGAGAGTATTAAAAATTTTAAATAAATAATAAAAAAAAAAAGTGAATGTATAGTTGGCATTTGTTTTGGAGCTCTAGTACTGCTTATCGGTATTTCAGACCAACAAAATTATAGAACAAACTTAACAATCATAGGCGTGCGCAGCAAAGGTGCCAAGGCACCCTCACTAAGAAAATAGCAAAAGTTGGAGGGATGGAAAAACAAAGTACCTAATTTTATTTTAGAAACTTCTTCGGTGGTTAATCCAGTGGTAGTGATGAATGTAAGCTTGAAATCTTGTCTCTAGGCCGGCCAGCGGTTGACATTGCTTTTTATATTTGTTTTTCAAAAAATAATATTGTAAAATAAAACATATTATTCTAACTTGTTATTAGTTTATTGTAATTGTTAAAAAAAAAAGTCTAACATATTCTTTGAAAGGGGATGTTGATCCTGCCCCCTTCGTCTCCCAACTGGCACCTACCACACCTACGCATGCTTATGTTAACAAGACCCCAGACCAGTTATTTAACACTTAACTGAATGTATGAATGTTATAAATTATAACCCCAAAAAAAAAGTTAAAATTTAGTTACTGTTTCTGTTTTCTTTACTGTTGATCGTTTTTTCAAATACTTCAGATTCGGGATTTGGAGGTAAAATGAGGAATCTAATTCGTAAGTTAATTCATTTGACATATATATAGTGTTTAGCTTGTATATTAGTGCAGCTGATTTGGGGTTTGTCGGGCTATAAAACCCACTTGTGTGTTAAAAACACCCAAAACTCAATTATTTTTTAGAAAACATTTATGAGATGTTTTATTTTAAACCTAATGTGTTCCCAGAGTGTGGAAGCCCTGGTATGAACAATTTCACCGGAGCGTCCGCCGGTTTCGGAGCCATGCCGAGGTTCCCCCTTCCGTCGGGGCTGTCCGGTTGGGGGTCTCACTTCTCCTCCACCTCACAGTCCCCCATGATGGGCAACCCGATGGCTCCTCTTCACATGTTGGCCCCCACGCACCCCTTACTGCTGAGCCTAGGGTTCCCAGCCGCCCCGGTGAGCGGAGCGGCCAGTAGCGGATACGGCAGCAAGCAGTCCCTCGACAAGTTCCCCAGCAGCCAATCGTTGGCCTCGGAGTGCAGGGAATATAACAGTGAGTAGCACCAACATGACACTTTGCGGTATGGTTATAATTATCCGAAGGAAGGGAGGAACAATGTTATCTGCCCTTTTATCAACCAGAGCTTAACAATAAATGAGCAACAAATCAAAAAGTTGTTTGAAATATTTTATTTCAATCATTTCATGTCTGGAGGTGGAGAGAGATAAAAACAGTAAAGTTATTTTAAAGGATTAAATAGCAAAGCTATAATATTTACTAGTTACGGCTATGGCCGCATCTAAACGTCATATGCTTTAAATTGAAAAATTACACCTGGACATGAGAACAGAACCCGGGACCTTTGGATTAGTACGTCAATGCTCTAATCACTGAACTATATACACCTTTGTAGCCGACGATTTCCACACGCCCATCACAGACTGCCTTAAAATATGAGTGAAGAATGGCCTTCGGGCACGGGATGAGTCCTGGGTAACTCGGTGATTAATTCCTGTGCCCAGGTGTAACTTTACAATTTAAAGAATAAAATTTATTTTATTTAATTCACCAAAACAGGAGTTAGGTAATGGCTTAATTTAACTGAAAGATTTTTTAAGTAGACCCAGATTAGTATGAAGAGCAGTTTGGAGGAATCCAAAGTTGTAAATCACCATTACTGCATCAGGGTGAGATTCAGAACTAGACTTTTCCAAAAGGGTCGTCTATATTGAGACAGACACCTTATGCCAGCGTTTTTGAAATTGTTCTTTGGGGATTCCTTTGACTAGGCCATAGCTATCTCGAGCTCTGTGACAGTTTTGGAATAGTCTTAATTTGTTTTTCACACATTAGTATTTAGGATTTTTTTTTTTTATTCTTCAAAACCTGCACAAAATACATTTGCCAAACGTGCATTCAGAACATGGGATATTTTCTGTTTGATTTATACTTGTAAAATTTAACTGTCGTTATTGAATGTTTAATAATATTAATGTAAACATTTTAATGAATGCTCCAAACTGCATTTATTCTGTTGCAAGAGATCCTTCGACCTAAAAAGTTAGGGAAACTCTTGCCTGGAGCATAAACGTCTACTAACAATAATTTTAATGTTGTTTAGTTTATTCGTCACTGAGCAGCAACACTAGTTCCATGTCTAGCCCCAACATCAGTCCCCGTGACGGAAGTGGCTCTCCCATCAGCAGCTTCCCTGCTGGCACTGAAACAGATTCCATGAGTGAGTACCAACAATTTTTGCAATTGGCAAAATAATTTTTTTTATGAGGGCTCAACCCATAAGCCAAAAGGAGGCGGAGGACCCCAGAAAATGTTTGAAAATTATATTCCTCTAGAATCTGTCTAGAGTTTGATTTAAGGCTATCACTCACTTTATATTGAATCTAAGAAGGGAATGAAAAAACCCTGCAGGGGGCGATGATCCTCTTTCCCCCAGCGGCTCCACCGCCATTAATGTGTTTTAACTAGAGATTTTCGAGTCCTTTTGAAGCCTTTTTTTTAAGTCAATATAAGGTAATGGTGTGTGATGCTTAAAAACTTTACCTTAGCTTCGAAATAAACTGAGGCGGGTTATTGACAGCTAAAATACTCAATTTATGTTCATTCATTGCCAACCTGAGCTGTTATAAACATTACAAATTAATATTAATATGGAAAAAATATTAAGTAATTGAGTTGAATGTTGTGATAGTAACTTGATTTATCAGCTCAGAATGAAATAATACAAACAATTGTGCAATTGTAGATTTTACAAGTAATTTTAGTATATAAAGTAATTTAAATAACCACGGTATATTTTTTTCAAGCGTAAATCAACTAAAAAAAAATATTTGAACCTCAATTCGACTTTGATTTCATATATTCGATTCGAGTTTGCTCCGAATTGAAAAAATGGATTTCACACACACCATTTATGTTGAATAAATATATTTTTAAATAATGTACTGTTGATCTATACTTATAAAATAACATGGACTGACTGACTGACTGACTGACTGACTGACTGACTGACTGACTGATTCATCAGCGCCGAGTGCAAACTATCAAGGCTACAAGCATGTAATTCGGACTGTATATTCATTTTGTTATGTAGGCACCCACTAAGAAAGGATTTTAGAAAATTCCACCCCAAAGGGGTCAAAATAGGGGATGATAATATGTATGATAATATGTATGAAAGTCCATCATTTTGAAAGTTACATAAACAAAATTTTGTATTTCGGTTATTGACGTAAAACAAATAAATACGTGTTTCAGGAATTTTGGAAATTTTATTTAATAAGGGATGAAAAAGGGGGTGAAAGTTTGTATCGGACTTGCATTATTTTTGATCTGAGGTCAAGTTATGGTCATCAACGTAACGTAATATTTTAAATTAATCTGTAAATACATATGTATATTTTCATATTTGTATATAATCAACTTCCACGCGAGCAAAGCCGCGGGCAACAGCTATCTAGTATTTTATAAATTCATAAATACTCGCACATAATGTTTCCACCAAACATTTATCAGGTAGAGAAGATAATGTAGTCCATTGCATTCTGTTCCCTCTCTGCATGTTCTTGGGAAGGTTTGCATTGAGTCGCTATTACTTCTGAGGTAGATAGTTGTAGCCAACCAATCGCAAGCTTGATTACCTAAATGATAATTATCTTTAGCATAATGCACGAGTTTAGTTTACATTCGTAAAGTATGTGTCAGATTAATTATGAACCTGTGTTCAAAAAAATTTGTATCATTTTCTAGATTATCTTTTGATAAAATTTGAGGCCATCAAAGTCTGGGCCTTGATAATATGTTAAAACGAAGAGACTCGAGAAATATGTTTTTTTTATGGAGGCTATGTGTGTGCGTATAGATATGAGCTTGCTGTCCAACCTGCTGGAACATGATGGAAACAACCGAGAGTCTTTGAATGGTGCGCATCCTCCTCTCACCTACGACCACAAGAAGCTATTGGCTGTCCAAGGTAAGCACGATAATATGTCGGGCAATACGTGACTAGCAGACTTACACCTGCGGTAGATGTGGGTTAAGGGTGTGGCCACAAGAGGGTGAGAGGTGGTGTTATAACCTCCATCTTTCCACCTCTAGGCCAATGTTGAAATTAAAGATGGAATGTGTAGATCCTCGAATCCTATGGTATTCGGGAGATTTGTGAAGTTATTAAAAAAATTTAAAAAAATGTATCTCTAATATAATTAACATGAAGAGGTTGACTTTAAATTAGAATTTTAAGAAATCAGTCAAATGAGTTATATACACTTATGTAGTTGGAAGAATAACGAAGTCACAAAAAAGGACGGCCTTAATTGAGTTGTGTGTTTGTTTAACATTTGTTGTGTTCTGGATTGTGAATGACGAAACGAATATTGAAA
Organism: Timema cristinae; assembly: GCA_039000515.1. Classification (NCBI taxonomy): domain Eukaryota; kingdom Metazoa; phylum Arthropoda; class Insecta; order Phasmatodea; family Timematidae; genus Timema; species Timema cristinae. The sequence goes on along the minus strand of JBCFYV010002255.1, from coordinate 7,319,070 downwards.
GGTGTTGTAATTAACTAGTAAACAAATAGAACATGTTCGCTGACAGTATAAAATGACTGCAAATGCACATAATGGGGAGATTGGGGTTCCATCTCGGTCGAGTGTATGGTTGATTTTTCCTAAATGGTTTTCCACTTTACCACCACGCAGATGTGGAATATTTACTCTAAATTCCTTTTTATTCATCACTAACACCTTAATCTATATATAGTTATTGAGTAAAATATAAAAAATCAAACACTTGCATGTGGAAAAATTGATAAATCTAATTTTATTAGTTAAAACAACTTTTTGTTTTATTAAAAAACAAACTTGTTGGAATCAAAGTACAATTAGAATTGGTTTGATTGAGATTTTTTTTTTTTCTCTTTTCCTTCCAAAAAAGTTCTGATACATGATTCCCCCTAATGAAGAGTTAAGGTTATTTGTTTTCCATCAACGCCAATACAACTGGATTTTCTTATAATAAACATTTTGAGGACCTTTTAACAAAACTTTTTTTAATGGTAGAAATTGACGATATTTTACTAGATGATTATTATTATTATTATTATTTTACAGGTATTGATAATATCTATAAAAAGAGATGGCTTCAACTCATATCACTTTACAAATAAATACAAGTAGATCTAGCAACTTATAGAAAGTAGCTGTCAGATAAAAGGCCCTTTTATCAAAATTGGGTTATATATGACCGCTCCCTGATGACATGAGTATGTATTGGTTATACTTCTGGGTTTGATTCCTGTGCCCAAGGTCATTTTTTTCAACTTATATGAAAACATGATTTCTGCACAAGTATAGATCTGAATTCTAAATTATATTTTAGAGACGTGTCAAATCCACAATTTTACAAATCAGATCTGAATTTTGTAAAAAAAATAAAATAAATAATGAACATCATCTAAAATAGAAATATAAACAAATAATAGAAAATAGTGGTAGTAGGTATACTTAATTCCTTCTTTCTTTTCGTGTATTAAATTATGTTAAATTTCGGTAAAATGTATTTAATATAACATTAACATATTTAGTTTTGTTAACACCCGCCTCGGTGGCGTAGTTGGCTAACGCGCTTGTCGTGTTGAGCTCGACTGCTGAGGACGGGGAGATCGAGGTTCGAATCTCGGTCGGGTGAACTGAGGGGGGGGGGGTTTCCACTCTCCCTCCACGCAAATGCGGGTTCACTTCCTCTAATTCAACCTTCCCAATTCCTAATCCATTAGCGTAATTAGTACTTAAAGCGTATAACCTGAACAGGTAGTAAAATGCGGTGCTAAATATTATTATTACTATTATTAGTTTTGTTAAATTAATGGTCTGGAGTCTGTGAAAGTTTGTCCTATGATTAAGTTAAGATTGAATTGGAATTTCCTTAAGAGCTTTGTTACATCTTGGAGCAGAGCTATTAAATAAACTAAAATGAAATATTTTTCAAACTCAATATTATCTCAAATCCTCTAATATCCTTTGAGTACTAAAGGGTTCAAGGATACCACCCCTAGTATACCGTGTTGTTATTCCGCAGCCATGCAAAGGAAACCAGTCTGCGGTGAGGTGAGGGTGCCAACTTCTTCTTGGGCCGGATACGGTTTCAGCCATTCGAGTCCCACGCCTCTACAACGCAACCAGAGCCGCATGTTCGACAACATGGCAAATGTAAGAGATAACCTTCTCATATCCTCATAATACTTAGAGAAAAAGTAATGTTTATTTGAAAATTTAACTTTAAATCTAAAACACTTGCATTGGTGGTAGTTTGTTTTAAGGCAGTGGTATCCAACCTAAGATATTTTAAGGGCAGGGTCAACTTTAGGGGTGTGCAAAACAGTGTAACCACATGGGGCCCCATGCTTGCTTAGGCGTCAAAGGGCAAAAACAAGTTGGAGAGGGAAATTTTTATTTGTGTGCTCGTATAGTAAGTAGGCTCCCTCCCTGCATAGTTGATTTAGAAAATATTCTAAGTGTAAAAATCAATAAAAACATAATCATGTGATTTGATTTATTGAATGAGTGAAATAAGTTCTCCGTTTTAATCCCACCAATTTGCATTTTGTCTGTGCATGGTGGATATGTCTCATGATAACAGTTGAACGCATTAACTGATTTAATTCGAACTTGTCACATTTGTTCTTTGTACCTTTATACGGATACAGTTCATCGGGGAAGAAAATCAAATGAAGGGTTAAAAATAAATCAACCCTTACATGTATAAAAAAACATTACCAGCATTATTACATATATTAACCCTACAGGGCTATTACCTGATATGGGATACCCTATACACTTGAAACTACTGTAATAACATGAAATGAAAACTTAATTTTTAACAATAGATTTTTTGAGGGGGACGATGCAAATAATTAGGGGACCTGTAAACGAAGGCTTCTTAATATATATACATGTATATACGTGTGTGTATATATATATATATATATATAATCCCATGAGTGTGTATGTATCCTGTGGATGTTGTGAAGGCAGAAACAAATACAATTAATTAAAAAAAAAGAGGTGGACACAAGAATTGTAACCAGTTCCTGTGGTTTTGCGTGCAAATTATCTACCATTGAGCTATCCTGTTAATCTCACGACCACAATAAGATTCATTTACACAACTACTAATACATAATAGAGTTAGTTGTGCCTTAGATATGAGATGATCATGATGGCTCAGTGGTTAGAAAAACCACCTGTGTAGAGGTTGCCATCTTTCATTTAATTGAAATCAACTATTATCGACGGAAGAATTAATTTTCCACTTCATGCCAACATTCAAGGTCCCACCTGACGACCCATGGACCGATGCGCAGTCTAATGTTCCGAGCTTTCTGGTGACAGACTACGGAAACAACGGCCCGTTATTGACAGCTAGCGACTACCTGGACTCGACCCCCACCTCTACACTACACAGAATCTCTGCTGCCAAGCCTAACAACATTGCAGTCTATCTGGCCTCTCTCGGACTCGATAAGTATACACGTGTGTGGCATTTTCTTGAAACAGAATGTAATTTATTACTGTAACAAGGACATTGTTTGAATGTAAAGTCGCAATATTGGTCGTGGGACCCCTAAGGCAAGCTTGTTGGCCGAATTATTGCCTTTATCAATAAAAAGGGGAAATACGCTTTGGTGGCCACATGATCTCAGGTGTCACTATCGCAATTGACTAGACTACCGACGATAGGTAGATATGGTTCAAATCATGGTAGGGTGTACAGAAGGGTTTTTACAAATTGGTTTTCCACCCTCCCTCCATGCATATGCAGGTACACTTCTTGTAGATTCAACCTTACTCATCCTTAACCCATAAACGTTGGTAATACATGTGTGTATAACCTGAACAGGTAGTAAGAGGTGGTGATTAAAAAAAAAGGAGGGCGAGTCAATATAAAAAATAAATTTGTTTCAGAGTATGTGTGTGTGCGCGCGCGCACCTTTTTTTACTAAAAAAGCCAGAATAAAAAACAATGTCACTTTTTTCTTTCCTTAGGTGGCATTTTTTTTATTCACTTTCACTTAATTAGTTTCCATTACTTATCCATTTGGCCGCACTGTTACATCTACTAATCTTGATTTCTGTGGTGGTTTTTCCTAAACAGTTTCCCATGCTACCTTTGCGCAAATGCAGGTACACTAACTCTGAAAATCCAGATCCAATTCAGCACAATGAATGCACGCATATTGGTTGAATGGGTACGCGATCAAAATAAGGGCCACAAATATTTTATTTTGAGTCGATTTCCTTAATACCGTTGTCTTAGTTTAAATTTTTAATGTCTGATGTTGTGTTCACCTTGTTTATTGTTACAGACTTGTTCAATTCCAATGACATAGATCTGGAAATGTTTCCCAGTCTTACAGAGAATGACCTGCGCGAGATTGGAGTGAATGCTTTGGGAGCGCGCCGTAGGATGCTAGTGGCAATTGCAGGTGAATTAAGTTTTTAGTATATTAAATGAAGATTTATATTTAGGATTTGAGCGAAAATGGTTTATACCCATGCCAAATAATTACTGGGCATTATTTTGTTTTACTAGGAATATAAATAAATAACATAACCAAAAAAAGGTTTCCTTGTAGGTGACGTCTTTTTAACAAGCCCCCAACTCCCTGCCTCCCCACACTATTACATTTCATTCACACTTTTTTTTGTCTCTATGCATATTTCTCTTTGAAATTAAATTAAATTAAATCCATCATTATGTAGTTTAACCTTAATAAACATGTCAGAATTGCAGTGAATAGTACACAAATAAAATAAAATAAAAATCACTAACGTATACTAACAAAACTTTCTTTAAATTTGAAAATAGGCTAATATGCGTTTTTCACATTCCTTCTGGATACAGTGAGATCTAGGTCAGGAGATTGGACGCCAGCCATTGCCTCTTTGTCCAGTGGCAGCAGTGCCAAGTGTGAACTGTGTTCTTTATCTCATTGTAACAGCCATATTGTGTCGGTTCCCTTTTATATGTTTCTATCAATCTTTCCTATACCTTCTTCCAAATATAACCAAATGTATCTCACTATATAGTATCGACAAATGTCAATCCTGGTCAGTCAATTTTTATACTCTTTAGAATAGTTTCAGATGTGATTAAGATGAGTTGGAAGGGGACAAGAAATATGATGTATTTTACTGGTTTTTATAGCAAAAACGATATTCGAACAAAATAATTAAAATATTGTTCTAGTAGAAACATTGTTGAACATTTATCATGAACACGGCATTAGATGACATAATCATCATTAACTGTTTCCAGCCTGCTGCCAGGTCTGTTTAGTAAAATGCCCCCATCTCCGGCTGTACTTCTACCATTCTTCCTCCTGCACTCTCTTCCAATCTCCTCCTCTCACTTGCACAGTTGGTGCCATCTGTTTCTCCCATGCAGTCTATTCCCTACATACTTCATATCCATTTATCTTCTTGGAATCCTCTACTCTTCCATTCTTATTATGTGGCCATACCATACTATATCATTCTAGCTGCCTCTAATATCTCATATAACCCGCCTCGGTGGCGTAGTTGGCTAACGCGCTAGTCGTGTTGAGCTCGACTGATGAGGACGGGGAGATCGAGGTTTGAATCTCGGTCGGGTGAACTGAGGGTGGTTTTCCACTCTCCCTCCACGCAAATGCGGGTTCACTTCCTCTAATTCAAACTTCCCAATTCCTAATCCATTAGCGTAATTAGTACTTAAAGCGTATAACCCGAGCGGGTAGTAAGACGCGGTGCTAAATTTTAAAAAAAAAATTTAGTATCTCATATACCCCTGCACCCCAACTCTAAATCTTCATTCCTAATCCTATCTCTTCTGGTGACAGCTGGCATGTTCCTCAAAAACTTCATTCCACTTTCATTGTTTCTCTTACATCCAAAGTCCAAGTTTTCACTGCATACGTTTAGATGATAAACTTTTTAAATGGAGGGAAAAAGCTGTCATTAAATACCAGGACACCCTTGACAGATATTCATTAACTTTGTTTCTACTGTAGATATTTTATTTATTTTGGCCAGAAAAATTATTTACGGTAAGAAAACTGCAAAAACCATGCCCTTAACTCATATTCCTTACCTTAAATGTGGCCTTTTGTCAGAATATTTTATCCATGATGTACCGTTTCAGAGTTAAAGAAACAGCAGTATATGTTCAGTGGTAGTGCTGCCCCTGGTGCTGAACGCAACAAACAACACTTGACACCTGGAAGCGGACATGATTAGCAAGTATTGTAAACACATCTAGATTACATTTTACAGACCAGAGCAACTATTATCAACCACACTTTTAGTCCTAGTGGACTGCTCTTGCTAAATAGAAGTCGCTTAGGTGTAATGAGGTTAAGTTGTCATACTGAAAAATCAATGAAGTCGATGGAATTAAAAAAAAAAGAGTTTGGAATCATAATTATATATATTTATACTTTAAAATCAATTTAAAAAACGATTGCAAACTTAATATTTTTTGATTAAGACATTTAAAACGGTGAATTTCACACAACTAAGGGTTTTTTTGTACTAAAAAATAAAACTTGTCTTCACGGTTTTAATTTTTTGATGATTGATTCATCAAGAAATGTATAGATTTTATTGTAATGTGAATCAAAAGATATTAAACGGACAATCGTGCCAAAGGTCGGATCGATAGTATTCATTAAGCATGTGGTTTTTTTTTTGTCTCTGTTGAAAGTTTACCTAAGAGTTGTAAGAAATATATTTCTATCGGTCCGATCAGATAGAACGTAACGCTACACAGCTTTGAGAGGACATTCAGACTAAAGCTGTTGCAGCTCACGACATTGTTTTACATTAACCAATAGATAATAGGCTTTAATCTGTTGAGACTGATTACCAATTAAAAAAACCTCTCTACATACTAGTAAGTGTTATGAAACTTTTTTTTAAATACTGCTTATTTATATATAATCAAAAGATTAAAGCTGTGTAGCCGATCAACAAACGATTAAATAATGTTGTTGGTTTGACTTTGAGGTTAGTTTGTGCTGTGTACAAATAACTGCATATTTTCTCATAGACCAACAACCAGAACCAAGACTATTATGTCGAGGATTATAATAGTATTTGTTTATGTTTGTATTATTTTACTATAGCACATGGTGGCAGATTCATTTTTTTAATATAACTCTTGTTTTATTTGGATCTAGGACTACTATATAGTCATATCTTTTCTCAGAAAATATTTTATGATTGAAATGATTGTTTGTTTAGTTTTAAAATAGTTTCAATGATAACTCTTTATTGCTATGTTATAGTGTATGATTACATTGAAGAATATGAATTTTCCTGTAGTTTGACCAAAATTGATACATTTTAATGAAAATTTTGGATTTTTTGATACGATAGAATAAACAGGTTATTAGAGCAGAGAATAATTTCACACTACAAAATTTGTAGAAACTATCAAAATTATATATAATACTAAAGTTCTTGAACTTGTAATTAAAAAATTAGAGAGAATTTAAATTAGCCATGAATAAATTTTCTAATAATTTAAAGTGATTAACTATAAGCAGATATACATAGTGAATTGTGAAATTTTCTTGAAGGGTAATCATATTTTAATAATTTTTCTGAGTATTCATTTTTAATCTACAAATATTTGATTTTTTTCTTTCTATTTGGTAAATGCTCTTTTATAAAAGGTTTTCATGCTACAAACTTTAATAATGAACTATAAAATTGAGAACAGTATTTTTTTATCTAAAACACTGTTATGAATATTTTTTTAAAAAATTAATAGCATATTAGCATAGATGATGAAAAATAGTTTTGAAATAATTATTGGAGGAAAACTGACTTTAAATTATGTTTATAACAGAACAAATAATTTCATCAACCTTTGTATCTTTGGATAAAAATGTGTGGCAGTAAACACATATATTCGATACATTTTGAGGCATTTTTATGTAAATATTTAACTCAAAAAAACAAACATATGACCATAATTTTACATGACAGTTTTCTAATCTTTAAGGAATCAAATATTTATGATTTTAAAGTAAGTTTATATGTATCTCATCTTAATTTTTTTTGTGTGTGTGTGAAAATAATATATTTTGTGAATTGTTTATTGAAAGTAAGAGAAATTGACTTTATAACTTGTGTATATTTATAAATGATATTAATTGTACTATGCAAAATAATATATAATCCATTACATAAGATTTGTCAAATTTATAGACTGCTTTAGTGCCAAAGTTGATAAATTAAGATTTGTTAGAATAAGTAAGTTGTATTAGCTAAATTTAATGTTAGACGTTTGACTTTGAAAATGGATAGCTCTGTTACAGATACTAATGGCCGTTTTTTGTGCTTACCGTTAAACAATATTGATATAGATAGTATGTTAACTCTGGTTGAAGAAATTAAAAACATTCAGGGTGATAATGTATGTTAAACCTGAGCCACAGACAAATATACACCAAATTCTCAGCCTCACTGAAATTTCGCTGCACTCCTTGAGCCAGGTTGAGTCCATAAACACTGGAGCTAGTGTCAGTGCTCGGCGATAAAAACATTTCATAATGTGCAGTTGTTAAACGACTCCCTTTTAACATTTTCATCATAAAGGGACCATTTTCATAGTATTGTTCAGTCTGTTTTAATCTCTTTGTTAGATAGAATGGTGTGAAGCGGGGGTTGGGTCAATATCTGAACCTAGCTTTGTGGAAGCTGGTTGTCTCTAAAGATATTTGTTTCTTTCTCTCTAGTGTAACCATGTTTAAAATGAGATATTTTTTTTTAAAAAAAGGCCCCTTGATGGTAACCAGCGATGCCAGTGTTGAAGGACTCTTGCTCTCCCAGCTATTTTAACCAAGAGGCTGTTGTTCTTTGACCTGGGGTGATTATAATTTTTCAACTGGCGTTTTGTGATATTTTAGAAATGCCAAAAATATTTTTTTTAATGTGTATAAATCAACTGTGCATGTTTTAAAGTACTATACAAGATATTTAGTTTTCAATCTATAGACTAAGTTCCATTTAATGTTTTTGGCCCTAAGCTCAATGTCTGTAAGGTGCGTAGTAATTTGTAAGAGAATAACAAATTGTTGTTTTAGAGGTCCTGGTCCATAAGTTCTTGGTACTTACCATTCTGTAGATGGTAGATCAACTTTAATTTGCTAAGGAATACCAATCGCAGCAAAATAATTATGCGAGCGCACATCAAAATGGAAGCACCAATGGTAGCTAAAATTATCGATTGTTTTGGAAACAAATATAAAATGAAATTATAGTTTTATGCACAAAACCATTACAGTAATTTTTTTCTGAAAAATTTAAAATCCCTGGGCAGTGCAGCTTCTCGGAAACAGTTTTGAGAAATGCCAAGTTCTCTTAAATAGTAGTGTTGCTTTGGTAGGTTAAACCTCCTATCAGTACTCTATATAATCTCTGCTTCACAGATCACATCTGCTTGCGCCTTGCACTAGACCACCAGTTCTTAATCTGTTCTTGTGTCAAGGATCCCTTTAGAAAATCTGACATAAGGCCACGGACCCACCCTCGCCATTTAAATACACTTACACAAAATAGAACAAATTATTTCATTCACTTTTTATGATGAAATTGACAACTTCCTGAATACAAACCACTTCATTGGCCATATGGTCCAAGGCGCTACTCTCGCAGTAGACTTAGTTTAAAAATAGTTAATTGTTTTATCAATTCTTATTTGTGTTACGTTTAAATTTGTGAAACTACCAACTGTAGAAAAAAGTAAAAAACATAAATGATTAATCAATGAGTGAAGTGTTTTAGAATTTAATAATAATTACAGTCACCCTACATAAGACAAATGTTTCCAAGTATGACATACGGTACTTTTAATCAATAATTGATTATAGTTAATATTAAGGCCTTATTTTTGTGAGACTTTACTGATCATGCGAGTTTGCAAATAACATATTTATATGGATGTGTGGAGATCGAATGTTTATCATGCGTGAATTTTTGTATGGATATATTTTACATTTACAAGCAAATAAGGATCACAGTCTTTGTTTACATCAAAACAGGGGTTCCAAGACCATTTTTTCAATTCGAAGCAAACTTTAATCGATTATATGCCGAATCAAAGTTGGAATACTTTTTTTTTTTGTTTTTAATGGTCTTGTGCTTGGAAAAAAAAAATACTGTGATTATTGATGTATTATAAGGATGAGCCCTTGGATCCTTAAGGACATTCGAGTATTAGAGAAAATTTTGAACTCAAAATTCAAATCGTTAAAAAAAAGTTTCTCTTTAAGAATCAACTATAATTATAGGATGAACTTCACAATCAGGCCCCAGACCATTAATTTAACACTTAACATTGTCTTATAAGCATTCATTTAACATTTAGTAACTACTTTTCAATCTTGGTGGTCTTAGGGTAAATTGCTTTGCCTCAGGACACCGATGTTTGTGGGTTCAAACCTAGCTGGGGTCGACTGATTTTTATTGATCAATAAAATCCATAGAACAAACTCCTGTGGAGAAGTAAAGTAGTCGGTCCTATGTCAATTGTGGTATGTTAAATAATCCTGGGAGATAGGTTCATAGAAATTCTCTTGTGCTGATATAATAAGTCATTTCAGAAAGTGCACGTTAAATTCCTCATATGAATTTTAAAAAAGTAAAGAAATGTACTACTTGTATTTTCTATTTTTTTTACCTCCATTAGTTTCCAGCTTGTAGCTAGGCCTATCGTAGCTTCATATACTTTCAAATCTATCTTAAGACTAGGACAGACATAATATTTAGTTCCCGGCCGTAAATTTATATATGTGAAAGGGTAAACCCAAACTTACATCAATGATGAATTTTTGTTCATGCCGGAATCGAACCCGGTACCTTAGCTCAGTAGGCAGACAAGCTCCGACTGAGCCAAGGTGTCGAGACTATTTTCTATTATTGTATTATATATCATCTTATTTTCATAAATTTTTCCAAGATTCGAAATCGGGGTTCAAAGATAGATTGGCGATTAGGATTTGTAAAATAGTGGATTACACCCAACACTAATAATGTATAAAAATAATTAGAACGGCACTAATTGACCATAAATAGATTATTTTAGCTATCAATATTTTTACTGGCAGAGTTTTTTTATTTTCGAGGCCAGATTTTTTTTTTCTAATCAAAGTCAAAGCTGATATTTGTTTCAAAGTGGATGTTCTACACCCAATAATCATAAACATAGATATGCCTAGTTAAAAAACAATGGTTAGTTCCTAGTATTATATAATATAGTGATGGCTGTGCAGTGGAATTGTTTTTTTTTGTCCATAATATTGATTGTAACAAAATATTTTATTGTGTATGTGTAGATGTTTATTTGTCTCTGGCAGAATTTTAACTATGTGTTACGTTGTCATAAAATTAACATTAGGGCGTTCAAGCTTAGTGTAGGGAACTTTCCCATATTTTATCCAACTGTTTTGGAGAATCTTATAAAATTTAATTCAATCAACGATCTGTTGCAAAAAATTGTTTATGCCGATCTAACTGAGGGTGTTTATAACACGAATATTTCTTTTATGTGTGATTTACATTATATTTTCTTCATTGTTGGTACAAAAATGGACGTCAAGAATGTAAAATATTTTCAAAAGAAATGTAAAACCTTAGAAGTTTGTCTGTCACCAAAGTGATTAATTACAAAAACACACTTATGCATAAGTGTTAAGTCTGTGTTATTTAAGAGGATAATCTGTTCTTACTGGACAGTTACTTTTTTAATGTTTTGTATGTCCAGGTTAATCTTCTAGTTTTCACTTTTATATTTTATAAAATCCTAGCACGTGTTCTATTATATAAATGGTTGATAAAATCGCTTTGACGAATTGTTAACGTTACATCATACATTTTTATCAAGTAACTTTAAATGTGACGTGTATTAATAACTGTATTTGAGAAGGTATATAGACAATCATTTAGTTAAATAATTTAATAACATTATTAATTTATCAATTTTAATAAATTTTGAAGTTTGGACAGTAATTATAACATTAAGGTGTTATCCCAAAGTGCAGAAAGGATAGTTCGGAAACCTTGATTCTAAACTTAGTTGAATTCAATCTGCCTTAGTTGTGGCAAAGAAGCAGGGAGAATATTAAGTTTTTTTTGGAGTTAAAAGCAGTGTATATAAAGGAAAATTAATGTAGATAGTTACCATTTGTAAAATTATGTTTATTAATCTGCCTAAAGTAGCAACTCTCAAATATTTTAATCAGTCTGAAAAAAAAAATATTAGATGAAAATAAGAATTAACGTGTTGAAGCGCCAATCGATGGCAAAAGTCCAAATAATCAACCTTCCACCCCAAAGTCCCACTAATTTATTCAATCAATGATACGTATTATGTTTTACATCACTTTAATTATAAGTGTTTTATAAATATAAGTTATGCCACCGAGAGACATTGCCATAAAACAAACTAGGTTTACAAATAAGAAAGCGCCGTCGATTTGATGAGTGCAGCTCTAATTCGTCAAAGTAAGCACCAGTGTATAGGTCTAGTTGTTAACTCGTTTATGGATTTAACATCTGTGGTTGGATCAAAGTAACCATACAAGAAAATCAATCTTTAAACCATTTTATCATTCCAGGAAGTTAATACAATAAAGCTGTAGCGATTGGTAAGTGTTTAGAATCGTGCTCTGATACATGTTGATTTTATGACTCGTGTCTCATAGTTTACAAGACATTCTATTATAAGTAAAGTTTTACTGATTACACCCAGTTACCTTTTGTTGCGACAGTTTTCTGTGGCTTTTAATCAAGATTTTTAATGCTTGTATTCTGTTCAGATCAATCTTTATAATTTAATAATCAAGCAATATTGTGCTAGTCTTATATTAAATCAATATGTAACCTGTAAAAAAAAAAAAAAATCTCAATATTCAATAAAGATAATTCACTGAAATTCTTTAACTGGGAACCAATTCCCCTCCCCCACCCCCCCTCAGAGATGTCAATAATATGAAAATTTTAGTCATTGTTTTGTTACTCTGTTATGTGTTTTTATGACTGTTACCACAAATTGTAAAGATGATTAAATTAGTGTCATAATGGAGTTAAAAAGATGACTTTACTTAAATCTTTGATGGAAAACTTACAACAATATACCAAGTAAGTTTTGTGGGTGTTGAGCGAGTTCTTTACTGCCCATTCGAGACAAGCTTACAATAAAAAATATTGAAAGAATAGGAGGGTTTGTATTAATTTCGTGAGAATATGGTAAACCACTAGTGGAAATAACCATTATCAGTCCTGTGTCAGGATTGAATGAACACCTTCTTGATTTGTTGGTAGTAAATATCCCTAAAATACAGGTCTGATTATTCCCTTGACTGATGAATTTTAAAATAAACTGGCACGACATATTACGATACTTCAAGTACATCTGTGTAAGTTTGCCTCGATGGGTTACACTATGGTGCAGCTTTTTAAGATGAAGCCATAATGATATTGGTCAAGGTAAGACTAATATCTTTTGTGTGTTGATGTTTGTTTGGTTCTGAAATCAGTAAAAGTTCAAAATTGACAAATTATGTATTTAATTAGCCCTTTGCCAAATTAGTAAAACACATGGATATATTAAACCAATCATAAGATTAATTAATACCCTGGAATCTAACACAACCAAAGTATTTTAAATAATTGTTTTATATCGCTGTGTGAATGATTTACTAAACCTGAGACATATAATAAACTTCGTTAAATTTTAAAATTTAATGTGAATAAAATTCATCAACCGTTTCCATCTGGTGGCAGTTAGTTTAGTTCCATCTTCCACCATTATTCTCCTGTCACTTGCACATTTTTTGTTATTTACTCCTTCCATCTCATTTTCGGACTCCCTTACCTTGCGATCTATTTCCTACACACTTCATATCCATCATTATCTCATTCATCCTCATTACATATCCCATACCATGTGAAGGTATATATAACTATATGTGTTAATAATGTATTAAATTTCTCTTGCTAATTTTTTTATGACAATGTAGCAGTAAAATGGTACTTTTAAATTACTTTTTTTCTATAAATATATTGACATTGTAATATATATTTTTAGGATAACTACATTAATGAAAAATTTAACTTATGTCATTAATATTTATTTTCTCAATGAGCATGACCTATTTATATTATAGACTTTTTATTTGTGTATGTGTGCAAAATTTATTTAACACTGGTCAAATGCTTATTAGCATGATTATATATAAAATACTGCTCGGATAAACTAGTTTAGAGCATTACTAAATTCTAGCTAATTAGGACCAGAATTTTGATTCGTTAAGAACACCTAACAATATATCACTTGGCTTAAAACCCAAATATTTCGGTTGTTTCGTGGTGTTATACAGGGTGTTCCTCTTGCTCTGTCTCCCCCCCACCCCCTTTTTTTAGAGTTTTTATAACTTTCAAACTAATGGACGGAAATGGTGTGAGAGAATAACTAAGGGGCTAAGATCTAGTGAAACATCCTGTATAACACATACAGGATGTACTGTAACATGTGGGACCCACTTCACTCTTAGAATGGAGACACAGGAAGAAGGGAGAAATTCCATATAAACATGTCCCATTTGACTGTTTATACTAGGGTAGTGTAGAGCTGCTTATATTATAGGAAGTTTAATTAAAATTAAAAACATCAACTTGGAAATGGGTATCAAACCAAGTACCTTCGACTCTGTGAGGCCAGTACTCTGCCACTGAGCCATTGTGGTTCGTCTCGTATCCAGGGCCATCTTTCACTAGTTGGAGTATTGGATGTGGTAGTTCATTGGCATGCAAAGTCAAAGGTCCCGGGTTCAATGCCCGTGTTTAGGTTGATATTTTCACTTAAATGAATTTGATTTAGTTATCAGGTCTGATACTATGGGTAGCATAATGTATTAGTGGGTGAACCACATTAACTACAAAATGCTCAAAATGGTCACCTTTGGCCTGAAATCAAGCGATGCAATTTATTTTTGAAATAATGCAACATTCTACGACATGACAACTGCAGGCTTTCGGTGGCCATTTTGAGCCTTTTTTTATAATGATGAGCATCTCAAAAACTAGGTCAAATGGAATAAATGGTTTTTTCCCTGTTCTTCTGTATCCTGTCAACTACTGAAGTAGGTCCTAGACGTTATGGTACACCCTGTATATGCTATGAACTGTACACTTCGTTAAGCTTATAAGATAGCATGCTTACCTTTAATAGTTCTACTACGGCACAGTTTAAAAGATAGAACAATGGTGTTGGTTGTCGAGGTAGGACTGCTACCTTTCAGGTTAAGTTAATAACTCAAATAAATGATGCTCAATTGTACAATTTTATATTTATTGTTTGATATGAATCTTGTTAACATTAATCAGGTTATCTTACATTTAGTTTTTAAGTCATGTGTATGAATCACTTGTCTAATAATGTATATTAAATATAAGAATTAAAAAAAAAAAAAATACACACGAAAGTTAACTTTTCCCAAACCCACAAGTTTTTATTTACCTGGCTTTAATGTTGTCAGAAACTTAATGACTTTTTTTTATTTTAATGAGGTAAAATGTAATTAAGAATTTCTTCCAGATGACTTTAACACTGTTTCTAGAAACTAGTGCTAAATCTTTACTTTAAAATTCAACTTCCTCAAACTATGTCCTTAGATAAGTGAAGCTAATAAATAGCCCAATTAGGTATCTAAAAGTGTCCTAATAAAAAACACGTGTGAGATAATATCCAGAAAGATGAGTTATAATTAAATAAACTTTCTGTTGAAAAAAAAAAAATTGTGAAAATAAATATTAGGCGTATGCAGAGTCCAATTTTTTTTTCATTTGAAGAGAAGAATGATGGAATATATATAATATTCTCGAAGCCAAATCGAAGTTTGACTATTTATCATTAATTTTAGTCTTGAAAAAATATTTTGTTTCTTTGTATAGTTTAATGCACTAAAATTACTTGGAAAATGTGTTATTGCACAATTGTTTGTAATATTTAATTTTATTTAGATAAAGATATCACAGCTTAACATTCAATGACTTAGTTTCATATGAATATTAATTTGTAACTTATATAAAGGCTCAGAATGGAAAGAATTGAACAAAAGACATAGCATAGCAGTAAACATTTTTATTGGTGACTTGTTTAAGCCAAAATTTATTTTAAAAGTAAAGTTAAAGCTGATATTTGTTTTGAAGCTAAGTTGAAGTTTAAAAGCTTCGCGCACCCCTAATTATTGAAAACATATTTCACATTTTAAAATCCACACTCTTGTAAATTGGTGGACCCAGGTCATGACTAAAATTTAGTTTAGTCTTCCTGCGTATACACAAAGTGTAGGAGCAAACCCCCTCGCCAAATATAGGGTGTTACTTTTTTTTTAAAGTAATACATTCGGTTTATACACATGTGTACTTATTGCGCCAGGAATAAAGGTTGACTTTAATGGCAGTGTGTTCAAATTTGTGTAGGGGGAGAAAGGAAAACCAATCTCGGTACATCCGATCAAGATATGAACCCCTATATCCTCTTAATCTGTAATCGTGTTTATTGAGAGTGTGACACCTTAGACCATGTGGCTAGCAGTTAAACGGAAGACAAAGTTGTGAAAGATGAACAGGGTGTGTTTTAAATGAAAGCATAGTTTGAATCTGCATTAATATAATAATGTCCTTTGTTAAGGATCCAAGAACGTAATCTGTTCAAAGTTAGGTATACAAGGATTTAAATTGGAAACCTTGCGGAGTGTGAATGGTGGAGGGATAGCGAAAGTTGGAGGCATTTTACTAAACTGACCCGGCCCAACGACGGGAAACGTTGATTATAATGGCATTTAAGAATATGAAACAATTAGCTCTTTTTTAGAGGTGTGTGAGTCTAGCATAAAAGAATCTATAATCACACAAATTTGAATTTTTAAATAAATTAAAAATAATTGTCCAATTTTTTTTTTAACTAGACAAAATTAAATGATAAATAACTATTTTCTATGAAATTACATATTTTAATTGAAACACAATTAGAAATTTCAAGAAAGAGAATTAAAATTCCGAATACTATTTTCCAACCCCTGAACTTAAGCATCACACCTGCAATAGACTGGACTGCTGATGATTGTGATATCAGGGTTTGAATCCTATTCATTTCCTGCCCCCCCTTCCCACAAATGATGGTAACATTTCTCTAAATTCAACTTTTTTTTTAAACACATTGTGTACCTAATTAGTACAACCCTTACAAGTATTATAATACTTTGACCAACAAATAAATTCAGGAAGTAAAACAAGGTTAGATCGTTGGCCGTTGATTACTACCTAACCGAGTGTTCGTTGCAGCAACTTTAACAAGCCCCTGTCACCCGCCTCGGTGGCGTAGTTGGCTAACGCGCTAGTCGTGTTGAGCTCAACTGCTGAGGTCGAGGTTCGAATCTCGGTCGGGTGAACTGTTTTCCCCCCCCCCTTCCTAAATGGTTTTCCATTCTCCCTCCACACAAATGCGGGTTCACTTCCTCTAATCCAACCTTCCCAATTCATAATCCATTTGCGTAATTAAAGCGTGTAACCCGAACGGGTAGTAAGACGCGGTGCTAATATTAACAAGCCCCTGTCAAAATAAAATCTTTTAAGAGAATCCTGGCACGCAATAGCAATTTCTTGCCTTGGAATATACATTTGGTTACCAGTTAAGGTACAGCCTGAAGGAGGTTAGAATAGCTGGCAACACCCTCCAATAAAACCTTTGTTAAACTCTGAAACAAATTTTACTTAAAAGCTTTTACGACATTTAATTAAGAAAATTAACTCGGTGCCAACCCTGCTTATTTTGTTGTGCCCTTACGGTTGTATTCTGGCTGACTGTGAAAGTAAATGCAGGTAGACTGACTTTTTTTTTTGCACTTAGCATTATATAACTATTTATTAAATAAACTCTACAACTAAAGATTTATTGTAAACAAAATCAGAATTTAAAAAAGTGTCATACTATTGATACTTAAAAGTTTCTAAAATTCAGATTTGTAAAGTGAATGAAAATTGATTTAAAGAATAATTGTAATTGATTTTAGAGTTGGGTTGATTAAAACAATTTTGTAAGAAATCTTGTTTGACAAAACCTAGTGTAGGTCTAGGTTTAAGCATGTAGACCATAAGCCCGAAAGTTCAATGACTTGTATATGTTTTTATCAAATACAAATTATCTCATATTTCAACATGTGAGATGCTAGACAATTGTTTTTAGAATATTTTTTTATATGTGAAATTATTAGAATGGATATATTATTATATATGACTAATGTAGATTAAATAATAGGAAATAAGTAGCACATTTAAAAATAATCCAAACAGAGAATGTCCCTATTTGTTTAAGGGTCTAATTTAAAAGTGTAATTTACTATGTAAATATGATTTATAACCTGTAAATTCCATTCTTTTGGGGATTATTTTTTTGTAAAATGTGACCTAATAAATTGTGTTTTTTCCAAAACAGTGAAATGACTTTTTTCATTCTAATGACACCTGTTCGTCTATAAAATTATTACCTTGAAAAAAAAAAAAAAAACTTCGTTAATTTTGGGTGTTCAGATACTTGATTATTTAGTAGATAAAACATATTTCTAAAGTGACAGTTGTAAAGTTAAAAACACACTATTTGATAACAGCATCAAAAACAATTTTATTACTTTTTTTATATACATAGTAATAAAGCCTTTAAAAAAAAAAGTTCAACAAATACAATATTATCACAATTTAAAGATACTAAAAAGAAAGTGTTATTTAACTAAAACATATTAATACTCATCATATCCTAATTATTTAGGGTAAAAACACACTAATCTTTAAGAATCGTTAGAAAAAAATGAGTTTTTTTTTAAAAAATTTTGATTTGAATTTTCTTTGAACATTCTGTTTATAAATGGTTTGGCCCTAAAATAGATACATTTAATGTTCTGGGGTTTGGTTGTTCAGTTTCTATTGTATGATTATGTTCGGGATGAAACAAATTACCATTCAAAATATAGAAGACAAATTTATTTTTCCGGAATCTTGAATCTGATACTATCTCTAATATACTAACGAGTTAAAGGATTAGCTCCGAATTATATAAAATGATGAATGATGATCAGGAACATTTAACAATAAAATAAAATATTTCAATTGTCATATATGTACTGAAACATTTAGCATATTCTCATCTTAACAAAACTACAAAGACTAGAATTTATTGAATTATCAATGATTAATAATAAAAATTTTCTTTTCTTGACAAAAAAAACAACATGTTATTCAATAACTACAGAATCAAAGTCTTAAAGTTTTTTTTTAAAATCAAGAAACAAGCAACATAAGTATCTAAGGGACCATGCCCCACCTCTAGCCATGCTGCCGATGAAGGGAAGTGATGTAACCCAAAAATTACATAATCATGTGTTTTATTTGTGAACTTTGAAGGCTACAGTTTTCTGATGTGTAGGCCCTTCTATCCTCATTTGTATGTTTGTAGTAAATTATTAATAATTTTCATAATCGTATAAGTGTAGCAACAATTACAGAATTATCCGCCTCGGTGGCGTAGTTAGCAAACACGCTGGTCGTGTTGAGCTTAGACTGCTGAGGACTGAGCGATCGAGCTTCGAATCTCGTCGAGTGAACTGGGGGTGGTTTTCCCTAAATGGTTCTTCACTCTCCTTCCACGCAAATGCGGGTTCACTTACTCTAAATTCAACCTTTCTCATCCCTACCACATTAGCGTTATTAGTTATATGGATAGTATGGTGCAAAGCTAAAAAAAAAAAAATCAATTTAAATACTTTATTTTGAAGTATTTAAAATACAAAGGATACGTTTTAAAAAAAACTAGTATTTGTCTTTTATTTGTTTTTAAAATTTAGCTTTGAATGAACTTCACAACAAAAAAACAATTCTTACACACCCCTTAAAAAGTTTGGACTTTTTATGTCAACATAATTTTTTTTTAAATAGTCAATTATTTTTAAGAAGTTTTATAAAAAAAATTAAATAACTATATATATAAATTTATATTTAAACTTCATTAAGATTGAAACACATATATATGTGCAATGTACACGTGTGTAATAAAAAGGTACATACAGTACATATCCAAATTACTACAGACGACACAGCCGATGTCAGAGTCGGTACGGTACGTGCCAACTCAACTGAAGAAATACACGGAATTGAGCACATTGGTAATATCAAGGTCTCCTTTCGATGGGACCTTCGTCAGTATCTGGTTGAGTTTCCGTTTTGTCATGTCCACCATAGAGCCATCGTTTGTCAATTCGCTGAAAACAAGAGCGCACGATAGCTGGGATTTTGTTTACTTGTTAAAACATACATAATGACAATTCACACTGTAAACATTGTAAAATGTAATAGGAAAGGATATCTGAAAATTTAAATAACTTATTTTGTGCACTTGAGTGAACCGAAATAGTGAAGATTTATTTTAGTCGTTATGTTTTCGGTTAAGGTTTAGCAATGAGAAAGCCCAATGGTTAATCGATATTTAATATAAGGATGTAAAATTTGATTCCTCGATACCTTCAATTATTACTGGTATCAATAAAATCAAAAATCAATCTTTATATCATATTTTTGATACATGAGTCTTCTCTTTCAAATCACGATACATTTTTATAGATGAGGCACAGTAGGTGATTGATACTAGTGAAATTGATCCAAAAAAAAGTGATATAATAATTTAATGACCAATGAGTGAAGAAAGTCAATTTATAGAAAGAGGGAAAAATGTGGGAAGAATTCAATGCAGGAATTTGAAATTTTCTGCCTTTCTCTTATCTTCTCTAGTAAAAAATAAAAAAGTCACACAGACATTGAAACACATTTTTTATATTCCTAAATTATTGCTTTTATCAAAAAAAAAGAGAGAAAGAGAAAAAAACCATTAACATAATCCATTTAGAATTAGAAAAAACAATGGTAAGCAGGTGTTGGATTAAAATATAATTTCTCACAATGCTACAGAAAAAGATGTAGAAATTTTATAAAAGGTAGTTTTAAAATTAAATCTTTCTGTTAATAAAAGTCAAGCACCAAGTGGACAGCTACACTGCTAATGGAATGGACAGGGAATCTTGGAGAGGAAGAAGGAATGTAGGCATTCGATGATGATGATGATTATTATAATACAATTTGTTGCGCGATTCTTACCTGTCCGAGTAGCTGTATTTTTGAACCATGAATCGAGACAGATCTTCAAGAATAGGTTGAGAATGAAGGGCTACAAACTGTTCTCTACATATCTAAGGGATGAAAAACGTGAAAATTAAATGTTAACAACATAAAAAAGGTCAAGAAGTTGAAACAGTTTAGGAGTGTGCAAAACTTCCAAAACTTCAATTTGACTTCATCAATTTTATTGAGAAGCTTTGCCAATAAAAATATTGACAGCTAAAATACTCAATTTATGGTAGATTATTGCCATTCTGAAAGTTATTTTATAAATTACAAATTATTATTCATGTGAAGAAGACTGAAGTAGATAAATAGGATGTTATGATAATAACTGGATTTATCAGAGAAGAATGAAATACTACAAACAAATGTGCAATAAGCCAATAACTTTTTTTTTTTAAATTATTTTAATGTATCATGTTATTTAAATAGCAACAATATAATTTTTTTCAAACAAAAAAAAAACTAAAAATATATTCATACTTCTATTCAGCTTCGAGGATATTTCATTCATTCGATTTGAGTTCGCTTCAAATTGAAAAAATGGACTTGCACACTCCTATTATTTTACTTCAAGAATCTTTATTTGGTAGATAAATCATTATTCAACTAGTTTACCAGTAGCCTCACAGTGTATTTCACCTTATTTAATCTTAAATCCACTGAATTGTGGGCATTGGTTATCCCCAGACACCTTCATTTGAAGCTATTGCCTTGGGCTGACTGTAGCTACCGGCCCCAATATTATATATCCATTAAAAAACAGTATTTTGCTTCCATCCCTGCCCCCATGAAAAATAAGTTGGAACAACACCGAGCTGATCAATTCCAATGAATTTAACGAGCAAATGATTTATTTAGTATGGATTCTAAAATCAATATATTTGCATTGACCATTCATACTTTCCTAAATTTTTCAAAATAAACTTTCTATCAAAAACTATCAGAAGCTTGCTGTTCATAGGTAAAACAGATGTTACAGATTCATTATTATTTAAAATTATGTTTTTATTTTAAACTATAAGGCTGCCATCTTGAACAAAATAATAGTTACTACTCAGGGTCACTGCAAGGGGGGTAGGACGATAAGGGAGAGCAGATTGCAACGGATAATTTTCAAAAAATTTTTAAAATACGTCCTATAAACATTAAAAATAAAATTGTATACTGTGTTGTGTTATAAAACATCAGTGGAGTTATATCGGTAAAAGCAACTGTCGTAATCCAATGGCACCTGTTACAACATGACTTGAAATATGAGATGATGTGAAGGGGGGGGTGCCCTTCTTTCAAGACTGCCCCTGGGGGCTGACTTCATTGTGAACACTTATTGTTTTTTAAAGTTGTTACCGTGTATTGTTATATAAAGCTAAAATAAACCAAATGATGAGCATCAAAGATTGGCAAAATAGTTGACTAACCCTTTTAATGCCACGAGCCGATATGATCGGCTTTCCAGATTTGCGTTAGTTCTGACGTTTACCAGATATAGAGGGTAGGAGTATATTATATCAGAAACAATTAAAGCATTATATATACGAAGATAAAAATAAAAGAACAATCAGAAAATCCACTTCATATATATAAAAGTTTGCTGTATTATTTTTAACAAAAATAATGAAATTTCCGTGGCACTCGTCATACACGAATCTATGACAGGTGTGGCACTGAAAGGTTTAAATTAATGTATATTTCAATCACCCTGTTCATAACATCAACGGTGCTTGGATGTGTCCAGAAGCAGTCGTGGACAGAGACAAAAGTGATGCCTCTTCGCTCACAAAACAGCGATGTCAGCATCATATGACTCGAGTCCAAGGAATGAATGTAGTTGGGCGGGAAGGCGTTCTTTTGTTTCATCACGTTTGGCCGCCTGCAAAAAGGAGTGTTCTTATTGGTTGAAAATTGTTAGAAAAGATTACACATCGATGGAAGTATAGGGAACGAAGGTAGGAGCAAATAAACTTAACTAGGGGTGGACAGAATCCTGAATCATCGGGTAAAGGTCGATAATTTATCCATTCACCTAAGTTGGGCAGGGTTGGGTATTTTCCGTAAGTATAGGGCGGGAAACAAAGTGCACTCTGTGTCCTAGCAGGTACTTCTGACATACCACTTTTAATCTCTTCTGTATCGGCCTCGTGGTATAGTGGTCAGAACACCTGATTGGCGACTTAGAGGTCACGGATTCGATTCCCTGCTGGTACCTTGGGTATTTTTCACGAAAGGGGAATTATTTCAATGGTTATTAGGGTTGGTTAGTTAGGTTTAAGAATTTCCACTGATTTCACACCCTCATACTCATTATCACCATCATCTCATCTCTCATCTCATCGGAACATAGAAAGAGCCTCCACGGAAAGCATTTACTATTAGTACGTTTGGGCGTCCCCTGGCAACGGTAGATTAGTACTGGCTAGTCTTTCTGCAAAATAAACTACAGAATGATGTAACCCAGTCATGCTATTAATATCTTTTTTTTGTAGAGTTCTTTTCTTTATTCAGTAGCAAGTTTAGGTGTTGGGGTATTTTTAACAAATTAGATTTAGTTATATTTGGAAGAAGGGATAGGAAAGGTGGATAGACACATTTAAAGGAACAAACACAATATGGTGTTTACAAAGAAAAGAAAACAGTTCACACTTTGCATTGCTGCCAATGTACTTAGAGATAACGGCTGCCTCTTGAAGAAAATTAATTGTTACCGGCCAATCCCCCGAACTAGTTTTCCTTACATTGAAACTCATCAGGAGAGGTTGTGAAACATGCAGCGCAACTTCCTAAAAGAGGAAAGGGAGATCGGTAAAGAATGAAAAGACACTTGGATAGGAACATGTGAAAGGAATAAATAACATAAAAAAACAAACAAATAAAATGAGAGAGATTTATTAAAACAAAAAAAGATAAAAAGCCCACACTTAGAAAGAGGTATAAAATACTATATACATCCCCCCTCCACCTCCAACCCTCCCGAGAGATTAAACAGAATGTTATATAGAAAATATGATCAAGTAACTCACTCGAACATGTCCATGTTATAATGTTCCTGAAGTTTCTTGGCCTGTAACTGAGGTGCTACCAGCTTGTTTAAGCGGTTATATGGCTGCACCACGGGGAATCCCAAAGGAGTGACCCATTCGACATTCTGCCCGCAAATTTGTGAGATGAGACGAGCACACTCTGTGAACCAATCCTAACAACATAACAAATACAATTTTAGAGAAGGGTCCTTTGTATTTCGAATCCTTAGTCTAAACTAACCCAGGAACGGTCGAGGGGGGGAGCGCAGCGCTCACTTTCATTTTATTTCACCAACTATTTTAGCCAGAGATTAGCTATCGACATGTGCTGTTATCAAGCTGTCAATCAAAATGTTACACGTGGGTTTATATCACTGATAGAGGATAACTCCACCTTCAGTGTGCGTTACGCTAATAAACATTTAAGACTCTGTTTAAAATGAGCACAGCACTCACCCTAGATTGTTCATGTGTTGAATATTAGTACCCAGCGTCGCACAAGATAACCACACAATACATTGCGTGGCTACCCTGGGCAAACACTTTTATTTCCGTCAACCAGATAGAAAATAAAATATTTTCATTTTATTTCTCTTCGCCCAGTTCTTAGTAAATTTGTATTTCTAATAAAAAAAATTCAAATTTCAGATTTGAGGCACACACATTCGAGTACATGGGCCCTTTTTAATTACAATTAAAATGTCAGCCCTTTGTGTGTGGTCAGTATCGTTCAACGATCAAGACAAACAAACTCTTTGTTTTGTTAATATAGATTAAGAACGCAAACCTGTATCTCTTTCGTTGATGTGAACATTTCTTGGAGACTTTCAAAGGTCTTCAACACGAGGTAAGTCGAAGCTGGCCACACAAACTCCTTAGGAAAGTCTTCAATATCTATGACAAAAAGAAGGATATGCATATGAGTTGATAAGGAACTACAACATTGTATATTTGTGCTAAGTACTTTTTTTTTTCAATTAAAAGTGAACAAAAATTTTTTTTATGGATCCGAATGTTCGTTTTACTTCCCAATACCAAATATTGAATCTGAATTTGAATCTTGGAAAAATTATGAACCTTGTAATGACACTGATTTTTCCATCCTTATTAGTATTTAAAATCAGATTTTAAAGTTAATATTTTAATTTTTTTTTATTTTCAGTTATTTTAAATTAAATTAATCTTTTCTAAACGACAGCCATGTTTCTATTTTTATTTCTTTTAGCTGCAGGTGTTCAAATCATGGTTTATTTCCGGGTTATATTTTTTAGTATTTAAGAGAAGGTGCATAGTTAAGCCATGCTTATTTTTAGATATAGCGTATAACCCAAACGGGTAGTAAGACCCGGTGCTAAATATTATATTATTATTATTAGTTTTCACGCTCAGAAAAAATAACCCCATCGGTTGATGGAAAGAAATCAAGTATTGACCTGGGTTTGAGCGTACAAAACTACGGGGAATACAGACCCAAGCCTTGAAAGACGGCATAGTTTTGTACTCATCTTCCCCGCTGAATCTTCATGTGAGACAGACATGTTTTGTACTATCGTGATAAAATGTACCTTATCAGCATGTTCGAGTGTTAAATGGTGTAACAAACAATATGTATTTATTTAAATAAATTGCAACAACTGAACAAGTATCTTTCTTAAAGTAATATCCTATCAATGCAGTTCAATGACATAACTAAAATACAACCGACGAGAGCTTTCCAGATGACACTCATGTAAGACAAGAAATGAGGATGGAGAATGGGTCGTAACAAAAGGAGCCCAACCCATGGTCTGTTACGCCTCATAGGAAAGAGAAATACAACAAAATAATAGAAAGTAGAAATGGTAACTAAATGTTAACAATCTTTCTTTTAAGTTCCTCATTATAACATTCATGCATTTGCTTGAGTGTTAAATTTCTAGTCTGGGGTTTGGTCATTAAGATTACTATAACTATAACTGGTTCTGAACCACCAATTAACAGTATAAAAGCTCTAAAATAAATATATGTTTTTTTTATTCGAGTTTCGAGTCCTATCCAACACCTTAGCTCAGACGTAGCATGTCTGTCTACTGAGCTAAGGGTCCCGGGTTCCTGGCATGCCCAAATAATGTATAATTGGTGAGATGTGGTTTTAACATTTCACAGTGATGAATTAATGGCCGGGGGATTGGATGTTGTGTCTGTCCTAGTCTTAAGTTAGATTATAAGACGTATGAAACTACGAAGGCCTAGCAAGCCGGTAGTGGGAAATATGTGGTTTGAATAAAAAATGGACCACAGGAAGGTTGAATTGAAGAAGGTAATAGCCTGGTCAAACATATTATATTGCAAAAATAATTTTTGATAAAGGAATATAAATTTCAATATGAAGCAAAGTCGAATAGAATAACGAGGTATTCATGAAGCCGAAATGAAATTCTGAAATTAAAAAATGTTTGCAAAAAATGATTAATTTTAGTCTTAAAATTATAAATTAAGTAACTATCACAAAATGTATTTCAAATTTCAAAGTGAAATCAAAATGAACAAATATTTCAAATTTCAAAGTGAAGTCAAAGTTATTGAAACTTTTCACATCTCTACTGAGCGTACACAAACCTTTAAGTTGTTTAGCTATTTGCAATCTCGCACCGAATCGCGTGACTCCATACACAGTTGTCATCACCGTCTGTTTGATGACCTTCCTGCGGACAAACCCTTCCAACACCTTGGCCAACTCCGATCCTTCCAAGGCATCCTTTTCCCTTTCACGCTCCACCTAAACCCATCGACAAGCGGAAACATACGATGGGATTATTTTTTAAATATACTCGTGATACTAATTGAACAGTTATTTATGATTCAATTTTATAAAAGAGACTAGGAAGGTGGATGCTGTGGGAATGAAGTTTTTGAGGAAGATGGTACATGTCACTAGGAGAAATAGAAGTAAATACTTATTGCACTTTTTAAAAGATGGATGGATTATGTAGCTAGTCGTGTTGAGCTTGACTGCCAAGGACATCGAGGTTTGAATCTCAGTTGAGTGAACTGGGGGTGGTTTTTCCTAAATGGTTTTCCATTCTCACCCGCCTCGGTGGCTTAGTTGGCTAACGCGCTTGTCATGTTGAGCTCGACTGCCGAGGACGAGGAGATCGAGGTTCGAATCTCAATTGGGTGAACTGGGGGTGGTTTTTCCTAAATGGTTTTCCACTCTCCCTCCACGCAAAAGCGGGTTCACTTCCTCTAAATTCAACCTTCCCCATCCCTAAGCCATTAGCGTAATTAGTACTTAAGCATATAACCCGAACGGGTAGTAAGACGCGGTGCAAAATAAAATAAAATAAAAACTAAAATAATGATTCAAACCTACCAATGCAGCAACACGACTGTACACATCCTGCGGCTTGACGGCGGGCGTGAGGTTTACGCTCTCCGCCCCTACAGAGTCCCTACCCAGCGCTGCATAGTGCTGCAGGCCATTACACGAGCCGTCTTGGTGCACGGGGAAGTGGCAGACGTAAGCCTCTGGATCTCCCGACCTCATCGCTCGAGCTATCTCCATGCAGACAGCAAGCGTCTGCCACGGACACTCGGACTTCGCCCACCACATATCCCCCTGGGAGAGGGGTAAAAACAGTAAATACAACCACTGTGGATTTCTTTTTTATTTTAAGTTGCAAAGGAATTGTGACAAATTTTACTTACAGCTTTAAAATTAATTCGACAGTTGATTAAATCTTTAGTGGTTAAATTTAGAAAGAAAATGTATGATTACACCTTATTGATACAAACTAATTGGGAGTGAAGCTTTTCCGGATTAGAGAAAATTTGGAATAAGCATGAGAATAGAGAAGGGTCTATAGAGAAACTGTGTATTTTCACACATTTTAAATTACAGTTGAATTAATTTTATAAAATTTACATTCATTTGACAGATGTGTAACATGTATTTTAGTTTTACATGCATCGATGCATAGAAATATTGATGTGTATGTAAATATGTGTTTGTGTTTTTACTTTTATTTGTGTTCTACTATTTTCCTAATATCTATCATTTTATTTATTACCAATTGTTTTTGCTCAATGCACTTTATTTCATACATAACATTTACAATATTGTAACAAGATTAGTGGTTGACCATATGGAGCGCTACACCTGCAACTCATTAATGTAGTTCCTCTTCATCCTTGTCTAACAGATAGCTGGGCGAACCTGACTGACAGAGACTTAAAGCGGGGCAGGGGGAAGTTTTGTGCACATGAAAGCGTCTGGGTTCACTTTCTTTACTACCCTTCTCACTCGTACGTCAAGAGATGCCCTCCATGTTCCCCTCCCCTCCTCCCCACCCACTCCCCCGTATTCAGTTTCCTGCAGTTCATCTCATTCTCCACACGTCAACTATCCCCCCTCTTGCCCTTTTTCAACGCAACCAGTTTTAAATCTCAACTTTGAGAAATAAGAAATAGCTAAAGAAGCCGAAACATCGAAAGAGACCGCATGAGCAGGCCCTAACATACAACAAGAAAAACCACTAGAAAGTTCTCAACAAATTTCAGATTAAAAAGTATAACTAAAATATATATATATAAAATATTTTTAAAATCTCAATTACCACCCTTAAGAATCCGAGGATTCGAAGGACCAAAACCTTAGTTTGTTATTCTTAGGACAGGTTGGCATACCGTCAGGGGCCTGTCAGCTGAATCTAGTATGTCTGACATTAGTTCCTGCGCGTACTGAAGCCTCTCAGACACAGAGTTCTTTTTCTTCAGACCGGTGAGGTTGACCAGATGGATCTGAAAATTTATGTTTTATACACTTTTAGTAGAGCAAGAAAATTTGAATCCTAGAGTATTCAAAAGATTCAAGATTCCTTAGACTATCAAAAGTTTTTCTCAAATATAATTTTAAAAGACTGACTTCAAACAATTTTTTTTTTAAAGAAATTGGTAAAAGTAATTAAATAGACTTATGTAGTTGGGAGGAGGGTAACAGAAAAAGGGGCAGAATTTAATAATATAATTGATTTCAGTGCTGCCAATTTAGCAACTTTGTCGCTAGACCTAGCACCTTTTACGGTTCTGAAACGACCAATTTTCATTTTTAGCGCCTAGTGACTAACCTAGTGAGTGGCGATTTCCTTAATTTTCTGGTCAAGTTCATTTTCATTATTTCAAGTTTTAATGCTGTAGAAGAGCTCTAAGCTATTTATCTATCACTACAAATCACAATGACATTGTTTTGGATCCGGAGATCACCTAAGTCCACTGATATATTAAATTCAGTTCAGATTAATGTATGCATTTTTGATTTGGCGACAAATCTGATAACTTTATTTTTTCGTTTAGCGGCAAGCTAGCGACTTTCTGGTACTAATCTAGCTACAACACTTGTATGGTTGTTGGCAACACTGATTGATTTACTAAAAAATATTCTTTGTTGTTTAAGACATAATAAACATGGCAAACAAAATATAATTTGTCAGTGCCATCAAGCCTTCAAAAACTTTTTTTTTAATTAAATTTTAAATATTTTCACGTTAACTTAAAATGGTCATTTTTAAAGATATGCGATTCTAAAGAAAATTTAAGGAGGAGGTCGTTGTTGCAGTCACCAGGAAGTATGTGCTACGTCGAGTTTTTGTCACAAACTCCTCTCTCCATTTTCATATAAAACAGGGCCATCGCGACACACCGCCACTAATGGACCGCTGCTTGTTCTGAGAAGGGTTCTAAACCCACTGCTCGTGCTAGGTGTGTAAGACCACACACCAAACATAGCCCTTTTAAGTCTAAAACACGACAGCCAAACTCACCTCAGCAGTGAGATTAACTGCCTCCTCGGCTGCCTAGTCAGCCGATTCATGACCTGAGAGACCAATGTGACCAGGAAACCAGTCGAAGGATGTTTATGGATTCGACCTTTAATTTTTAGTGTTATTGACCAACCGGTTCTGACCAAGTTTAAAGAGGTGAATATCTTTTGAATGTATAAAAAAAAGTTTAATGTTGACGGAGGATTAATTATTGAATAAGTTTAGGTAGGCTATTAAATATTATTCATATAAAAATGTTATTATTTAATATGTCGTCCTCAAATTATAAATTACGTTACTATTATGAAATGTAACTTATTTATTTTAGATTTTTGTCATGTGAACATTAATTTGTGTTGGATGTAAATAACAGCACAAAATATAGAAAATTGAATAAAAATTTATTGGTGAAGCTTCGTACTTGGCAAAACCGAAATTTTACTTTATAATAATATAATAATTAAAGTCGAAGCTGAGGGATATTCGAAGCCCAGTTAAAGTTGACTAAGTTGCACACACACTTTGTCCGATTTGCTTACGGCCAAATCCCACTTCTTATCAACACTACATTCTAAATAACTTTAGTTACGATTGTTTGGAAAGGAAACAAAAGTAAGGGAGATAAATAAGGGTGTGAAATACCTTGAGCCAATCCAGTCCTTTAGGTCCTAGAGGCTCGCCCGAAAAAAGCATATAATAGCCCGGGCCATGTCCGAGCCCAGGTGGTTCAGATGGGGAGGACAGGGGTACACCCGCCCTCTGAAGTCCATGTTGTGAGGCAGCCAAAATACGCGCTTGCGGAACTGAAAATACCAAACGATCATGTGAAAGGGAGGTTGTTACTAATCTGTCAGGAAAGTGGAGGTCATGAGGATGAAGTCTGTGAGGAGCATGTTAGCTGTCAGGAGGAGTAACAGGATTAGGAATGAAGTTGTCCGGGAAAGAGCTTACAGGGAGTACATGAGATAGTAGAGGAAGCAAAACTGATATGGTCATGTGATGAGGATGTTGGAGTACATGAGATAGTAGAGGAAGCAAGGGTGATATGATATGGACACACAATGAGAATGGAAAAGAAAAGAATCCAAAGGAGAACGATGGAATTGGAAGTTTGGAGGAAAAAGACTACAAGGGACAGCAAGAAAACAATGGGCGCAGCAGATAACATGGTAGAGAAGAAGAATGGGGGAAAACAGAGGAAGGTGGAGGCATTTTACTAAACAAAAAATATCTAAAAAATTAGCAAACATGTTTTGTTATATAACATCCTAAGAACATTACTGAAATTACATGTTATAAGGTTTTGGAATTTTTGTAACTAACACATTTGTATTAGCAAAGACACATTTTTTTTTGTTTATTTGCTAAATATTGAAATTCAAATTTTTTTTAATGAACACATAATTTTAAATGTTCCTATATAGCAAAATCACACACACACACACACACACACACACACACACACGCTATCTCCTGCCCACAAATACACACAGATAACTCACGTGATTAGCCAAAGACAGCCTGTAGAGTGTATCACACCAAAGACTGTACATTTCCGCCTTTTGACGTCTAAGTGCCATGCGTTGTTTGTACGCCTCAAATCTCTCCATCTTGCTCATCTCGGGGTTGACCGCACCTGGAGGGGGGCAGGCAGAAGGAGGCTCAGGTATGTCCAACCTCTGGGAACCACCAGAATTGAACACCTCGGTGATAACATCAAGGAGCTGGAAAAAAACAAAAATAATTTTGTGTTAATGACATTTTATAGGTGTCAAGTTTTTTATTCTTGAATGTTATTCCTCAACTTTTACCACATGTACACATTCTACAATTATTAATAATAATAATAATAATAATAATAATAATAATAATAATAATAATAATAATGATAATAATAATAATAATAATAATATTTAGCACCGTGTCTTACTACCCGTTCGGGTTATACGCTTTAAGTACTAATTACGCTAATGAATTAGGAATTGGGAAGGTTGAAATAGAGGAAGTGAGCCCGCATTTGCGTGGAGGGAGAGTGGGAAAACATTTAGGAAAAACCACCCCCAGTTCACCCGACCGAGATTCGAACCTTGATCTCCCCGTCCTCAGCAGTCGGGCTCAACATGACTAGCGCGTTAGCCAACTACGCCACCGAGGCGGGTTCTTACAATTAACAAATGTTTTATATTTATGTAATCTTAATTATCAACTGTTTCCAGCCCATGGCCAGGTCAGTTATGTAAAATGTCTCCATCTTCATCTGGCCTTCCACCATTCTTCTCCTCTCACTTGCACACTTTCTGTTATCTGCTCCTCCCAGCTCTTTCTTGGCCTCCTTTGCGGTCTTTTTCCTACCTACTTAAATCTCCATCATTCTCTTTGGTATTTATTTACCAAATCAAATAACAAAATTTTGAATTTATATCAAATAATATAAATCAAATAGTTGGTTATATTAAATTTTTTATTTTTTGAAATTATTTTTATTAGTTAATTTCTTTTGACAAATTGTGTTTTATACTTAATTATTTGAAGAGTGCAAAAAATACTACTAAACATTATCTAGGTTTATTAAATCCCCTTAAATGTTATCTAGGTTTAATACCCTTTAAATGATCTCTCTAGGTTTGACACTGCTTAAAGGTGTTTGTTTAACACACCCCTTATACTCTACTCCCGGTACAGCTCGCCAACAACAGACACGCTACTCCCTTGGCCTTGGCTAACTACTTCCCCCCCCCACCCTTCCTCACATTTCCACACCCCAAAAGATAGAAGAATATATATCTGTCCTTCTCTAAGCCCTTCAAGCTCTTTACATGACCCCTACATTTTTTTAAATCATACCTCTTGGACACAGTTTAATTTATTTGAACATATATAGTGTGAGTATTAACTAAAACAATCTAATAAAATTATTGCATTGTGCAGTATTGTATGCAGGATATGACAATGAATAAATATTGTACACAGCTTTCGGTACGGATTGCAAGAATACAAAACTGATTTTAAACATGAACAGTAGACCTTATGTACTGTATAATGTGCACAGACAACTACCGGAACATAGTCCCCCACCACCCGCCTCCCTCATTGATGGCTCAGAAGGGGTGGGAGATACGACCTTGAAGTAAAATAGTCATTACTGTTTTTTTTAAACATCCATTACTGTTTCCAGACTGTGATCTGGGTCAGTTGTTTCTAAATTCAAGCCATATATTTACCACTACCCGCTTGCTATGCTTGGCGTAGCTTCATATGTTATTCCCATATCCTGTTATGCAGGTGTAGAAAGTACTAACAGGTTCATTAATGGTCCAAGGTACAGCCCCGAGCTGATTCAACGAGTCGAGGGAAGGGTACAATTCCTTTTCAGGTGTTTCCTTTAATCGATGCCACTGTTGTACAGCTTGAAAGGGAAGTCTGCAAAAAAAACAACCAAAACATGAAATTGTAAAGGTTATTTGGACTAGAGCATTAGGCCAAATCGTGTTAAAATTAGTAAGGGTAGCCAGCACACTTACCTTAGCGACACGGGAGTAGAAAGTGTTTGGATAAAACAATAAAAAAACACATTTTTTAGAGAAAAACTTCCACTGTCAGACAGTTTCAAGTCAAAGAGAGTAGATTGATGTTCTTGGTTGGACTGAAAGGTTGACTGTCAACATCTGACAAAGGCAAGGATATAAGTTTTTCCTGAGAAGCTTTAAATATAAAACCCATAAATTTGTTGACCATGACCTCGAGTATTTATTTTAAGCTCCGGCTCAAAAATCTAAATAGGAGCCCGAGTATCTATTTTATGCTCGGGTCGAAAATCCAAGTAGGAGCTCGAGTATTTATTTTAAGCTTGACTTGAAAATCTGAGTATTCGATCGAGCTCGACATCTTTAGTTAAATAAATAGTAAAAAAATAGTATTTCTGACCGGATAAGATTTGCCCTTGCAAGCAGGTAGCCTCCACTATTCACGGAGCTCCACGGCAGAGGTGGGGTCAACATGGGGACATTAGTGACATCGAATATAAGCTCCTCCTGGGCTGCCCCGCGGAACAACCGCGCCAGCACGGGGTGCGGCTTCACCTCCTCCTTCAGCATGTGGCCTTGGTGTCGGAACAAAGTGTAGAAGGCGGGGAGGAGATGTCTAAGACATAAGAAAACAGGGTCTACCTTTAGATTTACTCTAAATGGGGTAAAATCTATTATTTTATGAATGTTCATTTTATTTATGAATTTCTAATATTGATTTTGAATTTGAATCTTTTAAGAAGAATTAATTTTTTTTAGCACTTTTCTTACTACCTATTCTGGTTATTGGCGTATATACTAATTACACTAATGAGTTAAGGATGAATAAGGTTGAATTTAGTGGAAGTTTACTCATATTTGCATGGAGGAAGAGTGGGAAACCATTTAGAAAATAAACCTTTAATGTCCCAACAGAGATTTTAGCTCTGATCTTCCTGTAATCGGCAGTCCAGTCTATTGACATCTTTTTTCTTTGTCAGTAGATTCTTCCTCCATTTTTTCTCTTTTACTAGATAGGCTTTCTTCATTAAATTTACACTTGCTAGATTTTTGTTCCTTTTCTTTTATTTTTATCAATTTCAAATGAGTGTTGTTAAGTTTTTCCTATAATTATTATGGTTGTGCTGAACTACCAATAAGCACTATCGGAGCTCTAAAACAAATTCCAATCCCAAGTTTTGACAAAAAAATAAAATTAGGTTTATTTTTACCTTGGATCTGATATTTTGTGGAATCCTTTAGTCTCAAATATCCTTAAAAATTCGAAGGTTTGAGGGTTCAAGGTACTCACAGAAAACTTTATTTTGTATACAAACCTCTCAAATTCCGGAATTCTAAAAGAATGAGAGAGTATACTAACTGCGTCTTGCCGTTGGTTCTGGTGATGTTGACGTCCACCTTGATGTCCCTCATGATGATGTTATACAGGAACTTCCCCACGCCCAGCAGCACAGCGTTTGACCAGGACTTATTTTCTCTTGTCTAGAGAGTTAATAAACCTTTAGTTGAAAAGTGATAACATTCTAGTAATCATGAAAATATTGTAACAAGATTAGTGTCCAACAGTGAAACCGGTGCAATTCTCGTTGTCTACCCTAAATCCGCCCTCGTTGTTCTCTCTATCTCCCGCCTTGTTTATCAGGCATACGACGGCAGTCTCGCTTAGCTGGGAGAGTAGAGGAGACAGGGAGAGCAGGGGGAAGAAAAGGCACAAGCTTGGAGGAATTTTGGTTCAACTTATTCTAGCCCAGTAGTCGATGAATGGAGGATTTCAGACTCTAAAATGTGACGCTATTTATACACGGTCAGCGATAGCCAGACATCTCCAGCCCGAGTCAAGGCTAGGCAAGTGGGTGGACCGGCACATCCGGGCTAGCATATCTGGGAGTGGGCAGCGTGACCAGTGAGTTCTAGCGTTCATGTATCGCGGGTCATTGCAGTGTGACATATAAAACAAAGGTCATGCTTAAACATTGAGTAGACAAAGTGATTTGTTACATCAGAGCCTGTAACCCCCCCACACAAACATACTCAAACCCAGTGTCGCATACACATCTTAGTGTGATTGCTTGTATTTTACTCTAGAAAAAAGTTAAATCGAGACCAGTAAAACTATTTTATCATATTGAGAATAATAATAATAACAATATTGAAAAATAATTATTTTAAAATGAAAAGACTATTAAAATGAATCCAATTTTGGCGTTATTCAGTAAAAGATGCATAAAACCACACCTAATACATTATCTGGCTCGAGTGTATCCTTGTATCTAATTCCTAGGTTGATAGGATATGAGATGAGTTATTAAGTAAAAGATATTTTTGTATATGCTTGTGTTGTGTTCAATCTGTGCATTCTAAAAGTCGGCCAACTTTTAGAATGCAAGCTTGATTATTTTATCAATTTAATCCAGGGCTGTCCAACTTGAAGCTAGCTAAGGCCTCATTTTATATTCTTAGACAATGTCGGGGCCCGCACACGTATAAATTAGGCCTATATAGTATCAACTTTTTTTTTAGTTAACTAATAAGTTACATTAAAACAATTATAATAATTGATGTATAGTACAATACAATACATAATACATATAATAAATTTTAAACAATATAAGTCTGATTGTGTTTAAGGAACTGACATATATTTTTTTAACTTTCTAATGCCTCACGGTCGACAAAATATGCTTTTGAGGTCCGCGGGCCACCAGTTGGACAAGCCTGATTTAAACAATGATATAACCTTGGGGTCTAACAGATACAACTTTTAATGGCGAGTTTAGGGAAGTTTTAAACGACGGGGCCACTCACCATGCTGGGTCCTTCTTGGTGCTGGTGTATCAGCTCTTGCCATCTCTGGCGCGTGTTGGTACAACTGGAGCAAGATGGATCCAGGTACCAGTCGCAGTATTCCTCATAGAGATGTTTCAGTTTGTCCAGCACACCTGTAGACTGCTTGTGCCTTATCAAGTGCCTGTTACAATATTTTGTAATAACAGTGGTTCATTCGTTTCAAATCTCTACGCAAACAACATGTTAAATATTGGGGCGGAGGGAGGAAAGAGGATAACTTGATTCCGAGCAATGAAATTTAATAAAACTAGAAGAGGTGGCCTCTTTAAGGAAAACATATTTTTGCTATTTAAGGTAAATTCTAGGGCTGGCACAATAAGCCCTTTTGCATATGTTGCTGATGGCGATATTTTGTTGCCAGTAGCCGATGCTGATTTAGTTTGTTTTTTTAAATGATCAATATATTAATTCTCAGTTAAATGACAAAATAACTAACCAACTATTTAAAACAGCGGTAAATTGGTATTTCTACATTTCTATGGAACTCGCTCTAAGAACTGATCTTGGGGACCACTCAGTGAGCGATCGATCGAGCGGATCTTGAAGCACTTAGTAATTATGTAATCAGCGTAAAATATCTGCATGATAAAAAAAAAACGACTATCTTTGGCCGACAGTGCCAATATCGGCCGATAAATCGGATCGGTTATCGGCATCGGCCCAGCCCTCAAAAATTCTTTAATATTTGGATGAAGGTACAAGAAAGGTAGATAGAAACATATAAACGCAACTAACACAATATGGCTTTTACAACGAAAATAAGAACCCAACTTCAATGAAACCAAATGAGGAAACTAGAAAAAGGAAACTTGTAAAGAAAGATAGGACACTTAGATAGGAACATGTTTAAGGAACAAATAAAATATAGAAGTACAAAGGAAAAGGACATTTTCGGAAGTTGCGTTGCAAGTTTCACACGCCCTCCTCATGAGTTCCGATAGAATGAAACCCAGTGTTGAGGAAATGGGCGATAACAGTTGATTTTTTCAAGAGGCGGCCATTACTTCTGTGTCCAGTGGCATCAAAGTAAAGTGTGGATTGTGTTCTCCTTTTAATTGTGAAAGCCAAATTATGTTAATTCTTTTTATATGTTCCTATCCGCCTTTCTTAGACAACAATGTAACAATTTTAATAGGAATTATATACTTGTGTGGTTGAGAGGGTATCAAAATTACAAAAAAGGACAAAATTGTAATAATATGATAATTAATTTACTAGAATAATTATTTTCTTTGTTGTCTAAGACGTAATAAACATGAAATAAAATATATAATTTGTCAGTGGCACAGGGCCTCAAATAATTTCTTTTAAGGATGGTGTTTAATTTATTTTTGAATCTACCATATGATTTTTTTTTTATAAATAATGTTTAAAAAGTACCGTGATTGAACTTGGCGCCCAAGATCTCGATACAACTGTCTTGTAGTTGGACTGAAAGTTTCTGATCCTTCAGCGAGTTTACGGATTTCCTGAAATCATATGAAAAAAGAATTCACACCTCAAGTTGGGAAGAAGCTGTGACCGGGTCAGTTTAGTAAAATACACCGCTATTTTTCTCCTTAATTTGCTTCTAGGGGTATGGGAAGTTCATTTTTTCAATTCGAAGCAAACTTGAAACAACTATATGAAATATTTTCGAATCTGAATTTAAGTTCGAATATTTTCTTTAAGATATTTTAAGCTTTAAAAATATTATATTGAGATTATTTATACAACTTAATGCACTAGTATTAATTGGAAAATGTTTTATTGCACAATTGTTTGTAATATTTTGTTTTAACCCGACAAATTAATACCTATTAACTTATTACAACATGCAAATTCTATTACTTCAAATATTTTTCAAATTAAGATTATTTTTTATGTATACAAAAGCTCAGAATGGCAGTAATTGAATATACGAAGTTTGTTTCGAAGCAAAGTCAAAGCTGATGTTTGTTTCAAAGCCAAATCGAAGTTTTGAAGCTTCCTTCCATTCTTCTCCTCTCACTTGCACACTTTCTAATCTTCTCCTCTCATCTCTTTTGCGGTTCTTTTCCCTCCAAACAGCTTTCAGAGCAGATTGTTTTGTCAAAGTGGTGAATACCTACATTCAATGGGTTTGAGAGTAGCCATTTTTCACTCTGAGACAAGTTTGAGTTACTTTCTTACACTCTAAAGGTACCTCTTCTTCATATCCAGGGGCGGACTTACTCAAAGGCCTAGTAGGCACGTGCCTAAGCAGGCAAATATTGAACGGGCAGGTGGGGAGGAGGGGGGGGGGTCTACCAGTTAAAATTATTTTATGGCTATACTGTGTATGTGTGTGTGTGTGAGAGAGATAAAGAGAGATCATTGCTGTTTGTTGTATCTGCATACCAACATGACAGAAACTCGTCTTAATTCACTGACAATCATTTCAAATGAAGGTCACTTTTTGAGAAAATGGATCTGTTTGGAATCATCGACAAATTAGCGAAATAAAAGTGAAATATATTATAGACTGTTTTTTTTAACTGTAGACATGCTAACATTTTATTTGTAGTAACATGTTCTACAGTCTACTATTGCAAACTTTAAATGGATGAATTACATAATATTTGAATTTGTGTGTTGTGATAGTGTAATAGTATTTATTTTAATGTTTTAAGTCTTTGCTTAGATTCTTACAACTTTTAAAACCTCACTATAATAAATAATCAACTTTACTCTCATTGGTTTATTGGTTAGTGCAGTCATTCTAGATTCAATATATATAGTGTAGTATGGCTAGAACTGGAATTTGAGCGCTAAGGTGGATGGGAGATGAACTAATAGCTATCGGCGGGCATTTTAGTGCAAAACTGTAACTTTAAATACTTAAGTGTTGTTAGGTGAATGATTATAAATGAGAGATTTAAGGCAACTTATAAAAAAAATGATGAATGCACATACAATGAAATGCTTAAATATAGGAAATAAAAGATAACAACATTGTATTTCATCGACAGTAGCGCTAATGTATTTGTCAGAGAAGTTAACATTGTTTCCCTTTACCCCTATAGAGATCCAATCTTATGGGCGCAACTATCTGAGCTGATTGACGCGATAACAAATAAAACAAAAGAAGCGGGAAGATCAGCTAAGAGTAAAGTAAACAGGAGACAACAGCTAACGTTTGATCAAAGAGGATGCACTAGATATTTACCGTCCCAGTGCTTCTTAAAGCACAGTCTTTACAACCACTCTTCAGAACCATTTCAAAAATAAGCATTGAAACCTGGAAATTCCAGGACTTTTCAAGGCCCAGAACAGTTTAAGGTCTTTAAAAGACTGCATGAACCCTGAAGAAAGGTGGGCAGCAAATTATCTAATGCCTATGAGCGGAAGGGTAGTAAATTTTGCCCCAGTCCATAAGCAGCTCTTTACACACCTGTAGAACACCTCCCCCTGTTAACCGCTTTACATGAGTTATTCTCTGCTCACATCCAACTAATATTACATTATTTAATCATTATTATTATTAGCACCGCGTCTTACTACCCGTTCGGGTTATACGCACTTACACTAATGTGTAATGGTAGGTGATTGTGAGATGAAATGGAGGACCTACAGTTTAACGTGGGATCCGAACCACGGTGGAGGCCTGGCATTCCACACATTCACAAGATGTCTTGTCAGAGGTGAAGGAAGGGTTTAGTAATCAGATAAATCTTTGCCGGGACCAAGGATTGAACCCCGGACCCCAGCATAGAAGTCCGACACCTTACCCCTAGACCGCCAGGTCACCCATTTATTTGATCCATCATCATCAATGTGGAAAAACTCCAGCTTGCTGGGTAGGGTGTTTGTGAACAAGCACTCTACAATACTGTTTATCTAGAAACATTTCTCATTCCATACATTTTCTACATCTCTTTATTTCTTAAAAGAAAAAAAATTAAATTAGTTGAAAAAATGACACCTGGACATGATTAAAATCAGTCTACAATGTTTTTATAAATAAGACAAATACAAATGATTTATTCTAACCTGCATGACAATGTCGGTGTATTGCTGGGTGTCTAGAACTCTCAAGTAAGGATACAAGTTGATGTGACGGAACGCTTTGAAGCTGTGGTGTTGGGAACGGAGGGTGTTCATGTCCCGTTTGAACGCCTCGGTGATGATCCTCTTCCAATGAGACTGTGCTTCTTCTAACTTCAAACGCTTCAAAACAAATTTAAAAACCGTAAGTTTAAAAGAACGGGTTTTTGTCTATAAATTGTAATTCCAATAAGAGAGTAAATGGTAGATATAATCAAAAATAGTTTAAAAAAAATTACATTTATGAGACTCGTCAGAATATTAAAACTTGAAAAATTTTCTTTTAACATCAAAATAATAAAGAAAGGGTGATCCGCTTCGGTGGCTGCATGGTCTAAGGTGCTAATTTTATGAGAGACTATAGACTGCCGATGATGGGAAGATTCAGGTTCAAATCTCAGTCGGGTGTACGATAGGTGGTTTTTCCAAAATAGTTTTCCACTTACCCTCCATATAAATGCGAGTACAATTTCTATAAGTATAGCCTTAATAACCCTTAAAACCACTAGCATAATTAGTACATAAATATACAACCCAAATGGGTAGTAAGACGAGATGCAAAAAAAAAAAAAAAAGCGAGAAAAGTGAGAAGGTAGGGCTTGAAGATAAATTTGGTCGCATTGCAGGCACAGAAACAAGTTTGTTTAATCAAACGAAATTGAAGGAGTCAGGTCAAAAACATGATAACCCTCATAGACTGACGAGGGAAAAAAATTCACTAATTAAACTTCTGTGAATTCCATAAATATAGCTCAGTAAAAAAAAATATATATATTTGTTGATATAACTATCTAAAAGGTCTTGATTGACTATAAAAACAGGTTTTAGTTCAAGAGGTGAGCTACCAGAAATCATTGCTAACACTTTTTTTTTTTTGTAAATGAGGACAATATTCAATTGGAAAATATCTGGAGTAGTTTAACTATAATTTGTCAAAAATAATTTGATTTATCAGAATCAAACTAAATAAATGATTGGGAAGTAAAAATATTTTCCAAGTAATTTTAGTACAATAAAATTATTTAAATAACCGAAATAAAATATTTTTTCCAAGCAAAAAACCACTAACAAAAAAATATTCAAACTTAGATAATATTTCATATTATTAGATTTGAGTTTGCTTCGAATTGAAAGAGTGAACTTCATAAACACAATAAACGATATTTTAATAAATAACATCTTTAATTAGAGATGGATAAAATTCTCTATTTTATGTATCCTAATGTTCATTTTACCTTTAAATCTTGAAACCTTAAATCAATATTAAAATTTTGGAAAAAATTCTGAACACAATACAAAATAGGAATATATCAAAATACAGTAATATAAATAGTAAATAAATTAATCCCAAATCTCCTAAACATTTAGAGGGCCAGGAACAGCTTCAAGAATGAAATGAGGAAGTGAAAGAAAGTGGAAAGCAATTTAGCATGGCGAAGTGTGAAGTGATGGTAATGACAAGGAAGAGGGTAGGGCCTAATAAATCTATAAAGTTGAATGGAGTAGAGCTGAGGAAAGTACAGAACCTAAAATATCTTGGAAGAGTGATTGAGGAGAAAGGTGGAAGTGGAGAGGATTTAATGAGAAGAGGACAGCAGGGAGAGTTGTTATATAGGTTTGTAAGAGACCTGCTATGGAGAAGGGAAGTGCTCTTGAATTGTAAGAAAGTGTTTTACAGGGCGTACTTTGTACTCATTGTCACACATTCAGAAGAAACACGGACAATGAATGTAAGAGAGACTAGGAAAGTGGAGGACATGGGAATGAAATTTGTGAGGAGCATGTTAGCTGTCACGAGGAGAAACAAGATTAGGAGTGAAGTTATCCGGGAAAGAGTTGGGTGTAAAGGGAGTACATGAGATAGTAGAGGAAGCAAGAGAGATGGTATGGTTATGTAATGAGGATGTTGGAGTACATTAGATAGTAGAGGAAGCAAGAGAGATGGTATGGTTATGTAATGAGGATGTTGGAGTACATTAGATAGTAGAGGAAGCAAGAGAGATGGTATGGTTATGTAATGAGGATGTTGGAGTACATTAGATAGTAGAGGAAGCAAGAGAGATGGTATGGTCATGTAATGAGGATGTTGGAGTACATTAGATAGAAGAGGAAGCAAGGGTGAGATGGTTTGGACATGTAATGAGGATGTTGGAGTACATTAGATAGTAGAGGAAGCAAGGGTGATATGGTATGGGCATTTAATGGATGTTGGAGTACATTAGATAGTAGAGGAAGCAAGAGAGATGGTAAGGGCATGTAATGAGGATCAAGAGGAACAGGATGCCAAAGAAAATGATGGAAATAAATTATGGAGAAAAAAGACCGCAAGTAAGGCCAAGAAAGAGCTAGGAGGAGCAGATAACAAAAAGTGTCAAAGTGAATGGAGGAGAAGAATGGAAGCAATTAAAGGATGAAGAATGATGGAAGGATATAGGAAGATGAAGACAATTTACTAAATTGACCCGGCCACGGGCTGGAAACTGTTGATGATGAATCACTTTGAAAGTTAAGTTCTTTTCAGTAACAATGCAATTTAAGGCAGGTGGGACTTAAGGTCTTCCTACTGATACATACATCCTATAGACATGTGACTCACATATTGTAAGATGTTTTCATTTGGCTCGGAGCGTTTCTCGATGGTCTTCACCCTGACGTAACTGTTCACTTCCATGTCCAACTGCTCCTTGGTGAGGTCCTTCAACTGCTCTCTGGTCAGTATACCTTGGCCAGGAGACCTGAAGCTCACAACCTGTGAGACATATAACAGTTGACGATAGGAGTGTGTGAAGCTTCAACTTTGCATTCAAATATTTGCCAGCTTATACTTCGATTCGAAAGTAAAATTCTTGTTAAGAAAATTGCAAAGCTTGATTTTCTTTAAGAGGTAACCATTACCTCTTTGTCCAATGGCAGCAATGTAAAGTGTGAACTGTGTTCTTCTTTTCATTGTAATGGCCATATTTTGTTTGTTCCTTTTATATGGTTTTATTCACCTATCCTATACCTTCTTCCAAATATAATACAAAGCTTTGGCAATACAATTTTTGAAAGCAAAAATTCACCTTTATATTACATTTTTCTTTTATCTACTGCTGCTGTTATTTACATCACAAATTAATGTTCACACAACTAAAACTTTTTAAATGATTAAATTACAAGTCATGATAATAACTTGATTTAAACTTTTTGATGAAATGGGTTGGTCAATTATGCAGTGTTACAATTTGTAAATGAAATCTATTCCTTAAATCATATAGCTATGCAAAATAATTAACAAAAACTCTTTTTTCTTTTTAAAAAAATATTTGAACTTCTATTGAGTTTCAAGAATATTTCATATTATTCGATTCAACTTTGCTTCAGGATTGAAACATTGAACTTGGCTCACCCCTAGTTTATATCTGGAGAGTAATGGTTGCAAGCCAATAGGGAGGGGCGTGCAAATGTCCACTTTTTAAACTATAAGCAAAGTCAAATCAAGTATTATCAAGTATTCCTGTAGCCAAATCTAAGTTCAAGCCATTAAAATAAAATATTAATAATGTTGGAATACACTATTAGATCTTACATAACTAAAAAGAGTTTAGATTTTCGGTGTGTGAACATTGATTTGTTAATTAAAATAGCAGCACAAAATTACAAACAAGAAAAAAGAAAAAAAAAAACATAAATTTGTGTAGTTATAAACTTAAAATATTGTTATTGGTGAAGCTTCCTAATTGTTGAATATGGAATTTTACTTTCAAAGACTAAATTGATGAGTATTTGGACCAAAGTCAAAGTGTTTAGAGCTTCGCAAACTACTAGAAACATTTGGTTAACTATGTGTTACGTATATATCACACATGCATCAGAAACATGTACAATGAAGGGAAGAGAAGCCTTAAAAGTGAAGGCCAGAGGGAATAAAGTGTTTGAGGAGCATGTTAGCTTTTACGAGAATATCGGACGGTATGAGACTAAATAAAGTCAAATTTTGAATAGTTAAAATGTTGAATTAAACA
Organism: Timema cristinae; assembly: GCA_039000515.1. NCBI lineage: Eukaryota > Metazoa > Arthropoda > Insecta > Phasmatodea > Timematidae > Timema > Timema cristinae. Next base: position 7,275,109 of record JBCFYV010002255.1, on the reverse strand, counting down.
AAGTTGTTAAAATCTACAAGATAAGATAAAACAAACATTTTCTTTTAAATGATAAAAAAATTAATTAGTAGTTGGTAAATTGAACTAAACTTACCTCGTTTGTTTTTTTGTCGAGTTCCCGCAGCAAAGAACAGGAGTAACAGGTGTCAGGTGGGGGTATGACTGGTTTAAAACTAGGTTTAAGTTTCAATACACCTTTTAGTGCCATTTCCCTTTGGTCCGACAAGAAAGTGCTTTTCACAAACATGTCGTTCAACGTGATACCCTAGAAATAAAAACCAGATAAACATCTCTAAAGTCAAGTTTTTTTTAATTTACAAAAAAAAAAAAAAAAAAAAACTTCTGATGAGTCAAAGAGTCGACCTTGGTGGTCTTGGAGTAAAGTGCTTAGCTCAGGAGCCGATGTTCATGGGTTCAAACCCAACCAGGGTCGACAAATTTTACTTGAGCGATAAAGATGTGTAGCACAACTTCCTTCAGAGAGGTAGTAAGGCGGTCAATGCCATGTCAATTGTGGACATGTAAAAAAAAACCTTAGAAGGTATATGACAATACCTTTCCCGGCAAAATTGGTTGGCCCTCTTGCTCTCGCTCATAGAATTTCTCGTGTGCTGATATAATTAGTCAGTTCTTAGAAAGTGCACATTAAATTCTTCAAATAAGTAAATAAAATGAACTAAATAATAATAAAAATTGTAAGTTACAATTATATATATATCAAATATAAAAACATCTAAAAGTGAATAGAGATTTTTAATAAAGGGTCGAAGCTACTATTTTACAAACCCAAATCGTGAATCTTTATAATTTATACAAATTCTTAATCTCAAGCTTGAATCTTGTAAAAAGATAATGAAATTAAAGAGGAAATAGAAATATACCAAGGAAGAGCAGATAAGAGCAAGTGAGAGGAGAAGAATGGATGTGTGTAAAGAAGGAAGAGTGGTGGAACAGAGGAAGACAAGAGGCATTTTACTAAACTGACCTAGCTAGCCCCCACAGACTGAAAATAGTTCGTAATGGTGATGATGATGATGACGACCCACCTTCTCCTCCATTTCCTGAGCCAAGTCCGACAGCAGCGTCAAGTCCACGGAACTGTGCGTCTGCCGGCCGACACACTCGAAGAGCGCAACATAGCATTGCGGAGAGAGCTGGAGTCTGCCTTCCTTCATGATGCGGACAATCTCCTTTACCTTGTTCAGGTTACCCTGGAGACACACACACACACACACACACACACATAACACTTCACGCAGTGGAGGAAGAGTAGAGGGCGAGTGTGTGATTCTAATGTCTGATAAGTAAGATAGCCGAAAAATAAGGGTGTATGAAACTCTCACTGAACCGACCCTAATAACCCGAAGAATATTCTATATTCGAAGATTTGAGACTTAAATCCTTAAGAAAATGGTTTATTTTTTATTTGTAAAGAGAAATTTGTTTTTAAGACTTTAATAATGCTTATTGGTGGTTCAGAACCAATTATTATTATATGCTGAACTTAACAACCAGGCCCCAGAACAGTAATTTAACACTTACTGAATGTATGAATGGATTATAAGAAAAAAAATATTAACATTTAGTTACTATTTGTATTTTCTATAATTCTATTATATTTATAATTCCTCTCATGTTCACGATTTTTTTTTCCCAAGATTCGAAGGTAAATTGGAGATTTGAATTCGACCCAACTCTAATAATAAAATATAGTTTTATGTTGAAGCAGATATTTGATTAAATGTTGACACTAAATAGTTTTATTGACAAAATGGACATACTTTGGGAAAAATTGATAAAATTATTATTAAAACATGTTCAATTATTACAAATTTGTTAGGTAAGTTACATTTAATTTAACGTGAAAGGTAGCAAGCAACCTTAACTTGACTAACTACGGTACATTATGACTCCATCTTATAAGCAAACAAACAAGATAAGCTAGCTGCATTTCAGGCTTACCAAAAGTCACAGAATGATAACAATTTAACATAAAACAATGTAAAAATATCAGTTTGGAAAATTAAAATGAGAACAAAAATGGTAATATTTTTATTATAGTTTTTTGGGGTGACCTGGTGGTCTAGGGGTAAGGTGTCAGACTTCTATGCTGGCGGCCGGGGTTCAATCCTCGGTCCCGGCAAAGATTTATCTGATTACCAAACCCTTCTTTCACCTCTGACAAGACATCTTGTGAATGTGGGGAATGCCAGGCCACCACCGTGGTTCGGATTCCACGTTAAACTGTAGGTCCTTCATTTCATTTCACAATCACCCTACTATTACACATTAGCGTAAGTGCGTATAACCCAAATGGGTAGTAAGACGTGGTGCTAATAATAATAATAATAATTATTATTATAGTTGTAATGTAGTATAGTTATTATGGATGGGAAAAAGAGAGGATGCCGAAAAAAATAATAATATTAGCACCGCGTCTTACTACCCGTTCGAGTTATACGCTTTAAGTACTAATTACGCTAATGGATTAGGAATAGGGAAGGTTGAATTAGAGGAAGTGAACCCGCATTTTCGTGGAGGGAGAGTGGAAAACCATTTAGGAAAAAACCACCCCAGTTCACCCGACCGAGATTCGAACCTCGATCTCCCAGTCCTCAGCAGTTATGCTCAACACGACTAGCGCGTTAGCCAACTACGCCACCGAGGCGGGTATGCCGAAAAAAAGTTGTTGGAAATGACGTAAGTGGGAAAAAGACCGCAGGGGAGGCCAAGAAAGAGATGGGAGGAGCAGATAACAGAAAGTGTTCAAGTGAGAGGAGAAGAATGGAAGAAATTAAAGGAGGAATAGTGGTGGAAGGATAAAGGAAGATGGAAACATTTTACTAAACTGACACCCGCCTTGGTGACGTAGTTAATAGTTAACGTGCTAGTTTCGTGTTGAGCTAGATTACCAAGGACAGGGAGATCAAGGTATGAATCTCATCTGGGTGAAATGGGGATGGTTTCTACTAAATGGTTTTCCACTCTCCCTCCACACAAATGTGAGTTCACTTCCTCTATATTCAACTTTCCCAACTCCTAAGCCATTAGCGTCATTAGTACTTACGCGTATAGCCTGAATGGGTAGTAAGTATTAAGTATATTAAACTGGCTGGAAACAGATGATGATGATGATGATGATGATGATAATATGTTGGGTCGAATTCACTAGTTTACAAATATGAATCTACAATTTACCTACGAATCTTGAGTCCGGATCATGGAAAAAATTATGAACATAAAAGAAATACAATCTGTTCATTATAATGTTAAAACATTTGTTTAAATCTTAAATTACTGGTCTGGGGACTTGTTGAGTTTGTAATCAAATTATGATTGGTTCTGAAACACCAATAAGGAGTATTAGAGCTCTGAAATATATTTAAAGAAAAGAAGAGGATGTGATGCTCGAATCTGAAATTTTCTAGAATCCTTGAATCTCGAATATCCTTAAGGATTCAAGGGTCCTATACTGATACATGTTTAAGACACAAACTGTAAATAAATAAATTAATAAACAAATAAAAATGCATCTCATTGATTTGATTACCAAACATATGAAAAATTCTCTAAAAATATACAATTTATTTATTTCTTATTTGGAGCCTTTTGCCAGGTTGGTAGTGAAAGCAAGATTCCTTACAGATCCAAAAACTCTGGAATTTATTAATAAATAATAATAAGAGATGGTTGAATCCTATATTTCTTGGATACGAATCTTAAATTTTTTTTTTTAATCTTGAATTGAAAAATAAATGTTTAAAAATGTACAATTTTTGCTATTAAAGTGAAAAATATTTAAAACTTGATTAAAAGAAAGATTGTTTTAAGGCTTGGTGGCACTGAAAAGTGATATTTTGTTTGTCGTGACTATTGGTAAATTTTTTATATAAATAAAATGGTCTCATTTTTTTTTTTTTTTGTTATTTTGTTATTCTTCCAACTACACAAGTTTATATTGAAATTATTCCCTTTACCAATTTCTTAAAGTCTTTATTTGAAGTCAAGGTCATCATAATTATATTCTAGATACTTTTAATGTTTGTGTAAAGTGTATTCACTCTTCTATTTGTGTTTAAATGTGTGTGCGACTATTTTTACTATGGTGGAGAAGAGAGAAGAAAGAAAGCAGATATGTGAATTGGGTTATTCCATTTTTCCTCTTTCCTTGAGTGGGCTTACCTGATCACACTGTTACCGTATGGAGTAGGTAAGAAACTGTGTATATAGCTCAAAAAAATAACTCCGCAATTAATCCATCCTCACTAACTTTCTCCACACTTCCCTATCCTAGCATACCCCTTCGCTTCAAAAACATCCATACATCGAGTCATACATGCTCTTTTATTCTTAAAACTCTTAACGTTTCTCCTTGGGTGGGTTTTATTCATTAAATTTACACTTATTAGTTTATTTTCCCTTTTTCTTGATTTTTATCATTTTCCAATATTGTAAAATTATTTAGCCATTGGACCACCTCATTGTTGAATGCTATATATTTTTTTTATTTTTAATCGTCCAAATACCATAGGATTCGAGCGACCTATCTAGTAAGAAATAGTGTTTTAGAGATACCTTTCCAGCAAACCCATGAAGTAATGTAGCATAAAGATTGACATCAGACTGGTGTGGATCCTTGGAAATATACTTAGCACGAGAGCGATAAGCTTGCAGGGTCGCCCAACCTCGGTTCAAAAGGCCGCAACTTACCTGAGAAAAGGAAACAATTAACTAGCTCAAGAGAGGTTATGCACTGATTCGGATTTTAATTATCAACTGCATGTATGAAAAGTATAAATTTTAAAAAGCTTTCTTTTTTTTTGCCCTTAAGGGAGTAAAATAAGGTCAAACATCTTAGCTGAGTTGATAGCGTGTTTGTCTATTGAGCTATGGAAGAAAAAATTATGATTGGTGAAGTGTGGGTTTACCATGGTGTCTACTCATCTTGACTAATGAAATTCCTGAATTTTACCCTTATTTTCCCTTATCTTTTCCTAAAATTCCTGACTCAAAATTATGTCACACCCTTCTATCTCTCCCCTTTCCTCCAAATGGTTTTGTTAATCTTTTTTTATGAATAATAATAATAAGTTTTAAAATTTAAATAAACAGATTTTTTATCAACATAGTTTCTAGGAATTATAATAATTATAAAATATTATACACAGCTACTAACAAAAAAAGGTAGTTTGAACCACATTGTAATTCACTGATTTAATGATTATTATATTTCATATTTTGAGTAAAACAACATTTTCCCGGATATTTTTTGTAATTTACAAAATTCCAGACTTATTCCCGTTTTTTCCCAACCACTCAAGATATCACACTTATTCCATTTTCACCCGATTCTCCCAGATGTTAGACACTCTGGTTTACCCTTTCATAGTGATAAATTAACAGCTGGGGACTGGATGCTGTGTCTGTTTTATAATTTAAGTTAGTTTAGTTTATAAGTCAGGTACTGATATAGCCAATCGGCTCAGAAAATGCATGTTTAATATCTCAAATAAATTAAAATGAAAAAAAGTAAAATAAGCATACAGCTCAGTTTTTAGATTAAAAATATATTGCTTAAAAAAACAAACAATTAATCAAAGATTTGAAACATTAAAATAGTAATAAAATTAGGCCTAGTTTACATGTGCCACGTATCTAACGGAAGTGAGTTATTAGGACTAGTTTACACGTGTCACGTTTCTAACGGAAGTGAGTTATTAGAACTAGTGTTCCCATTTATGATGAACTACAGCAAATCACTCCTAGTTCAGCTTTCACACGGTGTCAAAATTAGATTTGGAAACAACCAGGTTTCGAACTAAGTTTCTTATGTATGGATGATTGGTCAATATCCATCTCTGACCATAGCTGAGGCTAACTATATATGTAATGTTTAGAAGACGTCAATAAAAAGAAAAAAAGAAATATGTAAGCACTTCTTACACAAGTTTCCAGATAGCACAGCAAGTTACGAGCCAAACTTTCTTCTTTGCCGGCATTGTCGAGTTCTATCCGACTCACTTTGGCGAGTCTGTCTTTTATATCTTGCTTAAAGTGTACTATCAGTCGAGGTTTCTTCGGTTTGCTTTTAAAAAAAAAAGTGGCAAAAGAATTAGGAAAAGTTTGAGGCAAAATTGTTCTTAATATTTTAGAAACAATCGTTTACAGGTGATAAACAATTTACTTATTTTTACCAAGTTCAAAAGAGCAAATAATTTTTGATTATAAGATATTACAATAAAACACATTTTCGACTGACTGCATTTTTTGTAAGCCCTGTCTTGTTTGAGCAATACTTGTGCCAGCATGTAACGTGGAAGTAGACAACTAAAATATACTCTTTCTTCTTGACTTTTGAATCCTGGCCTTATAACGTAGTTAAAACTCTCGAAACAGTAACATGAGAAACATGAAATACCAAATGAAATCATAGAATAAAGAGATGAAACATTAATATATAGGATTTTAAAACAGATTTACCCACTTCGGATGTTGAATAGTTCAATACATCATCCTCGCACAGAACTGCCGATGATTGGGATGTTGGGGTTATAATCCCGGTAGCGTGTGCTGAAGGTGGTTTTTCCTAAACGGTTTTCCACTTGACTTCCAAGCAAATGCGGCTAGAATACCTCTATATTCAATCTTAATGTCACTACTGAGCCCAGCACATGGGCTTACGTGACAGGCAGCAGCAAGTAGCTATGGGAGTTCGTTATGCTCTTGTTTATTGAAAGAGATTAATTACCATTCGGGTGCATAAATGTGATGTAGGTTTTACAACTAAATGAAATAATTTAGAAAAAGGACTTCTGTCTATCAATATCCCTACTCAGCAGTTCCCCGCCCTAACCTACATTCGGTGTTATAGCTCTAAGTAGATTCAAAAACGCTGCCGCCCGGCGTTGTTATATAACTCAGACTTTCAATATATAGTTTGGGGCTTCCTTCTCTATACTGAAAAGAGACTCGAGCTGTAGGATACTCTCCTCACAAGTTACTGTTACTCAAAAACTGAGTATGTAAGGTGCTTAATTTGAAGTAGCCCCTTAACAACCGGCGTCCTTCCTGTTCTCCCCCCCCCCCCGACCCCCTCTCCTGAAAAGGTCTAAAAACTCACAGTTATATATTAAAAAAGGAGGGGTATTTTCCCTAATTTAACTGTTTTGCTAATTGGCAAAACAATCTCTGCTTTTGAAAACATGACCTGGTACACGCACATAGCTGCTTATGTAAAAAAAAAAAAAAAGACAGTGTGATTGTCCAGGCTTAGGTCATCCTTGCATGCTCTTGATTATCAAAGGGTACAGGCAACGACATACATTTATAACACACTACTGTAGTTAGTACATATGTGTACAACCAAAACGGGTGGTAATTTTATAGAAAAAATAAAGTCGCTCAATAATTCCTTTTTGTCTGATTTAAAAAAATATATGGTACCATTGAATAATTTTATTAAATCTATTTAAAAATTTGTATTTATATAGTTATAGATTTATAATGATATATTCCAGTATTACTTATGGTTTAGGCATGTATCTAAAATAAAAATTAGACTTAAAATATTTCCTGCACTACAAATAATGCTCTATTCTATTCAAACTGGAAAAGACAACTCAATGTTTTAATCTGGGCTTGACTCCAGTCTCAAAACCAATTTTCTGGTGACCAAAATTTAACCCTGCCATTAATCAAACTCAGAGCACTTAGCTCAGGAAATAAAGAAGTCTCTCCATGTAGTGAAAAGCTGTCAAATCAGAGTAAGAATAAATTATTTTTCTAGCGCTGCATCTCACTATTTGTTCAGGTTATACAACTATTATGTAATATAGTAATTATTCTAATGTGATAGGAATAAGGAAGGTTAAATTCAGATGAAGTATACCAAAATTTGTGTGATGTGACAGTGGAAAACTATTTAGAAGAAACCCTACCTGGTTACAAACCCCCATACCCTCACTATCAGCAGTCCAGTTTGTTGTAAGAGTGACCTCTCAGAACGTTCGATTACCGAAACAGAAGAAGATTCGAATTAAATTGTTGTGATCTAACATACCTCTTGTTTACTCCAGCCAAAGGAACGTTCTTCGAAGGAACAGTATTTTGAAGGTTGGTGAAATTATCTTGGTCTAGAAACATCTCTTCGCCATGGTCCAACTCTTCCATGAGTTTGGTATGAAGATAAGCCTGGTCGAGTTGGACATCCATGGTTTGGAGGGTTTGCGTTTCTTGTGAGAACTCACTATTGTCCTCATTAAAGACTTCTAACTCATCAGCGGCATTCAGAGGATCGTTCATCGCACTGAACATCACTGCTGAGCTCGCTAACGACGGATCTATAATCGCACCTTCAAAATCTTTAATAGCAAAAGTCGAAGATTTGACATCGGCAACATCCAATGTTGGATCAGCTCCTTTCGAGTCGGTTTGTTGTTTAGCCGATGATGAGAGTTTGGTCTTCTTTAATCGGTGTAACTGCGACAGGTTCATGTTGGGTTCTGACGCAATTAGCGACAGATGTTTCGGCTTTAACGTGGTAACAGATGCTTTCCTTTGACTTGATGAGCCGTCCGTGACTAGAAAGAACAATCACAGATTTTATTAGGGGTGTGCAAAGTCTACTTTTTCAATTCAAAGTGAAATAGAATAAAATAAATAATATATTCTTGAAGTCAAATAAAACTTTAATTTTTTTTATACTTTAAAAATGTTTTATTGCACAAGTGTTTGTCATATTTAATTCTAATTTGACAAATTATGTGATGATAATCACAACATTCGATGCAATTATGTACTTCAGATTTTCTTTCATATCAATATTAAATGATAACTTAAATAACAGTTATTGTTGAATTCTAAAAAATTGTTCGAATCCTAGTCAAGGTTTCAAAGTTTTGCACACCCTTAGATTTTACAAAACATTTCAATAATGTAATTTAACATAAACATATGCAGCAGAAACATGGACATTGTATGTAGGATAGACCAAGAAAGTGGAGGCCATTGAATTGAAGTTCTTTAAGGAGCATATTAGCTCGCACGAGGAGAAACAAGATTAGGAGTGAAGTTATCTTGGAAAGAGTGGGGGCACAAGGAGTACATGAGATAGTAGAGGAAACAAGACTGAGATGGTATGGTCATGTAATGAGGATGTTGGAGTACATGAGATAGTAGAGGAAGCAAGACAGAGATGGTATGGACATGTAATGAGGATGTTGGAGTACATGAGATAGTAGAGGAAACAAGACTGAGATGGTATGGTCATGTAATGAGGATGTTGGAGTACATGAGATAGTAGAGGAAGTAAGAGTGAGATGGTATGGTCATGTAATGAGGATGTTGGAGTACATGAGATAGTAGAGGAAGTAAGAGTGAGATGGTATGGACATGTAATGAGGATGTTGGAGTACATGAGATAGTAGAGGAAACAAGACTGAGATGGTATGGTCATGTAATGAGAATGTTGGAGTACATGAGATAGTAGAGGAAACAAGACTGAGATGGTATGGTCATGTAATGAGAATGTTGGAGTACATTAGATAGTAGAGGAAGTAAGAGTGAGATGGTATGGTCATGTAATGAGGATGTTGGAGTACATGAGATAGTAGAGGAAGTAAGAGTGAGATTGTATGGACATGTAATGAGGATGTTGGAGTACATGAGATAGTAGAGGAAACAAGACTGAGATGGTATGGTCATGTAATGAGGATGTTGGAGTACATGAGATAGTAGAGGAAACAAGACTGAGATGGTATGGTCATGTAATGAGAATGTTGGAGTACATTAGATAATAGAGGAAGCAAAGGTGAGATGGTATGGGCATGTAATGAGGATGTTGGAGTACATGAGATAGTAGAGGAAGCAAGACAGAGATGGTATGGACATGTAATGAGGATGTTGGAGTACATGAGATAGTAGAGGAAACAAGACTGAGATGGTATGGTCATGTAATGAGGATGTTGGAGTACATGAGATAGTAGAGGAAGTAAGAGTGAGATGGTATGGTCATGTAATGAGGATGTTGGAGTACATGAGATAGTAGAGGAAGTAAGAGTGAGATGGTATGGACATGTAATGAGGATGTTGGAGTACATGAGATAGTAGAGGAAACAAGACTGAGATGGTATGGTCATGTAATGAGAATGTTGGAGTACACGAGATAGTAGAGGAAACAAGACTGAGATGGTATGGTCATGTAATGAGAATGTTGGAGTACATTAGATAGTAGAGGAAGTAAGAGTGAGATGGTATGGTCATGTAATGAGGATGTTGGAGTACATGAGATAGTAGAGGAAGTAAGAGTGAGATGGTATGGACATGTAATGAGGATGTTGGAGTACATGAGATAGTAGAGGAAACAAGACTGAGATGGTATGGTCATGTAATGAGGATGTTGGAGTACATGAGATAGTAGAGGAAACAAGACTGAGATGGTATGGTCATGTAATGAGAATGTTGGAGTACATTAGATAATAGAGGAAGCAAAGGTGAGATGGTATGGGCATGTAATGAGGATGTTGGAGTACATGAGATAGTAGAGGAAGCAAGGGTGAGATGGTATGGTCATGTAATGAGAATGTTGGAGTACATGAGATAGTAGAGGAAGCAAGACTGAGATGGTATGGTCATGTAATGAGGATGTTGGAGTACAAGAGATAGTAGAGGAAGCAAGGGTGAGATGGTATGGGCATGTAATGAGGATGTTGGAGTACATGAGATAGTAGAGGAAGCAAGGGTGAGATAGTATGGTCATGTAATGAGAATGTTGGAGTACATGAGATAGTAGAGGAAGCAAGACTGAGATGGTATGGTCATGTAATGAGGATGTTGGAGTACATGAGATAGTAGAGGAAGCAAGGGTGAGATGGTATGGTCATGTAATGAGAATGTTGGAGTACATGAGATAGTAGAGGAAGCAAGGCTGAGATGGTATGGTCATGTAATGAGGATGTTGGAGTACATGAGATAGTAGAGGAAGCAAGACTGAGATAGTATGGTCATGTAATGAGAATGTTGGAGTACATGAGATAGTAGAGGAAGCAAGGGTGAGATAGTATGGTCATGTAATGAGAATGTTGGAGTACATGAGATAATAGAGGATGTCATGAACCAGTGTCCCCCTAAGTTTGGATGACAGAAGAAATAGTTTACCATGATTATAGGCCTACCTTCCAACAGCTCTGCATACTTCTTTTTAGGTTTCCGGATTTTCTTCTTTTTTACAATCATATTATTCATTATCGCCGTATGAGCGGTGGAAGACTGGTAACGCAATGCAACTTCATTTTCCAAACCATTAAGACCTAACAATTAAAGATAATAATCACCAGCCAATTAACAACTAAATCAAACAAAATCTGATCCCAATTTGATAAAACAAGTAAGTCGCATTTATGAAATAGAATATCACTCGTGATTACGCTAATTATAAATGTTTTACCCACCTCAATGGTGTAGTTGACTAATGCATTAGTTTCGTGATGGGCTAAACTGCCAAGGACAGGAAGAATGAGGTTCAAATCTCACTTGGGTGAATTGGGGGTAGTTTTTCCCTAAATGGTTTTCCATTCTCCCTCCACATAAATGCAGGTTCACTTCCTCTATATACAACCTTCCCAATCCCTAGCCCATTAGCATAATTAGTACTTAGGCATATAACCTGAATAAATAAATAATAATAATTAGAAATTTAACTTTGCAGTTAGTTATTATGGACAGCCATTAGAAACATTTGGCGGTGACGGCATATGTGTCCCTGTCAAGATTCATTGACATTGACATTGGCATGCATCCATCTTAAAAATTACTTTACAAGTTTTAAATGTGTCATTGTTATATTTCAGTTTTCTTAGAAAAGGCCTTTTAGACAATAAAAACTTTTTTTTTTGTAACCAATATTGATAAAATGTTACTATTTTATTACAGTTATTTTATAGGTATTTATTAAATCTATCAAAAGTGACAGCTGATGATCGCACGTGATTTGACATAAGACTACGTGGAAGTAGATCTAGTATTTTTTATAAATGTCAAATAAGGTTCTTTCTATTAAAATTGGATTATACCCTTTGTATACCCTGAAAGGCAGCAGTATTTTTTTCCTTTCGTTAATTGGAGGTATTTAAAGTGCACTTTCTAAGCCAACAAATTATATATGCACATGAGAATGTATACGAACAAGAGCGAACAGACCAACAATTTTGCAAGGAAAGGTATTTTCACATACTTTCCAAGGTTATTTTGAAACATTGACATAAGAGAGATGGCTTTACTTTCACTCTGAAAGAAATTGTGCTGCGGCTTTTCACCGCTCAAGAAAAATCCGTTGACCCTAACTGGGTTTGAACCCACAAACATTGGTTCCTGAGGCGAGCACTTTACCCTAAGACCACCGAGGTTGACAGCAGCAGTATTGCCATGATGGACTATTTTGAACGTAATAAGATAGGACCAGAGTGTAATTCATCACGGTAAGACTAATACCACTCAGAATAAAAAAGTGTACAAAGATTAATGCTAAAAATCCAATTAAGATTATTCTTGGAGAAATCGTAATTCCTATATTATACAGTATGCCTGCAGATTATCCCTGTAGTTTTTTTCCATGTTAACTTTCTGGTTATATATTAAATTGGCTTCCAAGCAAATTGCAGAATTTTAAAAAGCCACTTTTATTATTATTATCATCATCACCATGTCTTACTACCTGTTCGGGTTATACTTACTTACGCTAATGTGTAATGGTAGGGTGATTGTGAAATGAAATGGAGGACCTAAAGTTTAACATGGGATCCGAACCACGGTGGAGGCCTGGCATTCCCCACATTCACAAGTTGTGATTAATACACATCTGGTCAGAGGTGAAGGAAGGGTTTGGCAATCGGATAAATCTGTGCCAGGACTGAGGATTGAACCCCGGACCCCAGCACAGTCTACTGGTGATCTTGTATACTGGTGCTATAAACAACACACTTAGATGGGTTATAATATTTTATTTACTGGCACATTAGATACCTCTGGTTACGTTGTACGTGTTTGTTTTAGAAAATCTTAACTCCCCTCGGAAACAAACGTCGCAAACTTTTTTTTTCTTTCAAATTGAACCTGTTTGTTAAATCAGTGTTGTTTGTAATGTGAAGGTGGATTAAATTCATATTAAAGTGGATTATTCTTGGGTTTTTTTTTTCTCTTTTTTTTAAATATCCGTTCAACTCCTGCTTTTTAATTAATTCAGATACTCGATAGTTAATTAATTATACAGGTGGTTCTTCCACTGTTTTAGGGCAGATCAGTATAAATGTTATGCAAAAGATTGGCGTTCTAAGTTTAGTCTACAAGTTACATTGCATTTAATGGAACATACATTTTTTGTTTGTTTTTAAGTACAGTATATGCAGAACACAAGTGTTTTTTTTTAACTCTGCGCCAAGTGTAAGGAGAGTGAGAAACCATTTTGGATAAACCACCCTCAGTAGACCTTACCGGTCGTCTTCAGCAGGCCAGTCTAACACGAGAGTGACGCCTTAGACCATTCGACCACTGAAGCAGGTTTAACACATACGTGTACTAAACACCTTCATATGGACCCATTTGAATGGTACTCGGTCTAACCTGCTAATCTCGTGTTGGGTTAGACTGTCAAAAGATGGGGAGATCCTGGTCGGATGTACTGAGGGTGGTCTTTCCTAAAATGTTTTCCATTCTCCTTCCACGCAAATATAAGTGCACTTCCTTTCAATGAAACCTTCCTAATGCCTACCCATTAGTGTATTTAGTACATAGGAGTATATCTAAAACAGCTACAGTGGCCCCATGGTTTCTTTGGTGCTGACTGACAGCTCACAGCTCACAGCTAAAAGCTTTGAAACATTACCAGACCAAATTATGTATCCCTACGCCGAACCATATGATCTGCAAAAACATGTGTTTAGCAGCTGTCACTCTTGATGGTCAAAATTTAGGTATATACCTAAATGTTGACTGTCAGAAGTCAGCTGTGAGCTGTCAGTCAGCACCAAAGAAGCCATTGGACTACTGTAGTAAGAAGTGATGCTAAAAAAAACATCTTCATGTGGAAAACCATTCCCAGCGCACCTTGGTGGGACTCAAACCTAGACATACTCGTCAATATGAGACCAAGGTTGAATCTGAATAGTCTAGCTCAAGGGTCAGAAACCGGTCGATTTTGTGGCAATTTTCAGTCGAATGTGTTGGAAAACTACATTGCAATGAAGTTAGATATTTGATTCCTCTCCCTACATATAAAATTCTATCAATTAATATTTTAGTGTAATCAAAATTACCACAAATCATTAATAAACGGTAATGTTATCAGAAATGTATAAGTTAGACATTACCTGTGATATGAAAGTGTGCATTTTATTTATTCTATACATTTTTTCTAGAATGGTAGACACATAAGTGTTTGGGGGAAGACGGGATCCAAGGAATAAATATTAGTCCTCAATCCATAGACACAAAAATAAATAAAGGATAAACAATAGGTGAATGCAGGACCTTTAATAAGTTAAAAGTCGATTAAAGGGCCTAATAAGGTGACCACCCGGCTGATCTAATGTATCAGTGACAAATTTAAACACTTGCACACATGTTTTCAACTATTCATATTATTTAGAAAATGTGCTAACACATAAAGTTCTATGTTCTAATAAAAAAAAAACTAAACATTTACCAGGTAATCACAGCACCAAGGTTGTATGAGAAAAATGGCATGTTTCTATCCTTGGGTTGAAAGACATGGGAAGGGTGTAGTGGTAACCGTGACAAATTAGACGGGTCCACATACCTCCTTGAAGATACAATTAACAGGAGCAAATGGAAAGGCAAACATGCATACACTACATAGAGAATTCGGGTAATCTTATTCCTGGTAATGTGTTCGTTCTAATCCAAATACGTAATATTGACCAATAGGTCACTCCTTAATTAGTTACACAACTTTACAACAGGACCTATGTAAAATATGTTCTAATTTCAAATCTCTAGGTAAATTTAATGTGACCTAGAGAGTTGAATGGAAATTAATTCTACCGGTTTATCCTACCTTTAACCTTAATTATGTAACAACAAATTCCAATGGAATTACTAAAAAAATTAACTAAATATTTACATACATAAATTCATCTTTATTAATATTACCGAAACTACTAAAACAAATTAGATTTCTAAAAGAAATACTTACTTTTGGGTGACTTGATTATAAATGTATGACTACAAAAAGAACATGTGAGCTTATGATGCTGGATAATTAAATTGCTTGTGAATATTTTTGGATAAAACAAATTAAAATTTCTCATTTTCAATAGGTGGTACATTTTTATTGACACCCAACTTCTTTATCCACGTCAATAAACAATTTAATTCGAAATTCAATATTCACAATAATCACAATAATTCCATTAGTACACCTTGTTTTGGTCTCATTGCGCTATTTTTGTATTATCGTTATTCATTTGCTTACATACTGAAGTCACATGGGTGCAGCTTTAACCAATCAGAGGTTATCGCACTCGCACTTCCATGTTAAAGTTGTAATTTCCGGTTGCATACACCCTGCAGGGAAAGATTAGTATTAGTCATAGTATTCATGGTTTTATGAAACTATTCTTATTCAAGAAATAATGATCTTACTAGAGATCAATAATAGGATAGTAGAAGAAACATTGACGTTGAAATTCAAAAATGCTTTAGCTGGGTAAGTACAAGTGCTACCATGGATTCCTAATCAGAGAGCTAGCACCGGTAGGGGTGGAGCGCGTTTGCTCATTCTTGAACGAATGGATAAGTGAAATAAAATATATTTATTGTTGTAATGATGAGTATTTTATCTTCATGAATACATAAGCCAGCATTGTTTAGATTTCCACATATAGAGCTTTATTTAAAAATTACTCGACTGATGGAAAGTTAAGCGACGTAGCCTACTTGACATAACACTTTTGATGACCTGAATTTACAGGTTAGGTAGCGCTGCTGAGTTGCAACATATAGGGCCCGATCATACGTAGGCGTTGCCCAACTGTCACTATGATGTTTATCTCTATTTATAAATACAATAATATGTTTCTTTGTACCCTTTCAGACATAAACAAGAATCAATTGACATAGTGATAGCTGATTTTGATGGAGTTCTATTTCATATATCTAATGTTGGAGGTGATAAAACTAAAGTCAGGGTAAGTGTATTTAATAGTGATGTTTATCTGTGTGTTTTTAATGCTTAATAGTCCACTAAGCCCTTTTAATTGAATGTTACCTATCCTTATGGTGTAATTAAAGCTCTTTAATTGTACTAGGCCTAGGTTATACTATTATATTTTCATATGGATTCATAGATCATTTAATTTTTTTTGGAGGTAGTGTATAAAACTGTGCCAATATTTACTATTTACACATTAAACCACTTCACAAACCAATAAGCAAACTTGTAAAAAGTGCAAATTAGGCCTAGTTAATTCATAATACACATCAAATTAAAGACAACCATAGACCCTACATATAAATTTGAACTTGGACTGTTATTAAAGTATCTTATGTATTTTTAGGTGAGTATATCTCTGAAATTTTACAAAGATCTTCAGGAACACGGAGCAGATGAGCTCTTAAAAAGAGAATATGGTCCACTTCTTACGCAATCTGAAGATGGTAATAACACATTTAAATATATATATATATATTCATTTTTAAATGTTAGATAATTTTAATATATTTTTCCCGAATAAAAATGTTCTTGCCTAAGAAAATATCTACATTTTTAGTAAGTTAATGGGGATTTAACATAATTTTTTTGATTGTAAGTCATGTTCCAACACATCTGTCTCCCAATTTATAAATAAACCCTGCTTGCTTTTAAAATGTTATTAATTCTTCTTTTGTTTTAGGTTACAACGTGTCTGTACAAGTTGACCTGGAAAACATCCCGGAGAATTGGGAAGATATTGTTAAAAGGGTTGGCTTGTTGAAAAGAAATTGTTTTGCTTCAGTATTTGAAAAGTATTTTGACTTTCAAGAGAAAGGTGAAGAAGGTCATAAAAGGGCGGTCATCAACTATAGGAATGATGAGTCATTGTAAGTGGGAGAAGAAATCGACTTGACCGGCGTTGTATTTTATGTTTTAGTTAACTTTAAACTACTAATGAAATATAATTTTAATTCCTATGACATCTGCTTCGGTGGCCGCATGGTCTAAGACGGTACTTTCTCGGTACTGTCGATGACGGGAAGATTATTGTTAGAATCCTGGTTGGGTGTACCGAGAGTAATTTTTCCTAAATGGTTTTCCACTTTCCATGAAAATGTGGATACAGTTCGTCTAAATTTAACATCATTCACGGCTCCTTAAATATTCTAAAATATTTTCGTGGCCCTCTAGTTTATACTTACATATTAATCATTAGGATGTGTTTTAAAATAGTGGTTTAATTTATTGATTATTTAACAAATTTAAAAAAAAATTAAGCAAATTAACTTAATTAAATGTATCTAATGGGACCTCTGCTGTTTAACACTTTGCACTAATTTGTCTATTCCTGTTCCGAGTGTATTACTTAGTGCTATTCGCATGCAGGAGTCGATTACACTGCTTCTTTTTAATATTTACCAATTTAGAAAATCCCTTTTTACATAAATGAGAAGAAACAAAGCGCATCAAATTTTGAATGATGTTGGTAACCATCTACCATCCGTGCTTCCTCTCCCCTCCATTACCCTGAAAAATTGAGAGTCTACTGTACTTGGATCATCAAATTCTTTCTTCCAAAATGTAAAATTTAAGATAATTGACTTAAGTAATAAGCAAATACCGTAACATTTTAAATTAGTTTTTGAGCCCCCCACCATTAAAAAAATCTTTCACGCCCCCCCCCCCCACCCGGTTAAGAATTGCTGCATTAGAGCATGGCCATCAGTGCAGGTCTTTACCAATATAATTTATCATTTATTGATCTGTTGTGATCTTGGTTCTCTCGTCGGAACATCCATCTACCGAGCTAAGGTCACCGTCAAGGGTCATAAATATTATCACTGGACTCTCCACCTCAGCAGGTCTTCTATCACATCCTCATACATTCCTGTTGATCTCTCAGAGCTGTTCCCTCTGCCACATGTCTCCACTACACTCCTTTAGCCTCCATGTTTTTCTGCGCTCGCATTATCAATCTCATTCGTGGTTTCCCAATAGGTCTAAAACCCTTCTTACTCTTTACAGCATTCATAGCCATTCTCATCACATGTCCTAACCGCTATAACTTTTCCTTTGTCTCTTATATATACTTTTAAAAAAAAACTCCAAACATTACCATGAAACCGTTTGTTTTACCAGATACGTGGAAGCGAAATCTGACCGAGTGACGGTCGTGTTCAGTACCATCTTCAAGGATGAGGATGACGTTGTGATCGGGAAGGTGTTCATGCAAGAGTTCAAGGAAGGCAGACGGGCGAGTCACACTGCGCCTCAGGTGCTATTCACTCACAGGGAGCCACCGATGGAGCTTCAGAACACGGATGCCAAAGTGGGCGAAAACATCGGCTATGTAACCTTTGGTGAGCGATCTCTTTGTTAACTAGGTGTAGTTTTTTTTAAATTTTTTTTCTGTGATGTAAAACCATTTAGAAATAAAACATCCTAAATACACCTGACTGAGATTCGAACTTTGATCTCCCCATCGCCGGCAGTCCAGTCTACTGCAATGATACCTTAAACTAGGGATCATCTCCTGGTAGATCTCATGACAATTTTGATTTGATTGCATAAGAACACTAGATCAGCATTAAAAGTCAATCATTTGAATCCTCTAAACTCACAAATATTTCAAGTACTTTCAATAATATTCGAGTGTAATCAATATAACCTTGATTGGTAATAATCAGTAATGTTATCATAATCATATTCTGAAAATTGAAAAATGACACCTGGGCATGGGAATCAAACCCGCGACCTTTAGTGCACTAAGCCAAAGGTACCGGGTTTGATTTCCCTGTTCAGGTGTCATTTTTAAAGTTTCAGACTATGATATCTAGATGAGAGTAAATCCTCACTAAAACAAATATAATAATAATAATAATATTTAGCACCGCGTCTTACTACCCGTTTGGGTTATACGCTTTAAGTACTAATTACGCTAATGGATTAGGAATTGGGAAGGTTGAATTAGAGGAAGTGAACCCGCATTTGCGTGGAGGGATAGTGGAAAACCATTTAGGAAAAACCACCCCCAGTTCACCCGACCGAGATTCGAACCTCGATCTCCCCGTCCTCGGCAGTCGAGCTCAACACGACAAGCGCGTTAGCCAACTACGCCACCGAGGCAGGTCAACAAATATAATAGCTTTGGCTATTTGACTCTTAAATATGCAGTCCCTTACATTTATAATAATTGTACAAATCTCTGCAATAACCCAATTACCAGGTCGGAGTCGGCTTCGTTATCTGATAGCTCGTGATCTTAATAAAATCACACATTTGTAGCCGATGATTTCCACACGTCCATCATAGACTCTGCCTTAAAATATGAGTGAAGAATGACCCTGGGTACAGGATATTCATGGATAACTCACTAAGCCAAAGGTCCCAGGTTTGATTCCCGTGTCCAGGTGTCATTTTTCAATTTTTGGAATATGAGATCTAGGAGGAGTAATCCCCACTAAAAGCATAAATAATATCTTTGGCTATTTGATTCATAATCATCGTCATTATGAATAATTTCCAGCCACTGACCAGATATGTTTTGGAACAAGTCTGGCCAACGTCTTTTTCTCCACTCCCTTCAGCCACCTGTTTCTTGATCTTTCTATTGGCCTCCTACCCTCCACTTCTATAACCAACATCTTTTATGGTATCTTCCCCTCCTCCATTCTTCTCACGTGACCGTACCACCTTGTCTTCTCTAGCCTGTCCTGCACTGGCTCCTCCTATCATCTATTCCTCCCACCCTTTCATTTCTCATTATCCATTCTTGCCCCTTATACTTCTACAAAATTGCATTTTGCAGGCCTGCACTTTATTTAGTTTTTATATATTTTTTAGAAAGTTGGGAACATTAGTATTTGGGGAAGCAATAAATATAAAATATATATTGACAAAAAAAAAAGAGTAAGAGTGTAGAAACAACGTATGATTGCGGGACATTTGATAGTTTTATAAGTGGACCAGGACACGGAAGGGTTGCTGACCGTTGCTTTAGACCAGTGGTATTCACCCTGGGGTATGTAGAGGCATTTTAGGGTGTACATAAAATTTATCATTCAACCACTGATACGAAATATATTTTTCAAACTAATTTTTTTTTTATCTTTTCTGTATCTCAAAGTTCAATTCTAGATTGAGCTATCTGAGTTTTTCTTTTACACAATTTTTACAGCCACACACTGGTACATAGAAAGGTCTATTAGAAAATACAAGCCAATTAAAGAAATGTATTGTAAAAATTGATCAAAATTTTACTTATTAGTGTTATTTTATAGATCATATTCTATCAAATTGAGAGTTACAGATAATACAACTTGAAGTATGAATATGTGAAAGTAGATCTAGTAGCTTTTTTTAGCTGTCAAATTAAGCGACCCTCTTTTTAAAATTGGACTTAAACAAGTTATTTCGTAAGGTAGAAGTGTCACGCATGATTAAAAAACCTCTCTTTGATGGAATGTGTTATCAGTTGTTTTTTTTTTTTTGCGGTGATGAACCAGGTACTGCCTTGTTATCTCTTGTGGCTTTGGGAAAGCTCTTATCAACACTCGGGCAGAGGATTGGGTTTTCTTTCTTGCTGATAAGCAACCTGAATTTTAAAATAAAATAACTCTCGTGCCATATCTCATTTCATTTGCACACACATAAGATACATAAACAAAAACGGATAATATTCTTAAAGGATACAAAAAGAAAAACTTTATTTGCAATTGGTTTGAAATTGAGTTTGTTCAATAGGATATTTTTTTTCTTTGTTATTTTCCAATTTATCACTGTCCTTTTTTTTTTTTCTCATCAATGACATTTAAAGTGGGAGTGTATGGAACGCAAGAAAGTTTTTTTTTTGCAGAGCTTTTTTTTCCGAAATAAATCAATATTTCTCCACTAGAAACATAGATTAATTTTCTTTCCATGGTGATATCATCAGTTTTTTTAAAAGTTGTCAAATTAGATTCCAAAACACCCTTGACAGATATTCAATACATGTTGAGGTCACCATGTGAAGAAAATTAAATTCTTTGTTTCTATTGAAGCAATATTTGATTTATTTTAACCCTTCATTTTATATACCAACCCTAATCTCGATTCCGATTCTTGGTAAAAATGATGCCCATAAAAAAATTGTACTTTAAACAGTTTTTCATTAAAATGCATTCATACATTCAGTTTATAATCACCATCAACTGGTTCCAGCCTGTGGTTGGCCGGACTAGTTCAGTAAATGCCTCCATATTCCTCTATTGTTCCACCATTCTTCCTCCTTTAACTCCTTCCATTCTTCTCCTCTCACACACTCTCTGTTATCTGCTCCTCCCATCTCTTTCTCAGTCTCCCTTGCGGTATTTATCCTACATATTTCATCCCCATCATTCTCGCACATTCAGTTAAGTGTTAAATTGATGGTAAGGAGTTTAAAGAAAAAAAAGAAAACTGCGTTGTAAAGTTGAAGTACATAAGTAATTGTTTGAAAAAATGCACAGGAAGCATTTTTTTTTCTTAAAAATCTGTGTTGCATGTCACATACCTGTACTCCCTTTTAAATAGTTTCGACATAACAAAACCTTAGTCCGTCTGTTGGACGGTAGCAGGACATTTTCTTTAATATGCAACCATAAACGTTAGAATACCAATTACAAAATAATAAACATAAAGTACACTTTAAAAATAAAATGAAACTTATATTGTTGCTATTATTGCTCAAATAAATTTGGCGCTGAGGGCACTTGCTTCACCTGGCTCTCCCTAGTTACGCCAATACCGAATTCTCTCGTTTCCAGTGCTATTCCCGCGTCACACCAACAGGGCGGCCCGAGATAACACCATCAACCTGATACACATGTTCCGCGACTACCTGCACTACCACATCAAGTGCTCCAAGGCGTACATCCACTCCCGCATGAGGGCCAAGGCGTCAGACTTCCTCAAGGTGCTCAATCGGGCGAGGCCCGAACCCAAGGTCACGGAGAAGAAAACCATCACGTAAGTGTTATTTTTAACATTCCTCATGTTGAGTCTTAATATTCATCCGGGGGGCCCCGTGTATTTAAACAAGGTGGAAATGAATAAGATAAAATTAGATGAAGTGCGAACACATTTGCTTGGAATTGGTTAATCCCTAATGGTTTCCCACTCTTCCTTCATGTAACTTTTCACATTTTCTTTATATATTTATGGGTGGGCTGGGGTTCAATCCCGGTCCCGGCACTGATTTATCTGATTGCCAAACCCTTCCTTCACCTCTGACAAGACATCTTGTGAATGTGTGGAATGCCAGACCTCCACCGTGGTTCGGATCCACGTTAAACTGTAGGTCCTCCATTTCATCTCACAATCACCCTACCATTAAGCATTAGCATGAGTGCGTACAACCTGCACAGGTAGTAAGACGCGGTGCTAATAATAATAATAAAAATATAATGAATGTATGTATGTGTTATGTTTATAACCTTAATGAGTAGTGAGACGCAATGAAAAATAAATCAAATAAAATTATGACAATATATTATTAACTGAAATACTTAATATATTTAAATGTTAATTAAATTAATTGCTTGAGACTGTACTACCTTTAATTAGAAGGTCAAGGTTTGAATCTTGACTGTTGAAGAGCAAATTTCTTATCCCGTCTTCATTCTAATGAGGCTGCATTTCCCTTAATTTCCCTTCTTCATGCTTACTCGTTAAAATACATCATCAAAGAGATTAGAATGTGTGGTAAATTAAATGACTGGCTCTTGTTAAATAAAAAAAGGCCAAATAGTCAATCAATTTTGCCAAAAGATTCGTTTTAGTTTTAATTCGGTGTATAAAGTACTTTTATAAATGCTACAGTGAACTTAAAATAATTTTTGATATTCATTTTAATGTGTAGAGAAAAAGTTTGATGCCTTTAGTCATTAATAATTTTTGGTTTGAACGTACTGTTAAAATAATTGAATGAATTGTTTCATATCTACTTTTTTTTTTTTTTTCAGTGGCAGGTCATTTGTGAGAAAAGAATGATTAGCTGAGCTGCGTAGTGTGTACAAAATGTTTTTTTCTCACTGACCGGCAACGGTGAAGAAAATGGGGTTCCATCTTTTAAGGGACGAGATCTTCAAATTAAAATCGCTCCCTAGGAGGCTGAAACTGTTTGGTTACCTACGTAGCTGTCACTTCCAGTACAGGCAGTCACAATCGCATGATTTTGGTCATTTCTGTCAACCTTAATACATTAAATTTTAGAAGAAGGAATTAAAAAAAAAAAAAATGTTAAATTCAATTCAATATTGATTTGTTTTGGGGTTGGTGCATTATATTTGGTTTTCATTATTTATTTAATTTTTATATAGCCTAGTATTAAGAAAAATGAAAACTAATTTACATATTAAATACTGCTTTAACTCAATCATATTTAACACTTGTTCACAGCGTAAACTTTTTTTTTATCCCTTTGTGTGTCGCGATTTTAGTCGAGTTGTTTTTAGAAAACGATCTATATAAATATATATATTAAATGCTCCAACTCTTAGGCAAAAACAAAATATTTTAATCGATATCCGCATCAGTTTGCCGAGACTCAATTTTTAGGTCCAAGCTGTTAAGTAGTGAGGGTTGGAAAACTAAAATAAAAAAATATATGTACAAAATATGCCGGATATAATTGTTACATACTTTTATAAGACAGAATAAAATAATTCTTGTGAATATTGTAATTAATCCCCCTGTGATTTATTATTATGCCATGTAACGTATTAACAGAGAAACTGGAAGAAGAAGAAGAAAAATTAATTATAATGCAATAATGATGCATGTAATAAATAATCTTGTTGTGCCCGGCGCATTGGTGAGGGGAGGACTTGGGTCTTTTACAATTTGTTCTCGGTGTGCGTAGTGGTAGCAGTGATGTTGTGCACATGCCCTGCGTCCAGAACGTTGACTTGTCGGAAGAGACGTTTATTTTTCAACGTTTTGAGCATAGTTTTTTTTTTCTCCTCCTCCTCCCCTGCCTGTTTTTATCTTTTATTCTGATGTGTAAATATAATGTATAAATATTTTGACAACCAAATTTTCAGGGGTTTGCCACTCTTGTTTTTAAAGATGGAATGTGATATTAAATGCACAACGACGGCATAATTCACCTCTCATATTATAAATATAATAAAAAGGTTGAGCTAGTTGGTTAAATATGCTCAAAATAATGTGATACTTTTTTTTTCTCTAATTTTTAACTGGATTTTTCTTTTTGCGAGTAACCTAAACACTAGCAGGGTGTCTACCATTCATAAAAAAGGTCATGAAATTTGGTAGTGTGTCATGAAAATATAGATGTCAAACTCGATTATTCCATACCTCGATAATCTTTGTAGCTTAGCTGGTATTGAATAAATCGAGAATCAATTTTGATATTACAATTTTTGATACCTTGATTTACATGATTTTTAAGTTCATTTTTTCGTTTTGAATCGAAAAATTATAACTTACTCCCGAAGTTGAATCATAGTCATAATTTTTTTTAACAATATTATATGTTGCATAACTCTACAACTTTTGGTATTAACTATCATTTACAAAATGGTATATTGCAGCACAAAATGTCAAAAGTTGATCATAAATGTGAAATGTAAACTTTAATTTTTTAATTTCTATAGCTTTATGTCGAACCCAAAAATGTGCTTTCAAAGTCAAAGCTGATATTCATTAAAAGAAAAGTTTTTTTTTTTTTTTTTTTTCAATCGCATTACGGTATAGTTTAAATTAAATACATATTTTTAATGTTAGGTTGAATGTATGAAAAATAATTTGAAGTGCTAATGTTGAAAAACCAAGAATTGGAATATCTATATTAATCAACATTTAAGAATTGAAATGAAAAAACGGATTGTTACATTTTTTTTAATATGAAAGTCATTAATTTACAGATATTGGTGTAACTAAAACACTACTCCAAACCATTTTGGTAAATACTTATTGCTTTAATATATATATCTTTAAAAAATTATTAATTTTTTTTAAAGAGCGCTAGTTGTGGTTTAGCTACACATAATAATTATTTATTATTATTATTATTATTGATTAATTAAAGGGTTCAAGGCTTTTTTTTTTTGTCATTGAATCAAATAATGGTTCAGTTAATAATGACTTTTTTTTTAAGCTCTGTTTCTATACAGCTTTAAGATGTAATGACCCAGAATACTTAGCAGGCATAATTAATTTACAAAATTAATTTTTTTATGTCATGAAAGATCCCTCACACCCTCCCTAAGTCGAGACAAATTCATTAAATAGGTTCACTTATCCTTGGTTGACACCCCGTATAGGTAAAATTATAATCCAAAGTGCTAGAACCAAATCAAATTCATTAATATACAGTCCAACTTTCATAGAAATGAACTTATAACAGTTCGATATAGATCTACTTTCATGTATACATGCACATCAAATCATGGGATCTGCAGCTGTCACTTTTAATAAATACTATCAGTTTTTTCTAAAATAATAATAAAAACAGTAAAATGCTATCAATGTTTATTAGTACAAAATAGTATGTTTGTATTTTCTGAAAGGCTCTTCTGACAAAAATTGGACTATAAATGTTTTAGGCTGACAATTGAAATAATTTGGATGATTATGTTGTTCAAATTAAAGATGTTTACTCTGCTGTGAGGAAGTTAGTGGTCCATTTAGGGGTATCCTTAATATTTATCCAACGCACCTGGTGTGATCTACTTAATTACATTTTAACGATTTTGTGTATTTTGAACAAATTAAATGGGGGTTTAAGTTGGGTTATTAAAATGGCTTGAAGTTAATTTTACTACGATAAATTATTGCCAGTTGGGTTTACTCTAATTAAGTAGTCTTAAAACATGTTCTTTCAGACATCTTGTAACAATTTAGATAGTCCTCTGTAATTTAGGTATAAACTTACTCTGAACCTGTGGTGGTATAGTCTAAGATGTCAAGCTCACGATAGACTGAATCGCAGCTGGCGGAGATTTTGAGATTCTAATCTTGGTTGGGTGCACAGAGAGTGGTTCTCACATATCCTCCACACTGATGCGAATGCGTTAAGAAACCTACTTATTCTTGTGTAAGAATTGAGAAGTATAGTTCCATTTCATGGGCGACAGAGGTATTAAGGTTATATGGTGAGAAATAGTTCTCATCTATTCCTGAAATTCTTACCCCCAATCTTTCTTTACGTCTTCTTAAGTCATCAACTCGAAGATTGGTTTGATGTGATATCCATCTATAGCTAGGTAAGCACACTCTCACCTCTTCCGGTGGTTAGTGCTACCTGCACCATCTGGTATAAATCCCATCTACTAGGGGAGTTCAGAAAGTGTGGTGGATCCCCTTTAACCTTCCACGCTGAATTTCTATTGCCATACATCTTTCGGGGATATTGATTCTTGAGGTGAGCACTTTACCCCAAGACAACCGAGGTCGTCTGTTCTTTAATGGGTTACAATAATTCACTAACCACAACAATATCGAATGTTCAAAGACGACGTTCTCGTAATAAATTGAACTGTGTGACAGAGAATTGAGAGTTCAAATCTTGATTAGGTGGACACAGGGTGGTTTTTTTTTTTGTCCTTGATGGTTTCTCATTCGCTCTAGATATATATATGGATACATTTCGTCTAAATTCTACCTTGCTCGTTCCCAACCCCATCAGTGTAAATATGCTGAGAATTCGAACAGGCAGTAAGGAGCGTTGCACAAAAACGTAAAACAATTATTTAAGGGTAATCAACCTGATCAGAATTGTCTTGGAAATCTTTACAAAGTCGAGTGGCGGCCCTCTGACGATGAAACAATCAAAGTGAAGTGGTGATGTCAATTACCTGATAAAAATAATAAATTGTTGTAGTATAGTTCCCCAGCTGACGCCATTTACCTTGATCGGGGGCGAGGAAAGACTGCATGTTGTTTCAAGGATTCCTTATAAGGCCGTACAATTCGTGTACAGTAAATTATGCAAAAAATTATAAAGACATACTTTACCTAAATATACCGGTAAGTTAATGCTTTTTTTTTTAGTAACCCATAAAGAGGTGAACAGTTTTTTAGTCTTATTTTTTCTTTTTTATTCAACAAGACCAATATTTTTTTATACATTTAATATATATTTATAGAGGAACAATTTTTTTTAAAAGAATATTTAAATTTTAAATATACAAGACAGTTTTTTTTTAGTTTGTTCTCCATGAAAATTGGTTCATTTTTTAAATTCAACTGTATATATATGTATTATAAAAGCATGCTTAGAAAATATATATAATATATATATATATATATCATCTATTAAGGAATAAAAAATCACTCAAGAATGGAGTTCAAACCAAACAGCTTAACAGTTAATAAAAACACTTTGTTTTATTATATTGTAGGAATAAATTTGAATTTTAGATTGTATAATCTATAAACTACTAAGTGAAATGAAAAAGCCGTACTGAACATCTCAAACAGGTGCAGTCTCTCCATCCCTGACCTATATAATACGGGAATAAACCCCTTGTTTGCAGGGGAATATTCCACTCTCTCTTTTTTTTTTAACTAATCAAACTAATCAATCATTTAAGGAAGCTTATCTTCTAGCTGTAACAAATTCCCTTACAAAATGTGTCGCTTAATATATGCTTGGTCACCATAGCTTCGCTTTTTTTTAAAGCAAAGCATATTTCGCATTTGGGCAGTTAAAATGAATTTTTGTTTTTTAGACTTGCACTGTGTACCGTGATTATGTAATCGCGGGTCGATACTTCATTCACGGTTTGTGGCCAGCTTGTTTATTTTCACTTTTGGATAGCTTGTTGTCACTAGCTGTGTTTTTCAGTTTTCGTTAGTTTTATAAAGATAATTTACTGTAAAAGTTTGATCAATGAGAACAACTTAATTAGTTTTAATCTGCCAAAAATATGTTTTACATGGCTATTCTCTAGAATTCAGCTATTTTTTTTTTTATTGTCAATTTTAAAAATTTAATTTTAAATGAGTTTGGAAAATAACTGGTTTGTAACTAATATTTTACTTATTAAATTACATAGAAGTGTTCCAATGTGTACATATATAAACTAATGTTTTACAAATTCAAATTCTATATCTCCTTCGTTTTGGAATCTTTTACATTAAATAATGGCCAATTTGAAATATAGGTATTTAATGAACACTCTTTAGTACGGGAAGTTGTCTTGGCTCTGCCCAGGTTCATCGAGGCGTTTCGCTTCGAAACGTTTTTCGTATCTGTAAAACTTGTTCAAACCACGGTAGTGTCAAACACTTAAGTCTTAATGTGGTGCGAAATGTAATTAAATTCCAAAGTGGTATCCAAGGTGGTGATAGTTTTACTCATTTTAATTCCCTTGTCGAAATATTGTATCTCTTAATATCGACTGGTAACATTATGGTAGTTTCAGACATCGTTATGAACATACCAGTTTAAAAAAAAATCTAATTTGCATATCAAAAGGAAAACACTTATTCAGAAATGTTTTGTCACAGAATTTTCGTTTCTATAGTTTTGATTATTGTGGTGACTATTGTCGGTTCTGAAAAATTGCAAATGTGTGGTAAATATATACATCCAAAGCTATACAATAACACCAGAAATAAGTTCCTTTATTCTGGATAAGAATTTAGTATTCTTGTCACCCTGAAAATATTGCATTTGTTAAGATATAAACACACTATAACTAATTAAGATTTATTTTAATACCGTGTGTTTTTATGTTTGTCCTACTATTCTCTGGTTGTATGTCTTGGAGTGTGTATGTGTGTGTGTGTGTATGTATGTAGTATGTATGTATGTATGTAGTAGTATGTATGTATGTATGTATGTAAAAATTGTGCAGGGAGAAAAATAAAAATGTTTTGCTGTGCAAGTCAAAAAAATAAAATAGTTTGTAGCTTCCTCATTGTTCTTGTTATTTCTAATGTACCATTTGTTTGTATTACCATTATCCACTTCACGGCTGTTTTTCAAAATGGTTTGTATTCTTATAATAATTAATCATTGCAACTTGGTTTTTATGTAACAATTAAATTTCCATAAATTATGTTTTATAATGATTATACTACTACAATAATTATTAATTAAATAAATATTGATAGATTATTATTCTCTTGTGTTTGTACTTATTTAATTTAGAAATCAACTTCGAAGACTGTCTTTTTTTTAAAATCATAACCTTCTTTTTCTAAAACCACTATTTATTATTCAGGCTAGCTAGATTTTGGTGTGTGCAAGAGGGGAGAATTTTGGGGGTGATTCAAGAAACACCTCCCCCCTTAGAATAGAATATATTAAGGAAAGGGTGTTCATATTTAAGTATAACAACTTTTCTTGGCTAAAGGTATAGTAATATTTTCTAGTGGCCATCATAGCCTGTCCCCCCCCCACTAGAAACGCTAGCTTTCTACTCTCTTAAGTGTGTTTTTATTTCTTTTATAGTTTCACTCACACTCGGCCCCCCCGAGTTCTTCTCATACACCAATTACATCCGTCAGTTTGACAAACCGACTGTGGAATTTATAAGAGCAGTAGGTGAAGTAGGTATACAATCATTATACAGGGTGCTGAGAATGGTTTGGAAGGAGAACAAGGTACCAGAAGACTGGAAAAAAGAAGTTATAATACCTATTATCAAGAGGGAGACAGGAAGAGGTTTACAAATTAAAGGTGGATAACGCTGATGTACCACTGTACAAAAATACTTGAGAAGTTACTGGAAAAGAGAATAAGAAATAAAGTGAAAGTAAAGTGGAGAGAGGAACAGCACGAATTTAGGGAACTTTGGTCTGCCATACGACAGCTGATGGAAAGAAGGTGTGAATATGGGAAAGACTTTGTAATGGTATTTATGGATGTGGAGAAGGCATGATAGGTGTGGATAGAAATAAAAGTTTGGAAAGTGATGGAGGAGTCCGAAGTGGAAAGAGGAGTTGTAATGATTGTGGAAAAGCATGTATGAGGATAACGGGAGTTGTGCAAAGATGGAGAATGGAAGGACTGAGTGGTTCCAAATAAAAGATAGAGTGAAACAGGGGATTGCCCTCTCCCCAATCCTACTTGTAATGGTAATGGTTATCAACAAAATGTCAAGAACACTCGGGGAGGAAAGAATGAGAGCCATGATGTTTGCTGATGACTTGATGTTATAGGGGAAGAAGGAAGGGGAAGTTAAATTTAACAAGTGTGAAGTGATGGTAATGAGTAATGACAAAGAAGGGGGTAAGGCCTAATAGAACTATAAGGTTAGATGGAGTAGAGCTGAGAAAATTACAGAACCTAAAATATCTCGGAAGTGTGATTGAGAAGGAAGTTGGAAGTAGAGAGGATCTAATAAGAAGAGAACAGCAAGGATAGTTGTTCTCTAGGTTCTTAAGGAACCTGCTATGGAGAAGTGTCCTTGAAGTGCTGTACAGGGTGTACTTTGTACCCATTGTCACATATGCAGCAGAAACTTAGACATTGAATATAAGAGAGACTAGAAAAGTGGAGGCCATGGGAATGAAGTTTGGGAGGAGCAAGTTAGCTGTCACGAGAAGAAACAAGGTTAGGAATGAAGTTATCTGTGAAAGAGTGGGGGTACAGGGAGTACATGAGATAGTAGAGGAAGCAAGACTGAGATAGTATGGTCATGTATGAGATGTTGGAGTACATGAGATAGTAAGGAAGCAAGACTGAGATGGTATGGTCATGTAATAAGGGTGGAAAAGGATGCCAAGAAAATATTGGAAATGAAGTATCTAGGAAAATGACCGCAAGGGAGGACCAGATAAGTGTTTAAGTGAGAGGAGGAGACTAAGATATTAAATGAGTAGGAAAACGCCCGCCTCAGTGGCGTAGTTAGCTAACGCGCTAGTCGTGTTAAACTCGACTGCTGAGGACGGGGATATCGAGGTTCGAATCTTGGTCGAGTGAACTGGGGCTGGTTTTTCCTAAATGGTTTTCCACTTTCCCTCCACGCAAATGCGGGTTCACTTCCTCTAAATTCAACCTTCCACATTCCTAATCCAATAGCGTAATTATTACTTAAGCGTGTAACCCGAACGGTTAGTAAGACGCGGTGCTAAATATTATTATTATAACAGAATAGTTCTGACTATTTGCGTGTGCTAAAGTGCTTTAAGACCTCTTAATTTAACCCTCTATAAAACAAATATCTATTTTAAATCAGGAGTCGGAAATTATGCTACACGCTTCGGTAGCCGCATGATCTAAGGAAGGGGTTAGCAACCTATGGCTCGCTGGCCGGAATCAGCCCACCGACTGATTAAATCTGGCCCGCAAAAGATTGACCAAACAAACCATTGGTTTCATAAAAATATGCAGACAATACGATAAATATTTTGCTCGACATGTTTTTTAAACCGACCCACCCACCAAATTTATTTTTTAACCCCTCACGGCCTGCGATATTAAAAAAGATTGACAACCCTGGTCTAAGGGCGTCTTTTTCTCACCAATGACTGGAAGATTGGGGTTGGAGCCCTTGATCGGGTGAACTGATGGATTGTTATCCTAAATAGTTTTCTACCATACTTCCATGAAAATGCGAGCACATTTTTTCTAAATTCAACCTCCCTCTTCCATTACTCATTAAGGTTATTAGTACACATGCGTGTAACCCAAACGAACAATAAGACACGATGCTGGGGGGAGGGGAAATGACATCGCGCCAAAACTCAAAGTTTTCCCACCCCTGTTTCCCGCGGGCCGCATCAAAACCCTAGGAAGTTATCATATCACAGTCCCTTCTTTACAGTCGCGTTGTGAGTCACGTGACCGCACCTGGAACAATGGAGGGCGCTATGACGCCCGGTTTGGGTGTGGTCACACCGGCTTTCCTTAGAGAGACGCCAGGCGTCGCTTCCTCAGTCTGCCGGGGAGGATGGCCTTGTCCAAATGCGCGCCGGAGGACGTCCAACAGGTCAGAAGGTCACGTTACTTACCGAGGTGTTCACTCTCTGGGGGCTACTGCAGGGACTTCGCCCACATTCTGGGGAACTCGTGAAGGTCATTCGCATCTACAGTCCAATTTTCGTAGGAACAGCTTTTAGGTTTTTTTTTGCGCTCAACAAAGTTAACAAATAAGCCATTGTTGTTGTTGACAGAGTGTAGCCAGGACCGATTAGTATTATTATTATTACACCGCGTCTTACTACCCATTCGGGTTATACTCATGCAAATGTGTAATGGTAGGGTGATTGTGAGATGAAATGGAGGACCTACAGTTTAACGTGGAATCCGAACACGGTGGAGGCCTGGCATTCCCCACATTCACAAGCTGTCTTGTCAGAGGTGAAGGAAGGGTTTGGTAATCAGATAAATCTGTGCCGGGACCGAGGATTGAACCCCGGACCCCAGCACAGAAGTCCGACACCTTACCCCTAGACCGCCAGGTCACCACCGATTAGTATTTAGAGTAGTAAATGACAGCAGATGATATAAAAAGCGGTTAAAATAAAAACAAAATGTTTGTTGTTAGAGTTTTTACTGTCAAAAGTGACAACTCAACATAAGGTATTACATATCATATTGTTTGGCGAATGTATACATGAGAATAGATCTGGTAACTTCTTATAGCTGTCACATACACACCTATCGTAGCTGGTGTATAGTATAGGATGAGACGATCTATGTCGAGGAAAGTGATGGACAACGTGTTGAGGTTTGTCTGACGTCCGGTGGAGATCACCTGAGTGATATTATCTTCAGAAAGTGAAAAAGTGTAGTATGTAGTTTGCTTTTATTCAGCTAATGAATATTTACTTTTCAATTAAAGTGTTGGTTTTCAAGTGACTAGTCGTCTAATTGCAATTTTGGTCTCATCCTGTATATCCGTATGTTTTATTGTTTAGCAAACAATAAATACGACAGGGTCAGTCTTTGAACCCAGGACAAATGACGTCTGTACATCCCGTCCGCCCTTAAAGATAGCAGGTTTACTTTGACGTGTTAATTAATATTAGGCCTACACTACATTGGTGCTATCTTATTAGCTGCACAATTGTGCAAACCATTAAGGTAAGGGTACCTTTCAGGCTAAACGGAGTGTACATAGTTTATAAATCTGGTTATTCATTCCAATATGGTAACCGCTCACAAAGTGTTCCTTTTAATATTTCATCTCAAGTGTTTTTTAATTTAAAATTCTAAGCCATTGATCGAATACCTAAGATTTATTTATTTTTTAAGTGACATATTTT
This sequence comes from Timema cristinae, assembly GCA_039000515.1. Classification (NCBI taxonomy): domain Eukaryota; kingdom Metazoa; phylum Arthropoda; class Insecta; order Phasmatodea; family Timematidae; genus Timema; species Timema cristinae. The sequence goes on along the minus strand of JBCFYV010002255.1, from coordinate 7,241,700 downwards.
GAGACTGGCGTCTTATGTGAACAACGGTTATTCTCTATTAATATTATATGTTAACTTAATATAGTTTTCATTTGTTTTCAAACATGATAACCAAAGAAAAATATCAACTTGAAATTCTAAGCGAAATCAGTAACGATAATAGCATGGATAGAGTGAAGTCTACTGTTCACAAAACTACTAATATAAGTATTGAAAATATCTGTAAAAACCGACAGGACTTGATGTATGAATATGTGAAAGTAGATTTAATAACTTATCTAACCGTCAGACAAGGCCTTTCCTATGAAAATTGGACTGCAGCTTCATTTCTTAGTGAGGTGCTTCCACGCGAGAATGTTCGGATTGAAAAAAAAAGTTACGTTCAAATTTTGTTTTAAAAAAAAGAAAATTAAGAGTGACTAAGAAATAAGTTTGTAGCAGTATTATCCTGGACTCGGTTAATATTAAACAAAGCAAACACAATAATTTAATTTGAAGAACAAAATGTGTTTTAATTGGTATATTGAATAAATTTTCTTGATTACATCTTTTTTTGTGTATTGTTGCTCTCGGTAAAACCACTCAAAAGCATCTAATCCTAGTGGCTTAGTGGCCAAGTGGTCAAACAAAGAGTCTAGCTCAGTGTTTCTCAATATGTGGTCCGCGGCAGCGTAACAAGTGGTCCACAGGATCTAAGGACATTTCGTTGTTATTTTAGCACCGTGTCTTACTACCCGTTTGGGTTATACGTTTATGTAATAATTACGCTAATTTTTTTTATAGATGAAGAGATTAGATTTACAGGAAGTGTAGTCACATTTACGTGGAGGGAGAGTGGAAAACTATTTTGGAAAAAAACTTTCAGTACACCCGATCAAGATTCAAACCTCGATCTCCCCGTCATCGGCAGTCTAGTCTACTCTTAGAGTAGCGCGTTAGACCACGTAGCCACTTAAGCGGTTAAGTCTCGTTATTAAAATGAGTTAAGGAATTTTGATCATATCCCCAAAAAATACAACCATTTAAATGCAGAAGATTAATAAATATTAAATATGTATAATATGTTGTATTTCAGTCCTCGGTAGATTTAAGTCAAATATAAAAGTAAGACTGTGTCAACCTTAAATCAACAAATTTGAACATATATATTACCAGGCTTAAAATCTTTAGAATTATTTAAAAAAATATATTATTTACTAATTAATTATAATATGATATGATACTTTTGTCGAACATATTCACCCGCATCGGTGGCTGCGTGGTCTAAGGTGTTACTCTTGTGTTAGACTAGACTGCCGAACACGGCGAGGTCAAGGTTCGAGTCTCGGTAGGGTGTACTGAGGGTGGATTTTTTTCCAAAATGATTTTTCCACACACCCTACACGCTAATGAGGGTCCTATAAATATAAACATTCTAATCGCTAAAGACCATTAGCGTAATTATTACGTAATCGGATAAACCCGAACGGGTAATAAGACGCAGTGATAAACATATATATATAAATATATATATTAATTTCTGTCTTGTATTTATAGTCGTAAAACGTAAGTGCCTAAAAATTATGTTTTTTCGTGTATAGCTTTTACCCACCCCCTCATGCTTCCAGTGTCCCCGGTGGTCCCCCAGTGCGCGCGACTTCTCTTTGGTGGACCTCGATCACCAAAATGTTGAGAAACACTCCTTAAGATTACCTCTGGTTCTATCACAGGTCGTGGTAATATAGATATTTACCATCCGTATAGCGGGTTTGTATCTACCTCCGTGGTCTCTTGGTCAAAGCTCCTGGCTACAGATGACCTCTGGTTCTATCCCAGGTCGTGGTAATATAGATATTTACCATCCGTATAGCGGGTTTGTATCTTCCTTCGTGACCTCTTGGTCAAAGCTCCTGGCTACAGATGACCCGGGTTCGATCCTTTTCCTCTATGAATTTATTTGTAAAACAGTAGGTATGGACCGGGGTCAACTCAGCCACGCGAGGGCAAAATATGAGGCGATACTTTGATTAAAAAAAAGAAGTAGCGGCTCTGGTCTAGAAAACTGAGAGTATCTGCCCAAAGGTTCGATGTGTTGATCATATGACACCCTTTATCCGCATAATTTGACGCTATCTTCGCCATCGGACGACGGCCGTTTGGTCGGTATAGTTTTATTGCAAGCTGACGTTATGGATTTATGATGAGTTTGCTTACCTTGCTTTCCTAGAAGTGCTGTATTAGGTTAAGTTGGTTTTGTAGGTCAGTTTGTTTAGAAATGTGTGCGATAAATACTTCAAAATAAAATATCGTACGCTTACAGTTACAAGGTGGAGGTCTATTATAGACTTACAGGTACCAATGGTCACGTATTCTAAGGTGTCTGGCTCGTTATATAATGAGTCACCTGTCTAGAGAGAGGTTGAGGTGATTTGTACATACTAATGCGGATGAATTTCTTACAAAAAAATTTCCTTCTAATTAAGCCTTTAATAACTATGGTGTTAAGCCTAAATTAGATGATAAACAAATGGCTGCCAGCTAATATCCTTTTAAAAAAAAGGAGCAAATAAGATTTCTGAAGGAAGCGGATGTTTTCTCGGTCTAGGAGGGTTGCTTACCCCTGCCCCCTCGTGCCGTCATGGACGACACTACCCTGCTGCCATCTGAGACGGACTGGTTGGAACAAACCGTCGTTGCTGGCTTCAGGGTCTGGCACATTATCTTCCTGAGTTTGGCCAGCCTGCTCACCCTAGGTCAGTGGCAAGTCACGTGACTACAGTACAATTTCCATAGAAAGAGCCTTTACCTGGAAGATGGAAAAGTTATTATGCAGTGGCGGCTCGTAGCTAAAATTAGTGGGGGTGCTGCTCTAGAAAAGGTTTAGGCTTAGTTTTAAAATTGAGTAAAAGGAAAAAAAATGTATAAAAAGAAAATTTATTCAGGAATTTGATAAAATCCTAACAAAAAAACCAAACACATTATTTACTTACTTTAACTTAAATTGTTACAGTTCAAGCTTGATCTATTCATTTAAAAATTAAATCCATTCTTCTTGTTTTAATTTGCGCAAAGAGTTCAATAGTTTTCTCCTTGATCTCTGGATGACAAATGATGAAATTTTTCTCGATTGAAAATACTGCAAGCGCATTTAGTCTTTCTGTTAAATAAAAGAACCGAAAAAAATTAATCAAATATAATAGCTGGAAGCAGAATAATAATCTATTTCTACACTCTTCTACACTTTATCACATTCAAGAATATGGTACACGGTTTTTAAGCACAACACACGCTGAGTAAAAAAAATTCCTTCCACCATCACGCCAGAGCCGGCACTGCGAGAGCAACAGTGCTCTCTCTACCTGGCAGTCCCACCTTCCTCTCCACCCCCTCCTATGTGCGCATGCGCACAACAGTCAAACACCACGTCTCTGGCACTGTGAAGCGCACAGTTCCATACAAAGATTTTTGTATCTTTTTCATAAACTGAGGGATGGATGGCTACTGAAGTACTGACATTAATTTTAAGGAATATATATTGTACTACAAAAATAAATAAAGAATTATAGAAAAAAATACTCATTGTATTAAATCTTATTGATAATATCAAGTGGAAATAAGGGGTGCTGCAGTTCCGCAGTGCCTATACAGGAATTGGGAAGGTTGAATTTAGAGTAAGTGAACCCGCATTTGCGTGGAGGGGGAAGTGGAAAACCATTTAGGGAAAAAAACTCCAGTTCACCCGACCAAGATTCGAACCTTGATCTCCCCATCCTCGGTGGTCTAGCTCAACACGACTAGCGCGTTAGCTAACTACGCCACCGAGGTGGGTACTAAACACAGCTAAAGTATAATTGACCCTGCGCATGCTCCAAAGTTGACAATGGCCAACAGGTGAATATTTACATTAATTATTTCATTCCACGGTGACGAGAGGCAGTTTAAACTTTGCTTCCATCCTACCTCTACTGATTGTATAGGGGACCTATAAGACGCGCATGCGCACTGCCCTCTTTCCCTCCCTTTCAACCCTCATGTTATTAAAATATTTAATTTATTTAATATAATAATTATTATTTCGCTGAAAATAGGCAAGCAGTGCTTTCAATGCTTACACGGACCGACCGCCACTGCTATATATACTTTCACGTATTCATACGTCAAACCATGTGACCTGAAGCTGTCACTTTTGATGGATATTATCAACGCCAATAGTAGAACATTAATAATATAATAAAATTGTATCAATGTTGTCCGTACAATTATATTCGGGTACCCGTCATTTGGCCTAAAGTGTAGGCTAAATGCCTTTTAGGCCAAATGCCTTTAGGCTAAATGACTTTAGGCCAAACGCAAATGCCTTTTAGGCCAAACGCCTTTAGGTCAAACGCCTTTAGGCCAAACGACTTTTAGGCCAAATGACTTTTGATTTAATTTTCAGGCCAAATGCCGCGTCCCCTTATATTCTTGTATTTTTTTAAAAGGCCCTTTTTATGAAAATATTACTGTAAGAACTATCGATCACGTCCAGATAAAAGATATTATACCTTAATCAACGTCCCTAACATACCATTAATTAAGTAATATTAAAAGCTTTTGTTGGGGTGTGGTAATTATTTTTATTCGCGGTAAAACGCCGATGTGCCAAACACCGATTTTCCAAACTACCAACTAAAGTCCAAACAAATCATCGCAGTCAAGTCGTTACCGTCCCCCACCCCTCCAATCGCAGTCAGCCCACGTGGTCCTGTCCATTTATATCCAATGTATAATTTTACATCAATACTTTTATTCATGTTTCATGTGTATAAGAAAATTTATTATTATTATTATATAATTTTGTATGGTCTATATCCCATGGATAACATCCGAAATTTGGACCACCAATATTACATATACTCACAATCACTCGAACAAACACAATTTACCCCCCAAACATTATTTTTCCCTTTCTCTTTAACAAGAGGGCTCCAATTGGGCCCCCCCTCCCCCATCCCCCGGGTCAATAACAGGGTTAGGAATCTAATTCCAGAAAGTCCTCAAGGGAACCTTATGAAAATCGCAGATACCAAGTTCTTAGCCCGATTGGTAAATAGTTTCCGTTCTTGTTCGAGATAAAGACAGACGTGGACAACGTCGATAAAACAACTTTGTCGATTTCAGAAGGTCATCAAACATCGACAGCCATCAAACTCTCGAATTAGATATTTTTATTTTTACGATCCGTGTTTAAGTACCGACAGTTTCCTTTATTGTTGGTGTTAGTTGTCCTCCTGTGCTGCTGTTTCCGGTTCCGGATCCCACGCACCAAACAGGAGATAGAGGCGGACTACGTGCGCAAGAAGATCTCCAAGAAGTTCCAGAAACAACTCCGGGCCATCCCCAACACTGAAATGGATGACGCCGATCTCAAGAGAGGTACAACTTGAAGATATCACTGCCTTGAACTTCCTCTGCCCTACAAGGGGAGGGGGGGGGGGTTAGGTATTCATATTTTAACCCTGATCTAAATTTTGATGATAAAAATAAGTGATAATAATGTTAGTATGTGACTGACAGCTTTGCTCAGTACGTACTGCTTAGCAGGGCTGCCCTCCTTGGTAGACATGGGGGGGGGGGGGGGTTCTGGGAAAACTTCGTTTACAAGGCCCACATATATCTGTCTAACCCCTCGCCCCTCACCCCTCACCCCTAAATACACAATTAAAATCTTAATTGGCTTTTAGTATTATTAAAGACGCTTACATTTATATATAAATTTTCAACCATATCAGGAAATGCCTTTAAAAGGTAAATACATGATTGTAATAATTAATGTTATAAACCGGTTTTATATATATATATATAAAGGGTTGAGCCCCCCCCCCCCCCCAAACCATTCACCAACAAGCTTGATCTGTATAAATACACAAAGAACAACTGTCTCAAAGTTTGAATGGAATTGATAAAAGCGTTCGAAAGTTATCGTGAGACATACCATAGTCATACAGAAAAATGCAAATTGGTGAAGTTAAAAATAGATAGCTCGCTTCAATCGTCCAATAAACCAGACCACATTATTATGTTTTTATTTGTTTTTACACTCTGACAATATTTGTGATATCGTCTGTACAGGGAGCCTACTAACGCGCAAGCAAAAAATTTCCCACCTCAACTTGTTTTTACGTGTCACCTAAACAAGCGTGCCCCCCCCCCCTGCACCCTCCTCTAAATCGTGAGGCCCTGCTGCTTACTAAGTTAGACAGCTCGGGTTCAATTCCCGGCACGGTCAACAAATGTATAATAATTGGTGAAAATGTGGGATTCCCTTGTCACAGTGACAAATTAACGGCAAGGGGTTTGGGTGTTGTGTTTTTTTCTAGATTTAAGTTATTTTATATGTCATGTACCGATATAATCAGTCGGTTAAGAATTGTATGCCAAATACATTTAAAAATTATTATTATGTGTATTCTAATAACATTCTTACACACGTAGTATAGAAACTCAAAAGTATTAAAAAAAAATTAGATTCCGATAAAATGGATGCTAAACTAAAACCCTTAAAACCACCTACTTATTACGCCATTGGCCTATGTATTAAGGCGTGCGCGAAGTTTCAAAAATCTTTGACTCCCACTTCGGGAGAAAAATGCAGCTTTTACAACAACGAAACTTTGCCAGTAAAAATATTTAACCATAGAACACACATTTATGTTCATTTTTAGACATACCTCTCCCCTCCCCCTCATCCTCCCATAGTAAAATAAATTACAAATTAATATGCACACTATCAACATCTGCAATAATTGAAATTAAGGTTTTTGGATTTTTTTATTCATCAGTCTAGCCTTAAATATGTTAAAAAATATTTTTTTATTTAAATATTTTGTAAATAAATTTTAGTGTTTATTAAAAACAGGACAAAATTATAATTGAAACACATTCTTTCTTTTTTTTACCCCCAATATAAAACAATAAAAAAATATATATTCCAACATTAATTGAACGTATACCCCCTCCCCCCTTACTATGTATATCAGTTTAAAGTGGATAGAGTGTTTTGAAAAAGCTACCACAAGAAGATAGAAGACAAACCAGCCAGGCCCGCATAAAATGGAAGGTGACAAAAACGCCCAGGGCGTCCACAATACAATAATAAAAACATTTCCCTTTTGACTTTTTTTTTATTGCAGTTATGGCAAGATATATTTTTTTTAAATTATAGCTTATTATATCAATTTGTGTTTATTTCTGACCAAATATTACGTACTAAGATCTATAGTCTTGTTTTGTTTTTAGGATCATCTATAAACCACATAACGCTGTTGTGGAGGAGCTCTAATGTTTACACGACGTTACTTGAGGGGGGGGGGGGGGTTGCATCATAGTGTTACGTACCATAGACATTATACTTCCTAATGTTGAAAAAACATTATGTTCATGTTTTCACCGTTAGTAAACATACTTATAGGTAACTTCTGATTCTGATCTGTATTAAATCTGAGTCTCTTTTAGTGTCACAAAAAAACCTTCCCCATGAAATAATTACATTCACCCTTGGTTTGAAAAGTTACGTAAAACAGATCGGATGGGTGAAGGGTCGGGATAAATATCTACATGGTATTTTACATGGGCGGGGAAAAGGGGGGTGGGGTGGGCCATAAAAAAGGAAAGGAGATACGTGGTTTATGAACGACGCCTTAAACCTAACTTATTGTGAGGACAATATTTACTTTTTAAATAACATTTTTTGATATTGAGCTTTTAACATTTAATTTTGTAAAGAAACATTGAAAAGAAAAATATTTGTATAGTGTTGAGGCCTTATATAATGACATAGACCTTAAGAGAGGTAGAAGGAGGGTAATTTTTTAAGAAATAAACATCACTATTCGCCTGGAACGAGGGTGATAAAAATCACATTATGTGAACAATTGGAGTCGGTTGGGGTTGAGCCTGAACCTCCAGGTATACGTCAGCCAGGTATGAAGTAACCTCTCCCCTCACCCCCTGGGTGTGTTGCTCTTCAGTCTAGAAGGGGTGAGGGGGAGTTAATTGCTGTTAATATGTTGTAATGTTGGCAGCGCTAGACCGCGTGCGCGCGGAGATCAAGTCGGACACCGAGAGCGTGGCGCAGTCCGAGGGGATATCCGCGGGGTCCCTTAGCTCCGGGAGAGGGCACCCTAGCCCGGAGGGCCCCCAAGAGACCACCTACCGCAAGGCCAGTGACATCCATATAGGTACAACTGTACACTAGTTCAACTAGATGAAAGAATACCTTGAGTTTATTTTTGTCCCCCCCCCTCATTAGACAGAGGTAAAAAGGGGGGGGGGGGCGAGTGTTGAGTCAAGAGATGACCTTACTGCTTGACATGGAACAGACTATGATATAATTTTATCACCATGTTCACCTTTAATCTACCCGCATTTGCGTGGAAAGAGAGTGGGAAAATATTTAGGAAAAAAAACACCCTCAGTACACTCGACTGGGATTCGAACCCAGATATCCTCGTCAATAGCAGGACAGTCTCAAGATTGATTCAAACGTTCACCGAAAATAGAAAGTAGACTCTGCTTGAGTAACTAAGCAATTCACTCGGTGTATGTTGACCCAAGATGCATTGCAACGCTAACTTAAAACAGCTGATTATCAACATATTGTATTTTTAGTAGCTATACATATATTTTATATCATTGTCAAGATAAATGTTTTCAAAATTTTAACGCTGTGTAGTGGTACAATCCAATACATCGACAGCTTACACACGTTTTACATTAACGAGTTATTTAAAGTCTCACAAAGTCCAACGAAGCTGTCTGCTTACTTCTAACTTACAGCGCATGCCATTGTAACGCATGCGCTCTACAACCATAACAAAGCAGACAGCTTCGTTGAACTTAGTGAGGAGATTTTAAATAACTTGTTAATGTAGGAAAAAGATACATTTTTGAGGGAACAGATGCTGCTGTATAAAAATGGAATATTTGAGTATCAGTGATTGAGATATCGGTGATCGGTGCGATACTCTCACCAGACGGTGACAGCTGAGCATTCCCAGTATAAAAACTACGACCGTGACTGACAAAATATCGGTTGGCGTTTGGCGATTTGGTGACTTAAAGATGCGGGCAGTAGCGGTCTATGTCCATTATTATTATTATTATTATTATTATTGTTAGCACCGCGTCTTACTATCCGTTCGGGTTATACGCACTTACGCTAATGTGTAATGGTAGGGTGATTGTGAGATGAAATGGAGAACCTACAGTTTAACGTGGGATCCGAACCACAGTGGAGGTCTGGGCATTCCCCACATTCACAAGTTGTGATTAATACACGTCTTGTCAGAGGTGAAGGAAAAAATTACTGCTGAACAAGGGAAACGAACCCGGGACCTTTGGCTTTATACACCAAGGGTCTAACCACTGAGCTATCCAGGAATCGTCCTATGTCCTTAATTCTCATATTTCAATAAGTATTCTTTGTAAAAGAACCTCCACTTAATTACTTTGTGGCGGCAGACTTATCTCCTTAAACTTTTCAATACAATAACATTTTGGATGTGGCTCAAATTTACTTTTATAATTCAAACATAATAATTATATACTAGACAGCAGGTATAGTTGAGATTAATAAACATAATAATTTACATTTTAAAAAGCAGTATTGTACAGTAATATTCCTCAAAGTTAGTTTTTGTCCTTAGTCCGTTGATTCCGAGCGTATTTTTTTTTTTCAGTTTAACAAAAAATAAATATGAAGCAAATATCCGAAGCTTATTATTTATGCTTTTTATTGAGGAATTCTCCATCAAGATAACATATTCTGAAAAAAAAAATATGAGTGAAGAATGAACCTGGGCACGGTACGATTCCTGGATACCTCAGTAGTTAGAGCATTGGCATACAAAGCCAAAGGTCCCGGGTTCGATTCCCGTATCCAGGTGTCATTTTTGAATTTTCAGAATAGGAAAGATAAATATGTTATTTACTAATCTCTAGAGACTGGAAAGTTGGCATCCCTGTTTTTCTATATAAGGTCCAACACATTACTTTGTTATAGTAAAGAGCTGTGATTGGGGCAAATATCGATACAGCAACAAACTGCGACCGTGAAAAAATATACAGTATGTGGACAAAACACTGTGACTTCTAGTCACTGTAAATAATCACTGGTATAAATATCATATATTTTACAATCACGGTCACGGTAATCACCGATATCGAAAAATCACGGTTTAGCCTATCTCTACAGGTTTGTGAGTGTACAGATATCAATAAAAGCATCGAATAAAATTACTAGTATCGAAACCAAAATATCGATATTAGTTAAGTCTCGATTCTTTTTTTTTTTTTTCAGATCCCTAGCCGTGGTATATTTGGACTATTTCTGTCTGTGACTTGAGAGGATTTTTTTTTTATGCCAGGTATATCAACAGAGGACCTGCAGTCTCCCAAAGGAGTCGGAGCGAGATTAAACTCCGTGGTGGAATCCACGTGGACCAAACTGCGGACCAAGAAACAGTAGAGCCTGCGAATTCACTTCTACTAGCAACCGGACACAACTGTTCCGCGGAGAGTAGTGTTAATATGTAACGACAGTCTGATTTTAATAGGAAGACCATTATTTTAAAACTAGGAACTCATGTTGCCACAATGGTGAGGGAGGAAAAAAATATTACATTATTTGTATTTACATTCTTAGGCTCATTGTGTTAATGTTGGGTTTTTGTTGAGGTTACACTATAACTCAAACTTAAGAGGTTTATCACTAGTTTCAATGTTAGGTTATCAGTTATATATAATTTATATCATAAATGGGCACGTAATTAAGGTTAAAGGGTGTTTAATGGTAGGCCAACAGCCTCTTAAAATATTTAAATTAATTAACATAGCCTTCTAAACAAGTTTAATGAAACATAAAGGTATCCAATCAAGGAGTTGTTTACACTTTTTTTTTTTGCTCATTTTTGATGTGTTTTTTTTATCGACCAGAGACCCGATTTAAGAGTAATGAATTGTGCATGACCCATTATTGTTTCACGTGGATTTCTATTAATCGTGTTATATTTATCCTGTGGGTAAATTTATACAGGTTCAACTATGTAAAATGTACCTATGAAATACTATAATAATCGAGTTTTAAAGATGTGTTATGTAGAGTCAACACACATTAAAATATAATTATATAAATACAAATTTTATCATTAAATTATGATTCATGTAACTTAATCTTTTTAACTCTCACTAATCTTTGACATTTTAAGTTTTCACTTGTACATTTATTTATTTTTATTTCTGTTTAGTAACACAGTATAAAGTAACCTCCATAGATAAGAGATAAGTAATCTCGATATAATCAAAGAACGTATCAAAGTTATTCTAACACAATTGAGCAAACTGATACCTGGAAGTGATTGTTTGAACTATTTAGCTCTAGCGTCGTTTAAGTGAACTTTAGGTGTAGAGAACAGTTGATCATACTGGCTCACTACCACTATCCTATAATATTATTGGACGTGAATTCAGACAAACCAGGGCCAGTTTCTAGAACTTTTCACGACTTCTGGGAAATAAAAATTCAGGAGGGAAATTAGAATGATTACATGGGGAACACAAGTTTTTGAATAAATACATTCTTTCACTCATCATGTAGCTTTTATTTATTTTATATTCAAGATTTCTTTTTTTTTTAAATATTCTTCCATAAACTATATTAACACTTACTTAATTGTAACATTGAATAAGTATAACATCTTTCACAATTTTACAGAAAAAAAAAATACTGTTGTGTCTTTTAGTATTTGTACCACGAATAAGTTTTACTGTGCTAGTGACGCAGGCAAAAGGGAAAATGAGGCATTACCCCCTCCCCGCTCCTTCCCCCAGATACCCAAAATAATAAAAAAAAAACTTTATTCAAATGATAACTAAAATGAATCGAATGCAGACTACTATTTTGAGACCAGGCCTATTACGACTTTATATTCAAAAGTTGTGCGAATTAAAATTATCCATGACATTCAAAGTTTCTAGAGGCAGTTAATATTAATTCATTTTATTGCTGCACTTATCAGTTAGGAGGGAGGGGTTTCCCTTAAAATACCCTCTCTTCCAAAATCTTATTTTGGCTACGACTTTAATTGTATGCCATACCCCTTCCCCCCCCCCCCTTCAATTACGTTTTTGGGTGAGCCCCTGTCCCGAATACGCTGTATTGTACCCTTCGTTTACTTTGTAAGGTAGCAGGCTTATCTCGCAGTGTTCCTATATGGCATAGCTTATAAGAAAAGGAGTTCTTAACCAGAGGTCCGTGGATAGATTTCAGGTGGTCCGTAAACTCTGATGAGGTTTTTTTTTTTTTTTTTTTTTTAGTATACACGTAGAACGTCGATAATTCAGACTAAATGGGGATCGACCCAGTCCGAATTATCGATCTGTTCAGATTTTTAAAAATACAGTTCCTTTACCAAAAATTTTAAAAAATAGGTATAAACCGGATACTTACGAAAACTCGGTGTTAAGATAGAAGCATTTTCACTTTATTAAAAAAACGAACTTACACACATTTTTTACTGTTGCTAAATATCACAAATTCTGAAGGTTAGATGTCTATGTTTCATGAATGGCCCTCTTAACCCCCAAAAATGTTTTTTGCACCATCATCTGTTACTGGGATTAGAACCGAAACATTTAAACCAATCAAGCTAAAATTTAGCAAAGAGGGTTTTCATAGGATCCGCCAGAGGCTTTTTTCCAAGCTATCAATCCAACCCTAAAATTAAGGGTAGTTTACTTAAGGGTGAAAAGAGAAAAAAAAGGCAACTATCTCAAAACTTCTCTAATAATTTTGGTTAAAACTCGTTTCTAGGCATCATTAAAAATAAAATTGCGCATCTCAATTCCTCATGAGAATGATTTTTGGCGGAAATTTACAATTTTGATAATATCTCCGCAATTATTTGAGATATTAAATAACTTATCGTTGAAATATTGTAAAACTCTCAAAAATAAACCTTTACTTGAAATAATATTTTATAAAATCAATATTTACAGAGTTATAAGCATATATATAATATGGGGGAGTTGAAAACGCACGGAACAAATAATGTTTCTGTAACCATATATATTATTTAGTTTCACATATCTTACTAGTTAAAAGTATAATTGAGTAAAAGGAGATAGCAATTATCTGTGGTTCACTCTACTATTTATTTAAATTACAATTCTAAAAATAAGCTCTACCAGACTGTCATAGACCAAACATGGTCGCACCTCTTCCTTAGAGCATGAATAATTATTATCCACTATTATTTAAAAATTACTTTGTCATATATTATTATTTTAAGGCGGTATTTTTTAAAAACTTTTCCAAACACTATATTATAGTGACCATGGCAAAAACATAAAGTTAAAAAAATGAATCCTCAACTAGATGTTAATAATTTTGTAAAAATCACGTCTGTATGGAAATAAAATTTTTAGTACAGAAAAAAAAATCTACAAATATGTTTACAGTACATTTGATTAGCATTCCTTAACTATAGTAAAATTAATTCAAACAGTAAAATGTTCATTTAATAATAAATATTTTTTCTCAATCAAATACTGTATCATATATATACATATATATTAAAACGACAAAGCAGAAACATTGAATTATTATGGTGGTCATTAAGATACAAAATATGTTTCAAATTTATTACAATATGATGTTGAAAAATATATAAATGAACACATAAATTATTCAGTCCAAATTTTAACAACACCAATTACCCTTTTTATATAATCCTTGTTTGTGGCGTTCTATAAATTATTGGCGTTTTCCTTATTGTGTTATTTTTGTGAAAATATCGCGTATATGTCGGCTATTTAATACTATAATACATATAATTTATTTGTTGGTAGGGTATTCTATACCATCAGTAATGATGCAAGGTTGGACACAGTGTAATTTTCATAGGAAAGGCCTTATCTGACATCTAAAAAAAGCGTTTAGATCTATTTTCACGTATTCTTACATCAAGTCATGTGATCTAGAGTTGTCACTTTTGATATATATTATCAATACCTTTAAAATAACACTAATAATATAGTAAAATGTTATCAATGTTGACGGTAAAAAAATATGTTTTGTATTTTCCAAAAGGCTCTTCCTATGAAAATTCGACTATAGCTTACTATGATAGTAATGCCATAGAAAGATGAATATTCGCTAGAAGTACGATTATTTTATCGGTGCTATAGTTTGGTGTATGCTTATTGGTCTTAGAATTTAGGATTAGGATTTGGAGAGACCGGGGTTTGATTTCAGATCTGATGCACTCTTCGAATAAGTCCTTATATAACTATATATATATATATATGTGTGTTGTGTAAAAGAAGCGAGTAAATTCCATCAAGATAAATTCATATGTTCATACGTGATAATCCTCATATATGCCCCCCCTCCCCCCCTCCGTCCCCCACTGCTATTTCCAGTACCCCAGAGAGTAGTGGGCCAAGACCGTCCAATTATACTCACTTAACATTGTACACTTTGTTCAAATTATACTCGCCAATAACTCAAAATAGACTATTCTCAACACCAGTTGATATTTTAACTGTAATTGTGTTTTTTTTAAATATATAATACATAATAGAAAAAATAAAAGTCTTGCAGATTTTTTAAAAATATTTATGAGAAACACGTCTTATTCACACGTCCGGTATTTTCTCATATTTACACTTATTATTTTCAACCACTCAACGCTTGCTTAGTTCCAATAACTAACACTCGTACATTAGGAATGTGCGTTAATGTGAATTTTAAAAAAAACATTTGTCATGAGGAAAAGAATAATAATAATAATAATAATAATAATAATAATAATAATAATAATAATAATAATAATAATAATAATAATAATAATAATAGTTGCAAAAAAAATTGAAATACTGCAGTTTGTTAAAATACCAGAACTTGCTTTAACTGGGGTTTGGGAGCCAAGAATCGAGATATCAAAGATCGTGATATTAGTATCGATTCTAGATAATTTCGATACTATTTAAAATTGAGGGTATCAAGATATCGAATTTGACACCCATAAAAATATGTATATATATCTATGACCATATTTCAATCATTTTTATCAATGGTATTTTTTTTAATGAATGGGTGAGGTTAGGAAAGGACTATATTCACTCAGAGGGAGCTCTTGCCCCACCCCCCCTACCCCCGCCACCAAGCACCCCCATGCTCTTCTCCCTCTCCTTGCATTGCCTCTCCGGTAACTACGCCCCCTGGGGGGGGGGAGGGGCGGAGGTATACATGTGTAAAAATATATCTCTTGTTCTCTAAATTGTCAAGAAACGTCCCATGACTGGGGGAGATCCTAACCGGATGACGTCACAGGAGTTCCTTAGGAGGAGAAGGAAGACACCCGGTAACCATTCCAGTCGACGACGGCGTCCTTCCACTTGGTCCGGATGCAGTGTTCGAGGGGCGGGGTTCTATTCCGGGTTGGTTTATCTTGGCCGGCTGCAGTCCCGTCGTGTCTGGTAACAACGCTCAAGGTCATTAGATCAAAGAGGTCGTAAATGTGTCCGTGGATTCAACAGAGGGGTCAAAGGGGGGGAGAAAGACGGGTACAAACTAGAAACGAGTGAAATCGTATATTTCTCAAAACCGACTCTTACATTTTATTTCAAATAACAAATTTAATTCGAATCCTGAAATCTTTTTAAAAAAATATACAGTTTTCGTTAAAATAAGTAAAATTACTATTTTTTTTAGCACCACGTCTTACTACCCATCCGGGCTATACGCATATTATGTACTAATTAACGTGCTAGGGATGAGTAGGGTTGAACTTAGATAAACTGTATCATCATTTGCGTGAAAGCAGAGTAGAAAACTATTTTTTTTAAAAACACCCTCAGTAAGACAGACTGAGATTTGAATCCCAATCTCCCCGTCCTCGACAGTCTGGTCTATTACACGAGTGACGCCTTAGACCACGCGGCCACCGAAACGGGTTTGGGTTGGTGTCACTGAAAAATTATATTTAGTTTGCCATTTCTATTATGTCATAAACAACAAAGAGACAAAACTTTTTATATTAGTTAATTAATTATATCAATACAATTTTGTACTTTTTTTTTTGTTTACCAATTACACAAGTCCATACAACACATTTTAAAATTGTTACATCAAGTCAAGGTTTTCATAATTGTATTCGAGATACTTTCTCCCTTCTTGAACTTGAGCTTACCCCTTTCTTCATCCATGACTGTCCAGTTTCAGGGAGAGGAGGTTTAAACCCCTTACCCCCCTCTCTGACCTACCCTTTTCTTCATCCATGACTGTCCAGTTTCAGGGAGAGGAGGTTTAAACCCCTTACCCCCCTCTCTGACCTACCGCTTTCTTAGTCCATGACTGTCCAGTTTCAGGGAGGGGAGGTTTAAACCCCTTACCCTCCTCCTTGACTTACCCCTTTCTTCATCCATGACTGTCCAGTTTCAGGGAGAGGAGGTTTAAACCCCTTACCCCCCTCTCTGACCTACCCCTTTCTTCATCCATGACTGTCCAGTTTCAGGGAGAGGAGGTTTAAACCCCTTACCCTCCTCCTTGACTTACCCCTTTCTTCATCCATGACTGTCCAGTTTCAGGGAGAGGAGGTTTAAACCCCTTACCCCCCTCTCTGACCTACCCCTTTCTTCATCCATGACTGTCCAGTTTCAGGGAGAGGAGGTTTAAACCCCTTACCCCCCTCTCTGACCTACCGCTTTCTTAGTCCATGACTGTCCAGTTTCAGGGAGGGGAGGTTTAAACCCCTTACCCCCCTCTCTGACCTACCCTTTTCTTCATCCATGACTGTCCAGTTTCAGGGAGAGGAGGTTTAAACCCCTTACCCTCCTCCTTGACTTACCCCTTTCTTCATCCATGACTGTCCAGTTTCAGGGAGAGGAGGTTTAAACCCCTTACCCTCCTCCTTGACTTACCCCTTTCTTCATCCATGACTGTCCAGTTTCAGGGAGAGGAGGTTTAAACCCCTTACCCTCCTCCTTGACTTACCCCTTTCTTCATCCATGACTGTCCAGTTTCAGGGAGAGGAGGTTTAAACCCCTTACCCCCTCTTGACTACCGCTTTCTTAGTCCATGACTGTCCAGTTTCAGGGAGGGAGGTTTAAACCCCTTACCCCCCTCTCTGACCTACCCTTTCTTCATCCATGACTGTCCAGTTTCAGGGAGAGGAGGTTTAAACCCCTTACCCCCTCTTGACTTACCCTTTCTTCATCCATGACTGTCCAGTTTCAGGGAGAGGAGGTTTAAACCCCTTACCCTCCTCCTTGACTTACCCCTTTCTTCATCCATGACTGTCCAGTTTCAGGGAGAGGAGGTTTAAACCCCTTACCCTCCTCCTTGACTTACCCCTTTCTTCATCCATGACTGTCCAGTTTCAGGGAGAGGAGGTTTAAACCCCTTACCCTCCTCCTTGACTTACCCCTTTCTTCATCCATGACTGTCCAGTTTCAGGGAGAGGAGGTTTAAACCCCTTACCCTCCTCCTTGACTTACCCCTTTCTTCATCCATGACTGTCCAGTTTCAGGGAGAGGAGGTCTAACCCCCTTACCCTCCTCCTTGACTTACCCCTTTCTTCATCCATGATTGTCCAGTTTCAGGGAGGGTAAGGTAGAACACCCTTACCCCCTCCTTGACCTTGAGCTCAACCCCCCCTCCCTTTTTTCCGCGCTCACCTACGGTCAGTTTGATCTCCTGTTCCTGCCGGGCCATCCCGTCGTAGTAGTAGAGGTGGAAGTGCTTCTCCGCCCTCCAATCAGAGAGCAGCTCTCTCTTGCAGCAGAACAACACCGTGAAGTGACTCTCGCTGCATACAACCCACACGGGGTATCTTGGGGTCTTCAGGTACGACCCGACCTGGGACAGACCACGACACTACACCGCTGAGGAAACTGCGACTCTTAGGAAGAAATTATCTGATGGGTACAGGGGGAAAAGGGGGAAAGTTCAATTTTAATTAAAATTGCGTTAGTGCTGCCATCTGTCAGACATTTATGAGATCTTTCTAATATAATTTATATTATGATTAAAAGAGGTATCTTTTAAATTTAAATTAGTTTCTATCTCTGTCAACTGTTGCCAAATATCCTCGCTTCTAGTTATGTCGAAGGGTGGTGTGCTGGAGAAAGAAGGAGCTACTGGAAATATCGTCGAACCAGCGTTAGAAAACTTGTCATATATTTAAGAGATATAAATTGAACGGATTAGATGCTTTAGTGAAGAAATCCTAAGAAGATTAAATTATTATTATTATTATTATTATTATTATTATTATCACCGTATTTTACTACCCATTCGTGTTATACGCACTTACACTAATGTATAATGGTAGGATGATTGTGAGATGAAATGGAGGACCTACAGTTTAACGTGGGATCCGAACCACGGTGGAGGCCTGGCATTCCACACATTCACAAGTTGTGATTAATACACGTCTTGTCAGAGGTGAAGGAAGGGTTTGGTAATCAGAACATGAGTCCGACATCTTACCCCTAAACCACCAGTTCACTACGGAGACAGTCCAACTGGACGGGTCACATTATCAGAGTAAATGGTTAATTGAGTGACGTCATAAAAGGCAAGGGGAAAGGAAGAAAGGGACCAGGAAGACAATGGATTCAAATGTTTGTTGACTTTAAAAAAAGTAAAGAAGAGGAAGCTCTAGGATAGAAGAAAAAGAAATGATAAAAACAAGGAAGCTACTGAGGAGACTTACTGGAGGACTCAGTTTGGACAAGGCAATGGACCTGTCAAAGAACACCTATTAATAATAATTCAAATTAACACTCCGGTGACAGACTACACTATGGCCCTATCTTATAAGCTGAGCCTTAGTGGAACCAAGCAAGATAAGCTTTCTACCGTTCAGGCTAAACGAAGTGTACACTCTGTTGGGTTTTTTAATGTAACTTACACACCTTAAATTATTTTTATTACTAACGTTCAAGGCCGTACTTACGTGTGATTTATGAATTCTTATCTTTAGCCTGTCGTCAAAACCATGTGAGGAATCGAAAATTACTGTCCTCGTCTTAATATGTGATCGATGTGTAAGTTCCTAGTGTTTTGAAATAGGGCTAGATCTTAGCAGAACCACGTGTTCAATAATATATAATGCTAATATATATATATATCTCACCACGTCCTACTAACCTTCCAGGCTATACGCCTATGTAAGAATTACGCTAATGGATTAAGGATGAGTATGGCTGAATTTAGAGAAAATGTACCCGAATTTGTATGGATAGAGAGTGGAAAACCATTTTGAAAAAAACCCTTAGTACAACCAACCAGGATTTGAACCCCCTATCTTCCCGTCATCGGCAGTATAGTTTGTAGCGAGAGCGACACCTTACACCATTCGACCACTGAAACAGGCGATAAAACAATAGATTCCAATCTCGTTGTCATTACATGAGGTGAGAACCCAAAAGCTCTTTTTTTTTTTTTTTAGGATGTGGAAAATCTAAAACAGCTGGGAAGATATTCTCCAAGCATCCTCTGACAGTGAATTGCAGAAAGTGCTGAGGATCCTTTTAACATAGAGAGGATCCTCGAACTGAAGGGTCCTTCACACGGAAGATATCCTAGAGACGAAGTATTCTTCACCTTTTGCCTCAGCGCCTGCTCTATTTAGGAAAATCAATAGCCTCATCCTTTTCAGACCATCGCACTGAGAAATAACCCCAATTCCGGCAGTGGGGATGGAGGGAGGGAGGTGGGGGATGGGGGGAGGTGATCTTGGCGTGAGGATCTTACCACCTGCTCGCACACTTACTATAACAGGGGTGTACATAAATGATTTCAAAACAGTATTATGCATTTTATTTGTTGGTTAATTTAACGTGCACTTTCTGAATTAGCATTATATATATATATATATATATATTTTAATCAACACATTTTCATACCTGTTCAGGTCAAACACATATATGATAATTACTATAATGAGTTAAGTATAAGGAAGGAATCATTTTTTAAAGGTAAATATACTTGTATTTGTGTAGAATGAGAGTGAGAAACCATTTTGTGGAAGAAAAAAAAATCTTTAAGTTGACCCAACTGGGATTCGAACACCTATATCCTCGTCTTCAACAGACCAATTTAAACACAAGAGTGACGCCTTCGACCATTCAGCCACTGAAGCGGGTCATGTTGCATCAACACACGCCTTATTAACCAGTTTAACTCTAAAACATACGCAACACTCAGTTACTCACTGTTAAATGGGGGAAACCCACATTTATCTGATAATAAATCTTTCAGCTATGCCGGGGAATCGAACCCGGGCACTTAAGCTCATAGAGCAGAAAACTTCAAACAAATCATATATTGATATAGATTTAGGTGACTATTGTTTGGTTTTGCAACTCAATTTATATTCTAATATTCTAATATTTCCATTCTAATATTCTACAATTCACTTTCTCAGCCCATCAACGAGAGAAGATTGTGACCGTCAAAAAAAAAAAAAAAAATCAACTCTAGATTTTGATAAATGTAGACGGTTTATGCCCCCTTGAAAGTTGTTTTCACGTTGTAGTCTGTCTGTACCTCGAACTAAAGCCGATCCCATGTTACCAACCGGGCTAAGACTTGGAATCTACGGTTTACATAAGGTTCTCCCTAGGGAATTTTAGAATTATACCCTTAAAATTAAGGGTTGTTTACTTGAAGGTCAAAAAAGAGAAATAATTGATTTTCTCGAAATCATCAATAATGATTTTGATCAACTCTTGTATCTAGACAATGCTTAACATTAAAAACAAAATTACTTTGAGGGTACTTTAGACTAGCAGAATACCCAAGTTTGATAATATATCTACAACTATTTGCGATACGAAATAACTATATCTAAAGTTGTAGTTCTTTATTTGTAACATTGTGGATTATTTAATTTTGGTGGTGTTTGATGGAGTAGACTATGCGGCTACCGAAGTGGGTGTTTCGTATATTAATACATACAGTTTTGTAAATATACATCCTATGACCATTTTACGATACGTAATTTTAAGTAACGAAGACTATTCCACTTGTAAATTTGTTTCGATATATTTGTGCCACCCCTGAAACCTCTCGCAATCAGCGTACAGATATATTAGCTCCACGTCTTATATGAAACGTATCTGGTGGTAGATCCATCCGATATGAAGACGGGCGAATACTTTTTTTTTTTTAGAGAAAGAGAAGTCTACTTGTAGATCACCATGATAGTTAGCTGCTTCAGAGGCCATAGTTAAGGCGTAACTCTTACAATCAGACTGGCTACCGATGACAGGAATATCCGTGGTTCGAATCCTCTTGGATGTACTAAAGGTGGTTTTCCTGGATGGTTTTACAATCTCCCTCCACACAAATGTGAAGACACTTCTTCTAAATTCAACCTTCCTTATCCCTAACTCACTAATGTAATTAGTGTATATGTTTATAACCTGAACATGTAGTGAGACGCTGTGTTTAAAAAACTTACTAAAGATGGTATACACCCCCTGACCTTGGGGTTATGTCCAAGTGTCTACAAACTTCTAAGATAATAATAATAATAATATTTAGCACCGCGTCTTACTACCCGTTCGGGTTATACACTTTAAGTACTAATTACGCTAATGGATTAGGAATTGGGAAGGTTGAATTAGAGGAAGTGAACCCGCATTTGCGTGGAGGTAAGTGTAAAACCATTTAGGAAAAACCACCCCAATTCACCCGACCGAGATTCGAACCTCGATCTCCCCGTCCTCAGCAGTCGAGCTAAACACGACAAGGGCGTTAGCCAACTACGCCACCGAGGCGGGTAACTTCTAAGAGTCTTAGGTTGTGGCTCAGGTTATGTTAACATTTCCCTTTATTTTTAGCACCCCATTTTATTACCCATTTAGGTTGTGAACTAGTTACGCTAATAGTTTTAAGGATTAAGAAAGTTGTATTTAAAGTTAGTGTACACTCATTTGCGTGTGAGGAGAGCGGAAAGCAATTTTGTAAAAAAAAAAAAAAATCAGTACACCCGACTAAGATTCGAACCTTGATAACCCGTCATCGGTAGTCTAGTTTACTGCGAGAGTAGCGCGTTAGACCATGTGGCCACCGAAGCTGAGGATAATGATAAAATTTCATCGACGGTTGCAATTACGATAAAAACACCTGTATAATTCTTTGATCAATGTGTTTCAAGCCTGTAAAATATCTAGTTAATTTGAAATTCTTATAGTTACTTCGATCCCATGTTTAAAATGTGCCCTTGATATTACCCATAAAAAGAATAAACAAAAATTAATAAAGAATTATTATTATTATTATTATTATTATTATTATTATTATTATTATTAGCACCGCGTCTTACTACCCGTTCGGGTTATACGCACTTACGCTAATGTGTAATGGTACGGTGATTGTGAGATGAAATGAAAGACCTACAGTTTAACGTGGAATCCGAACCACGGTGGAGGCCTGGCATTCCTCACATTCACAAGATGTCTTGTCAGAGGTGAAGGAAGGGTTTGGTAATCAGATAAATCTGTGCCGGGACCGAGGATTGAACCCCGGACCCCAGCACAGAAGTCTGACACCTTACACCTAGACCACCAGGTCACCCAATAAAGAATTATCTCATGAATGTTTCGTAAGTAAAACTTTTGGATTTAAAGATAATTAATTTATTAAGGTATCGCTGCCCCTTTCTGCCTGCCCATTATCAGTCAGGACAGGGAAACAAATGGTGGGGGTTGTCTGATAGAAGCGTTTAAAATAGACGAACTAATTGTGTTGATGGATCTATTGCAGACTAAAGTACTTAAAGTGATGTAGATAGTTAATTGGTATAATACTATGATATTTATAGCCCAAGTAAGTAAGTATATCAACAGTCCTTGAATACGTTTATATCGGTTAACTATATCACCTCGTCCTAAACAAGAACTACATAAGTTCTACCTCGATTACCCTTGCCATCAACTATCAATTAAACTCTCCAAAGGCTCTCCAAAGCTCTCCGAAAAACAAGACGACTTTTGTCCTCATTTTGCACCTATTTATAGCTTTAAAAAATGTGTCATGACTACAGATGCTTTGCTAAATGTAATTATACTGGTATGTAACTGTACACTAACAAATCTGACTTTCAAAACATACGTGTAAGCTCAATGTGGACTGTTCTGAATAGCTTGGCTGACTCGGGCTTTTATTATTACGGGGGAGCTGCCTATCTTATGTAACGTACCTATGACCCAATGTTACTACACACTGACAGAGGTTTTATATACCTAGTGTTTGACTTTCTTGTGAATAGAATAATATTTACTGAGCGTATCATGTCCACAGTTCCTTATAAACACCCAGTACAGGTATGTAAAAGCGCCGTGAGATGGTTGAGCAAGGCAATATCTTGTACGTGACTGTGTTGCACGTTGCATTTAACAGATATTCCCAGGGGCTTTGTGTTTCACAACCTTCCGGAACGCTACAAGACACATTTCACAACTCGGGTAAAGTTTATGGTACAAACTACTACACACACACTAGTAGTTCTCAAACCCAGGGCCGGCGATAGGAAGGAGGGGAGGGAATATGGAGACAGCTGTACCGGGCCCCGATTTAAAGTGAGCCTCGTTCTTAAGGACTTTTTTTTGTATCTAGTGTTTTATTTATTTTTTATTATAACCGTGAATTACTACCTGATCGTTAAAAATGTTTCGGCTCTAGTCCCAGCTCCAGAGAGACGGTATTTCCAAACTACCTTTTCTTTTGGGTACAATCACAATACTCCCTCTTCCCTAGAGATGTCGAGAAAGTAAATGACGCCTTACCGTCTCCCCGTATCTCTCAAGAATGCGGACACACTGGTCTGTCTCCGGTATTACCTGGCAGGAGTTGTAGTGCTCGAACAGGGACAGGAAACCGACGCCGGATCTCGCGTGGACGCCTTTTAGGGTGCAGGCGTCCACCTGCGTCGTGTTGTCGAACACGTTGGAGCACGCCCGTCCCGTCAGCAGTAGGTTGACCAGCTCTTGCACGCAGTGACCATTCCGACCAATCAGAGGGCTCGTCTCATCCATGTCGCCACGCAACCTGTCGGGGAAGGGGGGGGGGTAGTTAGATTCAGACACATACACCCTCAAACTCATGCTACACCCACCCTAGGCAATGCGCCTGTCTTACTACCCGTTCGAAATATGCACTTATGTACTAATTACGCTAATGGCTTTAGGGATGAGGAAGATTATATTTAGAAGAAGTGTACTCATATTTGCAGGGAGTTAAAGTGGAAAGCCATTTTGTAAAAAACACCTTCAGTAAAACCGACTGAGATTCGAACCTTTATCTCCCAGTCCCATGTTCTATGGCTAGAGTGATGCCTTAGACCATGTGGTCACGGAAGTGGGATATGAACTAGAACACAGTTGTTTCTGTACCCCCAGATATTTTATATCCAACTTTGTACCCCCAAAATGGTTGGTGAATAATGCAAATAAAACATATTCTGTAATCTACATCTAAAATAAATACAGTACCTCCAAAATAATGCACTAAATATTACATTTTAAATGATATTTTAAATTTTACGTAACCCTAATATATTTGCCTACCACTTCAGATCAGTTGGTAATGTATTTGCCAATTGAACTAAGGGTCCCGGGTTCTATACTCAGCATGACCTAAAAATGTATCACTGGTGAAATGGGAGTTCCCCCTTTCACAGAGATGAATTAACGACCGGGGGCCTGGATGTTGTGTCTGTTCTAGATTTATGTTAGTTTATAAGCCATGTGTTGATATAATCAGTCGGTTCAGAAAGTGCAGGTCAAATACCTCGAACAAATGAAAGAATGAAATGAATACCAGAAAACTAGATTACGTTATTGTGTTAGGGAGGAATTTAGAGGAATTGTACTCTAATTTGCGAGCACAAATATTGGGAAATAATTTCATTCTATTGACTTTATTCGCGATAACACGACCTCACGCGAAAACGCTTCTTCTTTAACTGGAGCCTTAGGTGTCCGACACTCGTTTAGTTTTCATAATAATATATAAAAATATTTGTGTTCGTGTGTTTTAAATCAGCGATATGAAACTGGTTGATAATTATCAAGCTTTGAACTTTTGACATTGACCCGCCTTGCCCGATGTGTGGTTGGGGGTATGGGGGGTGGGGTGGAAGGGGGTTACAAGTTTGGGAGCCTTGAAGGTAAACTCGTGCAAATCATTCACCTCTGTTACGTCAGGGAACAAAGATATATATGATACACAGTAAATAAATGGGACTGAACCCGTTTTCGAATGAAACGAGCCTGTGTGTCGAAAATACATTGTATTCAAGCACAATTCAACTTGCGTTGGCACTTTTTGGAACGAATTTTACGCGTAAGTCACAGACTTAGTGTATTGGTACACTCTTAACCAAAACTTTTTTTTTTAAAAAAAGGGGATTTAAATTGAGATCAGGGTTAGGGATATCTTCAAACATCCCTTAACTGCCAGTGGGTAAATTTTAAAACAAAAGTTATTAAAGAACAAATTTAGTCTTTCAAATATCTCCTTACTCAAAAATTATTTTGAAATATTTCAACACAATTTTTTTTATATAACCAGTAGTACTATAATTTTGTACCGACATGTGTCCGAAATTTTTGATTCCTTTTAAATTATGTTTAAATCGAATTACATGTGAAAATTGAAAATTATCTGTTGAAGCGCACCCCTTAAAAAGTGACGCCACTGGTCCCGGCTAGAATATTGGTCGACCCTCAACTGTTATTTTTTGATTGCTTCTGATCGGGTAGGTTAGACCAATAGAAAAGCAAGTCTACTAATACGTTATCGACCAACACATAACGTTTTAAATACCTTCACCCCATCATACCCTCCTTTTTATTTTATTTCGACGTAATCATTAAAGGTTAAAAAACTATATAGTTTTATGATACCATAAAGTTGACGGGAATTAGAGGTTTTATATACAAGTCCATTGCGAATCATTTGATCTAAAGAAAGTTATTATTTATTTGTGATAGAGTGAACCTGCTTATTGATACGCTTCAACGCCAGTAGGCTCATTCCCCCCCCCCTCCCCCCTAACATCCCTCCCCCAACTCTCAGTATCTACTCAGAATTTATCAATCTTTTTTTGTTTTTAGTACCATGTCTTACTACCCGTTCAGATTATATTACCCCTATGTACTAATAACTACGCTAATGTGTTAGGGATAAGGAAGGCTTAAATTTAAAGGAATTGTACCCACATCTGCGCGGAGGAAGAATGGGAGACAATTTAGGAAGAACCCCACCCCTCAGTACACTCAACCGGGATTTGAACCCCGATATCCCTTTCATAGGAAGTCTAATCTCTCGTGAGAGTGACGCCTTAGACCACACGGTCAACGAAGCAAGTTTGATAGCCTTATTATGGATTAAATGGCGAAGCTATTACATTTGATGGTTATGGTTATAACCGCATTTAAATATCATATTCTTTTAAATTGAAAAATGACACCTGTACAAGGGAGTTGAACCCGGGATATTTGGTTCAGTGGTTAGAGCATTGGCGTACTAAGCCAAGGGTCCCAGGTTCGATTCCCGTTAACAAGTGTCATTTTTCAATTTAAGAAATATTATTTCTTAATTTTAGATAATGCTTTCCACACGTCCATCACAGGCTCTGCCTTAAAACTTTGAGTGAAAAATGACCCCATCCTTCAGCGATAGAACATCGGTGCGCTAAGGCAAGGATCTCGGGTTCGAACCCCGTGTCTATGTGTCATTTTTCACATCTACTAATAGAATACGTAATAGTTGGACCTCCCCGGAACCTCTCACCACCCCCATCTGGGGTTACCTGTGGAGCCCTCTGGAAAGGGCAGCTGAGAAGACTAGCAGGAGACATCCGTTACCACCGCCCGATGAGAACTGATCCAGATGCTGTTTGACGGCCTCCGCGAGGTGGTCCCTGGTTCTGAACCCGTGCAGGGTCAGGGCCTCCGTGAGTCCGTCAGTTCTGTATCGGCTGCAGTTGCGCAGGTGGGTCACGTCTGAACACCTGGGGGTACGACACATTCAAATAAAAAAACTGAGAGGGCATTGTTTAAAAAAAAATCAATATTGCCATCATTTAGTTTAAAAAAAATAATATTAATACAAAAATAAACACTAATATTATATTTTGGTGACCTCGATAGTCTTGGGGTAAAGTGCTCGTCTCGGGAGCCGATGTTCGTGGTCCAAACCCAGCTCCGAGGTCGATTGATATTTCTTGAGCGATACAAATCCGTAGCACAACTTACTTCGGAGGAGAAGTGAAGCCTTCGGTCCCATATCGATTGTTGAAATGTAAAATAACCCTTGAAGGTATGGGGGGGAATATCTTTTCCGGCAAAATTGGTAGGCCCTTTCACTCTCGCTTATAGAAATTCTCTTGGGTTGATATAATCAGTCGGTTCAGAAAGTGCACGTTAACTACCTCAAATAAATTAATAAAATAAAGAAAAAAATACAGTATTTGTTTTGAGATATATCATATCTTAGTAAAGGGGTACACAAATTTCACCAGCGATACATTTTTTTTAGTCATGCCAGGAATCAAATCCGGGGCCCTTAGCTAAGATTATATATAATTTTATGACTTGCCCTCTATTATTTTGCTCAAAATATAGATTCATTTATTTTCATAAATGGTATTTAAGGATAGGCATTAAACCTTTTGTTAGAGTCTATTCTAAACAGACCAATTTTCTTAGAATAACCTTAACTTACAGCTATAAACGCTACTAACTCTACTTTCACGTGTTCATACGTCAAGTCATGCGATCTGCAGTTGTCATTTTGATAGATATTATCAATACCTATAAAATTACACTAAAAATAATTTAATAAAATAGTAACAATATTGACCGTAAGAAAAGTTTGTATTTAATAAAAGAGCCTTCCTGTGATAATTGGACTGTAGCTATTCAAGCGCACTCACACAGCGAGCACGGCGGACTGCCCCTCCCCCGCTTGCCAAAGCACGTCCGTCAAGGCTGTGACCAGAGCGGCCCTCGCCTCATTCCTAGTGGGCCGCAGGGGCTCCGTGCACACGCACGACCCGGGATCGAACAGAAGAGTCTTAAGGAGGAAGGCCTGCACCGTGGCCAACACGCCGCACGCACCTCCCTGAAACACAGCACAGTAGGGACAGGGGAGCTGTGGTGTTGCTGTGACGTCATCAGGAAGGACTGAACATCGATATAGCCGAGGCAGAAGAGCTGTGGTGTTGCTGTGACGTCATCGGGAAGGACTGAACATGGATATAGCAGAGGCAGAGGAGCTGAGGTGTTGCTGTGACGTCATCAGGAATGACTCAACATGGATATAGCAGAGGCAGAAGAGCTGTGGTGTTACTGTGACGTCATCAGGGACTGAACATCAATATAGCCGAGGCAGAAGAGCTGTGGTGTTGCTGTGACGTCATCAGAAAGGCTGAACATAGATATAGCAGAGGCAGAGGAGCTGAGGTATTGATGTGACGTCATCAGAAAGGCTGAACATAGATATAGCAGAGGCAGAGGAGCTGTGGTGTTGCTGTGACGTCATCAGAAAGGCTGAACATAGATATAGCAGAGGCAGAGGAGCTGAGGTATTGATGTGACGTCATCAGGAAGGATTGAACATCAATATTGTAGTGACAGGGAAGATTATGTGTTTCTATTATGTCATAAGCAAGGATTTTGCATCAATATAGCAAGGACAGGGGGGGCTGATATGTTTCTGTGACGGGGTTGGTTGAGTGAATCGGTTGTAGGGCCGGGAAAACTTTGATTGGACTATGAAATAGTTGCTACAACTAACATTAGAACTTACCTCCTCCCTGACTAATGGCTACTACAAGGTTAACCGAAACGTTGGGACACTTAACTCTATAGATGCAGCTTCGACCCTAGAGGAGGTCTTATTCTGAAAATGGTATGGGAGACGTACGCCAATATTATTTGGTGAGTGCCTTCAAATCATCTGGATTGTTGATGACGAGGAGTTTCAAATATCGACCAGGTACTCTGAGTGTGGTTTTTCCTATCCGCGCTCCATTATTGTTCAAACAGCCTTCTTTACCCGTCAGTAGACTTTATATCGGACGTAATACTTACATAATAGTAAAAGAGAACCTACAGACGAAATTTTTTTAAAAAAATCAACGCTTGTGATCGGACTCACCTTCTTCTGCACGAAGCCGTAACGTAGCTTGTGCTGCGTGTTGAACGTGAAACCTTGTCCCAACCACTGAGGACTGATACCGCCTGTAGCTGAGCCAAACACCACTTCTTTCAGCTGGATGGCCGTGTGGAGCGAGATCACGGAAGGGCCGCAAGGCACGTCTTCCACCCCAGACACTCTCACGGAGATGGCCTCTTCCGGACCGGAGGACGGCGACGAGGGTGATATCTCGTTCGAATCTTGGGCGTTGACACTTAGTGGGAATTCCCCTTGCTGCTCGTCGCTGTCATTGTTGTTATTGTGGTTCACCCCGTTCGGTTGGCTTATGGTGCAGGTGACGTCGGTTCCAGGGGTTTGAACGTTTGTGTCTAAGTTGACTGGATCTTCCCACCCTTGGCTTGGGTCCCTAGGAGGAGATTTCATCATCAGAGAGGAATCGTCCAGACTGTGATGGTATTTCTGCGGGATTGCGAAAGATGTGTCGTAACATTTGGTGTCAGAAGCGGGATCCGTTCCCGTTTCTCTAAATCGTTCTTCGAAATCTTCTATTTCTATGCGGAGTGGTATCTCGGGGGCCGAACCTTGGTTCATCTTGGAAACCACCATACTTTTCTTCTTCTCTTCAGAGACCTCACCGGTCTCCTCCCGGTGAGTCTTGGAGGAGTGTCTCCCTAACCGGTCTATGTGAAGGTCCGAGGCGCTCTTGAACATGTGGAAGAGGTTCTGCTTGTTGGGGCCCAGACGCTGGGCGCTGTCGTCACCGCAGTTCCTGTATCCCTCGCCAAGGGAGGAGAGCAGCACCTGTTCTTTGGCCCGTAAGATGTCCTGGTCCTGGGATTGGGCACGTTTTGGTGACAGGACAGGGTGCTGAGATACCGTGACTGCTGGAGGTCCCGCGCTGTGCGATTTCTCTTCTCCATTGGTGTCGTCTTCGTGGTAACGGCCATGACGCCCTGAAAATAGGGACATTGTGCGACCAGTTGAAAACAAAATGTATGTTTTTAAATGGTAGACTTGATTTTACAGTACCTGAACTGTTTCAAACACTCTACTATACCATTATATTGAGACCTTAGCCTTAATTTTTGGAGCCTCATCTCGAACAGTAGAAACATTTTTTAGTCCTCTTATCCGAGGTATACTTGGTCGCCGTGGAGTTTTAGTTGGAGACTATTTCATTTATAATGTAGTTTCTGGGGTATTTATCCCCATCCCACCCTTTTCACAGACCACATTTAATTTTAATAAAAACATAATTCATGTTTGAAGTAAAACTATAATATAAGTCACGCAAATGTATCAAATATAATGTGCCTCGTTTTTAAGACCAGGCCTACCACTCGAAATCTAAAAGCTATACCACTACACGCATTAAAAGTTCCATCAAAATGAAAATTCAGAAAAAAAATTACAGAAATATTAGCTTAAAAACATAGTACCCACCCTTATAGTTTATAGAGGTATTTAATATTCATAAATTTTCTTGACCTTCACAGTGGCTAAAAGTTTACGCCACCTAATACCCGTCCGGAATTTTGGCTACGGTCTTGATTATATTCCCACTCACCTCCCCCCCTCACCAAGTATATATATATCTAGGTCCACCACTGATTTGGTCTCCCCTCATACTTGTATGGGCGTGATAACTACCTATACTAAAGAGTCATCTGTAAAACTCCCTAAGCTTATTATTTAATAATACATTTGGTAATTAAATATCATAAACAGTTCGGAATTAAATTTGAATGTAAGAAATTTTGAAATTGAATAATATATATACGGAAAATCTTGATTAGTTACTTCAGAAATATTTATATTCAGTCAATAATTTAATAGGTCAATATTTAAAATATAAAATGCATTTTGAGAAGTTTGTATAACATTATCCACATACACACACAAAAGAAAAACGCAAAACATATTTTGAGTATCATTCTGCTATAAATATGGGGTTTTATTATTAAAAATGATACCAGAACCATTTTCTAAAAGATACTTACTCAATGGATGAGACACAGTTTTGCGAATCTTAATATGAATTTGTTCAAAACTCTTCAATTCTGTAAAACAACAAGCCATCAACAATGAGCATGCGATCAAGAAACTGTTTAATTCTATAAAATATACAAATATGCCATTTTCTAGCATTAAAACAAACTAACAAACAATAAACATGCCTTGTTACAAAAAAAAAGTTAGAAAATTAATTTGAAATTTACAAACAATACAAAAAAATCTACAAAAATGCTCAAATAAATGCCATGGATTATTTCATTAACAATAAACAATTGATTAGTTTTTTATTACTGTTTTGGTGCTCACACCCACTCTAGTTAATGATCTCCCAAATATTCCGAAATTGTGGAAAACGACCCTATTAACCCCCTCCCATGAGTGGGGAGAAGGGGGGTTGCGTCAAATACCTCTAAGGGGGCACGAAAAAGTTTGTTTAATTTTAATATGAACACTTGTTCTCGAACGGTAAAATAATGTAGAACTGTAGGTACAAACTTTTATATTTTTGTAATATTAATATTGTATTTGTTTTAGACTGGCACTTTAGTTTAGTTCAGGGATGGCATATGGCACGCGTGCCACTGGATGGCACGCCAACACGTTTTGATTTTAACATGATAAATATAAATCTATTGTATTTTTACACTTAAGGTGCTACTTTGAATGCCTTTTACTTTGAATTATTGAAATTAATATTGTCCAAGACATTCACTTTTAGTAAATTTTACTTCTTTAAAATTTAGTCATTTTAAAAATATTAACAATTGTATTTGAGATATTCGTTGCATTTCATAATGTTCAACAATTTTGATTTTAAATTATTCATTAAAAATTTAAATAAGGGGTCGCACACTAAACTAGTTCAAAATTCAGCTAGTCCCTAAGTGGCACACTAGACTAGTTTAAAATTCAGCTAGTCCTTAAGTGGCACACTGGACTAGTTCAAAATTCAGCTAGTCCCTAAGTGGCACACTAGACTAGTTCAAAATTCAGCTAGTCCTTAAGTGGCTAGCTAGACTAGTTTAAAATTCAGCTAGTCCCTAAGTGGCACACTAGACTAGTTCGAAATGCAGCTACTTCATAAGTGACACACTAGACTAGTTTAAAATTCAGCTAGTCCCTAAGTGGCTAGCTAGACTAGTTTAAAATTCAGCTAGTCCCTAAGTGGCTAGCTAGACTAGTTTAAAATTCAGCAAGTCCTCAAGTGGCACACTAGACTAGTTCGAAATTCAGCTAGTCCTCAAGTGGCACACTATCCGGAAAAGTTTCACCATCCTTGGCTTAGTTGGTAGTGTATCTGTCTACTGAGCTAAGGGTCCTTATTTCGATTAACAAAATGGACTAAAAATGTATGATTGATGAAATGCAGGTTTACCCTTCCACAGTGATAAATTAACGGGCGGGGGCTAGATGTTGTGTCTGTTCTAGATTTAAATTAGTTTATAAGCCGTGTGTTGATATAATCAGTCTATTCATAAAGCAAACGTTAAATACCTCAAATGTACAGTACATTAAAAAAAATGTTTTAAGAGATTTCTCAATGAAACAACAAAATGTTGACATTATATTAATAAATCAATTTGTTTTAATTGTCTATGAAAATAAAAGGGGGGGGGGTAGGCTTGAAATTCATAAAAAAAAACATTAGAATGAGGTCATATACCAAACCAAAAGGATACCAGTTTGAATCCCAGATAGTTGGTATATATTAATGTTGATGTAATATTGGTTTAAATCTAAACAATTAGTAAAGTACACGTGGCCAGTAATTCTAATGCCTTAACAAAAGTTACAACCGATATGTACGCGGATATGACGTCACACTACAGTCCAATTTTTATAGAACGTGCCTTTTATATAAAATACAAACAATCTTAAGGCTAGCATTGTTTATATTTTACATATATTATTGTTGTTATTTTGTAGTTAATGATAATATCCATCTAAAATGGTATCTGCAGATCACAAGACTTGACGTATGGATACTTGAAAGTAGATCCAGTATTTCTTATTGCTGTCAGATAGTAAAAAACCCTTCCTATGAAAATTAGAGATGTAACTACATAAAAAATGACTACACTATCTGTTCCCCGCACGTTAAACCATGACGAGCCGTTTAATGACCTCTTTACGATGATGATACGACTTTGATAGAACCTGCCGTTGTATCTTTTTACTTTTTACTAATGTACTGGTTGAAAGTACCCTGAGTTTCCTGGGAGGTAGCCTAAAATTTTAAAAATTCTGGCTTCTGGGTACACTAGTTTGTGCACAGGGTCTACTAATTCTTTAATGTCGATGACTTGGTAGTCTAGGTGTAAGATGTCAAACTTCTGTCCTGGCGGCCGGGGTTCAATCCTTGGTCCCGGCACAGATTTATCTGATTACCAAACCCTTCCTTCACTTCTGACAAGACATCTTGTGAATGTGGGGAATGCCAGGTCTTCACCATGGTTCGGATTCCACGTTAAGGTCAGCGTTTGAATCTTCGGCTGTGTCGAAAAGGATATCTTAATCAGTTTCTCCCTATCCCGGTAAGAAAACGCGAGCACATTTCTTCTAAAATCTACCATCACATATTGATATGTAAAGTCATGTGATCTGTCACTTTTGACAGATAATACATTGTTATTAGCACCGCGTCTTACTACCCGTTCGTTCAGGTTGTACGCAAATATACTAATTACACTGAAGTGTTAGGGATTATTAAAGTTTAATTTAGAGGAAGTGTACCCGCATTGGCGTGGTGGGAGAGTGAAAAAACATTTAGGAAACAACATTCTAAGTATAGCTGACTATGATTCGAACCCCGATCTCCCCCTCATCGGTGCGATGATGACGCCTTAGATCATGCGACCAAAAAAAGGCGTTTATTGTTGTGGTTTTTTTTGCTATTAAAACTGCAAAAGTACGGACCTAAGTTTACGTCCGTTTCCTCGTCATCTTAAATTTTCCAAAAGATTCTGTGAAAACGGTGTGGTCAACCAAATAGTTTTTTTCCCTCTTTGCTCGCGTGTCGTTCCTACAATAGCCCCACGGACCGATATGACACGCGTGGGCCGTACTTAGGACAAGTAACCAACTCATTACGCGGAGTGATTAAAGCGGATGTACGAGAACAGCTCAGAAATCTAATAAATAGTAGTCCACGGTGCACCGTGTAGAATTTCTCACTACGTTATATACATTATTCTTACGCGAAACGATATAATACACATTGTTAAAGAAACGTAATGGAGGAAAAAAAACCCCAAAAAACATCACCTTTCACCAAAAAGTTTTTTTTAACATCCTGTATTTATTTTACACTATTGGATCTTTAAAAGTTAATATTCTAATTAGTTTTAAAAAAGAAAAAAGCTGAACATGAGAATATTTGGCTCGACACGCAAATGCTGTTACTAATTAGATACCCAGGTCTTTCTCGTGCTTAAAATTACTCTTCATTAACACCTGATATAAAGAGTAAATACTTACGTTGAATATTTTAATTAATATTTAGCACCGCGTCTTACTATTCGTTCGGTTTATACGCTTTAAGTACTAATTACGCTAATGGATTAGGAATTGGGAAGGTTTAATTAGAGGAAGTGAACCCGAATTTGCGTGGAGGGAGAGTGGAAAACCATTTAGGAACCCCCCCCCCCCCCAAGTTCACCCAACCGAGATTCGAACCTCGATCTCCCCGTCCTCAGCAGTCGAGCTAAACACGACAAGCGCGTTAGCCAACTACGCCACCGAGGCGTGTTTGAATATTTTAAAATAACCTAAGTATATTACGTTCACTTTTCCAAATATGTACTTAGAAATTTGCTAGTAACGACAGGTGGGCTTATAAACAAATAATATAGCTTTTAGTAACGGCCCCCCCCCCCTTCCCCCCGAACCGGTGGTCATACGGTTTAAGACTTCTTACTCACCATAGGCTGTATTTCTTGTGAAGTGGTACTGGATAGTTTTTTGTTTTTGTGAATATCATACAAAGAGCATATTAGAATATTAATTTTTAACAAAGTTTTAAAACATTCACGGACAAAGTTTTGTACCAGTTTCCCAGTCGACCTAATTAGAGAATGGCGTGTGACAAACATTAATTCCAAACGTTGTCGTTGATTACATATTGTTCTTGAATGAACTCCACGCATTAGTTCATTTATTTTTGTTTTTTGTTGACACTCCGCTTATTCTTTTTTAACTAAAAAAAAATTAGTAATTATCGTGCAACTTCTGAACCGATTGATTATATCAGTACACGACTTATAGACTAACTTAAATCTAGAACAGACACACAACATCCAGCCCCTCCCCCCCCCCCCCCCCATGGCCGTTAATTCATCACCGTTAAAGGGAAAACCTACATTTTACAAATAATAAATATTTCATGAATGTCTGGAATCGAACCCGGGCATAGGTTGGTAGATAGACATACTACTGACTGAGATAAGGTGTCGGAACTGCTTATTTCTGTTTCACGATATCCACAATTTATATCACACTAAAACAGCCTTTTCCTTGGGGGAAAAAAATGACCCTTTAGAAAAATCCAAAAAGTGCATTTGCTCGAGATTTAAAATACGGTCCCCCGGATCAGAGTCGAATAGCTTACCTCTGAGCTAACTCTGCCGGAAATAGGATTTTTTTTATCACCGCGTCTTATTTCCCTTTCAGGTTATACGTATATGTACTAATTACTCTAATATGTTAGCGATGAGAAAGGTTGAATTTAA
Organism: Timema cristinae; assembly: GCA_039000515.1. Lineage (NCBI taxonomy): Eukaryota > Metazoa > Arthropoda > Insecta > Phasmatodea > Timematidae > Timema > Timema cristinae. The sequence continues at coordinate 7,205,778 of JBCFYV010002255.1, read as the reverse complement.
ATAAATGTGCCCTCATTTTCATGGAGGTAGAGTGGAAAAATATTTTCGGGTGAAAAATATCCTTAGTACACTCAACAAAGTTTCGAACCCTTATCTCCCCATCATCAGCAGACCAAACCGGTGAATTTGACATCTCTCCGCGTGTTCACCGGTGCGTGTTCCACTATTGTTTTTAAAAAACAAACACTAAACACAATAAGAGTTATCGACACCTAGGAATTCAACTATTATGGATCCCAAACCACTCATTATTATTATTATTATTATTATTAGCACCGCGTCTTACTACCCGTTCGGGTTATACGCACTTACGCTAATGTGTAATGGTAGGGTGATTGTGAGATGAAATGAAGGACCTACAGTTTAACGTGGAATCCGAACCACGGTGGCGACCTGGCATTCTACACATTCACAAGATGTCTTGTCAGAGGTGTAGGAAGGGTTTGTAAATCAGATAAATCTGTGCCGGGACCGAGGATCGAACCCCGGCCGCCAGCATAGAAGTCTGACACCGTACCCCTAGACCGCCAGGTCACCCCAAACCACTCATAAACCCGCCCTTTATGAACACTCAATTTTGACACCGTCGGGATTCAAATGAAATTACAAACAACTTATTAAAACGATTTGAATAGTGACTGAGTCTGAATGTATTTAAATGCAATCGTTTTGAATTAAACGTCTGACTACATTAAATTACTGAATTTGGCCAACATTTTTTTTTTTTTTACTTCCTCTCAGTCCTTCGGAGAGAGAAATATTGTGATCGTTAAAATAATCGAACTCTATATTTTAATAAATGTTGACGTTTCATATTCATCAAGTGGTTTTCACGGTGACGTCTGTTTGTCTGTCTGACGTCTGTCTGTCTGTCCGTCTGTTCGTCTGTCCGTACCTAGCCCTTGAGACGAAACCTTTCCACCGATTGTTCTAAACTTGGTATCTAAGTTTTTCATAAGGTTATCCCAAGAGATTTTTTGAATTAGGTATCTAACCCTATAATTAAGGGTTATTAAGGGCAAATAGGGAGGGGGGAAATAGATTTTTTTTCCAAATCCGCTTAAAGAATTTCGTTTAGATTTTTGTATTCAGAGCTCAGACATTGTTTAACATTACAAAAACAAAATGGCAATCGAGTTTCCACAAAATTCGAGCCTTTTCCCAACATTGGAGGGGGGCCTAAGGACCCCCCCCAACCCCCCCATGCCCAGCGCTGAGCCTCTGCCAATATTATGTAGCGTATGTGATGGGACCATAATGTAATCATTTAAATCAAGGTGAGAACAATCGATGATCACTTTCAGTATAAAACAAGTGTAAGTTTCAACTGTTTTAAAAAGTAACTATATTATTTAAACAAAGTGTATCTTAATTTTTTCAGACATTCAAATTTGCCTAAAATACTTTCATGTAAAAAAATAAATCCTTGTTCATTAAATTAACAAAATTCACAACATTGACAACAAAAGCTTTCATGCGTGTTACCATATTGTACAATATGTAGTGTATAAAAAAATTGTAGGCCTATAGAATCATTATCTATTTTTATAAAGCATTATAGTAATTTTTTTTATAATAAAACTATTTCTAAGCTGATCAAAACATAATGTTGAAATGTACAAAATATAAATCATGCATTATATTAACAAAAGAGAGTTTTTTTTTTCTTTCAAAAAACGCATAGCAAACCCGATGAACGTAACTAAAATAAAATTGCGTGCAAAAATTCTTGATTTCCAAAAAATTAATAACTTACAAATTAAATAATTTAAAGCTGTATAAAATAAATATTTCCCACTATAAACACGTCTTTAAGACTCAGATAAAATATAAATTTTTTTTAAACTAGTTTTATCTCATAATTGTGCAGGAAAAAGTATAACTGCGTTAGTATCCTAGGAAGAAAAAAAGTTTACAACTATTTTATTTCATTCATACGTCAAGTCCTGTGATCGGTTCAATATACATCAATATTTATGGTAGAGAGAGCTTTTAAAAACATACAGACCTTTATTATTTTTATTAACACGTGACAGCAGATCTAGTAACTTGTTTATCTGTCAGATAAGGTTTCTTTATCACGAATTTGATTGTATGATTCTCGCAAGTAAACGGTTGAAGGGGGGAGGGGACTGTGCAAAACAACGACGTTACAACAGTTTTACAACAACTCTGATAAGATAGAAAGAGAGATAGAAACTGTGCCTGTTCGCTACAAACCGCCGATATGGCTGGAAGATCTTGCCCTTGAAGTCCTGTGTCTGTTGAAAGGATGCATGACGGACGTCCTGGGGAAAACACGGCCGACCACCTGGTTAGCTGATGAAACACTTGTCTTGAAGTGAGAGAGGACTTGTGGGAGGTGAGGGGGAGGAACGCATGCCTCTCTCTCCCCCCACGCCCCTATTTTCACTCGCTCAGGCCCACCAGTTGCACAATCGATAACGCTATAAAACTCTCCCTCTCCCCTTACTCTTACCACGTCTCTTCCTCACCCTACTCTTCATTTCTAACCTCCTCTTTCTCTCTTTCCAGAAGAGGAAGATGTGTAAAAGAGAATAGTCACATACTTCTTCCTTAGATGAAGGATCCAAGACATATCCTCCTCTTTCCTTATTCCCTCCCCGTCCCCTTGCCCCCTTCTGCGTACCCTATAAAAGGTAAGTTTCGAAACTATTCCCGTCTTCTCTCTTCTAGAGAGAAAGAGAGAGAGAGAAGAGATGATAAGACTCCTTCGAGAGATGAAATTATACACGTCATATTTCAATAAAGGCGGAGGGTCTGAATGACGTAAGATGGAAGGGCTTGAAGTCCTTTTTTTTCTTCTTCTTCTAGAATCTGCCCCTCTACCCGCCTATGTTTTCTTCGTTGTAAAATTTGAGAGCGGCCTCTCGATGGTATTGGTGTATCCACCATTTGCTGCGAAGGAGTAGAAGGGGTGAATGTAACATAAATTTAAATTAGGTTACGTGGAAAAACCCAAAGTACACCTGTCTTTTGTTGTGTGTGTGTCTAGAACAACATTTTCTAATATTTATTAATTTCTGAACCTATTTATTATATCAGCAAACGATAATTTCTATGAGCGAGATAGAAAGGGCCTACCAATTTCTCCATGAAAGGTATTTTCAAAAACCTTCCATGGTTATTTTTACATGTCCACAATCGACATGGGATCGGCGGCTTTACTTTCCCTCCGAAGGAAGTTGTGCTACGGATTTTGTATCGCTCAATAAAAATCCGTCGACCCCGGCCGGGTATGAACCCATAAATATCGAAGATTGAATCGAGTACTTTATCCCAAAACCACCGAGGTCGACTTCATTTTCTGATAAAAAAAATCGTACTTGTTGTTTTATCAGCTGGGATGAGTTTTAACAAGATTCCATCTGTTCTGATAACACCCGAAGTGGATGAAAGAAATGTTTGGGCTCAATCTTTTACGTTTTTGCGACCTGTAGTGTATTCCCTTAGTTCTATACATGCGTAACGCATAAATGGTCTCCTGACCAATCAAACAACTGCGCAGAGAAAACTTACATTTTTTTTTTTTACTACAAGATTAATTTCAATAGATACCAAATTTTTGTATCTATATAGATCTCAGTTTTCATTTTGTTGACGAACATCTGTGAAAATTGACTTAGATTAATACGTAGAGTAAATATATTAGAATTATGAAAAGTTTATTTATTTATTTGAGATATTTAACATGCAATATATAAAGAGCATGATTATACAAGCACGCAACTTAAAAACCGACTTAAATTTAGAACAGATACAATACCTAAAACTTATAATTGTGAATGGAGAAACATTTCATCAATTATAAATTGTTCGATCATGCTATGAATCAAACCTGGGACGCATAACTCAACAGACAGACACGCTAACAAACGAGTCAAGGTGTCAGATATTAGTTAATATTAGTTAAATATTGCATAATATGAGTTAGGCTAAAGATTTTGTTCTGAAAATATGGGCACATTACATTAATTTATCTACTTTTTCTAAAGATTAAAGTTTATTAAGTAGAACAATAGCTTTATAAATCAATTATGTCCCTGAGACTGTTCCTTAAGGCATGAAAGCATTTTTTAAATATGCTAGTATTAAGTTTGTGCCAAAAGTTGTGCACTTATCAAAATACCATGCTAAAAGATAACATTCAATAATTTGATTAATAGCATTATTATTATTATTATTATTATTATAGCACCGCGTCTTACTAACCATTCGGGTTATACGCACTTACGCTAATGTGTAATGGTAGGGTGATTGTGAGATGAAATGAAGGACCTACAGTTTAACGCGGAATCCGAACCACGGTGGAGGCCTGGCATTACACACATTCACAAGATGTCTTGCCAGAGGTGAAGGAAGGGTTTGGTAATCAAATAAAGCTTTGCCGGGACCGAGGATTGAACCCCGGACCCCCAGCACATAAGTCCGACACATTAACCCTAGACCACCAGGTCACCTATAATTTGATTAATAGCATTGAGCTTTATTTAAAAAGATGGTTATTAGATTAATTTAAATGATGTATAGTATATGCAAAATGTACAGTCTAAATTTAATAGAAAAACCCTTTCTTATTTGTCAACTGGAAAAGTTATTGGATCTAATTTCATGTATAAATACGCTAATTCATGTGATCTACATCAGTCACTTTTGATTGATATTATCGATATCTATGTGATACTAATAATATTTATGAATGTTAGCCAAAAAAAAAAGTTTGTATTTTATAAAAGGCTTTTCCTATAAAAATTTTGTCTGTATTTTTAAAAACATTACATTTTACAATCAAAACTAATAAGCGCAACATTCTAGATTAATTCAAGTTTATTATCATATACATGCATTTTTAAAATGTATTTGCTGTTCATAAACAATCGTTATTTATCTTATAGTTTAAAGTCACAGTTTTATGTCCATTCTTGTTTACGAAGGCGAATCACACAATCACAAGCGTGATAATGAACTGAAGACAGCCACAATCACAAGCGTGATAATGAACTGAAGACACCCACAATCACAAGCGTGATAATGAACTGAAGACAGCCACAATTGTCATGATTTAAAAGCCACAATCAAAACTAATAAGAACTGAAGACAGTCTACAATCACAAGCATTATTTAAATGAATTCTTAAACACCATCGTTATTATCTATAGTTAAAGAACGTGATTTGACAACCCACAATCACAAGCGTGATAATGAACTGAAGACAGCCACAATCACAAGCGTGATAATGAACTGAAGACAGCCACAATCACAAGCGTGATAATGAACTGAAGACAGTCACAATCAAATATCCACCAAGTGGTCATCCAGTATCATTTTAAGTTATCTTAAATTTCCAAATATCTGTATACAGTTAAAACTCGATAATCAGGACCTCGTTAATCCGAATTTAATTTATTCCGTACTAGTTTACTTTTCATTGGGTTTTTCTAAGCATCACGTCTTACTAACCATTCGGATTATACGTTTTATTATTGTATTAGAGGGGCAGCAAAGCTTAAAACAAAACATTGATACATATTTTATAAGATATGGTAGAGATATAAGATATTTAGAAAAATTACGACAGGGAATAGTGATCTCCTGCCATTTTGTTCTCATGTTGGTATGGATTTCAGGGAGAAAATAAATGCGTCTAGACCCGTATTCACTACAATTAATAACATACTGTAAGAATTGGCCGAGTTTATTATACATTACGATCCCATTCTGACACTAAAATGTAAGTTGGTGCGATTTATCATGTTGCAAGTGAAGGGTTCTAAGCGATAGACACAAGGAGACATAATCAATCAAACACACACTACCCGGTTTATTCCTCAAAGCAATCTGCTCACATACGTCGCCTTGGAACTCATGACACCTTCTGTTGTGTCATTCATCCATCCCCGGTCAATATATCGCTTAAGAACCCTAACTTCCTTTGACAGCAGTGGGATCACAACTCTTTAACCAATGTCTTAATCATCGTTACACTCATTGCGCGTGAGGAACGCCATCACTAAACGGACAACTGTCTAGAACCAACTGTCTGGATCTCACTGCCCAGCGCTCTGCTATAGGATGCACACTAGATAGAATCTGCCAACCAGGAGAACCCAATGACGCCATAGCGCACCAATCAACGGGCCAAGATGCACGTCATCCAAAACCACGCGATGATTGGATATCGCTCCTCACAAATTCAACGCTCTCCCAATAGAGTCAGCAGTTATAGGCCTACTTGCGGATTGCATAGGAAATACCTAACATTTCAGATGCCTGACCCTACAATTATTAGCTGACCGGAGATAGTTGAACTTACAATAGATATCAAACATCTTGAGAATAATTCACTAAGTTGAGAGCCTCACAAGACGTAGTTTGAGCGCAAATTTTCGCAGTTTTGTTTTGTACCATTCAAATATAGGAGCAATTTTTTTTAAATAATGTATTTTTGATCAATTAAAATAGCAGCATATTGTTGTAATACCTTATAATACACTTAGTTAACAGTGCTCTAATTAATGTTTAAAATAACATACGTCTTGCAACACACAATTTGTTTCAATCTGTATTTAAGCTAATGGTGGTAACAATGCTATTAGTTTCTCGAACTGTGGCGGCGATATGTCGGTTTATCGAAATATTCTTTACACCATCTCAGTAGGATATCCAGAGGAATTCAGATAGTTTTGAAAACACTGATTATATATTACGATCTGATGATATTGAAGTGGGTGAGAAGAGAGCTATTTTAGATGTGAATCTTGGGTGAAAAGCAAACTGGATCTTAGGAAGAACTGTTCTGCATGACGTCATGAAGGAAAGGTTGAGAGGGAAGCTTAGGAAGAAGGAAGATTCGAATATTGGATGACTTGAAGGAAAGAAGACAATTCTGGGATCTGAAGGAGGAGGTAGAGGACAGGGTGCATTGGTGGTCAAAGTTCACTGATAAAAGGAACAAGCCTGTCATAAGACAGAACACATAATAATAATGATATAGGATGACCAACATGGTGGTTAGGGCATAGCCCCTATTCAAGAGGTTTCATCTCACCTTGAATGACCTTACATTTACCAAGGGTCGGCGGTTTCTTCTTGACGTCCGAAGGCTTCCTCTCGTTTCCATCCAGTCTCAGGTCTATTACGGCGTTGGGGCAACAGAGGTCACCGCCTAGGCGTCGCTTCCTATCCTCGATCAAAACTCTGGTGATACCCTTCAAGGTGGGCACGAACGGGCAGATGACGCTGTCGCAAGAGGCGATCCTCCTGAGACACACCTTCTCCTCGGCACCACACACCATATCCAGATGGTCCGGGCCTCCCCCAACCTTCCACTCCTCCCTCCTTCCAACACGCCTCTTCTTCTCGGACGCTTCCAACATGTACCTGACTATCATCTCGATCATCGTCCTCAACGGTCGATCTCCCGCGCGGTTCCTCTCCAGCAACCTCTCTATGCGCAGTTCCCGGGCCAGCGTCACCCTGCTGCTGATACTGTCAGGACCGCGAGGGTGTTCCTCGTCGATGCAGGTCAGGGTCGCTTTCAAATCCTGTCAGGATCCGGAAACCGAAATCACGGGGACGCAATTGTATAGCTCTATGACATATGGTACAGCTCGCATCCAGCGGGCGTACCGAACAAAGACGTCTGAAGTATGGGGGGATGTTCAATCTTGGAACGATTCATATAAATAAGGTTACTTTAACTTGACTAACATCTCTCAAATGTAAATGGTTCTGTATTCTAAGAAGAAGGGAAAAACATTTATAATTATGTAGTATCGCTAAAAACCCTTACTATATTCAAGAAAGTCAGGTAAACACCAATTAGTGGCGATATTTCCAAATGCTTTGCCTCCGGGATTTACACAAAAATATGATCCTGTAAAATATTTCTCTTCCAATGTTTTACTTATGGATCGCACACAACAGGATAGGTAATTCGGTTCTGGCCTAGATGTAGTTTGCGACCGCGGGGTGGTAGAGTGGAGGGAGTTTGGTTGTAACCATCTCTGTTGTCAAATGCATGCGGCCGCTGGCCTCTCGGTTATTTCCGTATACTTTCGTGCCGTGTGTGCTTGTCTATTCGGAGTAACGTCTACTTGCAGTTTTGGTGACGCGGGGTGTAGGTAGGTAAGACTGTTATCATTCAGGGGGTTTGTCAATTTCCGGGAGTGCAGATTGTTACAGTGACAGTGAGTTTAAAGTTGTAAACTAGTTAGGATTTAGGAGATAATTTACACACATCCAAAATGCCAAGTGTTGGACATCGGTAAAAAAAAAAAATTTTGCTAAGTTTAAGTGAAAATCTATCAAATTTTAAGAAACGGTAAACCATGTGCCAAGCTACCATTCTTAAAAAAAAACAGTACATAAAACTAAGACAGAAGTATACAGACGCCATTTTTCAACAGCTCATTACAATACGGTGGAATGATTTACTAGTTTCGAAAAGAGGAATACGTATCAGTACACCTGTCTCGCATTACCAGGATACGACACTGAATAAATATTACACCCTAACCAGAAAACGTATCAAAGTGTGGTTATCTACATTCTTCGTTTGACGGAAGCGAAATTGGGAAAGTTTTTTTAGTTGTTTCATTTAAAAATATTTATTTTTCAATTATTAAAAAAAAAAAGTTAAGTTCCCTAAAGTAAAAAAGCTTGAATCACAAGTTCGCCGAAAATAGAAAGCAGAATATGCCCCAGTGACGCATTAATTCACACACCATGAGGCATTGCAACGTTAGCTTAAAATAGCTAACTAACATATTTTATTTCCTAGTATATAAACATAAATATTTTAGATCATTGTCCCGATGGATGTTTACAAATTATAACGCTGTGTCGTGGCACAATCCATTAAATCGATAAACACCCTTTACATTAAAGGGTTATTTCAAAGCTACTCACAAAGGCCAACGGAACTGTTAATACTGAGATCAAAGTAACTTTTAAGTAGTATACTTCAACACGTCAGACTCAAAAAATATTTTCGTGTATACAGTAGAGCGTCGATAATTCGGACGTCAAAAATCCCGATCGCCAAGAAAAAATATGTTTTATTTGAATAACCACACTGGTACCAATATCAGATACACGGCCGCCAAAAAAACGCACCTCAACTTTTTTTTTTTTTTAATGGATACTTTTTTCGTTGTTATATCTTTGCCTTATTATATTCCTTCAGAATTTTTAATATTTAGCAACAACAAAAAAAGTGTTTCGTATTTTAAATAAAGTGAAAATGTTTATACATTTTAACACCGAGTTTTCGTAAGTATCCTGTCTATGCTTATATTTTTAAAAACTTTGATATAGGTAGGGGCCTAATGAGTTTTCGAAAATCCGGACTGACTCAATCCCAGACTAGTCCGAGTTATCGACACTCCACTCAAGAGCAGGAGTGTAGGTAGGAACTTGTGAGCGAGGGGCAGGGGGGAGACTGCCAAGTAAATTTTGAGATGGGCGCCGAGGGTTTCTGGCCGGGGTATACCATCGATTGCTTAATACTCGAATAAGCTACTAGCCTCGATATCGAGAAGGAATAAAAGGAATACATAGGGATAATAATTTTGGGACACTTTATTTCCGAGTGCCCTCATGCCTCCTAAATTTTTTTTCTTATGTCACTGTTCTAGTGTATGTTTTATGTGAGCCAATACAACTTTGTTTTAGTACACCTGGAAAAACGCTGTGCGAGCTGAAAGATAACTTCAAATATTTTTCAGAGCCTGATGTGTATGTCCTAAAATAGCGTTCCGAGTCTCATTTAGGGCAGATGGTGTCATAGCTATAAATAAGTATATTGTCCGTGCCCCATGACCCAACATAATTTCAGTGGCGGCTCGTGTATAGGCACTGAGGAACTGCAGCACCCCCTATTTCCTTTGATATTATCGATAACATTTAATATGAGTCCTTTTTTCTTTAATTCCTTCTTTATTTTTCTAGTACAATATATATTCCTTAAGCTTAATGTTAGTACTTCAGTAGCCATCCCCCAGTGTATGAAAGATATACATAAATCTTTGTATGGAACTGTGCGCTTCACAGTGCCAGCGACGTGGTGTTTGACTGTTGTGCGCATCTACACATAAAAGGGGGTGGGGAGTAAGGCGGGACTACCAGGTAGAGAGAGCACTGTTGCTCTCGCAGTGCCGGCTCTGGCGTGATGGTGGAAGTTTTTTTTTTACTCGGCGTGTGTTGTGTTTAAAAACCGTGTACCATATTCTTGAATGTGATAAAGTGTAGAACAGTGTAGAATTGGATTATTCTTCTTCCAGCTATTCTATTTGATTCATTTTTTTCGGTTATTTTATTTAACAGAAAGACTAAATGCCCTTGCAGTACTTTCAATAGAGAAAAATTTCCTCAACTGTCATCCAGAGATCAAGGAGAAAATTATTGAACTTTTTGCGCAAATTAAAACAAGAAGAATGGATTTCATTTTTAAATGAATAGATCAAGCTTGAACTGTAACAATTTAAGTTAAAGTAAGTAAAAAAGTTTTTTTTTGTCAAGATTTTATTAAGTTCCTGAATAAATTTTCTTTTTATAATTTTTTTTTCCCTTTTACACAATTTTAAAACAAAGGCTTAACATTTTCTGGAGAAGCACCCCCACTAATTTTAGCTACGAGCCGCCACTGCATAAGTTTGATCACACACTTCATAGGATGTTTAGTCAAGAAAAAACGTCTACTGAACTCGAGCATGATTAAACATGGCTTTCGGTCGTGATTACTTTTCTATAAATATATAAGTTCCACACAAAAATACTGACGAGAACAGTTAAGGGTAAAGGAGACAGAAAAAAAAACCTTCATGGTGTCTTGACATCATTAGGGCTGGACATTTCGGGTTGAAAACATTATGACGTCATCAAGGAAAACCCAGGATGGTGGCTGAAGTGCTGATCGCCCGCTAAATATTTTGATGGAGGTAGGTGAATAATCTTAAGGAGGGTGCAGGTGGGTGACGTCACTGCAGAAGAGCAAGTAGGGGGGTAAAGCAAGTGTGTTATTCGTCACGGGAAGAGGGGGTACCAGTGGATCAATTACACTACAGGAGGAAGAAAGAAGGAAATACATGCACAAACGATTTATTTGTTTTCAGATTTTAATGGAAAATAAATCACACTTACAGTAGCATGCGTTTACTTTTATTTTATTAAATAAGTTTATATTTTCTGATCATTTTAAGGCTAAACTCACACCAAACTAGCTCCACATTCTTGGCTGTACACTTAGTTTACCCTGAAAGGTAATCTTACCTCGACTGATTACACCATGGCCCTATCTTATAAACCACACCATAGTGGAACCAAGAGAGGTAACCATGCTACCTTTCAGCATAAATTGTGTGGATAACCTTTGTTGACAGAGCGGAGATAAGATGTTTTCTCCATAAGACCTGCAGTTACCTCAGAGGTGATATTGGGTGTAGTGATGGTGCTGGAAATTTTATACATCAAACAATAAAGATTCTTTTCTATATTTGGAAGTATATTAAGAGCCTGTCTCAGGGAATATTAGTAGAGATATTAAATACAATATTACATGCTTCAGTGGCAGAGTTGTCTAACGCGCTACTCTCGTGTTGGACTAGACTGCCGAGGACGGGAAAATCGGGGTTTAATCCTGTTCGGGTGCACTGAGGTTTCTTCCTAAATGGTTTTTCACTCTCCCTCGATGAAAATTCGGTTACACTTCCTCTAAATTAAGCATTCCTAATCCATTAGTGTAGTTAGTACATAGGTATATAACCTGAACAAGTAGTAAAACGTGGTAATTTTAGAAAAACAAGATTGCAATAGAACCAGAAATCTTACTGAAGTGTGGTTTTCTAAATTTGTCACTTAATAAAAGTGAAATTGGGATAAATGAAAAGGTTTTTATTTTAAGATAATTATATTTAGATTTTTTTTAAGATATGCTAAAATAATTTCCCAGCTTTCAATTCCACTTTTTTTTAAAATGGAAGCTACAAAAAGAATTTGCACTATGATTCGATGCCTGGTACAAACTGTATAGTTTACCTAAGTTGTGCGTTATTGTGGGGGTGAGACGGGCTCTTAAGTCACCCCAGTAAATGAGATATCTTGCTATTCAGAGATGAACATGATAAGGTGAAATTAATCAAGGCTTTAGTATAACTACTTTAAGGATTTTTATTTTAAGCTGTTGTCAGGAACAATTGCCAAACTTTAGTTTATTTAAATTTCCTATTATTAAAATCATTTATCAAGCAAATGTGCAAACATAAAAAAAACACTTTTTTTTTTAACTACAACATTATTATTTTAGCAATTTGTTTGTGTTAAATTTACCTTTCTGTACAAATATTCACGGACTAAAGCTGCCCCTAGCCTTTGAATGCGGGCCCCTGAATATGTCTCCATGTAGTTTGGAAATTAAGCCAATATAATAATAGTTATACCGTTTTGTAGTTGGGTTAAGTTTTTTTATATCAAATTTAAAACTTATTTGTTCTCAGTGATAGTTATTGGAGTTTTAGAGTCCTTGGCAAAGCATCAGTTTCATTACTAGTGACCCAAAATTGTGATTGTTAGCTGAAACAAAGATCATTATGTACAATAATGGTATTAAGTTGTAATGTCATATTGGTCTATGACCCGTCTTTTCCAAACTCTGGCATGTGTACCCCAAAGGTATGCAAATACTTTCAAGCTATATGCGATAAACCAATTAGTTTCATTAGCCATGAAATATTTGTTTATCATAGTAGGCTTAGTAAACAAATTAATACATATTTTTGACGTGATGTCATTAGCTTTTATAAGCCTTTTTTTCCCTATGTAATGGCTCTGTTTAACTCACCATTAAAAAGCTTTATTTAAACTTGGAACCACTGTTTATACTTAACCCGTTTCCCGGCACACTCTTCTATATCTATTTGCATAGGCTCAGCAGCCTATAGATAACATTACAATAACTTAATGAAATGAAATGTTAATTAGTGCCAGCACTAAAGAATCTTCAGGCATCCATGGGCATTGTTCAATGCATGCGCCCGGGAAAAGGGCAAGTAAGGTTGGCCTAGAAGGGTTTTTTTTCTTTTTAAAGAAGAGATGTAAAAGATACATTTGTTAGGATAGGCATAGTTTGAGAAACATTGATCAATTATTTATTTAGCTATGATTTGATGAAAAAATGTTCACTTTAAATTTAAACTAAAGCATTCTTAAAAAAAAAAAGTGTAACTTGTAGGTACTTAAGACAAAACAAAATAGACGTTTATTGGACATGCAATAGATAGTGAGTGCAGTGATAACTCACTCTTTTCAACAAAGTACTGATCAAAGTCGAGAATCGACCAAATTTGAAGCATAGCCTTTATTTAGCTTGCAAATTCATTAAATATGAATAATTTGGTTATTTTAATCACAAACATAAGTAGTATTAATAGGTTTAATGATCCATATAAGATAATTAATGAGTAAAACTTAAAAAAAAAAGTGCACACCGAACAATTTCTATTTAAAGACTGAACAACTGAAATAAACAAGATAGCGCATGGGTGTGACAAAATGCAACAAAAGAGCGAGGTAAGTGACGTGACAACATTTTTAAACATTGTTACAGTCGAAACCTGCTGAAAGAGTGAAGCGACAAAGCTCTATGGGGTGAAAGTCCCAGTAATGCTGTAGTTTTATATGTGCTCAGTCTGTTTAACATGTCTTAGAACAAGCCTCGTGGTATAGTGGTCAGCCAGCACACCCGGTTACCGACCTGATTCAATCCCTGGTTGGTACCTTGGGTATTTTTCCCTAAAGGGGAATCACCCCAATGGTCACTAGGGCCTAGTTAATTAGGCTGAAGTTAGGTTTAATAGTTTCTACTGGCTCAACACACATATTTACTTATCACCTCATCTCATCGGGACATAGAAAGAGCCTCCACGAAAAGTATGTACGATTAGTACAGTCGGGCATTTCTTGGGCATCAAATTTTCCCCCTAGTGACGCAGTCCAGAAACACATAAATGAATAAACATGTATCAGTAGTTTCAAAAGTAAACTCTCCCCCACTGGCGAGTATGCAGGCTAAAGCATCGACATTGTCTGGTGTGGTTTGTCAATGATGTCGAGCTTTGCATTTCGATTGTGCATACCGAGTGTTATTTTAAATCCTAAATGCTTTCCCAAACCCCCTCCAAGTAAGTATGTGTACATTTTATCTAATTTGTACCTTCTTAGTTCCTAACTCATTATTAGATATTTATGAGTATCATCCTGACTGGAAGTAAGACATTAAGTGTGCAAAAAAAAATAATTATAAACACAATATAGGCATGTCTTATGACATTTCACACAAATGACTTTTTATTTAGCAACACGTCTTAAGTTCCCTGTTCAAGTTTTACGCTTGTGTACTAATTACACTAACGGTTTTAGGGATTAGGAAGGCTATATTTAGAGGACGTGTACCCGCATTTGTGTGGAGGAAGAGGGGAAAGCAATTTAGGAAAAAACTACCCTTGGTACACCCCACTGAGATTAGAGCCTCAATCACCCCACCTTCGACTGTTTAGTCTATCGAGAGAGTAGCGTGTTAGACCACACGGCCACCGAAATGGGCTTTACAATTTAAAATAATATATTTAGATGTGGCTATAACCGTAACTATCCAATAATAGCTTTGCTATTTAATCCATCATCTCATAGGTCCATACAGGTGGTGGTTTAGGCGGAGCAAAATCTCCGATAGGGCACCTCCCCAGGGGGTGGATAGGGCGATGCTCGCCACTGCTAGAGCTTTCACCAACTCGGGGACTATTAGATCCAGAGGTCGGCGAGACAGCCAGCGTTGGAGAGTACCTGGGGCATAAAATACCCGGGGCGGACCAAATAGTAGGACAAAAATTAGGTTATATAGTAGGATTATAAGGACAGTTATATTAGGTGCAAATTACATAATTTAGTTATTGTTTAAAAATTGGATATAGTATTATTATTATTATTATTATTATTAGCACCGCGTCTTACTACCCATTCGGGTTATACGCACTTACGCTAATGTGTAATGGTAGGGTGATAGCGAGATGAAATGAAGGACCTACAATTTAACGTGGAATCCGAACCACGGTGGCGACCTGGTATTCCCCACATTCACAAGATTTCTTGTCAGAGGTGAAGGAAGGGTTTGGTAATCAGATAAATCTTTGCCGGGACCGAGGATTGAACCCGGCCGCCAGCATAGAATTCTGACACCTTACCCCTAGACTGGATATAGTAAAGTAAGTAGATTTAGGTCCCGAACTACCCTCTAAATGTCGGGATGGATGAAAATTAATAAATAAATAATCCATAATCTCAATATAGTCAGACAAAATTTAACCTAGATTTGATGTAAAGATGTAATAGGTATCATAATTCAATTAATGTTGTGTACCGACTCTAGGAGCATAGACCTATGTATTATTTGACAACCCACATCTGATCCTCCCTCCAACACAACTACACTGGCATTACAATGTGTGTAGAGGTGAAAGGCTCAGTCTATCAGATTATTACTAAATCTCCAGTGACTTATTTACACTCAGTCGCATTCGGCTTGTCATAAGTGAATTTGTAAGATAGGGTATTAAGGTTGTCTGACATATAAGGTTCTTTAAATTGACACTTTCTTTCATACTTTTATAATTATAATTATAATAATTATTATTATTATTAGTGCCGCGTCTTACTACCCGTTCGGGTTGTACACACTTACGCTAATGTGTAATGGTAGGGTGATTGTGAGATGAAATGGAGGACCTACAGTTTAACGTGGAATCCGAACCACGGTGGAGGCCTGGCATTCCCCACATTCACAAGTTGTGATTAATACACGTCTTGTAAGAAGTGAAGGAATGGTTTGGAAATCAGATAAATCTGTGCCGGGTCCGAGGATTGAACCCTGGACCCCCAGCAGAGGTTCGACACTTTACCCCTAGACCACCAGGTCACCCCCTTTGATTGTAAAACTAAGTCTTCCGAACTTTCATTGTGGTCTCTTTTAAAGCAGAAAATGAAGCCGATTCATATTATTACTGGGTTCAAGGTAAGCTATATTTAGATGAGCCAAAATCGAGATTAGTTGGTGAAGCCAATGCCAATATCATCATTTAAGGACCAACAGTTCATAAAATCCTCTGTAGAGGCTAGTCCCAATTTGATAGGCCTACTCTCTGTATACCCTGAGAAATAAAGGTCTTATCTCGACCAATTACAAGATGGCTCTGTCTACCTAGACGTAAAGAGAATAGAAAGGTAGCGTAACTTGGTGGGATTTGATTATGTCAATACTTATGTCACCCAGTACACAATAATAATATTTTAATATAAAGACTACCACACATACTTTTTTTTATATAAGTAGCGTAATGACATTACTTGAACATTCGTATGAATTAAAGGTTTAGTTAATATTTAAGGTTCCAAAAGTCACCTGATTTTTATTGGCTTATACGAAGTGACGCCGCAACATACTCCAATCAGGTGTCTTTTTCCATATTGAGCTACCTTATATTAGAGTACAATGAGCTACACCATAGTATATACTTGCTATTCTCTATTTAAGTTAGGAGAGGTGTTAAGTGACAGCAGATTCTTTATTGAAAACACTGACCTAACCTAACTAATGTTAACCTATTTGGAAATAATATTAATAATATAGCATTACTAAGAAAATAATTATTGTTTACGAATAGGGTGATATTTATTACTTTCAGCCAATGTTTGCAATAAAGAGCTTTCTGATAGCAGTCATCAACTCTCCTATGTAGATGGGGTATATCTTTCTGGGTAAACAGACCTATATTGGTTATGCCTTTTATTTTTTTTAAACACAATATCAAATAAGTTAACAATTGCTTTGCTTTTCTTCAGAGATAGTATCCAACATTTATTTTCTCAGTTAAAAAAAAACAAGTTTATTTAAATGTGTTGGTAGACTTTTTTTTAGATAAGTTAAAATCGCATGTTTGAAACAGTGCTTGGGTGGATATTCAACGATGGAACAGATTTAATATTATAAAAGGCTCTCTGAAAGAACTACATTTAAATTTAAAATAATCTAGCTATTAGGTTTTATATTCATGATTTACCAACATAGGTTAGGACAGCTAGTTAAAATGCCTCATCTCTACATTGATTAATCGTATGGACTATTTAAATTAATTTTAACACCAAACAAAACATCATTCACAAACTCTTAAGATATTAATAGATAAATATACATAAAAAGCCCCTGTATAGTAAAATGTAAAACCAAATAATACGTCAATAATATTTGGAAACAAAATTCTCTCCCAGGCTATAGGCTTTTACATGCAATCATACCAAAACTATAAATAAAAATTAACGCCATGCGACTTCAATTTACCAAGTATTTGTTTTTTTTTATGCGATGTCACTGCCCACTAGTGGGTCGTTATCGAAGTTGGTGCTATTTAGACGGTGCAGCAAGTAGATTTTGGTTGAAAGTCTATTTATTTTGACAACTTTATAGTACAATTTATTTTGTTTATAATAGTGTACTTTAGTGTTTATATTGAACATGGGTTTTCAAAGACTCTATACATCGTAGCATCACATGCACTCATGCCGAAGATTTGATAAGAAAAATTGTTCAAATCCCCTATTAGTGCAGTGTCAAACATGGCTTCATCGAATAGGGGGATCCAAATCGGATCGGCGTGGTTTCAACGAAAAATTAATCTTAGGCCGCAACATAGAGGTGTGCATTTAGTGACAGAAGAGATACTCAGGCAAATGCCTGAGATATGTCAATTTTCGGTGGGATTATTTCATGTACAGAGTAAGTATGGGCCGGGTAGATTGAACCGAGTATTTGCAATAGCTTTAGGTTAGTGATATTTCAAATCAATTATGGTACAACTTTATCTTGTAGGGGCCCCAATTTGAAAGTTTCGTTTACATATTTATTTTGGAGCTTTACATCTTGATTTGTAACTAAATGGTATCTTTTGGTTTCCACACCACCAGTTAAATACGCTATAAAAATGTTTCTTATGTCTTTCAATTAGGTCTATGTTTGTGCCACTGAAAATTATTATTGACCTCTAAGCATTTAACTTTGCAGTTTTTTAATTACACGCCGATTGTTTGGAAACGTTTCAAAAACTAGCTTTTATTGCTGGGTCATAAACATTCATTTGTCAGAATTCTTTCCTAATTTCTCCTGATTTGACGTTTCCTAACTTGAGCTAATTCTGTCCAGTCACATTATCTCTTTCAGGTATATTATAATGGTATCCTACCATCTGAGTCGATGGCTGTATCCGAATAGTCAAGTACACTTGACTTGATAACTTTACACTTTACACGCACTTGAGATCGAATACAGCAACAGACTATTTGAACGGCAAAATATCCTTTTCATACCCTTGAGTACGCAATGCTGCTTCCTATCAATAATCTTGGAAACTATTTTAAACGCCATCTATCAGCACAAATTAGCGTAGGCCACTTACAGATTTGTGGTGACTTATTTTCATTGCACAAGACAAATCCAAACTACCCAACACAACACAATACAACTCTACAAAACAACCAGTATATTAAACATACATTATAAAAGATCACATTACTATATAAGCTCTCTCTTACTAGCAGACGAAAAATTAAACCATTGCTGATCAAATACTGCATTGACGATGTGTCAAGGGTAACTTGCTGTCACCCTTGGACTCAAGGGCATGTGAGGGGTGCATTAGCACACTTTGTGACTATTCGGACGAATCTGCTTTTGATTACGTGATAGATAATGCAACTATCAAGTGAACGTTAAGGGTCGACAGCGCATGAAGTAGACTATTCAGATACAGCCTAGGTCTTCCCAACGGTCTCTTTCCATCAGATTTCCCAACCAACACACTGAACATGATTCTAGATTCTTCTATTTGTGTTGCATGTCGTACCCACCCTACTCTAAGAGACTTTATTACCCTAACAATGTTCTGTGATGAGTAGAGGGTATGTAACTCATCTTTTTGTAACCTCTTCCAATTCCTCTGCATCACATTTTGGACCAAATACCTTCCTGCACCTTGTTTTCGAACACCCTAAATGTCTTCTGTATTCTTTTACTTATTTTCACTATAATATTGTTATTGCTAGTTAATATTTCTTTAAATTATCATCTTCAATCTGTGTTCTCTGTGTGGTCATATAAGCCCCCCCCCCTCCCCACTCCCCCCATACACACACACACACACACACACACTTCACTTAGTCTTTTCAGCGCTCACTTCTAAACCAATTTCCTTTGAAAATACAAACATAATTTAGAAGTCAACGTTGATAACATTTTATTTTATTATTAGTGTTATTTTATAGGTACGGTACAGTGGAACTTCTTTTTTCTGGCCTAACTGGGGGACTAGGTGTCATCCAGATTAACGAAAATCCGGGTAGTCTGGAAATTATGAGACAAATGCATTAAAATAAGAATATATTATTACAGCTCGCCATTTGTTTACACTCAAACAAATTATAAAACACTTGAAACATGTTACAACCTTCATTCACTCGTAAAATAATGAGTAAGTTTTTGTTGTGCCATTATTGAATTGGCGTTTACGAGTGGCCCGGTCATGCAGACGTTTCACATCCATAAGTTTAGCCGGTGTTATTTCCGGCTGGTGTTTGAACAAGCCATCACTTAATACAAAATTTCATTTTGAATAAACCGGAAATCTGGATCAATGATCAATCGTCTAAATGAGTTTCCACTGTATTGATATTAGTCCTCTCTCTCAAAGTGACATTTTCAGATCAAATGACTTGACATATGAACACATGAAAGTAGATCTACCTAGTAACGCTTGTAGCTGGTAAATAGGTCCATTGCAAGAAAATTGGAGTATAGACCTACATAGAATTTATTTTTAGGTCTTATTTACTGTGTGTGGAAACAACCTTTTTTTTATACAGATAGGCCCAATTGTTAAAAATCTAAAATCTAAGTTTTAGTTTTGGAATATTTTATGAAAATACCTATGTTATAAAGGCCAAAGGACATGACCCTCAAAATGCAAAATTTACGGGAGGAAGAAAAAACTTAATAAAAATAATTTTCTCAGTTGTTTATACTATTAAACTATATTATATAAATATTCACAGTATTTGATGATACAGTTTATCAAATAATAAACTAATTAAATTCAATCAATAGTTATTAATTATTTGTTACTTAAGTTTCGGTACTGTTACAATCTTTGGTTTTTATCATTTTATGTTTTTCTCAATGGTTACGCCTGAATAAATTTTTGGAAAACGCCAATTGACCCCCTTTTTTCTGAAAGCTATATAGCATACTTACAATCAAAGACAAGTGAGGCTTACAACCAATTACTGCAATAATTTATGCTCATACTGGTTATGCCACTTGATCTGTTTGTAAAATATTCGCATGGTGTACAAAACTAAAGGAAAAGTTATGATTCTAACCCGATTATAATAAAGTTAAGGTTACACCAATTAATCGGTCAGATGGTGTATTTTAAACTAGAAAACTTTAAAAAAAATAACCTGACCTCAGTTTTTGAAACTATGATGGTTACCCCCTTTGGCCTTTACACCCTTGATTTATGATTCATTGTTGGTCATGTCATAAATTAATAAAAATATGTTTTCATTTCTTTTCTTTTTTTTTTTTAGTTCTTCACACTTCAGCTAGTTTAGCGTTGAATGAAAGTTGGGATCCAGATGTGAGGTAATTCATCGCAAAATATCTACTTCTAACAGACTTATATATAGCTAAATATAATTATTATTAGTTGTCTTTTGATAGGTCCATTCCTTTTGTCAGTGAACTTAGACCACCAATGCACCCTGTCCTCTGCCTCCTCCTTCAACTCCCAGAATTTTCTCCTTTCCTTCAAGTCATCTAATATTTGAATCCTCCTCCTTCCTAAGCTCCTCTTTCCCTCAACCTTTCCTTCTATGATGTCACGCAGAATACAGTTCCTCCTAAGGATGTGTCTGATCCAGTTTCCTTTGTCACCTTGTCTGTCCACCTAATCTTCTCAGGATATAATAGATGTAACACAGTTACTTATATTTCTATTAGCCAGTAGCCTTCTTCTGCCATTTTAAGATGACTAGCTTTAGTTTTATTGTGTCAAGTTAAAATAAGTTGCTTTAAAATGGTACCCTTCCTGAATGAAAAAAAAAAAAAATAATATATATATATATATTGTATTAGAGGACATTCTTAAATTATATAAATAAGGTTTTTCGTTTAGGGGATGGGGGTGTTTGTTCAGTACAAGGGAAAGGGGGGAGGGGGCCGAATCAATCCTATGTGGAATTTTTTTTATCAATGTTTATGGTGATTTTTTTTTTTTTAGAAAATAGATATATTAATTATACAATTTTATTTTTATATCATTTGCTTAGGTACTGCAGTTAAAGTATTCTTTTTTTGATATCACTTGCTTCAGTACCAATCCTTATATCTAAAAATAGCTAAACAATTATTTAAGATAGAAAGGTGTTGTGGGTTATAGAAAAATCTTATGTTCCTTTACTTGGCGGAAGGGGAGTCAAAAATCAAGGGGAAAAAAAACTATACTTGATTTAAGGACTACTCCTTACTGTGTTGTGGCCACCAGCAAACATTTTTCTTTCAATTAAATTAAATACATAAATAGTTTGGTGCTCAGGAGATAGTTCGTATCTCATAGCGATTAACGGTTTCTTTTCCTTAAATATGTATTTAATGCGGTCTACTAATTATTTCTGCAGCAAGTTTAATAAATGTTGTTTTAAATGCTCCGCAATATAACGCCTATTCATGGCCTTCAGAACTTTTACTAAGCTACCAAACATCTTCAGTGACAGAACGGTGTAAGGTGCTACGCGCATGTTAAACTGAACTACTGATTGTTGGAGAGATCGAGGTTTGAATCCCGGTCGGGTCTACTGAGGGTGGTTTTTCCTAAACGGTTTCCCCACCATCCTTCCACACAAATGTGGGTATACTACCTCTAAAATGCTTCCTTCCTTATCCCTATCCATGGAGTAATTATCATGGATACATATAACCTGAACAGGTAGTGAGAAGTGGAGATAAAAAAAACTTAAGCTGTCAAACTTTGTAAACTTTACCCCAAAATTAAATTTTGGAGTCATTATTAATAAATAGACAATATGTACTTATATATTAGTCTGCATTAATGCAAGTTTTTTTTTTTTTATAATAATTAGCACCGCGTCTTACTACCCGTTCGGGTTATACGCTTTAAGTACTAATTACACTAATGGATTAGGAATTGGGAAGGTTGAATTAGAGGAAGTGAACCCGCATTTGCGTGGAGGGAGAGTGGAAAACCATTTAGGAAAAACCACCTCCAGTTCACCCGACGAGATTCGAACCTCGATCTCCCCGTCCTCAGCAGTCGAGCTCAACACGACAAGTGCATTAGCCAACTACGCCACCGAGGCGGGTATTAATGCAAGTGTCCCAGATATTAGGTACCCGTCCCGAATTAAAAAAAACAAACACAGCGACCAGACCCAAAACCATATATCATTTCAATAAAGAAGACAACACAAGTTTTAAAGCGATATATTTTCAGCCTTACAGGTAACGGAACCTGGGACATTTAGATCTGATCTTATTTAAGATGTCGGACCACATTAAATACGTGTATCAGATGGGTTTTGATTGTTAAATGTGATGTAACATTTTTAGTATAATATAATGTTTGATTTTACTTGTATAATAATATAACTTTATTTGATTAACTTTCTTAGTTTATATTTTATGTGTTCATATTATCCCATAACTGTGATGAATTTTCTATTCTACAACTTTTTCTGTAAATATTACTTCTCACTCCACATAAATTAATATCTTGACACAACACATCAGTCTCAGTGGTTCACTCATAAATTCACTTCGGGTTTAGAGGGGGCGTAAAATGTGTCAAAGCTATGTACTTTTTAAGGGACCATCCTTAAATTAAGTAAGGTCCCCCCCCCCAACTCCCACCTCTCAGTCCTCCCTTCCCCTCTATCTTACTTATTCTTTATAATTTGGTAACTTAAGACTATTTTAATTGTTTGATTATTTTTAGATACAAGGAATGGAAATAAAGCGAGTGATATGGAATTTTAAAATAAATATATATTTAGGTTTTTCCTCGCCATAAACATTGTTTAGAAAAAAAACCTTAAGTAAGATGTATTCTAATCCTTTCCCTGGGAGAAATTGTAAGAACATACTGAACACACCTCCGTACCCCTCCCCTCCCCCGATTAAAAAATCAGGTAATTTAAGGACTTCCCTTAACCTATTTGAAATTATAGAATGATTTTAATGTGTTTAGCAATACACCCATAGAATGTAAAAAAATTAAGCTTAGTCTTAAAACTTAACCTATGAATTGGATATGTTCTAATTTCCCTAGTTATTTATATATTTTAAACTTGGAATATTAACATTATTTGTCGTCTCGGAGGTAGAGCTCAAATTTACCCGCTCCTTCTATTTTGCACCTGGAGGAGTCACTGGAAGTTACCGATAAGGAAAGCATGGTCAAATGCCAAAAATATATACTTTTACTTGCTCTGGTATCGTGATTAAAACCAAAACACCAGTGCCATTATATTTATTTGTGCTTATTATGGTTTATCACTTCATATTAAAATTTAAATATCTTAAGCCTAATTAATATGCACTTGGAAACACTGTTTGCGAAATTTGTTTCCGATACGGTTTCTAGATCTTTTCTGTTGCTTTTAAACATAAGGAAACAGAGCTACTCACATTATCCGCAAACAGTTAAACAAACATTGTTTTGCTTACAGAATTCAATGATCAAACATTGTTTGTCGAAAAGAGAGATTTTTTTTTTTTTAATTGTTAAAAGACTTTGACAGAAGCAATTCTTTAGATTGAAATTTTCGACCTAAAAGCACAAAACGGCATTCCGAATCATCCATTGTATCGGTTTCCAAACTGTGGTATGAGTTCCACCAATGGTACTTAACAATTCTTCCCAGTGGTATGCCGCCGTGAGAAGCTAAACAAAACAAGCAAATTAATTTCGGAAAATGATAGGGCATTGTCAAATCTTATTAATATATTAAGACCAAGTCCAGTCAAAAGTAAAACAAATTTTAACGTTAGTTGAAGGCATGGCAACACTGATTTAAGCTCAGACATCTGGTGCAGCCGTGCATTCTGTGTTATTAATAAACTTTATATTATTAAAATGTATCAAAAATATTCAGCGTTATCTTGGAGGTACTGCAAATTATGAAAATTGTGGGGGTGGTACGTCATTCAAAAAATTTGAGAACCACTGATCTAATGTTTACTAGCCGGGAGCTGGTCTGTGAGACCCACTAGAAACGGTTTTTAAATTTTCCTAGGACCTCCCTCCCCTTATCTCTTCAGCACCTTTCTGTGGGGGGATAAGAGGTGTATTGATTTTGGTAAGCAACATTCTATAAATTCGCTATCTTTGATTGAAGACTAAACAATACTAGGGTCTCACAGAACATCTGCTTAGCCTCATGCTTCAGTTTGCATCATTAGACGCTGTTCGTTACAAAATATCAGTCGAGAAAAGTTCCTCAGTTAGCATATGGATCTAAAATTTTAGTATGATTTCTTTGCTTGAAAATATATAACTTGCTTTTAAAAATATATTAAACTGGTCTCTAATATGTATACTTTATTTTCAAATACCACTACCACACACAATTTATATGTGGGTGTATAAAAAAGAGAAAAATTCAAGGGCTAGACGAGAGTGCAGATTCATACTCCATTCTTTGAGAATCTCATTAATCAAATCTTCGAGAATCTCGTCAATCCATTGACAGCACATCTTGTTTGATTCGTTCATTGTGTATTTCACTAATCCACACTTTATGAGTTTTCTGGTGTTCATATGGGAAAATGGAGGAATTTCCCAATGCTACGATTTCTGGATCATCGTGTGATGGGGTGGCAAATGTGGTGAAAATTGCTGTACACGACATGATAAACTAAAATAGAACAGATTGGATTCAGTGTGAACAGCATAATCAGATTGCCACATATAATTTGTCGTCGAAAATGTTTGCAATCACATCCAGGCACGTAAGCTTTGTTTCTTATAACCCATTTGAAATGGAATGACAAGAAGAAAAAAAAATGAAGTCTACAAACTGATCACAAACTGTTTTGATAATCCCTAAAATAACATTTCGGAGACAAAAGCAACCTGTTTGCAAACGAGGTTTCAGGGGAAATGTTTTCAAGTGCATACTTGGTTTTAAATCACACCAGTGGTCTGCAAAATGTGTGACTCTTTGTTAGGTCTATGCACTATATTCGCATCTGTACACATGCTTTCCTTAGTGATACATTCCTTGACTGGTAGCGACTTGAGGTGTGTTCAGAAACTCTCAACTTGGAGATAGAAAGAGCAAACGCACACTTGTGTAATCTCAGATACTAAGTATTTCTTGGATTTGTTTGAATAAGTGTTACTTACTAAAACAATTTTAAATGAAATTAAAATTACTACATTTTCAGAACATACTCAACAGACCATTCCTGGCAATAAAAGGAATATAAATATCATGGTAATACTTGTACCATATTTTGAGTGTCACTAATTTTCTAGGCATGGTCTAATTTGTGTATGTCTATTTTATTTTTAACATGTTATGTACAGTACTGCTATTTACCAACCTCTAGGGAATCTCTTTAACACAGTGGTTTCCAAAATATATGGTGTCATCTCCCCTTCTTATCTTTTTACACATTTTTTTTTCAACCTGCTAGCTTATACAGTATTGTTGCCATGAATTACATTGTTGCATTATTGTTTTCTTTTGTAATGAATCTTATTATTCCTTTTCTTACTATATTAAAATTAAAAAATGTTTCACTGGATCCTAAATAGTTATTAATATATTTGAATGATTGGTTAGATCAGATAACATACATAATATCTTTAATTAGACCACAAAAAAAAAAACCTCCCCGCCCCCCACCAAAAAAAATATAACCCAACTGGGTTTTATCAACCCTGAGCTTTGGGGAGGGGATCACAATAATGTTTGGAGGAGTTCAAATTGGAAATACAATTTTTTTTATATGTTTGTATACCCACAGTAAATTATATTATTATCTTTGGCGTTTTTGTATTGTTTCCCTTGCGAGAGAGTTCAGATAATCTTGAATGTCGCCCAAGCTTTCTCCGATAGATACTCGGACAGGAAACACCTGGAAAAATCAGTTTTTTTTTTCATGCCAGAGAATTTAATCAATAAAAACAAAAGAAAAAAAAGCTTTGGTGTTCGCATGGTCCACCGTGCTACTCTCGTGTCAGGCTAGACTGCCGAAGACGGGGAGATCGGTGTTCAATCCTGTTCGGGTTCACTTAGGGTGGTTTTTACTAAATTGTTTTTCCACTCTCCCTATATTTAAATGTGGGTGCATTTCCTCTAAATTAAATCTTATTAATTCCTAACCCATTAGTGTAATTAGTACATGGGTGTATAACCAGAACAGACGCGGCGCTAAAAAAAAAATCTGAAAAGTCAGAAAATTTAAATACTTGATATAAAAAAGCTTTATTAATTCACACATTGTTCGCTTATATCTAGCTGACGATTTCCACACGTCCATCACAGATTTTACCTTAAAATATGAGAGAAGAATGACATTCAGCTACAATCGTAATCTATTCTGTGCTTATGATCAGTAATGACATGCTCTGCTGGTCAAATGGTATAAGGCGTCATTCACAGTAGACTGGACAGCCGGTGACAAAAGTTTGAATCTTGGTCGGGGTGTACTAAGGGTGTTTTCCCCTTGAAATTGTTTTCCACTCTTCTACACAAATGTGGATACACTTCTTCCAAATGCGACCCACCCTATCCCTGACAAATTAGTATAATTAGTAGCTATGCATCTAAACCAACCCGATAGTAAGGTGCGATTACAAAAAAAAACTTAAAAAAAATCTAGATGAATAGTAAAATTGTAATCCTTACTTGGGATGGGGTTGAGGAGGTTACCACATATTTTTTAGCTCGTGGGACAGAAGGTTCTACAAAGCAAAATTTGGAAACCACTGTTTTTAATGTATTTTGGCAAAGAGATGATTTTCATATCGTAGACACAAGTTGCAGAAATCAACAACTGGTTTGTTTTTTTCCTTTATTCCTGACCTTTTTTTTTATGCTGGCATCCATTTTTTAATTAATAATTGTTTTTGTGCTTTTACTAAACAACATTATTTTTCAGAAGATGTTTTTAGCATTTCCTTATGACATTTTGATTGTGTCGTAAACGAGTTGAATATATTGTATCTAGCTGTTTATTTTGTTGTAGACTTGGTTTTTCTTTTTTTTAATTAATGTAACTACATCTTTATTGAGATTACTTGAGTGGGGTATATTTTTTTGCTAACCAGTATTTAAGAAGCGTAGTTTCGGCGTGATAGCATGAAGGTGACTCCTATGAGCTGTTTTGTCCCACATTGGTGTGCGATTTTTTTTTATAGGGTTTAAAGTTGAGAATCATAATATTACTAAATTTTTGTCTCTTCTTCCATAATTTTTTTTTCTCTCAAGGAACTTTTCCCTCTTTAGACCTTAATTTGGTTGCCGAAGAGAGGATTAGCTTGGGTCTAATGCAGGGAGATTGAAAAATACTCCCCCTCCCCTATCCTTCCCGTGCTTGCTTTATCAAACATTGTTTTGCTCAGTGGAAACCTTTATAGTATTCATTCAAAAGATTACGTTTTCTTTTTTACTCAAGTATTAAAACGTTTAATTAAAATTTACATTTTTGAGTTTGTTAATAATCATAAGGGTCTATCTAATTCTATTTTTAAAATGTACAAACATAAAAACATTAATTTTCCAAGCCATCTCATCAATTTCAATCTTGTTTTATACAAATTTTCCTATTGAGTAAGTCTAGCTATTATTTTAGGGCAAAGTCTTAGGTGTAAATCTATTTTTGTTTTTAAAATTGTGCGAAAGTCAAGTGTCAAACTCTGGTCTTGGTTCAAACATGACCACCATTGTATCTCTATCGATGCAAATAAAGAAACTCCCTGAAACAAAGTTGAAAAAGTTGGAAATCGGCAACATTTTTTTCCCTTCCTCGTTAAGTAAGTGTCAAAAAAGTAGTTATTTTATTTTATTAAATTGATATTGAAATTGGTGACCTGGTGGTCTAGGGTAAGGTGTCAGACTTCTATGCTGGCGGCCGGGGTTCAATTCTCGGTCCCGGCACAGATTTATCTGATTTCCAAACCCTTCCTTCACCTCTGACAAGACATCTTGTGAATGTGTGGAATGCCAGGCCTCCACCGTGGTTCGGATTCCACGTTAAACTGTAGGTCCTTCATTTCATCTCACAATCACCCTATTAGCGTAAGTGCGTATAACCCGAACGGGTAGTAAGACGCGGTGCTAATAATTGATATTGAAATTGAATCAGTGATTTGGGTTAGTCGACTCTCTTTATTAATTTCTGGTGCTGTAAATCTGAGCACGCCATTGTGGTATTGTGGCACAGTTTGATGTTGGGGGAGGAGTTTCTCACTATGTACCATATTTAGTTTGGTTTCTAGTCTGTAGTCAGAGTATTTCATTAGGTTTATATTATTATTTTTTTAATGAAAGTATGTTAAGGAGGATTTAGTCTGGCAAGGAAATGTTATATGTTTTTTATGGTCAAAAATTAAAAGCAGGATAAACAAAGATTGACTAAAACAAAAAAGTCAGTCTTGAAGGAATCGCTCAGTCAACACTTGTTATAACATGCAAAGACTTTGTATTCTATTCAAAACAATATGTCCTTCGATTAAAATTGTTTTCTTGTTTGAGCGATTAGAAAATATAGTGGGCTCTCGATTATTCGTCACCCACGAGACTGGGACATGATCAGAACACAAAAAAAAGAGCGAATATTAAAGTGAGCATAAAAAAACCTTACTAAAACACTAGAAGTACAAACGTGATAAAAAAAACACGCTTTACACTAATGAAGGCAGGCTTAATACAGTCAATTTATGCATAGATTCTGATACTGTTAATGTTTTTAGCAAACACACAGACAGGTTAAAAAAAGATGGTGAACTGCATAAGACAAGATTAACCTCAGCCACCTACTACCCGTTGTGACACGAAAACAATGAAATAGCAGTAACTCACAGACAAGTAAAGGAGAGGGAGGGTCAGATATACCGAGGAGACGGATATTAAGAGGTTGGATTTGGGAGGGTCTACTTTAATAACCTCCAATGGCTCAATCCCAAAATCAGTAATTTTAATTCAGACAACGGCTGCGAAAGCCTTTTAAAGAAACATGTGTTTGTGTTGTTGTTTTACACATCAGCCCAGTTCCTCACCATACTAAATCTTCCTAGGAAACATTAGTGGGACTCGAAGGCTTGACAAGTAATTTGTGAACCCCTTTCACCCCCCCCCCCCCCCATATCCAAACTGTGCAGAACCCATGCGTTCTTGAGTTGTAATAACGCTTCCACTTATCGTAGATATAGGACAAGGGCACAGACAATGTGTACACCAGACACCCAAACCTTACGGGTGTCTCGCTGCACTTCTTGAGTCAGGTTGAGTCCTTGGGCACTGGAAAGTGCTAGTTGCACTCCTCGGTGAAAACAGCACTTCCAAGTGAAACACCTCGCTTTCAAATTGTTTGTAAAGGTGTGGCAGTCCAAACACTATAGTTGAGGTACCACTAACCCCTCTCCAATTAACCCCCTTAAAATGAACGCATCTTTTCAGACAAGTAACTAGCAGATTGTAGTTAAAGATCGTTTACAACTAGACAATTTCCAAACATTGCTTGTACAAAAAAAAAAGAACCATTGTATGTTAAGCTTTCTTTGTAATTTGCAGTCTGAGTAAGTTCATTTAGGGGGCTGGTTTATGGGAAGGGGGTGTGGCCACTACCTGAACCTAATTTTTTAAAATCCGTTTTATTGACACTAGAAGGCAATTTTTGTCTGATATCTAGTGAAACCATCTTTAAAATGAACCGATTTTAAAAATGCCTGCTTGATATGATAGCATTGTTGTCGCTGGGGGCTCCACATATCTATCCCCGTTTTGAAGGATTAGAGCTCCCCCAGTGAGCGGAGACATTCTAACCTGGAGGCTGTGGGTTTGGTGTATGCCTTGTCTGTGGACAAGGGCATATTAACACGATTTTGAACCTCATCTAAGGGCATCAGAAGTTATTGGATTTTCAATAAACACTCTGTGGTTACAAAGTTGGGAAGCTTCAAATATCTGTGTCGATAGATACTATCAGATTATGATAAAACAATATTATCTTTGTATATTTTTTTTATGTTCAAAATTAAACTAAAAATAAATTTTGGTATTTCAAATGTGTTGTAATTTTTCCTTTTACAATTTTTAGTATGTGGGTGTAGGCTAATGTAACTTTTTTAATGTGAAGCAAAGCTTTAAACATGCAAAGTCAAGTCGAATATAAGGTTTTTTGTTGCTGTCACTGAACACTAATTTTAAGATTTAAATCATCTATTAAGTGTGTCTAGGTAAAGAAAAAGTTTAGAAAAAACAAAGCCTGCTATATATTATTTTATGCTGATGTATCTAAATTTATCTTTGCTCATGATATGGATGTTGTTTCGAAGATGCGAAGATTGTTGTGGATGTTCGAAACTCATAATGTTTTGGCTTTGACTTTGCTTCGACATTTTGAAGCTTTTCACACCTCTATTAGTATGTATACTATTTATTTTTAAAGGGGGTACTCGTATATACAATCAAATAATAACTAATGATGCCCTGAAGATTTTGTTGGAGAGTGGCTTGACTAATTCTAGATGATTTAGATTATTGTAGTTTTGTTAAGTAAAAACTTAATCCAACATGTTATTTGATATCCTTGGCGGATTATATTAGAACACATTTTTTAATATATCTGATTATATAAATAAATACACACACTGTTTCTTTCACTTTGGACGCTGGTATTAATATTTCAGTGACTTGAATTCATTTGAATTGGCTAATTACCATAATTAATATTAATATTTATTCTTCACAGATGCTATTTTAAAATATTGGAATTTTAATTTTCTGTAAAGTGCAAACTGTATGTAGTTTTATAATTATTTTTATTTTCATTTATATACATATTAATTCAACTTACGCAACAATCTTTTAACTATTTTTTATATGACTTTCATTGCTTATTGTTTTTTGAGACGGTTATTTGAACAAATTCATTCTGATCTGAACAAGATTAAGTCGCATGTTTTTTTTTTATAATTAATTTCTTGATTTTGGGTTTAATTAACCATATATTATTATTATTGGTCATTTTATCAAAAGTTATTGACTATTGCAAAATTAATTTAATATAATTCTTAAACTTTTGAAATTTCTTTGAGAAGAGTTTCTATAGGCGTTGCTAGCGCTTAGATCGTGGTCGGGGCAGTGGATGTAGGGAAAAGGTTACTGAAGTCTTTTCTGGATTACGTCACTTGTGGGTTTTAATTCTTCTTAGTAAAAAAAACAGTTCATGAGACTCCAGGCGGGAGTCCGCAGTCAAGTTATACCGACCGAGCATCTGCCACCATTTGCGAGGACAGTTCAAACATTTGGGGATAGAGGGCATCATTGGCAGTTTATCTCAGTTTTCTAGACCAGAGCTGCTGCTTTATTCAAGTAGCTTATTTGTCCTCACTAAACTGGGTTTGACCTTGTCGCGGAATCACCAGGGATCGAATCTAGTACCTCTGGATCTGTAGGCAGGAACCACTAGACCATGGAATCTGTCATTAATCCTTAGGATTTTTTTTAACATCTAGGTTAGGTAAATCATTAAGTAATTGTTTGAAATAAATATGATTTAAATCTGTTATTGGAAATTTAAGGTAACTTTTGGACTAGTTTGGGAACAGAATTTACCTAGATTTGAAGATTGGCCTTCAGGTGAAAGAAGCAGTTCTTGCCTGTCTAGACCTGTTGCATGATCTCAAACCTTGCATGGACTCGTGTAGTTCAGAGTCAACAAGTGAGTTGTATCAAGACTCAGCAGCCTTGATTAAAACAAAAAAACACAAGTTCAAAACATAAAAAATACTCTCTAAGAAAATAAATATTTATCAACAATATTTCTTCTCATAATGAGACCCATCCAGTCGGACTTTCTTCGTAGAATATTTGACACTCACTAAACTTTCTCCTTTCATTGTTATCAGATAAAGTAAACTAGCTGGACGATTGTGCTCATTTTCTTCCATTAGTGCTGTCACAAGTAATGTAAGGTGTTCAGCGACCTGGAAAAGTCAGGGAATTTTACCAAATTACTTACTGTATTCACTAAAAAAAATATATTCAACCTTTATTTACAATAGTGAAAATAATATTTTTCTTAATACAAACTCTGAACAAATCTCTTTTAAGAAAGTTTTGCGTACTAACCTCAATACTCAAAAGTCGACACGTGGTATTCATGTTGTCTTTCCACCCTTCCGTCACACGTCTTTAGCCAATGTTGAGGCATAGTTTTTGCGTATGGGCGAGAATTTAGTTACGTTATAGAGGGGAATAAACTAAAAAGGAATGTGTCTCATACTCGCTTTGGTGGTTATATGGTCTACGAAGGCGTCACCTTTGTGTTAGACTAGACTGCCGATGACAGGGAGACTGAGCTTAGAATCTTGGTTGAGTGTATTGAAAGGGGGGTTTTACCAAAAAGATTTTTTTTTTAAATCTCTCTCCTCAAACAAATGCAGATAAATTTCTTCTAAATATAACCTTACTCATCCCTAGAACCATTAGAGTAATTAGTACATATATAGGGTGACCTGGCGTCTAGGGTAAGGTGTCAGACTTTGTGCTGGGGTACGGCGTTCAATCCTCGGTCCGGCACAAATTTATCTGATTACCAAACCCTTCCTTCACCTCTGCAAGACATCTTGTGAATGTGTAGAATGCCAGGCCTCCACCGTGGTTCGGATTCCACGTTAAACTGTAGGTACTCCATTTCATCTCACCATCACCCTACCATTACACATTAGCGTAGGTGCGTATAACCCGAACGGGTAGTAAGACGTGGTGCTAATAATAATAATAGTACATATATAACCAGAACCAGTAGTAAAACACAGTGCTAAAAAAATTTGCCTCGATAATTTTAAACTTTACCGGTGTAAAGCGATATTTTAATGTCTCAACAAGATCTAACTTAAATCTCATTATTCAATAGCCAATCACCTTAGGCTTTATATCCTTTAACCCCTTCATAGAGTCTGTGATGGATTAAAGAAATGTCGACTACATATGATTGATCAATTAAGATCATGAGCTATCGGAAAATGCGACCACCTTCGACTCGGTAAGGCTGTGGTGCCAATAGTACGGTGAAAATGTACAATTAAATATCCATGATATAATATTTGTAATTTACGGTAGTAGCCACATCTAAATATATTTAATTCCAGTACCCATGTGTCATTTTTTAATTTATATAATTTGTTATTTAGATGATGCTATAACCATAATTAACAAGTATAAAAGAATAGCTATTTAATCCATTAGATCAGTTTTGATTAAATAAATACATACTTTCTAATACACTATAGTAAAAACTTAAACTACGCAATTTTATGAAAATGAATAAGAATCTTAATTTAACAATATCATAAGAGTTTGAATATAGAGTGCATTAGTTTTTCAAGGCTGCTTTCATACCTGTAAAATTTGCAATAAATTCTTCTGAGTTAATATAATTTATCATAGATCAATTATTTTTTGTGTAGACTAAATTATTCTAGAAAGTAAAATATTAGAAACATAATTTTATAAGGACAAAGTAAATTTTTACCCATTTGGACCTTAGATAAAATGACCAAAAATAAAATAATTTTATCATCCAGTTATGATTTCAAATGAATTTTGTGTTTATTTTGATTATTATTTTTAAATCTATTTTATGTTTTGTCCAATAATTTGTGCAGAAGGCTTGTGGACATCTGACACTTAAATAGGGTCGTCTTGGTTTTTTGATTTATCTGGTTCTTCACTCAAGAACCAGAACACATCTCGGTTCATAGTTAAATGTAAATTTAAAAAACTCTTAATAAACACTTAAAAACACAGAAATCGATATTTAGCTGTCATTATATTAGTTTTTGGGATTAAGTGAAATCTAGAACCAAGAACTGAAGTAATAGAACCAGAAACGTGTACATTGTGGATAACAAACATTTATTTTTGTCTAATTTAAACAATTAATTTAGCTACAAACTAGTTTTAACCATGAATTACTGTTTGATTGGCTATTTAGCGCATTTGTATAACAATTAATGAATTTTGTTTTTGAATATTTGAGGTATTTAACTCAAAAAATTGTCTTACTGAGGTTGTTGACATGGTTTTACGATGTGTTTTTTTGTTGTATTTTTCAGGGATGATATGGAAATGATGCTAAATAAAATTGTGCCTGAGGTGAGTTGAATTTGTTAACTTTCGATCATTTTTTGTTTTGTTAATGTATTTTTATGGTTTTGGTGCAGATTAAAAAAAAATGTACTTGTTTAAATGATGTGGAGGTAGGGCTTGGAGTGGTCATTCACACTAAGATGTGTTTTTGATAGGAGCTATGGGAACGTAACGTTCACCGGATTTCCCATCCACTTCTAGCTAATGGGGGGTGACTTTCCTCTCTGCTAGCCTCCACATACATGGTATTAATTACTATACCATATAGTAAAGTAGCTTGAACTGTTCTCACTGCTTTAATTAAAAATAAAGATATATAAAATCTTACCTAACTTTTTTTAACTTATTTAAAAAAAATTGATTTATAGGTTTTTTTTGTTTGTTTGTGTGTTTTAGGGTTTGCCTTATAGACACTCATGTGAAGGTCCTGATGATATGGTAAGTTTATGTCTGTGTGAGATGACAGATAGTAAAATGTCCTTGGATGCAAATAAAATAATATATATTTACTATTTAAAGTAAACTCAGACCCATTTCGGTCATTGCATGATCTAAAGGGGTCACACTCGAAATAGACTTGACTGCCGATGCTGGGGATATCGAGGCTCAAATCTTGGTTGGTTGTACAGGGGGGGGGGGGGGGGTTTCCACTCTCCCTCCCAATAAGGCTACACTTCCTCTGAATATAACCTTCCTAATTCCTAAAAACATCAGTGTAATTAGTAAATAAGCTAATAACCTGAACGGGTAGTAAGCCGCGGTGTTAAAAAAAATGTAAGCTTATGAAGTTTTATTTTCAAGTAGAGTAGTATAGTATAAACTCTCTTTGGTTGTTGAATAATGTCTTGTTTAAGGTCTACTCAAAGGTACCAGTCTACTTTGAAATACACTTGGTGTTAGGTGAAATTCTCGATGCTTTATATTGCTTTCTCGCTATCTTACAGGTAGAGGAAGTATTGTGATTGTCAAAAAAATTGGACTCGAGATTTTGATGAATGTCGACGTATCATGACCCCTCCTGAATCCGAAAAAGTGGTTTTTGAATTTCCGTCTGTCTGTACCTCCAACTAGAGCCTAAACTATTTTACCGATCAGGATAAAACTTAGTATCGAGGGTTTTCATAGGGTTGCCCCCGAGGGGTTTTTGGAATTGGATATCTAACCCTGAAATTAAGGGTAGTTCACTGAAGAGCAAAAAGTAAAAAAGTCGATTTTCTCAAAATTTGGTCTAATGATTTTGATTAAATTCATTTCAAAACATTCATAAATATTCTAAACAAAATGGCTACTCTCACTATTTCGGCAAAATGACTTTAAGGGCTCTGGTCTATCATATATATATAAAAATAAACTTTTTGAACAAAAAGGGTAAAGTATTGCTACCGTAAAAAAAAATCTAACCTGAAATGTTGATGGATGTCTAAGTCTCATGACCCCCCAAACCCTTAAAAAGTGGTCTTTGCAATGACATCTGTCTGTATGTCTGTTTAAACTTAAAATTAAGAGTAGTTTAAGAAAGGACGAAAAGGGGAAAAAATCGAATTTTCTCAAAATTGGCTCTGACGATTTTGATTAAAATTCGTATCTAGGTGTTGATTAATATTATAAATAATGAACTTGCTATTTTCATTTTACCATGGAAATGAATTTTAGGATACTTTACAGAAGCAGAAACTTCCGTATCTCCGCAACTATTTGAGATACTTAATAACTTTTCATCGCAAAATTGTAGGACTATTAGAAATAAAAAAACTTTTATATGAAATATATTTTTATAAATCCAAACCCGTTTCTGAGATATTGGCAAATATATTAATACAATTTTGTGAGCTTTAGTTGTAAAGAGATACTACTTAAGTTTCAACGCAATAATTCTCAATGCCATAGAGTAATTATAGAGTAATTAAATATAAGTAATCTCTCAAAAAAGGTTATGTTGTTATTACTTAAACTTCTTAGCAGAAATGTTTGTACAACAATGATCTATCTCCATTTTAGACTTGATAGTCAATATTTACATTTTTTATTGTCAAAATCTATAAATGAGGAATTTAATAGAAATACGATGGCATGAAGATTTGCAACACCTAATAAAATGTTGAAAATTTTAACCGGTAGTTGAAATTTTAATACGAAGTGTTGACCCTTGTGGACCCAACATTGATATTTTTTATCGGTCCAAACATACAAATGAGGACATTAATTCTTTAAAAATAAAATTATAAAATTTAAAACCGGGACTAAAAAAAAAGTTGTGCAATTTATGATTGGGTTTGCTAGTGTATATTATTTCGTTTCATAATATTACGAGTTTTGGGTAAATATCTCCATTTTTAAACAATAGAGTGAGAAATTTTGTGCAGAGCTATGACAATTTATTGTTGCTAGTAAAATTATTTAAAGTAGTTTAATCCAATATGAATTTATAAAAATAAATAAAAAGTATTTGTAAGCTCTAAGCTATTTATTTTCTTTGGTATGCAATCAACAACTTGTTATTTCTTACACACAAGTTCAACTAATGTAGGACAGACACACACACACACACACACACACACATGTCCTGTTCATTTGAGAGAAGTCTCTCTGCGTATGTCCGGGTCTACCTTAGTGTCGCTGACCTGCATGTTGAGTGTGTCGCGAGGACTCCAGACGAATAATAGTGTACTGTGAGCAACGAAAACCTTGAGAACCACTAGCCTAATACAATACACTGGACTGCAGCTTAAAGGGAGATCAGGATTAGAATCCCTGCTGGACGACTGAGGGTAGTTTTTATTACATAGTTTTCCACTCTCCCTCCACACAAATGCAGGTACAACTCCTCTAAATACAACCTTCTACTTTCCTAACACATTAGCATTAGTTTAATATATATATATATATATAATAGTGTGTGTGTTGTGTTGTGGTGGTGTTGTGGTGTAACCCGAACAGATTATTTTTAAATATTATTATTATTATCATCACCGCGTCTTACTACCTGTTGGGTTATACGCACTTACACTAATGTGTAATGGTAGGGTGATTGTGAAATGAAATGGGGACCTACAGTTTAACGTGGAATCCGAACCACGGTGGAGCCTGGCATTCCCCACATTACAAGTTGTGATTAATACACGTCTTGTCAGGGTTAAAGGGGAGGGTTTGGTAATCAGATAAATCTGTGCCGGGAACGAGGATTGAACCTCGGACTCACAGTACAGAAGTTGGACACCTTACCCTTAGACCACCAGGTCACCATTGACCTGAACATTTAGTAAGACACATAAGAAAATAAAATAAAAATTGGTTTAAAAGGGAAGTTGCAAGGAAATCATTGGAGAGGGGCTTATTATGTGATGAGGTATTATTTGCAGTAAATTCAGTAGTCCTAAGTATCTTGATAAATATAAACTTTGTTTTGAATAATGAAAAAGTGCCTGCACTGTCATGAGTGTGTTCTCGGATTCTAGCCCGCCCACGTAAAGGCGTGTTTCCTGGGCTCGTCGCTTACCATCCCAATCACGGACGGCAAGCTGAACCTCGGCACGTGGCAAGGCATCTGGCTGTGCGAGCACAGAGACCATGCGGGCTCCCGCAAGGTCGTCATCACCATCAACGGCTGCCTCAGAGACTCTAGCCGGAGCCCCATGAGTCCTGTCTCACCCATGGCCTCTACGAGTAGTTAAAAGAGGCGAGGCGCAAACCCTATACCCGCGAACCTTTATTTCCTTTAGGACTTTCCAGATTCGATATCCTCAAGAGCAGAGGATTTTTATAGATGAGTAGTTTTATTAATTTTTTTTTAAACAAACGAAGTAACTGAGAACAACGATTGTTTCTCAAGGTGAAGTGAGAAAAGGAGGCCATCAGGAAATGGGGCCCCTCTCTAAATGATCCTCTGCTCCACCCTAAACCGGTGTGTGTCGGAATTGCAAACTCTGATGTAAATCTGTGACATGATGTCATAGCGACACTCCCCTCCCCACTGAATGAAGATATTTTAAAACAAACCATGTTGAAACAGCAAGTTTGTGCCTCCTCTGCTTCATCGGGGCGAGGGAGGCGAGACAAATACTGGTAGAAGAGTCGTTAAAAAAAAAGAAAAGATTGGCCTTTCACTGCCCCAGCACAAGATGTATACATTTTTTTTTTTCATGGATCACTATGCATGAAAATGTATCTACCCAAACGTTTTGACTTCATATGGCGTGCTTGTACTCGAAACGATACATACCATGGTAGGAAATGCAACCAGTGACTTACAGTTTGGATCCTTCCACATATTTATTAGAAAGGAAATAAATTAAAAAAAAAATTTGCATAGAAAAAATACCAACGCATAATATTTGACCGTTTTCTATACATGCATTGATATATATATATGACCTAAGTATTTGTTCTGATAGCATACATTGTTATGACTTTTTGTAGTATCACAATACAAGCCAACCTTTACTTCAATTTTGATTTTGACTATCTTTTATCTTCACTTGTGGTCATGATATTGGTCACTTTTTTTGTACACTATTTTACATTAAAAAAAAGTTTGAATCCATCATATGAATAGAACTGTCAACACAATTAAAATTGATTGCGATTTTTATTTACTTTTAATCTTAGCCTAAAGTTAGATACAAATGAATTCTTTCGTACCTGAAATTTTATTCCTAACTATCGTAGAGAAATAATTGATGAGAAACAACAACAGATTGTGCAGATTCCTACGTTGTCGTCCCCTCTCTTGCAAATACGCAGTGATGTTTATTGTCTTTAAAGCTCGTCACACTGTCAAAGGGTTGTCGCAGTTTTCCATTCCAAGTTTTAATTTTGGTTCAACTTTGAGATTGCTTTTTCAATGTCATGTGAAACTCTATTGCGTTACTCTGAGATCAAATTTAGACCAGTACTACTACTTACATTGTGTTGAACTCAGTTATACACCTGATTTCAATAAAGTTTTAGATATTAGTTCAGCTATAAGCCATATATTTCATTTGAAATAATTTAATAAATTTCTTAAATGAATTAATTTGTCCATATTATTTTATTTACACTTTATTTGAGAGATTTTAATAAATACACCAAGACAATATGCTCAACCAAAATATAAGTTTTGAAATTTGTTTTAAACGTCCACATTCAAACAGTTATTTTTACATAAATTTCTAGCCCATTACAAATTATTGTTAAATATGCAGTGTGCGAAGTTTCGAAATTTTGAAAAAACAAAAACCGTTTTGACAACAACAAAAGTCCTCAACAATTATTACGAAACATTACTAATAAAAATATTAAAAGCTAAAATACTCTATTTATGTTCAATATTTGCCATTCTTAGCTGTTATATACATTACAAATCAATTTAAATATGAAAAAAATCTAAAGTAATTTAATGTTATGATAGTAACTTGATTTATCAGCTTAAAATGAAATTATACAAACAATTGTGTAATAAATGATTTTTGTGCATAAGGTTATATAATAAACACAATTTAATATTTTTTTAAGCATAAACCAGCTAAAAAAAATCAAACTTTAATTTGGTTTGGAGAGTATTTAATCCCAATGTTTATAGCTTGCTTTGAATTGAAAAAAGTGGACTTATCTCACCCCTTATGTTACATATTGTTAAAATCTTCATTTGATAAAAAGAGTCTTTAGAATATTTTAA
Organism: Timema cristinae; assembly: GCA_039000515.1. NCBI lineage: Eukaryota > Metazoa > Arthropoda > Insecta > Phasmatodea > Timematidae > Timema > Timema cristinae. The sequence continues at coordinate 7,165,601 of JBCFYV010002255.1, read as the reverse complement.
TTATTTAATGTCGGTGGCCATTTTAAATAATTACAACACAACTCATTGGATTGGTCAATAAATATTGTCGTGATTCAATGAATCGTGTAAACATTCAAGATCATAAACCCCAAGTTAATAATTGCTCTTTAAAATAATAATTTAAAATGTTAAAATGTAAACATTGCTTATTTACATTAACTTTGGCCTTTTGGTGACAGTTGCAAAAATACTATGAACAATTTTATATTATTATTACACTTTTCGAAATGGTAAAACTTCTTTTCGCTTTTTGAGTTAGTTTGTAATATATCTTGGTAAGAAGGTACAGTAAAGGTGGATATAAACATATAAAAAGGGTACAAACACAGATAGCTTTTTCAATTAAAAGAAGAACATGGTTCACACTTTGACATTGTTGCCACTGGACAAAGAGGTAAGAAAATTGATTGTTACCGCCCAATCCCCCGACCTAGGTTTCATTCTATCGGAACTCATCAGGAGGAATGCGAAATACACAACACAACTTCCTAAAGAAGGAAAAAGCCCAGATGAGATATAAAAAGGATATTGGTAAAGAATGAAATGATAGACATTAGTAGGAACATGTAAAATGTAATACATACAGGAAAAGCACAGGAAATATTTCTATCTATCTTTTATTTTGTAATAAATACAATGATATATTATTAGAAAAATGGTAGGGCACAAATAAAAGTAAAAACACTAACACATCAATATTTCTATGCTATTATAGCATCTTCCTTTCTCAAGAAATAGTAGCAACTAGACTAAACAGGAGGTTGTCTTCAGTGATGCCAACTTGATTGGTAAGAATGAAAACTTCTCTGGTGGAGTTGAAATTCACTGAATGTTTCTCTATTACTCTATGGATGGTAGATGGCACTGGTGTAGTCTCTGGGTTGAAATTAGTGATTATTTAGGTTGGATGGTTTTCTATACTTTGTGATCCATTGATGTGCCAGTTCCCATCTTCTTAACTGAGACATATTACATTGTGTCTTGTGGAATGATTTTAACACCTTGATAGTGTTGCAATCCTCACTGTTGAGGTTATGATTGGAAGCATGTGCTGAAATTAGTTTTTCTGTATTCTTGATTTTGGTGTCATGGTGATGTCCATTCATTCGTTTATGGATAGTTTCATTGGTCAGGCCAACATTGTGCAGTACATTGTTGGCATTCTAGTTGGTAAATTAGGTTCTGGACTCACATGTGTGGCTGCCTTTGATGGTATAGATGGAGTTGGTGATGTTGCTAGAGAAAGTGGCTGCTGGATGATGTATTTGGCAGGTTTTGCAAGCGGTTTTGCTACAAGGTTGAGATCCTTGTTGTGGGTAGAATGAAGGTTGTATCATTTTCAGTTTCGAGTTTAGGGTGTACCAGAAGATTTCTAAGTGATGGAGGCTGTAATAGCATCACAATATCGACGTGTGTGTAAATATGTGTAGAGTTTTTACTTTTATTCGTGCTCTACCATTTTCCTAATATTCTATCATTTTATTTATTAAAAAATGTTTTTGCTCGATGCACTTTTTTCATACATATTTATCTTTTATGTACCTTTTATCAAATATAAAAGAAGTAAACACATTTTAACTTGTTTTTATAGAGAGATTTACTTTTGATACCTCTCCAAGTCTTCCTTTTGTTTGGTTTATTTTTTAATATAGTTACCGCTACTAGATTACTATGTGGGTGGGGGAGAGGTGTTCTATGTGTTTGTTTTTTTAATTTTAAGTAAAATTAGAATATTTTGTCCATCCCAGAAACAAAAAAATACATCTTTAAATGTTCTAGCTATGTTTTTTAGCTAAGAAAAATATATATTGACTATTCATTTAACTTAAGACAACAAATATAATTTACTCGTGTTAAACATTAAATTACACTGTCATATTTCTTTGATAAAATGTGTTTATGGCATGAATCACATTTGTTTAAATTTTGTACAATAAGTGTGACTACAAAAATGAACGCCAATCATGTCAAAATTATTTATGAATTGACCACGAAACTTTAAAAAATGTGGTCACCAAAGCTGCTTTGTTAATTAAAAGAAGAAAAAAAAACACCAACACTATTGCATAAGTGTGGAGTTGTTTTCATATTTCACTATTTAATTTTAACTGCTTTGCATTTTTTTAGATAAAAAAACTCTAGAGAGTATTTTATAAGGTAAATATTTTATAAACAAAATGCAAAGTAAAAGTTTATGTCGCTTCGCACACTCCTATTGGTTGATAGATGAGCGGACAAGACTTGTATATTGATGTAAATCTGCAGACTCCTCAAATCGGCAAAAAAAAAAAAATAATTTTTTTACTCACATAATTAGATAATTTTTGGGCTGAAACCAACCATTTCTTTGATTTATAAAATACATTTGTTTATTTCAAAGTTTTCTCGATGTAGACATACAAATTTTCTGATCAAAGTGCACGACTTGCCCTCTTACCTTTTCATTTTTGATTGGCTTCACTCAATTTATGTAATTATAAATATTGTACTTTTAATGAAAAAATTACCAGGTTGCTTAATCAATTGTTGCACAAAATATTGTGCTTTTAAAAAAAAACATCAATTTTATTTAATATCTGTAATCAATATGAGAACACAGGATTATAACGAGATAGAAAGTTCCCATTATTAATTTCTGTGGTCTCTTTCGAAAAAGCCTTTGTGAATCAATTTTTTTTTATTCTAAATCAAATCTAAACTTTTGTTTATCATCTTGAATCTAATATAATACTTTGGGAGAAATTTGGAACAAATCTGAACTAAACATTTTATAGTAAAAATGTTTCAAATTGCTTCCAAGAACCAATATTACACAATTAAATATTTTCCAATTCAATATGGCCATTATATGATTTATCTGAACTTTTGATTATATTTTAATCATGGATCAATGTGACACTTGGGTTCTATATAAAAAAAAAAGTTTGATTACTCATAAATTTTGACTTTTAATGATTCATATTAAATCTGGTTGAGTTTGAACCTGGGCTCTATTTAAATTTTAAATTTCAAGTCCATTCTAAATCTTTTAAATATGAAGATTCGGAGTGACCTGGTGGTTTAGGGGTAAGGTGTCGGACTTCTGTGCTGGGGTCCGGGGTTCAATCCTCGGCCCCGGCACAAATTTATCTGTTTACCAAACCCTTCCTTCACCTCTGACAAGACATCTTGTGAATGTGGGGAATGCCAGGCCTCCACCATGGTTCGGATTCCACGTTAAACTGTATGTCCTCTATTTCATCTCACAATCACCCTACCATTACACATTAGCGTAAGTGCGTATAAGCCGAACGGGTAGTAAGATGCGGGCGGTGCTAATAATAATAATTAAGATTCAGAATTTTGATTCTAATACAAAATCTAGGTTTGATTTGAATTGAGAACTTCACAAAGGCTTTTATTAAGCTCTTGCATAGTTCGGACTTTATAAGCAATTAACTCTTGTATTTTAAGAATGCAGACTGTTTAAATGAGGCACGTAAAAGCTGATAACTAATTGAAAAATAAAAATAAATCTCTAAAAATTTCCTTTGACAATTAAAACAATTTTTTTTAAATAATAAAAATGCTGATGTCACACATTACTTTTGTTTAACTAGACGTGAAACTGCGAAGACGGGGAATTTTAACACAACTCAAACAATGCCTCTATTCTTGAACGGACGCTGTAACTGTTTTTACAACTTTTTTTTTGTTATCCCTGTTATTTAAATATCTGCTAAAATCTCTAAAAAAAACTATGAACTAGTTCACTTTGTATATTGGTATGTCACTAAAATGTAGCACCTTTTAGATAAAAAAAGAAATGTCAAGACAATAATAAAAAAAAATTGTTTACTCATCGATAGAATAACACATGTAGATAAGCTTCAAGCTAAATCAAATTTTCAAATTTATATAACACTTATTTATTCCAAATCTATGATAAATTAAATTGAGACTTAACTGCAATTCAGACAAACTTATTAATCAGCTACACAAAGCTTGTTGCTTCAAACGCAAATCTTGTATCTCTATAAAAAAAACTCACAAGTGTGTATTCAATTTCTTATTTGACTTTTTAGTAGAATTGGCACACTCAAATTCGCTATTCCTCAAATCATTAAGTATTCTTTAGATTCGAGTTTTTGTAAAAATCTCAACGAGACAACTCAAATACAATTATAAAGGCCTTCACCTGTTTAAAAATGAGGTGGCCGAATGGCTAAATAATCTTATAATAAGGGAAACTGATTGAAAATAAAGAAAAAGGAAAGATAAACAAAAAGAGTATATTTACTTCTACTATTGAAGACAGAAGAAAGGAAGAAGATGTCACCTTTGTACATTGGATTCTTCTCACATTTTTCCTCTTTCCTCAGGTGAGTTTTCTTCATTAAATTTACTCTTATTAGTTCCTTGTCCTTTATTTTTATCAATTTCCATTATTATATAAAGGCCTTCACTTGAAATCACAATCTTAAGCAATTGGTAACAGTAATTATATAGTCTTTAAATACTAATTAAATGATGAGGTTGTTTTTCATTCTGTCGTGAGCTTTGCACCATTCCTACCGTACACAAAGGGCAGAAATTTTAAAATTCAATAGCCCCTGTACACAAACATATGCACCTCAAAGGGAATTTAAAAAAAAGAAATTATAAAAAAAACGGTTCAAAATAAATAAAATGAAAAGATGTTTTTCTGGAGCAACAAAAAAGAGCATTGCTCAGCATAAGCACGTAATACATTGTGTGATTACCCAGAGTAACGCCGGATACTTTTGCTAGTTTTTTTAAACCAGATTTAACTACAAGTATAACCTGAACGGGTAGTAAGACGTGGTGCTAATAATAAAAATACTTATTTTTTTTTAAGATTTAAATTTATATTTGAGATTCGAAAGAAAGTTTTAAGATTCGGTTCTGAAAATATATACTACTCTACTTATTAGCTCTTTAAAATGCTTTGTTCACTTTATTTCACTTGCTGTATGGCTTTTTAGAATAATGAGTGTAATGTCGCAAGTTTGTTAGCTCACTTCAAACTTGTTGGAAATATTGATAATATACTCCTGAAGGCACAGAATGTGAGAAAATTTTAAACTTTTCTTTTTTTTTTTTCTAAATTTATGTCAATATAAAGTACAGTGTAACCTGACTAATTCGAAATCGTCTAATTCGAATTTTTCACCCAGCCCTGTTATTTTTGTGTTGAAACAATATTAAAAAATCATGAATAATTCAAATATTGCTTTGTTTAATTCAAAATTTTCTCAAGTTGTAATGTATTGTGCAGTATTGTTTTCCTACTTCTAGTTGCGGCCGTGTTGTTCTATTTTTGGAAACAGGGGAGGCGACGTTAGAATGCGGTCAGTACCCTTCTTGACACCTTCCCTGCTCACGCATACGTCTTTGTTTACATGTACATCATTTTAGTACTCCGTTAGTCAAGGTCAAACCTCTCGAGTGGTTACGTGCGCTGTTCTTAGTGATTAGGTCGTAGCGATATTCTTGTGACGTGCGAGTTTATTTTGTTTTGTTGTCTAGTTGTTTAGTACATACTGTACAGTAGTGTTTGTTTGTGTGTATCGTGATGTCACTCTCCAGGCTACAGTCCTATAAATCATTAACTTTGGCAGAAAAAGTAGCGGTGATAAAGGAAGTGGAAAAGGGAATTCCTTTTAAGAAACTGATTTAGTTAGAATTTTTTCCTGGTCCCTTAAAGTTCAAATTATCCAGGTTCCACTGGATTGCTATAAGGAAAACCTATTTTCTATTTATGAAGTACATTTTGCTTTACTATTTAAAAATGAGGTGGCCCAATGACTAAATAATTTTATAATAAAGGAAATTGATAAAACTAACGAAAAAGGAAAAATAAACTACTAAGAGTAACCCGCCTCGGTGGCGTAGTTGGCTAACACGCTTGTCGTGTTGAGCTCGACTGCTGAGGATGGGGAGATTGAGGTTCGAATCTTGGTGGGGTGAACCGGGGGGGAATTTTTCCTAAATGGTTTTCCACTCTCCCTCTACGCAAATGCGGGTTCACTTCCTCTAATTCAACCTTCCCAATTCATAATCCATTTGCGTAATTAGTACTTAAAGCGTATAACCCGAATGGGTAGTAAGATGCGGTGCTAAATATCATTATTACTAAGAGTAAATTTGATGAAGAAAGCCCACCAAACAAAAGAGGAAAAATGTGGGAAGAATCCTTTCTTCTGTCTTCTATAGTAGAAGTAGCCACACACACATTTTAACACAAATAGAATAATATTGTGACATTGTTGCCTTTATCAAACACAAAGAAGAAGAGAGTACAAATAACACAAACAATGGATTACTCCATTTTGAAATTAAATAAATTTACAAAGGCAACAATACAGAGGGGTGACCTGGCGGTCTAGGGGTAAGGTGTCAGACTTCTGTGCTGGCGGCCGGGGTTCAATCCTCGGTCCCGGCACAGATTTATCTGATTTCCAAACCCTTCCTTCACCTCTGACAAGTTATCTTGTGAATGTGGGGAATGCCAGGCCTCCACCGTGGTTCGGATTCCACGTTAAACTGTAGGTCCTTCATTTCATCTCATAATCACCCTACCATTACACATTAGCGTAAGAGCGTATAACCCGAACGGGTAGTAAGACACGGTGCTAATAATAATAATAATAACAATACAGAGATATTATTCTATTTGTGTTTAAAATGTGTGTGTGACTACTTCTACTATAGAAGACAGAAGAAAGGAAGAAGATTTCACCTTTGTGCATTGGATTCTTCCCACATTTTTCTTTTTTCCATAAGTGGCCTTTCTTCATCAAATTTACTCTTAGTAGTTTATTTTTCTTTTTTCTTTAATTTTATCAATTTCCTTTATTATAAAATTTTGCTATACTAGTAAGAAGATGCATGAAAGGTCCGGATAGAAACATATAAAAGGAATTAATACAGGATGCCTTTTAAGTTACAATTAAAAGAAGAACACAGTTCGCACTTTACATTGCTGCCACTGGACAAAGAGGTAATGGCTGCTTCTTGAAGACAGTCGATCATTATCGCTCATTTCCCCCGACCTAGGTTTCATTCTATCATAACTTATCAGGAGGGAGTATGGAATGTGCAATGCAACTTCCTAAAAGATTGATTTCTTGTTTCAGAAAGTTGTGTTGCACGTTTCATTCTCTCTCTCTCTCTCTCTTTGTGAATCTCAATAGAATGAAACCTGGACCGGGCCTTAGCGATTGATTTCCTTCAAGAGGCAGCCATTCATCACCTCTGTACAGTGGCAGCAGTGTGAATTGTGTTCATTTTTTATTGTAAAAGCCATATTGTGTTCCATTTTATGTGTTTTTAACTTTTTATTCACCTTTTCAATATCTTCTTCCAAATTTAACAAAATATTTAAGAATTAAAAATTAGGAATGTCAAACTCAATACCTTTGATTGTTTTCCGAAATTTAAACAAAACATCACTAATCATAATTGGGAAATTTTCTATTGTACCTGCTTTCAGGTTTTTTTTTTTTTTTTTTTTTAATATTTCACTTTAGTACCGTAAACTTGTGAATGTAGTACTCAAAATGGCTATTTTTCCCTCTATTTAAACTTTTTATTGTTTTTTTTTCAAATGCAATAGTTTAAGTTATATAGATAACAATTAATGGCAAAAACAGAAAAATTGAAATCATATCTGTTAAGGAATGAAGAGTAAAAAAAATTGAGCGTCGGAGTTGGAAAAAAATTGGAATCATGACAGCTCTAATTTCTAAAATAAAAAACCACACAAGAGGTTAGTATTTAAATTTTTCAAGTGAACTATTAGGGATTAAAAAAGTGAGTTTTTTTTTACGTGTGTAAGCAAAAATTATATTTGATATTGAGCTCCATGTTTAAATTATGGCTAGGCATAAAACCTACCTGGGCTTTGGTGGAATAGAAATTGTAAACACACTAATGGACACAAACATATCTTCATCGCATAACATGTGAATTGGTGGCTGGCTAATTAATTATTTTACTCGGCTAAAGGTATAAATATATTCAAATCTTCTGTAAAACTTTGTCTCAAGGAAATAGCAAAATATATTTATAATTTATCCCCCCCCCCCCCCCAAAAAAAACTAGTTTAAACAAGCTTGGGTAAAATTATATTTTCTGCGAATTTATAAATGTAATTAAATTTTAGTCTTTATCACGGAAACAATCTCGGATATTGTTTTTGACTTGTGAGATGGTTAAGAGAGGTTAAATACACCTTTTTTTAAAATATGGTCATTACTTATTTTTTCCTGGTTAATTTGTAGAAAATACTAGTTTTTACTTAGAAGGTCATGTTGATAATTTTATTTAAACCTTGATTTGACTACACACTTACACATTCCATCTCGAATACAGCTTAAACTTTTTTCCTTTAAACAAATAGCATTTTGACGCCACTGAAGTTTTTATGCAAATTGTGTTATGCTTTTAATTGTAAAATTATTCAATCACTTAAATCACATTTATTCTTTAAGAAGCAAATCTCACATTTTGTGTGCGTGTGTGTTTGAGTCACAATCATTTAATATTTATCTTGTTATAATTTTTTTGATAAAATTACAATATATTTTTTCTTAAACGTTTGGGTCATTTATTTGGTGGAAAAACTGTCAAATTTATTATCTGCGTGTATATTATTTAGGCGATAGGTAAAGATTTCAGGACTGGCTTCATTTAACCTATAAAATATTTTCAAGTGACATTCAACAAATTCGTTTTGATTAATTGTCCACCTATATCCATAATAAAACATATCATTTGGAAAGTTGTTTCATGTAATGTCATGGCGATGTTACATTATTTGAATTTGTCTCGCCCAAGAGCTATAAAATAATTTAGTCATTTTGAGTTCACACACGCAAAATAAGTTTTTTAACGTTTAGATTTTGTTGATATTTTCACCTCTAAAAATAAACTGATCTCTTTCTTTAATCGATGTTCTGATCTTTCGACTAAAGGAGAGTTTAACTTTTTTAAGTTTGTGTGATTGATTTTTTTTTTACAAGTTTTGTTCCATAATATATTTGTCGTTTTTGAGCCTTTGTTTTTTTTATAAAATATAGTTTATTTAATTTAGTTTTATATTCTGTTAACTTTGTAATACTGATATGTACACCTTGTTTGCTGTGCAGGGTAGCAAGCTTACAGCAACTGTGTAGCTTATAGGATAGGACCATAGCATCATCCGTCAAGGTATGACTGCTACCTATCAGGATAAACGAAACATTCCTGCCTTGACAAACTCTACTATGGCCTTATCTTAAAAGCATGTCATAGTCGAACCAAGTAAGCTAAACTTGCTATCTTTCAGGGTAATCGAAGGGCAAATCGAGTTTTGAAACTCATAAAATAAACGTTTTGTCTACCAAATGATTTTCTCTGCTTAAAGTTAATTTTAATTTAGGCTTTCTATGACAAATCAAACACCTATAGTTCATTGCAAACTTAATTTGCTCATGTTTTACAATTCTTTAGTTTCATCTAATTGGAGATCATATAATTCAACAGTATTTTTCAGGCCATTGGGAATTTGTTTTTTCTAATCCTACATATTTTACCATAATTTTTAGCTATATGCTAATTATACTTATTTAAGGGCACAAGATGAGGAAGGTTAATTTTAATTAAGAATGTAAATGAAAAATTACACTAAAAAGCAATATGTTAAAAAACACTTCCTCCCAAGTGCATCTAACTCTGTCTATTGAGCTTGAGGTTTGATTCTTGGCATGACCGAAAAATTAATTATTGTTGAAATGTGGGTTTCCTCTTTCACAGTAATAATTTAATGGTCAGAGGATGGATTTCCCGTTTGCTTTGTATATAAGTTAATTAATAAGTAGTGCACCGATACAATCAGTCAGTTCGGAAAATGCACGTTAAATACATCAAATGATTTTTTTTAGGAATAGAAACTTTCCAGCCTTAATCTTGTTTATTATCAGTTTAAAAGTTTTTCAACTGTTTTATCATCGATACATTTAGTATTTAACTTTCAATTAAAGACTAATTAACCACGCCTTAGTTAAAACTTGTCCCTAACTTACAACCCAAATGGGTTATAAGACACAGTGCTTGAAAAAGAAAAACTTGTTTGCGGCCTTTATAATTTTGATCATTGGCCAGTTTATCAATTTCATTGGTTTTTCATCAGGACATTAATTTGTTATAATTAGAAGTATAAAAAATGTATTTGTTTGAAAGTGCAGATATATATTTTTTTCTTCTTTAATAATATGTGACCTGCTTTGGAATCTTGGTTGGGTTTACTGAGGGTGGTTTTCCACTCTCCCTCTACTCAAATTCTAGTACACTTCCTTCAAATAAAACCTTCCTCATCCCTAACTTAATAGTGTAATCAGTACATATGCGTTTAACCTAGAAAGGTAGTCAGACGCAATGCTAAAAAAAAATAGACCATAGCCGTCCAAACCACGGTCACTATGCGAGCGTTTTTCTTCTGACCTGTCAACCAATCTCATCGTGTTTTTCAAATAAATAATAAAAGAATACATAGCCCTGATCTGCATTGTCGAAAAACCTTGCTGCACAAAATAAGGCTCAGGGATTTGAGGGTTTATTGTTAACTAGCATAATTATATTTTTATTCTACTCGCTACCCTCACTTTGTTTGCCGAATTTTGCAGATCATTCTGTGAGCTTTGAAAGTTTGGACTCGACTAAATTTAACAATCTTCAAACACATTTTTAATATATTTTTTTTATATCGCAAAAAGAAAATAATGGATGCTGTACACGCTTATTTTGCCAAGTCCAACATATAGAAGACTTGATAATTTTGGACAGGATATGTCTGTCGTTGGTAACGAGTCACTGTAAACTGTTACGATATTAATTAGCTTCTAAATTGAATGATAAATTATTATTTCTAAAATATTGTATCTATTTGTTCTTGTTAATGGTGTGAGCTAATTCTTTTCACGAAATTACTAATTAATATGTATAATAAACAATGTTTTGTTCTTATTTTAAATCTTAGTCTTCTTCCAAGTCAGTCCACATTTGTATGTCTTAATTAAATTATTATGTTAAACAATGTGCATGTCATAACCAACTCTATAAAACTAAATTTCTTTAAATTTTTATCATCTATGTATTCTCATAGGTTTTGTCTTTTAAAAATATTTGAACATGTGTTAACCAATCTTTTAATTTTTAAATCATATATAAAAAAAAGTGTGAACCGAATGTTTCAAAAGTAAAATTTTGCCCTGATAACTAATACAAACTCAGGTAGATAATAATTTTTTATTATTTTATAACAGTTAATAAATTCTAAATATTTGCTTTAAATAACTAAAATAGTTATTATACTTGATTTAGCTTTTTTTTAAATGTTACTAAGCCTGGATCTTTTAACAGGGCTGCCACACCTGGAAAACAAGTGAGATTTCATAATGAAAAACTGTGAATAGGGGGGGGAGGGGAGGGAAGAAAATTTTGTGAATAGAACATCAAACTGCATGGAAGAAAGAGCAGAGTGAAATAAGTGCGCAAATTCAAACTTATATCTTTTATCTCCGCCCAACTGCACCTTTTCTTGAAACATTGAGTCGATTAACAACTACCAACATTTCCCCCATCAATGGTGAATTATCCTGCTCTAAAAACCAATAGAATCGCTTCATGATATTTTATAAAAAAAAAAGTAATATTTCATTAATCTTTACTACGCTTTAAAGTGTCGAGAAAATCTATCAAATACAGAAAATGTTCTACTAATAAAATAGTGGCAACCCTGTTAAAGTATATTACTGAAAAAACTTAAATGATTACTTATATAAAACAAAATACATAAATATATTTTAAATTAGAAGATAACCTTAAGTCATATATTAATTTTAAATGTAGCACATTCTCATTTTGATAATTTGCATTTATTACATACAGTGGTTATTTCAACTAATTTAGATCACAGTGAATATTGTCGTTTATGTTTGGCACTTTGGAATTGTACATATTGTGTCCTAGACATATTTTGTTATAGAGGACATTTTGAAAGGAGAAAAAAATGTTACTGTCCTTTCTTTTTATTATAAAACAGGGTATTTTTTTACTCACACTAAACAGCACACTTAATTAAAATCCATTTTTTAAACAAAAAAGAAATCAATATACATATATAAATATTATTTTCTTGTTACACTGTTGGTTATGTCGGCCTGAAATTGTTTGATCATATGGATTATTAAAAGTGTTTTACCTTTTTTTTTCTCATAAACTTTAGATGTAATCGCTAATTATATTATACTACAGTAGATGTCCGCAAATTCAGTTTTTACAGAACCTGACCAAGCGTTCTTGGTTAATATATGATGTGTTGTTTTAAATTGGCCTTACACAACTACTAACTTAAGACGGCAAACTCCTAAAGCAATCTTCTTATCAAAATCAAAGCGGGCCTCTTATGCCAGGATCATGATCAATTTAACTTCTAATAAATGTAAATTTAATATAAATATCCTTAACGAAACATCTCAAGCAAAACACAAGAATTTGAAATGTTTGAACACATTATTATTATTAGCATCGCGTCTTACTACCTGTTTAAACACAGATTGTTTGCTTAAAATAGAACTATGGGGCAGTCAATACTGATTAAAAACTTCAAATACTTGCAATAGAAACTCAAATAAAGTTTGGAAAAAAGTAAGGTGCTAGAAGAGGCTACGACGTTTTAGTGTGTTCACAAGAGACAAACTATACTGAAGTAATCTGCATTCCATAAACAAATGAATTACAAAAAGCTGTGATGACATTGCTAGCGGTAACATGTTCACTAAATGTTTTACCCTGAACTTAAGTGAAGGATAAGTTAACTGCATGATGGTTTCCATTTAAAAACACGAGAACTGTTACCTTACCGACTTCGGTGGCCGCACAGTCTAAGGTGTCACTCTCGTATTAGACTTGACTGCCGATGACAGGGAGATTGTGGATCGAATCCCAGTCGGGTGTACCTAGGGAGTTTTTCCAACATGTTTTTTCCACTATTCCTACACACAAATGCTGGTACACTTCCTATAAATTCAACATTCTTTGTCCTTAACACATTTAGAGTAATTGGTACATATGCATACAACCTGAACAGGTAGTAAGACGTGGTGCTAAAAAAAACTTATGTTATATGAACTTTAAGTAAATCATTATCCTAAAAAATCAATGTGTAACTGCATATTAATATTTTGAATAACTTTCAAATAAAATAAAACACTCAATAGTTTCATTTCATGGCTGTTAAGTTCTTTCCTTAAATCAGAGTACCAGTTGTAGAATGCTGAATAAGGGTCTTCTACTGTTTTTTAATGATGTGATGTATTACTGCGTATTAATTGTGCCAAGACATAATTTAGACTCTTACAAATCCTGTTTTGTCAAGAAGTGACTTGTTATTTTGAAATATTGGCTTGCGCTAAAATTGAGTAGAAAAGTGTCAACATGTTCATTTTACTTTAAAACCCTCACATTTTAAGTTTGATACCATTAAAAAAAAGTACAGAAAGGTGGAATTGACTAATTTCCAACAAAGTTTTTCCCGAATGTCTCGGTCCTGAGAAAAAAAATTAATGGTTATACTTTAAACCCTTCTGAAACAAATAGTATTTTTGTTTTTAAATTACATAACGCTATGTTTCAAAACTGTCATTTTAATAAGAAATATAACAGCATGAGGATAGTCTTTCAAATAGGCGGTGCCCTTAAGTTTGATTTTCTTTGGCTGACAACCCAATTTCTTCTAATAATATACAATCTTAACATGTTATTTAATTAACGATCAAAACAAAAGTTCCCTATTTTTTATTTTTCAACCTTCAATGTGTGAGTACGGCAAATTGCAAATATACCGAAGCTAGTCATGTCAATAAAAGCTATTTTTAAAAGGAAATTATAACAGGCTCTTTCACAAAATCACAAAAAAACTGGATACTAAAAAGAGCTTTCAACAAGATTTTAAGGCACAATCGATGCACACACACACACAAAAAAACTTTACTTAGCTGTGGCTGGCCGGAGCTTATTTAGTAATCCATGTGTTCATTATGAAAGTTGTATTATACATTTTGTTTCGTTCTTATTATTTTCTTTCATGTAGTCTCTTATGTGTATTGGATTTTTTTAATTCTTAGTTTGAAATTGTGAAATCAGGTGTGAGATAATTGTTAGTAAATTAGTTAATATATCATTTTTACCTTTAAACTATGATCTCATCCAGTAATTTATTCCAAGAATACTTTTTTTATTCCTTAGTAATTAATATTGTTTGATTTCTTTAAAAAACAAATTGTTTATTAACTTCTTTTTTTTATTCCTTTAAAATTATTTCAAATTGACCTGTGAGAAAATAATATCTTACATATTTGAAGGCAAGTAGAATAAAAACTGATTTTCACTAATTTTTATGTGATTTTAAAATCAAACTTGTTAATATGTTATCAATTTCAATAAAAGTTTTGGTTTTATCTAATGTATTGGTTGCTAATCAAATCAATATGAAGGGTTTATTGTTACAAGCATCTTTGTATTCTGATGGATTTTAACATGTTTATAAACTAGATTCATGCAGCTTTTTTTTCTTTGTACACATGTAATTTATTGTGCAAATATTATATTGAGAGAGAAAAAAATTCTTCTGTAGGGGAAAAAAGAAATCAGTTAAGGACACCATTGATGATGAAATAGTATTTTATTGACTATATAACTGACTCACCTAAACATTTAATATATATTAGGATCGGAAAACATTTAATATATTATGATCGGCTTTTTAACTACGGCAGAAGAAAATGAATCAACTAATAAAAAAAAACATTTGTTATAATGTGAATCATAAATTTTTTGTGACCATGAGGTTTTTAGAAATATTACTAATCAAAAGTTTCTATGCATTCTCCATTCAGAACAATTATAATATTACATAAGATTATTCTTGGTTTGGCTCTTTTACTATTGCTTCATTATTAACGATGATTCACCAAAGAATGTCTGGTTATTTGTCTGAAAGAGTACACAACCCCAAAATATTGACATTTTTTTATTTTATTTTCGTCTTAATAATTCCGAATCTTCCTTTTGATCGTAAACTAAATGTAAAGTGATGAATTTTAATCAGTGTGATTATAACATAACCTCATTTTCTCACTAAAAGGTACAAATATAACAATTAATTTATTGACTTTTTCTATGTACATAACAATTAAAAAGTTACTTTTTTTTTTATTTAAGGAAATTATCTTTTATATATTTTCAAGTATTAATAGCACTTCTTGAACAAGGCTCTGAAAATCTGGGGGTTTGATTCACACAGCAAACCTAGACTATGAGCACGATATAATATGCTTTAGTACGGACCTCCACCTAATTAACCGTGGCTCCCTTTAAGAGACCATCTCGTAGTTAATTACTCGGAACGAGATAACTCTCAAACCAGAAAAAAATATTTAAGTGTGACTTTATGCATCATTCACATGGCAATGATGAAATGATGCTCAATTTAAATATTGAAGTTGTTTGAAAATATTTGCCTCTCAATTTTTTTAATTTTTTTTTAACATGATAAGCCAATTACACTTTTCTAAAGAAAACACCACGATGCGACTTCTGGTTTGATATATATTTCCTACTTAAGTTAGCTACAATCCGGGCAAGTGAGATGGGCTAATATATCTGTATTATCTTTATGTTAGGAGGGGGAAAGTGAGGGGGAGTCTCTTAAGTGCTACCTCTAGCTCTTGTTTGATAAAAATTTGGAAATTGCAATTTTTTTGGTATTAAATTACCTCTATAGAAAGTCACTTTTATGCACTACAAATTCATACTTTAATATTATAAAAAATAAAAACATTCAAAAATGTTGATTATATCTAGTTATTTGAAATTATATGTATAAATCAAACTAAACAAAGTACTTAAATGCATTAAAAATTGATACTTACTTTGGATGTATGAGATCTTTTATGCATGAGGAGTATTTGATACCTGCTCAGAGGGCCGCATAGTCTAAGGTGTCACTCTCTTGTTGGATTAGACTGCCGATGACAAAGATATTGGGGTTTACATCTCGGTCGGGTGCACTAATGGTGATTTTTCACTTCCCTGCCACGCAAATTCAGGTACACTTCTAAAGTCATATTCCTTAGCCCTAGCTTATTAGCATAATTAGTACATGTGTGTTTAACCTAAGCATGTGGTAAGATGAGATGCTAAAAAATATTTGATTTATTTAAATTTAATTTACATCACAGTTCCACACAATTTTTCCAAGCATAAAATGATCAAAAATAATGTCCTGCTCACACGAAAAAAATAAATTAATTATCTTATATAAACCATGTTAATAAAGATCGTTACCCTTACTGTAAATATTAAATTTTAAGAAGTGAGATCTCCTAAATCATACACTAAAGCCTAAAAAGCATGAAAATTATTTCAATTTATTCAAACGATTTAATTAATGTGCTCTTATTGTTTGTCAGAGAAATAAGTATGCAAGAAAGCTTTGAACAAAAAACCTCGCAAATAATAATTCAACCTTACATTTACCACAGATTCAACACCATATTACATTTTTTTCTTAAATGGTTTGCCATCTTCCCTCTACCCAAATGTATGTGCACTTCCTCTAGATTAAACCTTACTCAACCCTAACACACAAGCATAATTATATGTCTAATCCAAACGGCTAATAAGATGCGATGTTAAAAATGCTATTGGTACTTGAACCATTCTAGTGGTTTTGCTCTGAAATGCTGAATGTAAACTGTTAGGCGAGCTCTATTCACGATCTTGAAAAGATTTTACTACACAGAAAGGTAAATTATTTTTATGATAGATATTGAATATTTATCGCAGCAATTGTCCAACCGTGGAATAAAGTTGAATATTTTTAACATGCGAAAAGTGTATACATATTCTTTGTTATGTAGACAATCAAATACTGTGTAGTATTTATGAGAATCTTGTGACGACACAAATACAGTAGAGTGCAAATTATCCGACTTTCCGTTTTATCCGGCATATATATAAAGCATACTTTTGGTGTGACCAAGCTAGGAAAAAACTCAAATCACTAATTTTTTAAACAGTGAATTTTTTTATTTTGTGCACTACACTATATAATAAAAGTTGTGTTTATCTAACTTAAAATCTCCTTTGTTGTAATTACTAATAAACCTTATTTCATATCTACTCTGCACTTTCATTTAATTTTGATTCATTTCCGTCCACCCCCCTCCCCTTATTTCTGTACTATTCGACCACCTGTCGGTCTCGTTTAAGTTGGGTAATCAGCACTATACTGTAATTATATTGTGATGGTTTGCTGCGTTACACAAATTGTGGTCTTTAAATGTTGTGTTTGTATAAAATAATTTGTTTAGTGAGCTTGATAAATTGATTTCAAATATGTTTTGGATTGTGACCTCCTTTACATGTAACACTGTTGGTTATGAAAGGTGATGGAATACTTTTTTTTTTTTAATTGTGTTAACCCCTTATCGAACGCATGTAAGTTTTGTGGCACAATTGTTCTTGTATGTAGATTCTTTATTATGGTGCATTTGTGAATTTAATATATTTTGTTGCTATAAAAACTTTTATTACATATATTTCTTCTTTATCTTTTAATCTGCACTTAAATCTTTTCGATTCCTATAACATAAATATATTAGTTACAATATGGTTCAGGCTACCTTAAACCCACACTGATGGCCATGCAGTCCTAGGAGCCTGTTTCACATCATGACAAAGCCAGATTTCGACAGGTAACTCAGCCCAAACCAGGCATTTTATTGTGGTGTGGATTTCTGTACTCTACTTTTTAAAAAACCATAGAATTGAGAGCAGTAATCCGTTTAAATTTATAAAAACTTGAAAAATTATATTAAAATTTATATATATATAAATTTTAATATAATTTTTCAAGTTTTTATAAATTTAAAACGGATTTACTGCTCTCAATTCTATGGTTTTTTTAAAAATTGTATATATATATATATATATAAAAACTGACAAATTTCACTGTGATTATGGGAAGAATGTAGTAAACTTCACTTAAGCTTTCTGATTCAAGTGTATTTTTGTATCCAATATCCCATAAATATGAAAAATGACACGGAAATTGAACCCAGGACTCTTGTTTGGAGCATAAATGCTCTGCCACAGAACCATCTAGGATTCGTCCCGTGCCCTGCCTCACACTCCACTTATAGTTTCTTAAGTCAAGAGTTCGTAAAGTACACGTGGAAATCGTTAGCTGACAAATGAACTATCGTTGATACCACGGCCGACAGGAGTGGCTTTATGTAGCCGTTGTTACAATGAATCCCTGGCTCAACACCCGTATCCAGGTGTCACTTTTCAAATATAAGAACATGATACTAGATGCAGCTATATTCGTAATCTATAGATTTAAATGGGTGACCTGGTGGTCTAGGAGCAAGGTGTCGGACTTCTTTGGTAGGATCCGGGGTTCAATCCTCCGTCCCAGCACAGATTTATCTGATTACCAAACCCTTCCTTCACCTCTTACAAGACGTGTATAAATTACAACTTATGAATGTGTGGAATGCCAGACCTCTACCGTGGTTTGGATCCCACGTTAAACTGTAGGTCCTCCATTTCATCTCACAGTCACCCTACCATTTACACATTAGCGTAAGTGCGTACAACCCGAAAGGGTAGTAAGATGCCGTGATGATAATAATATTATAGATTTCAATCTCCAAAGTTTCACTATTCATAATTAATAAATAATCATGTTATTTCTCAAAATTTCCAGGTTCCAGGCCTTGACTAAATGAATCTACCATCACACCATTTCACCAATAAAAAAAGGGGAAGGGTGGCGCGAAGGCATATAAAAGCTTAGAAACCATTGCCTTGAGGCAGCTGCCTTGATCAGCAAGAAAATATCAATCACTATCGAGCCACATGGCTTAAAATACATTGGTCTTTGTTGTTTTCTGGAACTAATCTATTCTGTATAAGCTTATACTCCCTTTAGCCCTTCACCTACAACAACCCTTTGGTGTTTCAAATAAGAAAGAGGGGGAATAGAACTACAAAACTTATCTCAAGGTATGGAGCAAAGCTCGCTGCTAGTTCTCAGCTATCTTAAAATTTTACGTTGTTAGCCTGTCAATGAATAAATACTTTATTTATTAGAAGAAAGCTAAATCTAGAGCTCTTTTTCATCAAGACTAGTCTCATGCCTCTATAAATATACTTAAAGTTGTTTAAAATGAGAAAATTTTCACATTCACAAACTTGTTTTCTATTAATAAAAGCTCAAATTAGAAGGTCGTTAAGGAAAAAGAACCCTGTTGGAATTTTTTGAATTTATTTTGGCGTGAATCTTATTTTAATATAATGTATCGTAGAATTAAATATTGAGTTGAATGTCACTGCAGCAATTTCTCGCTTACTGAAGCGGCCTCCTAAGTGCATTTGTATGTATTCTTCTTGATCAAAGAGGAAGGCATTCTTGATTTTTTTTTAAGTTGTATCAGAATAATTATTTACAGCAAAATAGAAAAAAAAAATGTGTTAAATAAGAATACAAAATATACCTTTTTTTTACACTTTTAATACAGGATTTGTTATTATAAAAATGACATGTTTTATTTCCGTGTACATATAAACGCTGTTATTGTTTCCATAATATATTATGAGAGTTGAGAAAGTTTATTTTACTATTGAATGGTTAAGTTTTTATCAATAAATTTATACAAAAATAATAAAAACCACTAATACTACGTAATTAAGCAATACACACCTTGGCAAACGAATACATAAATTAGTAAAAACCGAGTTCGTGATTGTACACCTCATTAGAAAACATTATTAGTTTCCAATTCTAATCATATTTTGTAACAAAACAATTAGATTTAGATAGAAAGTTGAAACATTCATACATTCGGTTAAGTGTTCCCAAAATAACGGCCTGGGGTCTGACTAAGTTTCTCCTGTAATCATGTGTAAGCTGAACCTCCAATAGGTGTTAGTATAATCTCTACAACATACTTTTTTTTAAATAAATATATATATATATATATATATATATATATATATATATATATTCCCTTCTCAAATTTAATATTTTCTCGAATCCTCTAATATCCTTAAGGATTCAAGGACCCAATCCCTCCTCACTTCTTATACATTTACATAATAATCTTAAAAGCATATTTCAACGTGTGTGGGGGAGGGGGGAGTAATCACAATATTATGGTGTCATCTAGGGTCAATGACCTTGGAGGAAACAAGGAGGTGAGGAGAAAAGGGGTACTGAAATGCTAATACTTCTACATATCTATTTGCTAAGAGGAATTTAGTCACCTTATGAACAATGCTAGGAAAACTTTAATCTGCAAGATTGTCAAAAAAAAAAAATACAATCATTAAAATATTTTTAGCAACTTTGCGTATGTTATTCCTTCAAGGGGGGGGTTTGGTGGGCACATTCCTCAATTGCCGGAGGCTAGAAAAAATTATAAATGATAAACAGTTCTAGAAGTTAGCGTAAGTGTTTTTTTATGTCGACATAACCCCCTAACTGCCGGAGGTTAGGAAAAATTGTAAATATCAAACACCTCTAGAAGCTCTCTGAAGTGCTTTTTATGGTAACATAACCCCCTAACTGCCGAAGGCTAGGAAAATATACATATTTAAACAACTCTAGAAGCTCTCTGAAGTGCTTTTTATGGTAACACAGCCCCCCAATTTGTACTTGTACCTTAATTTTGATAGTGTTTGAACCATAAATAAAGTAATTTATATTTTGTTCATTAAATTTTGGGGGAGTGGGGATTTTAACCCCCCAAACCCCATCTGACCATGACTTTGGGGGGGGGGGGACTGAGCCTAAATTGTTTTTATGACTTATTAAATGAATTTTTTTTTAATGTGCAAAACCTGTTTTTTCATCATAATTCTTACAATTTTTATATATTTTGAACAAGATTATTTAGAGTTGTTAAATGCTTTTTTTTTTAATGAGATCATAAATGCTTTCAACACACTATCTAAATAATTTTGATTTATTATTACCCATTTTATCATTTTTTTTTGCGTTTGTAGCTTGCAAAAATATTAGTTTT
The DNA here is from genome assembly GCA_039000515.1 of Timema cristinae. Lineage (NCBI taxonomy): Eukaryota > Metazoa > Arthropoda > Insecta > Phasmatodea > Timematidae > Timema > Timema cristinae. The sequence goes on along the minus strand of JBCFYV010002255.1, from coordinate 7,144,443 downwards.
TGTTTTGAAGACAAGCACAAAAATATATTATGATTAATCTTGAATAACCAAAAAGCTCAAAATATTTGGGAAACAACCATTTCTTTTTTAAAAAACATACTTTAGCCTTTGATATAAAAAAATAATAATTATGCTCACGTCTTGTGAAAAAAATATTAATAAACAATTCTCTACTTAATACCAAAATATATTTCTTTTTAAGAATCGATCTTAAAGAACAGGCTTATTCTGTCATTTCACACACTACACATGATATAAATTTTGTACAAACAAAACTATTTAATTTAATTTGAATTTGATTATGAAAGATCCATCCATCTATTCAAATACACACAAATAATTATTGTATTATAAACACCCGACTGGAGCCGTCACTAAATGTTGGTTTTTGTACAACACAACATTGTACAAACAATTATTTGTAAAAGGTCTTTATTTTTATATCTGTGAAATAAATAAAATTTATTTTCTTATCATTTCAACTAATTAGTTTGCCTTTACACTCCGTTTGCCCTGGAAACTAGCGTTCTTACCTTGACTGATACCACTATGATCCTCTCTTATACGCTGCACCATAGTGTAACCCACAGGGGCGGCCTGGCCCGCACTTAGGGACCAGGCCCCATATACATATAGCCAACTTTTTTTTTTTCTTTTTATCCTGTAAAATATTTTGGGAAAAACATGAATATGAAATGTAGCTCAATTTTCTACACGCAGGGAATTATTGCATTTGCTCTACAGAATTTCAGTCAAGATTAGTTATTCCTTGCTCCAATTGCCACTCGAGGACTGTACCAGCATCGAGTGACTAAATCTAGAAGCTGACACGGACCAACTGTGACAAGCCCTCCCAAAGAAGCCACGGCCAGTGTGAGATGTTTCTCAAGGTCAATACCCCCTGCCATTTCGTTACTGAGCTTTACGCTAGCGAAACGGGCCAGCTATACGATAAAGGTAGTTTATATTTTGTGTTTGTATTTCAGTATGGCTTAAGAGCCAAGAAGTAAGCTGGTGAATGAAAGTGATTAATTAAAATGAAGAAAGTAGACATTTTATTAAAAAAAACTCAGTTTTCATCACTAAAACTGCAAGAAAAACTTGAAATTAAACGGTTAGGAGCACATCACTCACTTGGGGTACACTTATACAGGTGGGTGGCAAGAGAAAAATAACTTTTTTTTTAACCCTTAGTTTGGAAAAAAAAAATGGTTATCTGTGAGATATAGAAAAACAAAGTTTATTTTATTTTTATTGTTGATTATTTGGTCGAGAGGTGTTGTGGGTAGGCTGTAACGTATTAAAAAAAACATGTCTTCACTTTGTGATTTGTACAGTTCTTTAATGGAACATTTCTTAGAGCAGTGGCTCTTAACCTGGGGGTTGCACCCCCTGGGTAGGTGTGGCGCACTTTCTGAGGGGGCATGGAACAATTTGGAAATTACATTAAAATCAGCTATGAATTGAAGACATTGGTGACCTGGCGGTCTAGGGGTAAGGTGTCAGACTTCTGTGCTGGCGGCCGGGGTTCAATCCTCGGTCCCGGCAAAGATTTATCTGATTTACCAAACCCTTCCTTCACCTCTGACAAGACATCTTGTGAATGTGGGGAATGCTAGGCCTCCACCGTGGTTCGGATTCCACGTTAAACTGTAGGTCCTTCATTTCATCTCACAATCACCCTACCATTACACATTAGCGTAAGTGCGTATAACCCGATCGGGTAGTAAGACGCGGTGCTAATAATAATAATCGAAGACATTCTTTCTAAAGTAAGATAATTTTTTCTTGGGATATTGGCAACATTCCCAACCAGTTGTAAGACCCGATATTCAAGAACTTATAAAAGCCAAATTCTGCCAACCATCACATTAATTTTCAGCCAATTCATTTGCACTGTTATGCTGTTGCAAGTGTTATATTGGTTTTTGTATATAAGGATGTGATTTAAAAAACAAGGTTTTTAAATATTTTTTTTTATAATTGTCTCAAAGAATATTGGGAAGTGTCGGCGTGGGCATTTAATTTAAAAAAATACTTTAATAGGGGAGGGGGGTGGCAATATGAAGATCTACCAAAGACGAGTGTCAGCTCAAAAAGGTTGAAAACCACTGGCTTAGAGGATTTATTTTCTGAAGTGTGCAAAACCCTGCAAATAACACACTCCAGTTTCAACAGCGAATTAGAGCGTAGTTTCAGTACGTTAAAAATAATCAAGACACTACTTAAGAACAGCATGGGACAAAACGATTTGAATTCGGGCTGTTTGTTCTAAACATAATTAATAAATTCTTGGAATTCCAAACTTCTACAATAGAATCATCAATATGTTTGCCAGTCAGGAGAACAGGACACTGGCCTCGGTGGCCCGTCTCGCGCGATCTAAGGCACTACTTTCGCATTAGATTGGATGACAATGACAGGAAGATCAGGTTAGAATCTCGTCCGGGCGCCCCTCTTTGCAAATGCGGGTACACTTCCCATAAATATAAACTCCCTAATCCCTAAAACCCATTAGCGTAATTAGTACATAAGCGTATAACCCGGAGGGTATAAGACGCGGTGTTAGAATAAAAAAAAAGGACATGTCCAACTTTTTTACATGTAATGAATGCCATCACTTGGTAAGTTTAATACAAAACATGTATTCTTTTTTGTATGTAGAAATGTTTATAGTGATTTTGTAATCCTGGTAAGTTTTTAAAATTAGGAAAAAACAAATGAATTGAATGTAATATGTTCACACATGGTGAAAAGAAATATCATTACCAGTAAACCTTGACCTGACGTCAACAAAAATAAATCTCTCACTCCACCACTGCTAACCCGTCAATGTTTTTGGTTGGAAGGACGTTCTGGAAGGCCCTCTTTTCAAAAATCCTGCTATAGGAAGCTTACCTTGTTTGTTTCCACTATGGCGAAGCCTATATGATAGGGCCATAGCTGAAACTGCCAAGATATATATTATATATATATAAAGCGCTGTGAGCTTTCACAGTAAACTAAGTGTACATACTTCATAGTTTACAATATTTTGATACATTATTATAATATCTATATATTATATTAAGACTTTAATTTTATATTGTCAATTTTCCTTTCTAACGAGTCCTGCAAATGAGCTTAGAAAATAAAGCCACTCACAGCTGCAGTATCATTCATAAAATTTAGACATCTTACAGCGAGAAATATACTTACAAGCCAGACACTTCCTGTGATTAATTCAAACAGTAGCAAAAAAAAAAACTACAGTAAATTTTGATAATTATGTCTGGTATTTGAAACATAATATTTCTCCTTTATTGCGCGTCGACATTGAAAGGCAAGACCTGGTTTTCTTCTTCGCCTGGCTCCCCCTCTGGGTTACCCTGCCCTTCAGGTATGGGGTTAGGCCCCGGACCCACCTCTTTGATCTTGTTCTGGACAGAAAGGAAACTGCCGCGGATATTGTCGAGCGCCGCGGCCAGTCCCGACTTGATGTCGTTAAACTCCTGCGTCACCAGCGACAGTTTCCCCAGAAGGAAGTTGAGGTTGTCATCCACCTCGAGTATCCTCCCCTTGATCTGCCCCACCTTCCCCTCCATACTGTCCATCGTCTGCAGGCTGCCGTTGACGTAGATCTCGGTCTGCATCTGGAGGCGGTCCAAGGCACCTGCCGACGCCGTCAGCTGCTGGTACATGATACCTATTTGCCTCCACACCTGACTAATCTCCGTCTCTATCTTGGAGCTCAGGTTGGTCATCGCTCCGTTCTGGTTGTCCAGTATCGTCGACGAGATGTTGTCGAAGCGCCTGTTGACCGTGTCGTTGAGGTCCTTGCCTTGTATCTTGACGAGGTCGCCTACCTCCAGGAGGATCTGGTGGACGCCGTACTCTATCCTCCTCTTGGTGTCCAGGACGTTGTCTGCCGTCTGGAGGAGTACCTGTTCTACCTTGGCCAGACCTTGCACCTCCTTCAAGAGCTGGTCGTAGCTGCGGGTCACGTCGGCGTAGAGCGCCTCCGACATGACGCCCGTGTCGGTGACACTCTTCAGGATCTCTTCTTGACCCCTGCCCAGTGCTAGCTGCACCTCCATAACCTTCCCTTCCAACTTGGCGATCCCCATGTCCGAACCTGACGACAGTTCGTACCTTGAACCAACACAACAGTGGATCAGCTGTCGGACACACTTTAGGAGGAAAGGCTCACACATTTACATGTTCTATATCAAATAAAATATTGTGTATATGTAATTTATTTCCTGGAGTTTATGCTAAAATAAATCAAATATCACTTATGTGGATTTTTTTAGTTTAATGTAGAATACATATTTATATCATTATAAAGTCACTCACCTCATCTTCTGCAGTAGCTCTTTGGTGCCGTAAAGTCACTCACCTCATCTCCTGCAGTAGCTCCTGGATGTTGAAAAGTCACTCACCTCATCTCCTGCAGTATCTCCTGGGTGCCATAAAGTCACTCACCTCATCTCCTGAAGTAGCTCTTTGGTGCCGTTGTGGAGTCGCTCAGCGTCCTCCCTGGTTGGTAACTGTCCCACCTCCTTGCCCGTCGCCTGGGCGAGCTGTTTCACCTCGTCCAGGGCGTTCTGGTGACTGTCAAGTGCCGCGAGGAACGCCATGTGCCAGTTGGAGGAGTCCTCGGGACCACCAGTGGGGGCAGACACCCCCGTGCACTGGGACACCTTGCTCTCGACTAGACGGATGATACGCTCCAAGTCTTCGAGACTCTGCCACCTGGAACTCGCACCATAGAGGCTTCTTAAGAGCCCGTCTCACCCCACAGATAACACCTAACTTAGGTAGGTAATACAGCTAGAACCAGACGTCTTGAGAGCCCGTCTCACCCCACAGATAACACCTAACTTAGGTAGGTAATACAGCTAGAACCAGACGTCTTGATAGCCCGTCTCACACCACAGATAACACCTAACTTAGGTAGGTAATACAGCTAGAACCAGACGTCTTGATAGCCCGTCTCACACCACAGATAACACCTAACTTAGGTAGGTAATACAGCTAGAACCAGACGTCTTGATAGCCCGTCTCACCCACAGATAACACCTAACTTAGGTAGGTAATACAGCTAGAACCAGACGTCTTGATAGCCCGTCTCACACCACAGATAACACCTAACTTAGGTAGGTAATACAGCTAGAACCAGACGTCTTGATAGCCGTCTCACACCACAGATAACACCTAACTTAGGTAGGTAATACAGCTAGAACCAGACGTCTTAAGAGCCCGTCTCACACCACAGATAACACCTAACTTAGGTAGGTAATACAGCTAGAACCAGACGTCTTGATAGCCCGTCTCACCCCATAGATAACACAGATAACACCTAACTTAGGTAGGTAATACAGCTAGAACCAGACGTCTTAAGAGCCTGTCTCACCCCACAGATAACATCTAACTTAGGTAGGTAATACAGCTAGAACCAGACGTCTTAAGAGCCCGTCTCACCCACAGATAACACCTAACTTAGGTAGGTAATACAGCTAGAACCAGACGTCTTAAGAGCTCGTCTCACCCCACAGATAACACCTAACTTAGGTAGGTAATACAGCTAGAACCAGACGTCTTGATAGCCCGTCTCACCCCACAGATAACACCTAACTTAGGTAGGTAATACAGCTAGAATCAGACGTCTTAAGAGCCCGTCTCACCCCACAGATAACACCTAACTTAGGTAGGTAATACAGCTAGAACCAGACGTCTTGATAGCCCGTCTCACCCCACAGATAACACCTAACTTAGGTAGGTAATACAGCTAGAACCAGACGTCTTAAGAGCTCGTCTCACCCCACAGATAACACCTAACTTAGGTAGGTAATACAGCTAGAACCAGACGTCTTAAGAGCCCGTCTCACCCGTCAGATAACACCTAACTTAGGTAGGTAATACAGCTAGAACCAGACGTCTTAAGAACCCGTCTCACCGTCAGATAACACCTAACTTAGGTAGGTAACAGCTCGAACCAGACGTTGCATTTTGCTTTTGTTTTCAGTATTCTTTTTTTTAATATGTCAACATTGTAAATTAATTATTTAAAAATGAATAAATAATTCTATCTCAATTATTTTGCTTTTTGTCAGAGAAGGAATGCAGAAAATCCCACTTTCATATTTTTTTCTGGTTAGAGCATAGACTTGTATCCGAAACCCATCCTCACCATCACCAACAAACCAGTCGAGACGAGATTGCTGCCTTTTTTTATATGCGCACTGGTCTGGATATTGATTATAATGAAATAACAATGATGGTGTCACCGCAAGACACGATAAGATTGATCTTGTTAATGTATTTACATTTTATTCAGCAAGGTTTTTTTTAAGATATAATAATGATACCAAAAAAACACAGCGTATAACCCGAAAGGGTAGTAATATTCGGCGCTAATAATAATAATAATTAAAAATTATAAATTCTTAAATAAGTTTAAAAATAGTTTTACATTGTCACTAAATTATTGTTGTTATCTTGAAGTATTTTTTATGCTTTTTTTCATATCACCCACATCTCAAGTTATTTAGTTTTGTCACTAAAATAGCCAGTAGGAATGTTCCTTCATGGATGTAGATTAAACAAATCCTTGGAAACAATGTCTATCTAGAATAAGAAACTATGAAAAGGTAGTTCTAAATATCAAGTCAATGCTGTCTAAGTTCAAATAGTCGAGTGAGTGTGTGAACTCGTCAGAGGAAGAAGGTAAGTGCTATCGGAAGTTAAAACAAGAGGCCTCGACAGATTAACAACTCGTCTTCTTCCTTTCTATTTCGTACATCGTCGTCTAAGTGTGATAATGCTTACGTACGTGTGCAAGAACGCACACTAAGTGGACACTAACTTAGTGTGCGTGGACCCTAAATTGGCGACAGTTGTCTGGCATCATCATAGGCTAGAGTGTGGTTGTGCTCGGGACTACACTAATGCGCCACTAACCATCCACTCTCAGTTAGTGTCGTTCTTGCACACCACTCACCCTCTGGGGGCCCCCCCGTTCTGCTTGTTAGGTGCACGGATAGTGTACCGTACTACTCTCACCTCTTGCCTTCCTTCTCCTTGTCCGCCTCGCCCCGCGTGAGCTGCCCGTCCAGCCGGTCGACGGTCGCCACGACGCGGTCCAGACGCTCGGTGAGACCCGCCCCCAAGGCGTCCAGACGCTTCTGCTCCACCTCGTTCCCCCCCTCGTCACCCGTAGGGTGAGGACCATCTCCATCCTGACGGACATCTTGTGGAGGGAGCCTTGGACGTGCTCTATAGCGTCGGCGATCTTCTGTTGGTGCAGCCGCTCCTGGTCGTTAGTCTGTCCCGCCGGGCAACACAAGGGATATACAGGATATCATCTCTGAGGGAGAGGCGTGGTTACTATCAGGGGGACTAAGTTGTCATTCTCTTGTTTCTCTGTGCTATCTATATATTCCCAGAAATATAAGACAAATCTCGCAAAGCTGGTTCATAGATTTTTTATTATTTGTTTAGCTACCCCTTAGGATTATCTAATCACACCACCGTTTTCAGAGATGAAGGTTAAATTTAGAGGAAATGTACCCGTATCTTATTGGACAAAAAGTGTAGAACCATTTAGGGAAAAAAAACTCTCTCAGTTCAGCCAACCGGGATTGAACCACAATCCCCCCCTCCCGTCATCGGCAGTCTAGCCTTATACCATACGGCCACCGAAGCCGGTTTCGTCGAGGTTGATAATAGCTCCTTTTTTACCCCAGAACATAACTGAAAGATTTGTCATCAGTTAACTGAGAGAGAGAGAGAAGATTAATCCCTCCGCCCCCGCCCCACCCCCATATGACCTGCAGTTACCTCGGAGGTGATATTGGGTGCAGTCTAGGGGAGGGGGAGGGCCTTGTCCAGGTTCATAATCATGCTACGAATCTCACTAATCGCTTATTTACACTATTGGTGGTAGAGATTAGGAAGGTATTAGAGGAAATGTACCCACATTTTATGTGGAAGTAGGTCTGAAACCCTGAAGCGGTACAACCAGCCGGGATTTAAACCCCGGCATCCCAGTTTAAATCCCACCCGGGCCTGACATTCAGTCCGCGTGCTCATCGATGCTTTGGTACATATGAGATTATCAACGAGTTAGCTTGTGATTTAGGGATTAAGTTATCATTCATATTAAATGCACCCGCATTTGCGCAAAGTGTATGAAATCGTTTAGGAGAAAGAATCACCCTCGGTACCATTCGTCCGTAATCCTAAACCCAAGCCCAGAAAACCAGACAAGAGGAGATTGATGCCTTTGTCCGCTTTGCCACTGCTATGAGGTAGGTATGAGGAGGGTGTTTCAGAGAAAGCGCACCCGCATTAACGAGGGTATAGGATTGGAAAAAACCACCCTTTGGTGCACCCTGTAAAAACCCTCCCCTTCACCAGTAATGAAGTCTTTAGTGAGTCCTACGAACCAAACCACGTGTGCACCTCCATAAGTCGGTTGTATACCTGCGCGACGCTGGCCTCAACGGCCTGCAGGCGCTCCCCCAGTTGAGCCACGGACAGCGAGATGGTCTCCAAGGAGTGGTCCGACGCCCTGATCTTCTTGTCCAGTCCTGAGAGCGACTTCTTGACCTGATCTCCGAGCTGCTTCTCTCTGTGCTCGTGCCGTTCCAACTTACCCCCCATGTCCCGGAACATGTTCACCAGAGACAAGATGGCGTCCCTGATGTCCTCATGTCTGTAACCACACACACACTATAGTAGGAACAAAGACAAGATGGCGTCCCTGATGTCATCTTGCTTGCAACCACACATACACCAATGCTATGAACCATTAATAAAACATATTTGTCAACACACCTTGGAATCGAACCAGTATCTCCCAGATCAATTTTCGGCATTACTTACGAGATGTCTCTGGGCGACGCACAGGAGGACGCCACCAGCATTATTGTTACGACGACGCTAAGCCTCATGATTTCCACCGACGTCTAACGTCCTTAATCTGCAAAACAAGGGGGGGTGGAGAACCATTCGAATTAGTCATTTGTATATATACTTGTTTGGGTATGTGACTTAGAATTACTAACTTTTAAATTATCTTATTTTTAACTTGGTTAAAAAAATAATTTAGATTAATCCCTTCAAGGTTTCCTTGTGAAAAAAAAACATTTATTGTTAGGTTTTTTTAGCATCCCGTCTTACTACTCGTTCGGGTTAAACACCTATATACTAATTACACTAATGTTTTTAGAGATTAAGAAGGTTATATTTTTGAACGTGTACCCTAATTTGAGTGGAAAACTATTTTGTAAAAACCACCCCTCAGTACACCCGACCGAAATCCGTCATCGGGATTCTTGTCTACTGCGAGTGTGACGCCTTAAACCACACAGTCACCGAAGAGGATATCGAACATTTTAATTACCTAGTGTTTATGTTTTCTTTCTTATGGGGGTTCCCGGGGAGACTAGCCCCCTTAAATCCGGTACTGCATACCCTAGCAACACGTTTCGGCGTAGTTTAAGAAAGGAATTCTGTCAGCTATTTAATTCCACTTTAGACTCTGGAAGTTTTTAATCTCAACCCATATAAAAGTTTATTTTTTTCCGAAATATCAAATATATAATATAATAATATATATAAATATAACAATTTCGGTATCTATTTAACTTCATCTTGAAGTAAAAAACAACGTAAAGAATTTTTCAATCCCAACAAAATGAAAACTAAAATATAAAATGTGGTTAGTGTTGAGCGCATTAAAAAAATATCTAAAAATTGCTCTAAAAGTTCATTCGTAATAAAATCCGGGTATATGTATTGAAACACACTATAGGTCACAAATTGGAATAAATCAACCCTTTCTTTTCACTGTTTACCTCGTCTATTATCAGGATAGAAACCTATTGACGTTCACCCAAATGGATAACTCGAAGTAGACATTTTCTTCGCAAATTTACTTTTAGACCAAACAAAGGCATGACCGATTTTGGTTTTGACAATTATTTTAAGATTTAGATCTGGGGATTGTTTGACATTACCATTTTTTTTTATTTCCACGCTAATGTAAGTGCGCTTTCTCTAAACTGCCCTAATCATACCCTTTAAATTTAGTGATGATTAACCATGATGTTAAACTTTGTTTTATTTACTTATCTCATATTAAGAGAAAGTATTGTAATCGCGAAAAATGTTGACCTCGAGATTATGACGAAATTTTACGTTTATTGGATTTTAAAATTATGTCCGTCCCCCTGTCTGTCTGTCTGTTAGTCCCTGGCCACGGATCCTTAAAGGTTTTATGGATTTTGTTCAAAATTTATGGTTAAATGTTGTATGGTTATTACTAAGGATATGTTTATTTTTACCCTAGCCCTTAATTTAAGGGTAGCTTATTGGTGAATGATTATTTTGAAATCCAAAATTTTTGAAAATGTTTTCAACAATTTTGTTTGAAATGTATATCTAAGAAGTGTTTGACCTTCCAAATAACCCTGTATTCTTGGTTTTTGGGTAAAAATTCTTTGACGAGTAGTTTACCAATCAGTGATTTTTAAAAATTCAAAATATTTCAAATATGGCTCTAACGATTTTGTTTAAAATCTATATATTAGGATTGGTTTACATTACAAATAAAACTATATACTTGTTTGGAAGGGGGAGGGGGGCGTTTAAGAGTAATTTAATAATAAAAAACTTTTTTTAAATTTGAAATATTTTAAAAAGGCTCAAAAGATTTGGTTCAAAATTGGTATTCGTGTACTAATTAACATAATAATTAATACTAATTGTTTATATTTCAAAAATAAATTAATTTAAGGGTAGTTTAGTTTGACAGATTTTAAAGTTTGAAATATATAAGTTTAAAATGAGTACCTTGGAATTATTTTTATAATAAATAAAATTGTGTTTTAATATTGTTTTAATATAAATGATTTGAGGTTAATTTACATGTAACTAATTATTTAAAATCAGATTTTTTTTAAAACGGTGTAAGCAATTTTGTTTAGATGTGTATTTAATCAAGTGTTTATTGTGATTAACAAGATATATGCTTGTTTTCATAAAAAAAATAATCTTAAAATTAGTTTACAAAATACTTATTTTTGAAAATTTTGTTCCAAACTATAATTTACCATATGAGGAAGTTTGTACGATTGTATCGTACTATTTATTTTTTAAATAGGTAAAGATATTAGTATAGCGTTAAATGGTGCTGCTTTAGGTTAAGTCAGTTTTTATGAGCATGTGCTGCCCGTTGTTTAAGGTGGGATGGAAAGGAGATGCAAGAAAAGACAATGGTTTTTTGCAGTTTTTATGGCAAAACTTTTTTATTTGCAAAAATAAATAAAATATTGCTCCAGTACAAACATAAAATTTTATTTTATTCCTATGGTGACCTAAAAAATTTCTTAAATATCTGTCAGGGTTGTCCTGGAATTTAATGCCATTTTGTCGTCATTTAAAAAATTGTCATCTAATGCTGCTATGATCATGACAGATATTCAACAATAGTTGATATCAACATGTGAAGAAAATTAAACTCTGTTTGTACTGAAACAATATTTTATTTATTTTACCCGCCTCGGTGGCGTAGTTAGTTAACGCACTTGTGTTGAGCCCGACTGCTGAGGACGGGGAGATCGAGGTTCGAATCTAGGTCGGGTGAACTTGGGGGGGGGGTTCCTAAATGTTTTTCCACTCTCCCTCCACGCAAATGCGGGTTCACTTCCTTTAATTCAACCTTCCCAATTCCTAATCCAATAGTATAATTAGTACTTAAGCGTATAACCCGAACGGGTAGTAAGACGCGGTGCTAAATAATAATAATAATAATAATAATAATAATAATATTTATTTTGACCAAATAAAATGTTTTACTATAAAAACTGAAAACTCGCCATCCTTTTCTCGCGTCCCCTTCTACCCCAACTTAACAACTTAGTTTTGCTACCAACCTAAAAAAAACCTCTTGAGCTATGTAATGACAAAACAGTCCATAAAGAAAAAGGGTGTTTATACGGCGAACATCAAATAGCAACACCCATTCTCGAATTAACGGCAGCCTTTGACACTAATCGTAGAGTGATCTCTTCCTTACAGCTAAAAAAAAAAAAAAGAGAGAGTATATTCAGTATTCAACTCGGCTGTCAAAAGCTAAACACGAATTTTATACGCTCTTAAAAAAGCAGTTCAGACGTGAATTAATTCATTTGACGGGCCTATAAAACAGAAGAACTGTATTCATCCAAGGTCAAGATGAGATTTGGCAAAAATATAAAACAAAGGGGAAAGAAAACTTCTCAATGCCATAAGATAGTGTTTCTAAAAACTATTGGAGGGGGAGAGAGAGAGAGGGGTCATCAAAAGGGGGGGGGATTAACTGGATTTTGTTCATGTCATACGTATTTTGTACTAACTAAGCTATTGAGTTAGGGATAAAGAAGGTTGAATTAAGAGGAAGTGTATCCGTATTTGCGTGGTTGGAGAATTGAAAACCATTTAGGAAAAACTATCAACCCTTAGTACACCCGAATGGGATTCGAAGCATGAGCTCCCTATCATTTGAAGTCTTAGGGGGTGTAAATTTGGTACTGATCTCATAGTTTCTTCAAGATCGGTTTAGTCGTGACTCTTGGGGTGGTCGGTGAGGGGAGGGGAACCAGTGGCCAATAGGTATCTGACCTCTGAACTAACTATCATTACCATCCCTTCATTGGTCACGTGGTCTAACGCGCTACTCTCGCAGTAGACTAAACTGCCGATGACGGGGAGATCGAGGTTTGATTCTTGGTCATGTGTACTGAGGGTGACGTTTCCAAAATGATTTTCCACTCTCCCTCCACGCGAATTCATGTACACTTCCTCTAAATATAATCTTCCTAATCCCTAAAATCAATAGCTTAATTAATACATAAACGGATAACCCAAACGGGTAGTAAGACGCGATTCTAAAAAATAAAATTAACTTTCTATCAAAATGTAGTACTCTACACCCACAATAGGTTAAATTACTAATTGCGTGGACTTTTAGCTGCGTTATTTGGGATAGGCTTACACGTCCGTCGAAAAGAAATAAAAGTAGGGACTGAATAATAATAATATTAGCACGCATCTTACTACCCGTTCGGGTTATACGCTTTAGGTGACCTGGTGGTCTAGGGGTAAGGTGTCAGACTTCTATGCTGGCGGCTGGGGTTCAATCCTCGGTCCCGGCACAGATTTATCTGATTTTCAAACCCTTCCTTCACCTCTGACAAGATATCTTGTGAATGTGGGGAATGCAAGGCCTCCACCGTGGTTCGGATCCCACGTTAAACTGTAGGTCCTCCATTTCATCTCACAATCACCCTACCATTACACATTAGCGTAAGTGCGTATAACCTGAACAGGTAGTAAGACGCGGTGCTAATAATAATAATAATAATAATAATAATAATAATAATAAATAATAATAATAATAATAATAATAATAATAATAATAATAATAATAATAATAATATACGCTTTAGGTATTAATTACGCTAATGGATTAGGAATTTGGAAGGTTGAATTAGAGGAAGTGAACCCGCATTTGCGTGGAGGGAGAGTGGAAAACCATTTAGGAAAAACCACCCCCAGTTCACCCAACCGAGATTCTAACCTCAATCTCCCTATCCCTCAGCAAGTCTAGTCTACTGCGAGAGTAGCGCATTAGACCACGCGGCCACCGAAGCGGGTGTGATTTTATTAAGAATCCTGTTATTTAACAGCTGGAAATGTTGTTAGATCTACTTTCACGTATTCAAACGACAAGTCGTGTTATCTACAGCAACATAAAGTTCTGCCAGCGGGTGGATTGCTGCGCCGCTCTAGCGAGGGTGGATCGCTGCGCCGCTCTAGCGAGGGTGGATCGCTGCGCAACTCTAGCGAGGGTGGATTGATGCGCAACTCTAGCGAGGGTGGATCGCTCCGCCGCTCTAGCGTGGGTGGATCGCTCCGCCACTCTAGCGAGGGTGGATTACTACGCCGCTCTAGCGAGGGTGGATCGCTCCGCCACTCTAGCGAGGGTGGATCGCTCCGCCACTCTAGCGAGGGTGGATTGATGCGCAACTCTAGCGAGGGTGGATCGCTCCGCCGCTCTAGCGTGGGTGGATCGCTCCGCCACTCTAGCGAGGGTGGATTACTACGCCGCTCTAGCGAGGGTGGATCGCTCCGCCGCTCTAGCGTGGGTGGATCGCTCCGCCACTCTAGCGAGGGTGGATTACTACGCCGCTCTAGCGAGGGTGGATCGCTCCGCCACTCTAGCGAGGGTGGATTGATGCGCAACTCTAGCGTGGGTGGATCGCTGCGCCGCTCTAGCGTGGGTGGATCGCTCCGCCACTCTAGCGAGGGTGGATTACTACGCCGCTCTAGCGAGGGTGGATCGCTCCGCCGCTCTAGCGTGGGTGGATCGCTCCGCCACTCTAGCGAGGGTGGATTACTACGCCGCTCTAGCGAGGGTGGATTGCTCCGCCGCTCTAGCGAAGCCGGTGACTCTAAAAAGCCGCCATAGCTCAAAGCAGGCGCCACACAAGTATAACTTGAGCAGAATCGGTTATCCCTCCTTCCCCCTCCCCCTCCATCACAATTCTTCGTAAATGTTTTTCATGAAAGAAGCTCCCTGAATCGCGAAGACGATATCAAAAGGATCATTCATGTTCAAAAGTTTTTCGTCCTTTCCCCTTCCCCCTACCATCAAACTCCACTCAAATCATGTGTGAGTGAGTGTGTGTGTGTTATGAACTTAGTCTGATCTCGTACGACATTAACATGATGATATGTTTACAGTGAAAGAGGCCTCTCGGCATGTTCCAAGAGTTCAAGGGCCCGCCCCTCCTGCCAAGGACTCTTTTTTTTATTTAAAAAAAACCCATCGACATGCGAGATCTCCAAAGTGGAGAAGAGAACTGCGAAAAGATTGGTCCGATAGCCACTACTACACAAAGTTTCCCGACGTACCCGAATCTCAACGTCAAAATCCTCTTTTTTTCATTCGGTTTTTAAATTTGTTTCAGGGTTGACCTCGGTGGTATTGGTGTAAAGTACTCACCTCATGACCCTATGTCCGTGGCTTCAAACCCTACCGGGGTCGACGGATTTTTCTTGTACGATAACAATCCGTAGCACAACTTCCTTCGGAGTGGAAGTAAATCTGTCGGTCCCATGTCGGTTGTGACATGTAAAAGAACCATGGAAGTTATGTGAAGATACCTCTCCCGACAAAATTGGTAGGCTCTTTCGTTCTCGCTCATATAAATTATCGTGTGCTGACATAATCATTTAGTTCAGAAAGTTCACGTTAAATACCGTAAATAAATAAACTTGTTTCAGGGAGGGACAAAATTTTGATCTTTTCAGATTTGTCACTGACACGCGGTAAAAGTCATCAAAACGGACGTTACAATAACCGTAGATTATTTATTTTATCGCGTTCTATGATAAATAAGGGCACCGCCTACTCTTTATTTTTTTTTTGTCGCCGCCTCACCATCCGTTTCCGGTTGCCAAATCTCGGTCGGGTATTCTGAGGATGGTTTTTACTTAATGCGTTTTCCACTCGTCCCTCCACGCGAATACGGGTGCATTTCCTCTCAATACAATCTTCCTCGTCCCTAGCACACTAACGTAGTTAATTTTTAGCACCCCGTCTTACTACCCGTTCGGGCTATACGCGTAAATAATAATAACTCTGATGTTTTAGGGATTAGTAAGGTTGAATTTAAAGTAAGTGTGCCCACACTTGCATGGAGAGAGAGTGGGAAACCATTTAGGAAAACCACTCTCAGTACACCCGACCAGGATCGAACCACGATAACCCCGTCATTGGCAGTCTAGTCTATTGCGAGAGTATCACCTTAGACCATGCGGCCACCGAAGCGGGTAGCGTAATTATTACATACGCCTATAGCAGGAACGGGTAGTAAGACGCGGTGCTAAATAAAAAAATAAAACAAAAAAATTACCACCTATTATCTTTTTCTTAAAAAAAACAACATTGTTTTGATTATCACTTGAAACACTCATCACCCAGATAAACATATCAAACCAAACTAGATACATTTTTTAAAAGTTGCAAATTTTCAAAAATCAGTAATCACTAACGTATTTTTTAAATCATTATTGTATTTTAGAAAAACGAGTATTTATCATGTAAAAACATTTCCCAGGTACACGTTTCAAACAAAAAGTAAAAATTTAATTTTCAAAAATATCTCATCAGTAATGTACTCCTAATTTAAGGGTTAAAAATCAAAATCCAAAGAAATCCCCGAAGCACTGCATTATCTTATAAAATTCAAACATCACTTTTGATCAAAATGGCTAAATCAAAGTTGTAACCCCCATTGACAGACAAAATTTTAAGACAAGGGGTTTTGGGACCACATAAGACGTTAAAATTACTCATAATATAGTGATAATTTTTTTTAACTATTCCAACACTTTCTCTTTATTAAAAAGTCGTCCAACATCTAAGCTCAATCGATAGCGTGTCTGTCTACTGAGCCAAGAGTCCAGGGTTCGATTTCTGAAATGGGCGAAAAATGTATCACTGGCGAAATGTGAGTCTCCCCTTTCACAGCCGAGGAAGCTGAATATTGTGTGCCTGATCTAGATTTAAGTTAGTCTATAAGTCGTGTGCTGAGATAATCAGTCCGTTAACCGATCCCGTTATGTAGTGGTGAGTGCACCTGGCTAAGAGTCTAGGGGTCCGGGTTCTATTCCCTGCAGGTACCTTAGATTTTTTTTTTTCCTTAAGAGGAATGATCCTAACAGCTACCAGATTTGGTTAATTAGGCTTAAGTTAGGGACTTCCATCTGTTCCACAACTTCATAAAAAAAACTCTCATCACATCACCTCGTTGCGGTTAAGACGTGTAGACAACCTCTAAGGTGTACCCTGGGCGACGTTCTGTGCCACCAGAGCGATCAAGGCCGATTCTACACTAGCGGTTAAAACGCGGCGGTTTTGCCGGTAGCTTACGCCCCCAAACTCTTGAATCTACTCCCGACTGGTAAACCGCTATCAAAACTGAAACTGATTATACACCTTGGTTGTTACTTCCATTTGTGCAGAATGGTTTAAGAATGGACATTGTACAGGCCGGATGTATTGCTGAACTTATTTTGTTGGAGGAAACTCGTCAAAAGAGACGTTGGTAGACTCCTCACATTATCGAACCGTCTCTCAACAGGACAGTTTCATAATATGTTTATGAATCACAGAATGTACCCAGAGAAGTTATTTTTTATACTACAGAATGTCTGTGGTTTCATTTGATGAACTATTTGGTTTAGTGAGTGGAAATATTGTAAAACGTGATACCATCTTGAGAAGAGTATTATTCCTGCTGAAAGACTTGTTGTGACATTGAGGCACAACCTGCCTGTGTAGTTTGATTCACGTTTCTACCACCGGGCGGTTTTAACGCTACCAGAGGTAGCGGTCAAAACGCTGGTTTAGGCGAAAACTTATTTTCTAACTTGATAATAAGGGTTTCATTCAAAGGCGCGGTTGCTAGCGTTTTAACCTCTAGTGTAGAATAGGCCTAGGCCTCGTCCACACTATGCCACACTCTGCTGTCGGCAAAGCCGCTGAAAGTGCTCTTCAGTCATTCACAAGATATATAGCGAGCAGTATATGCTTGTCGCCGCCATGTCAGTAGTTATTATTCTTGAAAATCAAGAAAACCGTGAGAAACGTAAACATTGGTTTTGGGTACGTCCCAGTCTTTAATTTTTCGGGTAATCTCTTCCTTCTCAACACCCAAACTCAGTGCCATTTCAATCAGCGCGTCAAATTTCTTATTACGGTCTTTATATCCCTTCAGTTTACAATCCCACAAAACAGGGTGGGCACGATATAACTCAATTAAATTACTAACTATTTTTTTTTCATTCGACCCCTCAATGTTCACGGGTTGAAAGACAAAAGATAACTGAATCAGTGGAGACTGCGCAGAAGTTGCCGAATGACAAGTCCACACTACAGATGACAGCACGGCTTCCTTTGAACCGGACAGGCAATCGTCGGTTTCCTGATGGCGTGCCGCAGGCCTCGCTGGGGCACGTATTAGTGCCGCCGGCACAGGCAAACACGAGCGTCCACACCAAAGCCGCAGTGCCGCATTGGCCATGCCGCCGGCACAGGCAAACAAGAGCGTCCACACAAAGCCGCATTGGCCGTGCCGCCGGCACAGGCAAACACGAGCGTCCACACCAAAGCCGCAGTGCCGCATTGGCCGTGCCGCCGGCACAGGCAAACACGAGCGTCCACACCAAAGCCGCATTGGCCGTGCCGCCGGCACAGGCAAACAAGAGCGTCCACACCAAAGCCGCATTGGCCGTGCCGCCGGCACAGGCAAACACGAGCGTCCACACCAAAGCCGCATTGGCCGTGCCGCCGGCACAGGCAAACAAGAGCGTCCACACCAAAGCCGCATTGGCCTTGCCGCCGGCACAGGCAAACACAAGCGTCCACATCAAAGCCGCAGTGCCGTATTGGCCATGCCACCGGCATTTTGTGGGCGGGGCTTGATAGTTTACATACAGGCGGCAGAACTGGATGTCATGTCCTTTCCGGTCAAATGTGCCATAAGATTTTTAAAAAATACATCAGTTTTGTCCTTTAAATCAGAACAGCTATCGTCCGAAAAGAGTGTGTGTTGCTTTTCTCGCGACGTCAAATGGCCTACGTCCCAAGAAGATGTTTACGTGTCGGAGTTGATGCCGGCAAGAGGGTTGAGGGGGGTTGTGGGACCCTCCACACAAGTGTTGCCAATCATCACACAGCGAGTGTTGCCAATCGTTAAAAACCTTAAAAACTTGGCACACGTCTCAGAAGTGTGGGTGAGAGAGGGACAGAACTAATTGGCTCGTTTCGTATATAACCGCGACGGTGGAGTAGTTCCCTCGAAGCGTGGAAATACTTCATACAGACTGACTCAAAAAGAACACGGATGTATAACTCATTAAAATAAAAATAAAAATCGCGGTTTTGAAAACACAGAACAGATGGTCTAAGGGCGTAGAGGACTTTGTTGTCGACCGGCGAATAACCGGCGTCATTTTTCAAGGTCAAGGCCGGCCAAACGTTCACCTGTATTTTTTATTTTATTTTTTATCACCGCGTTTTACTACCTATTCATGTTATAAGCATACATGATAATTACTAAGATGAAGTAGAATGGTGAAAGGAAGCATTTTAGAAGTAATCTACCCGAATTTGCGTGGAAGGAGAGTGAGGAACCATTTAGGAAAAAAACACCTTCGGTAGACCCGACCGGGATTCGAACCCCAATCTCCACATCATCAGCAGGTCAGTCTAACATAAGAATGACGCTTTAGCTTAGACCGTTCTACCACTGAAGTGGTTAGGACCTGTTCTCTTGTTTTAATTGATACGTTTTAAAGCAAAGGTTTTTAACGTAATAAATATTTCCACATTAGTGGACATGCAGTCTACATATCTGACTCACTTAGTTTGGTTTTCCGTTGGAGGGAAGGAGGGATTTCAAGTTTTGTCCTGATGTTCTGAGATATTTTTTTTCCCCTGAATATTTTCCCAATCTCTCTCCACGCAAAATTTGTTGCACTCGCTCTAAATTCTGCCTTTCTCATTTGTGTGGTTTATCAAAGACTGGGTACAGTTCATTTCTCAAAATAAGAACCTTAGCTCACTGTCTGAATTATAAAAGCTACTAGATCTATTTTCACGTATTCATATGGCAAGTCATGTAATCTACAACTGTCACTTTTGATGGATATTATCAATACCTGTAAACATAACAATATTAATTGAGTAAAAAATGTGTTCAATGTTGAGCAAAGACAAAAAAAGTTTATAATTTCCAAAAGGCACTTCCTATGAAAATTGTACTGTGACAGTTAGGACGGGTGTTAAGACGCAGAGAACCCGAGATGAGGAAGACAAGAAGAGAGAGAAGGAAGCTACAGTCTAATTTTCACATTAAAGAGCCATTTAGAAAAAAAAAATCATATTTTTTGCTCTAAACATTGATAATATTTAATAATTTTATTATTGTTATAATATAGGTATTGTTAAAATTTATCAAAAGTGACAGCTATAGATTACATGAATTGACGTATGAATACGTTACACTAGATATAGTAGATTTTCTAACTGTCATAGATGACCTGGCAGTCTAGGGGGTAAGGTGTCAGACTTCTGTGTTCGGGGGTCCGGGGTTCAAACCTCGGTCTCGGCACAGATTTATCCAATTGACCAAACCCTTCCTTCACCTCTGACAAGACTGATAATCAATTGTGAATGTTGGAATGCCAGACCTCCACCGTGGTTCGGATCCCACGTTAAACTGTAGGTCCTCCATTTCATCTCACAGTCACCCTACCATTACACATTAGCTTAAGTGCGTACAACCGAACGGGTAGTAAGACTTGGTGCTAATATAATAATAATAATAATAATAATAAATAATAATAATAATAATAATAGCTGTCATATGAGGTTCTTCCTATAAAAGTTAGAACTGTAATGTATTCCAGAAGAGTCTAATCGTAAGGACCATGCAGAGGTCTACACTCGTATTTGATAGTGTCCCCTCCCCCCCCCCTCCACCTTCATGGGCTGTTTGCACTCGAGTGATTCTCGCGCCTGCGCTGTTCGATATCGAGCCTTCTGGCTTGTGTCTAATCGAGACTTGAGTGCTAAGTGCACTTTGCAACAAGAGGCCTCAATGAAAGTCGTTAACCTTCCCATGGCCCGATTTAGCTGCACCATGTATGTTGTAGATTTCTCTCTGATGAATGAATGTAAAAAAAAGTCCAGAGCTCTGGTTTATTTCGCATTTCCTTTTATTGTTACTTGCACGTGTGTTTAAGAACACTTCAGCACGTCTTGTGCGACTTAGCGCATAAGATTTGATTCACAAGTTCGCCGAAAATAAAGAACAGACTCTGCTTGATTGGTGTAGCAATCACACGCTGTATGTTGACCCATGATGCATTGCAACGCTAACTTAAAACGGGTGATTATTAACATATTTTATTTTCTAGTAGATAAACATATATGTCATATCATTCTTCTGATGTTTGTTTTCAAATTACAACGCTGTGTCGTGGCACAATCCAATACATCGGTCGTTTTACATTAACGGGTTATTTCAAATCTCCTCACAAAGTCCAAAGAAGCTATCTGATTTGTTTCTAGCTCTACAGCGCATGCGCATTGATTTGAAATGGTCGGTTCTGGTATTTGATTGGTTCTCCCGTTGCCTAACATCTCAGGCAGAGCGGACAAAGTAGAGATGAGGTTGAACTTAAGCGAACCAGTCGCGCCTATGAGGCGGAAATCTTATGATTGGCTTAGAGCTCGTCACGTGACTACGTTTCTGTTCTGCGCTAGTTTTTTAATTTTTTTGCGAGCGTTCCACAGTAATGATCTACTGAGCTCAGTCAACACAGCCAAGTGTTACCAACTCTCTTAAATCTAAAGAGATGAAACTCATTGGAATGTAAGTAACCTTTGTCCGGCAGGGTACTTCTTTTTGTTTCTAGAGAATATAATAGGTAAAACTGAGCTACAATTTCTGATACTAGCGCATATGTAGATATTCTGGCAAATATTTAGTATTTGACACCGTATTGAGCAGTGGCGGCTCGTGAATAGGCACTGCGGAACTGCAGCACCCCCTATTTCCACTTGATATTATCGATTACATTTAATATAATGATTCCTTTTTTCTTTAATTCTTTATTTATTTTTGTAGTACAATATATATTCCTTAATCTTATTGCCAATACTTCAGTAGTCATTCCCCAGTTTATGAAAAAGATACACAAATATTTGTATGGAACTGTGCACTTCACAGTGCCAGCAACGTGGTGTTTGACTGTTGTGCGCATGCGCACATAGGACCGGGACTGCCAGGTAGAGAGAGCACTGTTGTTCTCGCAGTGCCGGCTGTGGCGTGATGGCGGAAGTAAGTTTTTTTACTCAGCGTGTGTTGTGCTTAAAAACCGTGTACCATATTCTTGAATGTGATAAAGTGTAGAAGAGTGTAGAATTAGATTATTATTCTGCTTCCAGCTATTCTATTTGATTCTTTTTTTTCGGTTCTTTTATTTAACAAAAAGATTAAATGCGCTTGCAGTACTTTCAATGGAGAAAAATTCCCTCAATTGTCATCCAGAGATCAAGGAGAAACTTAATGAACTTTTTGCGCAAATTTAAACAAAATAATGGATTTCATTTTTAAATGAATAGATCAAGCTTGAATTGTAACAATTTAAGTTAAAGTAAGTAAAAAAGTGTTGTTTTTTTGTTGAATTTTATCAAGTTCCTGAATAAATTTTCTTTTTATACGTATTTTTTTTCCTTTTACACAATTTTAAAACAAAGGCCAAACAAATTTCTGGAACAGCAACCCCACTATTTTTTTATTATTATTATTTAGCACTGCGTCTTACTACCCACTTGGGTTATACGCTTTAAGTACTAACTACGCTAATGGATTAGGAATTTGAAAGGTTGAATTAGAGGAAGTGAACCCGCATTTGCGTGGAGGGAGAGTGGAAAACTATTTAGGAAAAACCACTCCCAGTTCACTCGACTGAGATTCGAACCTCGATCCCCCCGTCCTCAGC
Source organism: Timema cristinae (assembly GCA_039000515.1). Lineage (NCBI taxonomy): Eukaryota > Metazoa > Arthropoda > Insecta > Phasmatodea > Timematidae > Timema > Timema cristinae. The sequence goes on along the minus strand of JBCFYV010002255.1, from coordinate 7,121,835 downwards.
AGTCTAACTCAACACGAAACTAGCGCGTTAGCTAACTACGCCATCGAGGCGGGTAGTCAGGTATTTAAATTCCCTTACTTTTCCTGTAACCAGCACGTGGGTCAATACTGTTTTTATTGAATTTTGAAAATAGCTAAATTCATTTATTGTGAAGAAAACCTATCAATTTATTTGACAAAAACTCAGAAAATATTAATTTTATGAAATATTCTTTCAACTAAAAGCTACCCGCTTCGGTGGCGGCATGGTCTAAGGCGCTACTCTCGCACTAGATTAAACTGCCGAAGACGGAGAGACCAAGGTTCGAATCTCGGCTTGAGCGTACTGAGGATGGGTTTTTACAAAATGGTTTTCCTTTCTCTCTACGAAAATGCGGGTACACTTCCTCTAAATTATAACCTTCCTGATCTCTAAAACCATTAGCGTAGATAGTACAGTACATTAACGTCCAACCCGAACGGTTAGTAAGACGCGGTGATAAAAAAATAATATTATAAATATGAACTATTTACTGTTATGTTTGTTGTGACATAGCACGTTATTGCCCAAACGCCTGGATGTTCTTTTATTCGAGACAGGAACCAATTTGGATAGCAAGAGTGCAATAACTTTTAAAAATAAATTGTTTACATTCTCCAGGACATATGTGTGATAAGGGAAACACAAACCCACAGTCCAATTTTCATAGGAAGAACCTTATCTGTCAACTAATACTAGATCTACTTTCCTGTATTCATACGTCAAGTCATGTGAACTGCAGATGTTTATTTTTGTAGATATCTATACTAATATTATAAAGAGGAAAGATTTGATTTTTTGTTTTTTTGTTTGTAATGGATAAACACAAAAACTACTGGACCGATTTTAAAAATTCTTTCACCAATATAAAGCTACATTATCAGCGAGTAACATAGGCTATATTTTATTTTGAAAATTTAATTTATTCCTCATAAAAATGTCTATAGTATATTATATAGTCGTTGAAAATAAAAGTGGTTGATGGGAAAGTGGGGTTGGTGAAGGGGGCGGGGGGGTTAGGGGTGAGGAAAGAGGAATGAGATGAAAATAGGAGGGAGGATAAAAAGAGGGAGGGGGCTATACAGTGATGGTAGGACTGTATTTAAAAAAAAAAGTAAAAAAAAGTTTTGTTTTTATATTGACATGATGGATGATTTGAAGCTTTGTTTTACAGGATTCTTTACAATATTTTTTTATGGGGAAGGGGGCTAAAGGCTCCGTGGTATAGAGGTCAGTGTACATGACTACGAACCTAGGTGTCCCAGGCTCGATTTCCAGCTGGTACCGTGGGTATTTTCTCCCAAAGGCCACCAGAACAGGGTTAGTTAGGTTGAGAGTTTCCACTGATTCCATACTCACTATCACCCTCACCTCATCTCATCGGGACATGGAAATATCCTCCACTGAAATAACATACGATTAGTACATTCGGGCGTCCCCCGGAAAAAAAGTTATATTTAAACTAGCTAATTTTCCCATAGGAGAGGGCTCAGGACCCCCTTTAAAATTCTGCCATATTTAATTTTTTTTTGTTAATTTATAAGAAAAAATAAAATTGTGTGTTTTAAAGATGCCCAAATTGTTCCAAACCACAGTTGACGATCACGGCAAGGTCACTCGCTTCAACTCCCTCTCCAGCACAAGAATGATCACGGCAAGGTCACTCGCCTCAACTCCCTTCTCCAGCACAAGGATATCACGCAAGGTCACCGCCTCAACTCCCCTCTCCAGCACAAGGACGATCACGGCAAGTCACTCGCCTCCACCTCCCCTCTCCAGCACAAGGATGATCACGGCAAGTCACTCGCCTCCAACCTCCCCTCTCCAGCACAAGGGACGATCACGGCAAGGTCACTCTCCTTCACTGTTACCTCACAAGGGACGATCACGGCAAAGGTAATTCGGCCCCCCTCTCCAGCACAAGGACGATCACGGCAAGGTCACTCGCCTCCCCTCTCCAGCTCAACTGAGATCGTCGTGGGAAGTATCGGTCAAACACCAATACAAGGCTATCGTTTGCTCTCTCCACCAATCAGAGGGGGGTATTTTAACAAGAGGTGACAAGGTTACTCTCGAGTCAAACCGCTAAAACATGAAGGATATCGAGAACATGAGTCATCAACTGTGAACAAATCTTGGCTGGTGGATACCGCCACGTCTACTTTCTAAGATATATAAACAGCCAAATCAGCGCACGATTTTTTTTAATCCACTTCGGTGGCCGCATGTTCTATGACGTCACTTTTGCAATAGACTGAATTGCCGATGGTGGGGATATAGGGGTTCGAATCCCGGTCGGTTATTCGAGTTTACAAAAATTGTTTTCTACTGTTGCTCAGCGTAAATTCGGGTACACTTCTTATTAAATAAATCTGACTCACCTTTAACCCATTATTGTCATTATTAGTACATAGGCTCCTAAATAGGTAGTAAGACGCAGTGCAAAAAAAAAAATTAACGTTCACAGCTTTTACAGTAGCTCCATGGCTTCTTTGGTGCTGACTGACAGCCGACAGCTTTGAAAAGTTACCAGACCAAGTTATGTATCCCTACACCAAACCATATGATCTGCAAAAACATGTGCTTAGCAGTTGTCACTTCTGACAGTCAACATTTAGGTAAGTCAGCTGTGAGCTGTCAGTCAGCACCAAAGAAGCCACGGGGCTACTGTAGATGTCTTTATATAGCCTCCATGTTTTGGGAAACGGGTCAACTCCAACAAGCCCCCAAGTTTCCTACAAATAGGGAGAGGTTCCCCCCCTGCCCACTTCCCACCACCCTCTAGAAATCATCACAAAGCATCACTGTGTGAACAGACTTTGTCTGTTTTATTGAGATAATCAATAATTGCCAGACTCTGCGAACCCAATAGCAGTTGAAGAATATGAAAGGAACTTATGAACTCTTGACTACTACGTTGGTTGACCTTGAGCTTGTACATCTCAGAGCAAGAAAAAATACATATTACTTTTTTTTTTAGCAATATCGTAAGTTGCTTGGAATAATTTATGGATGACTTCATTCAAACACAATATTTGATTAACGTTATTAATGATTATTAGCATCGCGTCTTACTACCCGTTCGGTTTATACGCACTTAATGGTGGGGTGATTGTGAGATGAAATGGAGGACCTACAGTTTAATTTGGGATCCGAACCACGGTGGAGGCCTGGCTTTCCCTACATTCACAAGTTGTGATTAATACACGTATTGTCAGAGGTGAAGGAAGGGTTTGGTAATCAGATAAATCTGCGCCGAGACCGAGGATTGAACCCCGTACCCCCAGCACAGAAGTCTTCGACACCTTACCCCCTAGACCACCAGGTCACCTTAACGTAATTAATTTTTTGAGCTCGGTGATCTTGGGGTAAATTTCTCACCTCAAGATCCGATGTTCCTGGGTTCAAACCCAGCCGGGTTGACGGATTTCTCTTGAGCGATAAAAATCCGTAGCACAACTTCCTTCGGGGGGAAGTAAAGCCGTCGTTCCCATGGCGATTGTGGACATGTAAAATAACCCTGGAAGTAATGTGAAAATACCTACATTCCCCAGCAAAATTGGTGGGCTCTTTCGCTCTCGCTGAGAGAAATTCTCATGTGTTGTTATAATCAGTCGGTTCAGAAAGTGCGCGTTAAATACCTCAGATAAACAATCTATGGTCTCTTAATAATAATTATTATTATTCCATGTATGCTCTTTGGTAAAATGCGACTTTCTTCACAATTACTATTTTGTGACATGTCATATTATTGCACCAAAGCCCTCATATACACTTTCTGTTTTTAATAAACAGTCTCCAGTTTTAGATTGCACTTGTTTCTTCTTTCAACCAACCAGCAATCAGCTGAGAGGTGAGTGTGTGTGTGTGTGTGTGTGTGTGTGTGTGTGGTTTTAAAAAGAATGTTAAATTCAACAACGCTGCCAACTTTTCAACGTCTAAAATAAGCCTTCTTTCTCGGCTGGATAAGCTTGTGGTTTTCTCATTCTTAATCTTTTCTGACAGAAGTGTTTTTAATTTTTATTTTTTTAATTATAGACCCCACCCCACTAAGTCTCTTCTGAAAATTCATCCCAAACATTTGTCTTGTGGATGTAGGAACATTGCCCGAGCTCAAGAGGTGTGGGGGGGATCCCGCCATGATTTACGTTTCGCATATGTCCAGTCTTGTGCGAAACAGACGTCACTTGCTTCTGACATTTGATGGACGCCGTCTATTTGTAAACCTGACAAATCTTCTCGTTACATGCTCTGTTATACAAGTTCGTTTATAGTCTGATCGTCACACGAAGGTATATATATAGTGTGATCGTCACACGAAGGTATATATAGTGTGATCGTCACACGAAGGTGTATATAGTGTGGTCGTCACACGAAGGTGTATATATAGTGTGATCGTCACACGAAGGTGTATATATAGTGTGATCGTCACAAAATAGTATTTAATATCAAAAATCCTTTAACGGTACATGAGTTTGGTGTTTACTGGAACTAACACAAAACTATTTTATATAACCCTATACATAGATTGTAAACATGGTCATAAAGTTTACATTTTTCCCTCTAAAAAGTCCAAAAACCACATATCTATGTTGATCACTAAGCGTTAAATGCCCGGGAAACGAAAGGTAATCAGTATAGGAGCGTAGAATGGATATTTGTGATTCAAAATTATGTCATTTTAAAGGAGGGGTCACAACACAAATTGTATTGTAATTTGTATTTTCTCCCTCCCTGTTTGTTCTCCTACTGCCAGACAGCTTCACCCAGGAACGTTATAAACCCACTTGGTTTCTGGCGTTTATGAATTTCTGGGGGGAGGGATCTAGTATGTATGGTGTCCTTGTTTAATACAACCCAGAGCCGAACAACACGCAGATAAATAGATAGAGTCAACTTACCACTTCTTTGGTTTTCGATGACAGCTAGCAGAAGCTAGCAGATGGTATCAGTAACGCCAACATTGTCTAAAATAAACTTTTGTCACCATATTTGGAAATAATAATTATTTACTAATTACTACTATTATTATTACTAAAAATATTATCAATCACTATTAACAATATTCCCAAAGATTACAGTATAATTTTACTTTCCATAATCAAATTTAAGAAAAAAAAGTCTAGTGATTTCATTTTAGTTTTTCTTTTAACTCTTGTGGTAATAACAGGCTAAATAGAGCGTGAAATTTTACATTTAATGGTATTATATTCAGTTATTAATATTTTTATAGCTGCCCTCGTATATCTTTAACATAAACAAATGGTTTGTAATAATAAAGAAGAAAGAACATTCAAAATGTTTGTGAAATAATATAAAGTTTAAATTTTGTAAACAAAGAGTATTAATACTTTTGCCGCGTAACGGACAACGGTCCTCTTTTTTCTACGTCATCAACCGGCACCTTTTATTCAGTGGCCATATTTGTTGTCATCTTACAAGGCCACTTTTAACGTTCTCTTGCTTTTAAAAATTAATTTGAATTAAACAGCAAAAGAAAACTTCAATATTAAGCAACTAACCAAACGGTTATTCTTATAACCAAAATCCAACAATTTTAAAATGCAGTATAACATTGAATTATCGTATAAAATAAATTTAATAAAACCATGTGCGTGAATCAACAAGTTGAAGAACAAAATATTTTATAGTTGAGTATTATAGATTTGTATTTAGGCGTGTCTATTCTACCCGTTAATAATTTTATTACAAATTTGAATAGTACAGTGTCTTTTTTAAATACTAATTCGGCTAGTTAGTAATCTGTGTGCTCTTTTGTGAATATTTTTTCGGTGTGTGAGCGTGTTATCCTCAGTATATAAACGGTTTTTTGGTGATCTTTGAATAATTATTTATCTAATATAACCTTAAAGCGTGTGATAAATAAAATAGCGAGTGTTTCTCAGTGATCGATATATATTATTCGAAAATTTAAGTGTATCAAGACTATAAAATAAATCTTTTAACCCCAATATTATGTTGTGTTGCCCTCTAGGCTAAACCTCTAGTTTTAGAATTTTTATAGTAGGCCTATTCCAAAAAAATCTGTGAAGTGTAATAAAAATTACTTGTGAGTCTTTCACCAGTGTTGATTAAATAAATACCAGGCTAAGACTTCAAGTTATAAGTTATTGTATTTTTATTAGAGACTTTGTTACAACTGTTTAAGAGTAGTGAATCTAAAATAGATGTTTGTTAATTCCGTATTGTGTCCCGCACAGCGACGTTGGTAAGTTGATTTGTTTATTAATTGTCTTTTTCAAAATCATGAATATAACAGTAATTTATCATAGATTTTCATACAACTTAAGTATCAAGTTTTCTTCATGGTTCTTTAATTTCATTTTACTTTGACCATGATTATGGTATTTTTATTCCGAAGCCTGTTGGAAGAATATAAATCATCATCATTCTAATGGCTGATTATCACAAGGAGTAATGGGATTGAACCCAGATAAGGCTTAGATTTATAAATAACCTTAAAATAAAAATAACTAGAACATTTTCATTACTTTATTAAATCTTATTGGGAGATGCTAACCCACTAATTCAATTTTATTTCCTAATTTACAACCCTGTTCATCTTTAAACTTTGTTTTTGTCCTTAATTTGTTGTATCCAAGTTTTGTATATAAATTTTAATATTTTTATGTGTATTTTAGCCTTGTCGTCAATCCATGTTTTAATTCAGTTATGTTATATCATTTTATTAAAAAATATTATACATATGCCATTTTGCAGCTCCTTAAAAGCAAAATAAATCAAAATATTATACATATGCCATTTTGCAGCTCCTTAAAAGCAAAATAAAATCAATCTTTTGAATATTAAAAGTCACTTAATTCATATACCAATTTTAAAACTATTTAACCCATTAAATTGGAAAGCTATATATTTTGTTATAGCTATTCTTGAATTTTCTATCCAAGTTCCAAGTTTATTACCACTCCTTACTTTAAACTACTTTAGAAAGTTTTCTTATATATATATATATATATATATATATATATATATATATATATATTATTATTATTATTACCGCTTCTTACTACACATTCGGGTTATACGCACTTACGCTAATGTGTAATGGTATGGTGATTATGAGATGAAATGGAGGACCTACAGTTTAACGTGGGATCCGAACCATGGTGGAGGCCTGGCATTCTCCACATTCACAAGTTGTGATTAATATCGTCTTGTCAGAGGTGAAGGAAGCGTTTGGCAATCAGATAAATTTGTGCCGGGACCGAGGAATGAACCCTGGACCCCAGCACAGAAGTCTGACACTTTAAACCTAGACCGCCAGGTCACCAATATGTTGTAATACTGTTAAAAAGGTTTATCACTGTTTTTTTCTTCTATGTGTAGTAATAGACATTCAGATTTTTCACATTCATAATGTGGTTAGTAATATTAATATTAACAAAAAAAATTTGATTCTCTTTTATTGAAAATTATTTATTCATTACAATAAAAACTAATACGGGATTAAATGCTATTTTCTTTTAAAATTTATATTCTTGAAAAAATTAATAATTAATACTAGGCCTTACATCAACTTATCAGCTCAATAATATATAGAAAATAAATAAAACAGTCATATAGGTTTCTTGTATAGATCTAAAATTTAAGTGTCAGAAGTGACAGCTGTTAAACACATGTTTTTGCAGATCATATGGTTCAGCGGAGGGATACATAATTTGGTCTAGTTACTTTTCAGAGCTGTCAGATATCAGCTGTGAGCTGTCAGTCAGCACCAAAGAAGTGCTGTGAGAGGTATAGATAGCCATACGAAGTTTGAAAGGTCTGCCACCAGCGTTGCCAACTTAGGTAAGTATATTATTAAGATCCCGTCAGAAATGATCAAAATTATATGATGGTCTGCTATATTTAAACTAGATAAAATACATGTTATGATTTTTTTTAAAGAAAACATATGGCCAAAAAGCTTTTAGCTATGGAAAAAAAAAAGTTAAGAGTCTTTTAAATTGTAGCCAATACACGCTAAAAATATATTTACCTTCCAAAAATCCCTTGACGCTATATTTCCCCCCCCCCCCCCTCCACCAATTTGTTTTATTTGCACTTCAATCAGTAAGGAGAAAGAATACTTAATATTTGAAAGAGTAATTTATAAAGACCACTTAATAAGAGTGGTAGAACCATTAATGATAGTGAAACAATAAAATTATCACTTATCTCGTTTGTTTCCTTTAAATTAAATTGAATTCAATAAAATAGTTCAAAAATCATTCAGACAAAAATATATTTAATTCACACTAATCGGCGTTTAATTATTTTAGCCACCATAACCATTTTTGAATCAAGCTAGATTTAGTGGGAGAAAAAAATTATGTTGGCAATACAGGCCACCAATAATAGTCCGCCATATATAAAAAAAAAATCCCCGCCAGGGCGGTCGTAACTTTCTGGAACGGGGGTCTGGGAGGATTGAGAGCTCGAGATAAGAACAGAAGTTATAGAGAGAACAGTAGCGTTATTGAAAGGTTGTCAGACCAAACTATTAGGAGAATATATAGGGAAGGAGGTGTTGCAGGAGACTAACACTAACACACCTGGGCTACTAGTGTCTCGGACCTCCTCACCAAACTATTAGGAGAATATATAGGGGAGGAGGTGTTGCAGGAGACTAACACACCTGGGCTACTAGTGTCTCGGACCTCCTGACCAAACTATTAGGAGAATATATAGGGGAGGAGGTGTTGCAGGAGACTAACACACCTGGACTACTAGTGTCTCGGACCTCCTGACCAAACTATTAGGAGAATATATACGGGAGGAGTTTTGCAGGAGACTAACACACCTGGGCTACTAGTGTCTCGGACCTCCTGATCATAGTTTACCTACAGGATTAGGTTACCTGTTAGAACGCCTTGTTCTGATGATCAAATACTTGGTCCGGTTTGTTCTTAGGTCCAATTAAATGTTTATAAATATTGATATCAATTATTGAATGTCTGTATTTTATATTTGTTTTTAATACAGGTTTTGTGTCTAAATAACATTTACATTTTATGTTGTATTTAGAAATGGGCTGAGGGAAAGGAAGCTTTAGGCCTTCCTTGAAGGGTGTGGGAATCCCTGGTCTAGAGTGAGGATGAAAAACACACATTTAAAAATATATAAAGCGAGTGTACAGTTCAAATGTCATAGACAGGGCCTTTTATATAATTTAAACAAATTTTTTGTCTCAACATTGATAACATTTTACTATATTATAATAATAATAATAATTATTATTATATTATTATTATTTATAGGTATTTATAATATCTATCAAAAGTGACAGCTGCAGATGACATGACTTGACGTATGAATACATACGTGAAAGTAGACCTAATAACGTTTATGTTTACCAATGCCTTATATCAGTCGGTGGTGTGTTTGCATACTGAGCTGAAGGTCCTGAGTTCGAGTCCCGGCATGTCCTAGTAATTAATTTGATGACATGTGTTTTTATCTTCCACCGTAGGGGGTGTGGAGGTTGGTTGGTTGTGTATGTTATTGGTTTGAGTTATTTTTTAGTCGTGTGCTGATATAATCAGTCGACACGTTAAATACCTTAAATAAATAGTTATTCTTTTCTAGATTACAGCCCTTCCTATGAAATCTTACTGTAAGCGGACTAGCTTAGAGCTCTTTAAGTGTCGAAAAAATGTCAGTAACGCTAACCTCTCAACCAACCCTTTCTGTTTTAGGGGTGTTACATCATAGAGCACTGAGAAGCGTTAAAGACTTTTATAAATACCTCATTATTTATGTCTAATAATAATATAATATTTAGCACCGCATCTTACTAACCGTTCGGGTATACGCTTTAAGTACTAATTACGCTAATGGATTAGGAATTGGGAAGGTTGAATTAGAGGAAGTGAACCCGCATTTGCGTGGAGGGAGAGTGGAAAACCATTAAGGAAAAACAACCCCCTGTTCACCCAACCGAGATTCGAACCTCGATCTCCCCGTCCTCAGCAGTCGAGGTCAACACGACAAGCGCGTTAGCCAACTACGCCACCGAGGCGGGTCATTTTTTAAGAAGTTCTGATTTTTTTTTTAATATAGTTTTCAACCAAAATGTAGGCGAAAACTATCAGCAGGTTTGTGACCAGTTAAAAATTTTAAATTTTGAATTTAAAGTTTAAAAAAAAAAGAGACTAAAGCAAAAGGTTAGAAAGAAACCTACATCTAGCCTTCCTCTATCAAATAAAGCCATATTTTGACACGGTTACAACAGGACATTTTGAGATAAAGTGGGATTATTTTATAGGGTTTTATGTAAGTTAAAACACATTTCTTTGAAATAATTTAAAACTAGTCAGAACTTTCGGATTGGTGACATGGCGGTCTAGGGGTTGGGTGTCAGACTTCTGAGCTGGCGGCCGGGGTTCAATCCTCGGTCCCGGCAAAGATTTATCTGATTACCAAACCCTTCCTTCACCTCTGACAAGACATCTTGTGAATGTGGGGAATGCCAGGCCTCCACCGTGGTTCGGATTCCACGTTAAACTGTAGGTCCTTCATTTCATCTCACAATCACCCTAGCATTACACATTAGCGTAAGTGCGTATAACCCGAACGGGTAGTAAGACGTGGTGCTAATAATAATAATAATAATAATAACTTTTGGATTCATATTAGTGAAAACAACGTTTAAAAAAATATCAAACAATTTAATAAATAATCTGGTATTTCTAAACGTTTATACTGTTTTCAGTGTTCTCCCATTTAGCACCCTAAAAAGGGGAATAATGAGAGTCTTAAGTAATTTATAGAATTCCTCACTGTCATTTAGACGAGTTGAAAATAAAAAAAAGGGTTAAAAAAAACAAACAAGTCATCCTTCCATTGCTCGAGACGATTGTCAAGTTCCTTTTAATTCCTTCGGGCCTTATTGGAAAGCCTCACCTGTTTTTTTATTATTTTAATTTAAACGGGTGTGGGGTTGATAGGGGAAAGGGAGAGGAACTGAGGGTGACTTCAACTTCTCCTCCCACCCCTTTTTCTCCCATCAAACTTGATTAAATCCAGCCTTAATTTCAGTACTCCTACAAACCCAACCAGAATCCAAAATTAACAGCCCCCTCACCCCCCACCCTTCCGAATTTAGAAAGAAAGAGAATGTTGAGAATGAAAAGAGTGCAGTGAGATGGAAATTAAAGAGAAGGGTGAGAAAGGAAAGTGAGGGGGGGAGGGGGGAAAGGACTGCTCATTAGACGCGCCTCGATGACACGGAACACCCCCCCACCCCCCCCCACCCCCCGATACCCCAACAAACAGAGCTACTTTTAAAAAAAAAAGGCATCTTTACTTGCTCCCTTTCCAAACGACCGACGCAACTTCTTGTCAAATGTTCGGTACGCCTTTCATCAAACCACTTGATTATATCTTCTCAAGCCAGGGTTTGTCGATGGTCGAGGGGTAAAGGGGTCAGACGATAGGGAGGAGGGTTGGAAAGGGCTTTGAGTGTCCGTGAACTTGGGAAGGGAACAAAGTTCAAACTAATAACCCTACCCCTTTTTTTTCCATCGTCTATATTTTTTAAAGGATTTATTTATCAGCACACAGGAGACTTTTAAAAATATTGTTTCTTGATTTTACAGAGACAAAAAAAACATGTATATATATCTATATATATATATATATATATATATATATATATATATATCTATATATATATATAAATATATTATATATATATTATATATATCACGTCTTACTTAATACTCCTTAAGGATTGTACTCATATGTACTGATTACGTTAATGTGATAGGGATGAGGAATGTTGACTTTAAAAAGGAAATGTACCAGCATTTGAGTAGAAAACCATTTAGGGAAAACCACCCTCAATACACCCGACCGGAATTCGAACCCAGATGTCCCCCGCTATCGGCATTCCAGTCTTTTACGATAGTGACGTTTCTTAGGTCATGCGGAAACCGAAGCGGGTGAAAGGGTACCGTTTTTATACGAGTCTTACTACCCGTCCTGACCAGTCATATGTATCTAAGCCAACGAAGTATTGGGTGAGGAAGGTCAAATTGAGAGTAAATGTAACAGCATTTGCTGTAATCGAGAGGGGGAAGCAATTTAGAAGAAAATACTCTCATTTAACGTGGCCGGGATTTAAACCTCGACCTTTATCTGGATGAGCCTGACATTTAGTCTGTAAGCCTATTGATGCTGGCGGGATTGTGTTAACCCTTGTGTGAATTACGTTACTACACGGTATTTTTTTAAAAATCCTTACGTTTTAATACAATGGCCATTTAACGACTTAATCTAGGAGTTTAGGATTTTGCCCAATCCTAAACAATAATTAAACATAATTAAAAGTACTTTTTCTTCGTTTTGGAATGTTATCTATGATGTGTAATATAGTGCATACATTAATACCTTTTAATGCAGACATAGTATTTACTTGGAAAAGAACAAATATTTGTCATTTTTTATATATATAAATTATTTGATGTTACTTTATCGTATTTTGAAATATTTAACTGAATGAAATATTTGTATCCACTGGGTGGGTGCATCATTGTAAAATAACTTGTTTCCGTTTTGTTCAATCACATGGTTTAAATTCGTCGGTAGCCAATTTATGAAAGTGCTGTGAATGATATTTTTTTAAATGGAATGAAACTATAAATAAGCTTAGTGCCGAACCTCAAATAAATATATAAATAATATTGGTGGCTGACTATCACATTCATATTTTTGGATCATTTTTTGAAAAGTTGAAGTCATTTACAAAAAATTAATAGGTCATCAAAAACCAAGATACCTGGTTTTCAGAATTTTATCATTTATCTATTTATATTTTCTCCGAAAAGCGTTAAAAGTTAACTCATTTTAAGGAGACTTTAAACTATTAAAATGTTTTAGGAAACAGAACTCTTTCCGCGAGAAACAGTTCCTTAATTCTAGAGACAGATTGTATTTATTTGTAGCTCTGTACAGTCTAGATAAAAAAAAATCGTGCCCTTATTTCAGGTGGATATATAATGATAATCGGCCACATTTTGTGACTAAAACTGAATTTTATGTGTGTGTGATAGACTTGGAAAGTAAACTTAAAAAAAAATCACACTCATAAATTTATTCTGATGAAATGAATTAAAATAAATTATAATAAAAATACATTTAGTAGGATTGTCATTAGAAGAACTTTGTATGTAAAAGATATAAAATATGTAGTGAGATTATCATTGACAGAAGATCTGTATATTTATGTTACAGCTGTCAGATGTTGACATCATCTGATCTTTATAACTTACAAGAAAGAAACTTTTTTTAAACAATTGTCAAATAAGGCTTTTTATCATTAGAAATGATATTCTATAGTCGCCATCTTTGTTCCTTCTTGGAAAGTGTTCAGTTTTCGCAAAAAAAAAAAAAATGAAAACATCTGTTGCGAGTTAGTAAGAACTATGGGGGGTAAAATGGAAAGAAGGGGATAAAAAGATGAAAAGAGGGTAAGGGTTGGTTTCACCCCGGCCTTACATCGACCATAGAAGAAAGAGAAAAGGAAATTTCATCCCTCATCATAGAGTTACGAATGAATATTACTTTATTTAATTTTGATGGGGTTTTTAACCGTGAAAGAACTCAGCCATGTTCAAGTTAATAAAGGTGGCGTGCCATATAGGCATATTTAAGAGAGTTTAGTTCGAATCCCGGTAAGGTAAAATAAAAAGGCTAGTTTTAGTTTCATGTTCTGCATCATACTATCCGCCCGATCTATCCATATTTTAACGCTAATGGGGTAGGGACGAATCCGGTAGAAGGGTTTTAGAGGAAACGTACCCGCATTTGATTGAAGGGAGGAGTGGAAACCCTTTAAGAAAAAAGAAAAAAAATCACCTCAGTACTTTGTGGGGGATAAAAATCCCTTTATAAGTATATCTTCTTCTAGGAGAATTCAACGCAACCGCCCGGTTCCTTGCATGCCACCCTTACCACCGCTCTCAAAATAAATATCTGGGTATGGCTCTGACTTGTGGGCAAGAGAATCAAATACATGAATAATCTTTTATTAAATTAAACTCTTATTTTATAACCATCCCCCCCCCTGGGAGTCGGGCTTCAAATCTTAGCCGAATGTACCAAGATTTTTTCCCCCTAAATGATTCTCCACTTCTACAAACAAATAGGGGTAAATTTACACCAAAATGCTACCTTCCTCAGCCTCTCTACGCCTTATCCTATTAGTGTAAAAAAAATATACGGATGTCCCAAAGACGAGGTGCCAAACATAAATAGAGAAATATTAAGTGTAGCTTCTTTTTTATATGTGTTCCAAGGTCGTGAACTGTGACCCGATATACAAACCCTAACCATAAACCATTTTCACGGAACCCCACCCAAAGGCGACGTTTCTTTGTTTCTCTGACTCATAAATAAATGTAAGGTTCCCCTGGCGAGCGGAAACAAGTTTTTTTTTCTTACGTTGCGCATAAAGCACACACACAGGAATTCTTTATTTAAAGCGAATGTTCTCATCGAGTGAGCCACCGGGAAGACACGCTTAGAATATTTTGGGGATGTTGACGTAACGGCAAGTCAAGATAAAATTTCCAATGTTAATGTATTTACGTTTTATTCGGCGAATTTTAAAGATATAACGTTGAAAAAAAAAATTATTAAAAATTCTAAAAATAGCCTTACGTTGTGACAACATTTTTTTAAATATATTAAATAAGTTTATTTTTGTAAACGTATTTTTTCTAATCGTCTACAGCTCAGGCTATTTGTTTTATTCACGAAAATGTCTTATAGGAATCTTCCTGCTTGGATGTAAATTAAAAAAAAGTCCGTGGAAGCGTAATTATGTATATCTATAATATGAAACAAGAAAAAAGTAATTTTTAAATGCAAGTTAATGCTGTACAGGCGCAAATAGTAGAGATGAAAATTTACCGCGGTGGCGGCTTGCGGTTGAATTGTGGAGGTGGCACCTAGAGCCTATTGTAATTCAAAATACAGAGTGTTAAGAGATGAGTGGGTTATAAGAAGGGGGAAGGGGGAAAGCGGGTGGGAGAGGGGTAGATAGGAAGCACGGGGATGAGGTGGGAGTGGGGGGGTAGACAAATATTGTACCAACCTTAAAATTATTTTAGTTAACTTATTGATGATAACAAATTGAAGTATAAACATAACGGGTCTACAAAGGCTCGCATTCATTTGTTTCTTTACTAGTTTTTTAGTACTGCGTCTTACTGCCCATTCGGGTTATACGCCTATGTACTAATTATGCTAATGTATTAGGGATAAGGAAGGTTGATTTTACATTAATCGCACCCGCATTTGTGTGAAGAGTGTGTTAGTTAGTGGAAAACTATTTACGAAAAACCTCCCTCAGTGCACCCGAATCGAACCCAATCTCTCTGTCATCGGCAGTCTAGTCTGTTGCGAGAGTAGTGCGTTAGACCATGTGGCCACCGAAGAATGTGTTTCTTACTATACTACTACTACTACTACTACTACTACCACTAATTATTATTATTATTTTTATTATCCATTTAAATTAATTGAAATTAATCTACAGAAATAATATTTGAAAAATTTTCTGTTTTGAAAAATAAATTCTGAAAAAATATAGGGAAAAATTTTCCTTTTCACATTTCTAGAAAATAGTAGAGCGAGTGTTTATACTCGTCAGCAAAAGAGGGTAAGTGTCATCAGCAGATGAACAAGAGGGTTCGCAGGGTAGACTTCCCTTTCTTTCTATTTTGTACAATGGAGTCTTAAGTGTGATAGTGCTTAGATTGCTTAGGTCCGTCAAGTTAAGATGGTGATGTAGGGGAGGCGAGAAAAGGCCGTGTATTTGCAGTTTTTACGGCAAAACTTTTTTTTTTTGCCAAAATAAATGTTTTTACAGCAAGCATTACCCCTCCCCCCCCCCAAAATAAATAAAATATTTTCCAATAAAAACATATAAACTAAATTTTCTTCATATGGTTACCTCAAAATTTCTTGAATATCTGTCAAATGTGTTCTGAAATTTAATGGCAACTTTTTCTCTTAATTTAAAAAGTTTGTCATCTAATGCTCATGACAGATATTTAACAACTGTTGATATCAACATGTGAATAGAATTAAACTATGTTTGTATTGGAGCAATATTTGATTTATTTTGACCAAAAAAAGTGTTGACATAAAAACTGAAAAAAAAAAAAAACACTGGCCCTTTTCTCACGTCCCCTTCCATCTCGCCTTAAGACGCAACCCGCTTCGCAAACTAACCTAGAACTCACCAAAAAGTATCGTTAGCGTTTGTCCTTTTGGGAGTAGAATCCGGTTGAAGATCGAAATTTCAAATAATCGAATCTCAGACGAATAGGAATGTGTTCGCTAGGTTTTTATCATATTATTGAGGTATTAACATATCTGGTTTACAGCAGGACCGACGTTAATCACACGTTCAACCACCGAGCGCTGTAGTCAATACGTGACTGTAAGACAGAGAACACTGAAATGGCTGGTATTGTTTTCATTGTAACTAATTTGATAATTTATTTGTTGGTAGCGCCATTGTGATGAATTATGCCGAGGTGTAAACTTAAAAACTTACGTTCGTTCTTTTTTAATACACAGTTGAAAATTGGTCGGAAAAAAATGGAAAGAAAATTTTTCCAACCGATATTTCTGGATGGCAACAAATATATATATTAGGAAAACCAAAAGGGATATTTTTTGCATTTGAGTCCGCCTGTCGTATATTTGTCACTATTTATAAATTTAAGGCGACCTCGGTGGTCTTGTGGTAAAGTGCTCATCTTAGGACCTTATTTTCACGGGTTTAAACCCGGTCGAGGTCAAAGAATTTTTACGTAGCACAACTTCCTTCGGATGGGGAATTAAAAGCCGTCGGTCCCATGTCGATTGTGGTATGTAAAATAACTCTGTAAGGTATGTGATAATACCTTTCCTGGTATAAATTGGTAGACCCTTTCTCGCTCGCTCGTAGAAATTCAGTGCGGAAATCACTTTCAGAACTTCCCTAAGACATGTGGTTTCTCCAGCTGGTGTGGGCGTCACTAACCGGCTGAGTGGCACGCCCAGCTCCAGAAGGACGGGATGTTGATCAGGGTCCAACCCTCTGGTTGAACACGCATTATATAGAGGGTGTGATTGGCGTGTACACGAGGTAATCGCTCTTCTTTGTGCCAAGAAGTTATATCTATTCTCCACCTGCCGGTGAATAATTCAAACTGTCCCTAACTACAGTAGCCCCGTGGCTTCTTTGGTGCTGACTGACAGCTCACAGCCGACTTCCGACAGTCAACATTTAGGTAAATGTTGACTGTCAGAAGTGACGGCTGCTAAACACATGTTTTTGCAGATCATATGGTTCGGCGTAGGGATACATAACTTGGTCTGGTAACTTTTCAAAGCTTTCTGCTGTCAGTCAGCACCAAAGAAGCCACGGGGCTACTGTATGTTACTCTAAAAGGTGCACACCTTGAGTTGCTTCCCTCACGCTTCAATTAGAACCACAAATTGACCAGTCACGGTCAAGGTCAACCCAAGGACGAAGAAGAGCTGCTACTCAGGAACAAACAAAAAAAACTGTCTTTTGGGCGGTCGGTGGTCACGTGCAGACTGTCTTTTTAACTGGAGGAGAGTACGACTAACGAGTTGTCCTCTTGGTTAGTGGACAACCAACCAAGCACGGCATCAACTCATCATTTGGCGAGACCTTGCCCAGATTCTTAGGGGGACGGGGGCTTAGGGAGGTTGTATATCTGGGGAAGTTCAGATTCGTAGGATTATGACACACATATATATATATATATATATATATATATATATATAATATATATATATATATATAGCGTATTTGGAGTACATCATTCAAGTCATCAAGTGGGCTACGAATTAGTTCAACCATTGACAGTACAGCCAATATTACAAAACATAGGGTGAGCTGGTGGTCTAGGGGTAAGGTGTCGGACTTTTGTGTTAGGGGTCCGGGGTTCAATCCCCGGTCCCGGCACAGATTTATCTGATTTCCAAACCCTTCCTTCACCTCTGACAAGAATTGTATTAATTACAACTTGTGAATGTGGGGAATGCCAGGCCTCCACCGTGGTTCGGATTCCACGTTAAACTGTAGGTCCTCCATTTCATCTCACAATCACCCTATCATTACACATTAGCGTAAGTGCGTATAACCCGAACGGGTAGTAAGACGCGGTGCTAATAATAATAATAATAATAATAATAATACAAAACATAGCTCTAGCTAGAATGTTCTCAAATTTGATGGTTACATTTTAATAAGAACAGACTTCTCTGGCAGCTAGTAAAGTTATTAGATGTACTAAGTACTTTCACGTGTGCATACGTCAAGTCATATGCTATGCAGCTGTCAATTTTGATATACACAGTATACATTTTAAATGACAGAAATAAAATAGTAAAATGATCATTATTTTCTAAAAGGCCTTTCTTGTGAAAATGGGACGAACCATTGTGTCCAAATAATAATTAACATAAAATCACCACTTATAGTCGAACCAGGGTCTCCTATATCACCGTAAACACATAGTCATGGGGTCTATAGGAAAGGGTTTTAAACCTAATTGCCGAAAATACATAATGTTTATTGAAAATCGACCAAAAATGAACTATCCTTTGTCGTCTACGTCAACACTCATAAAAATTGTTCGTTGATCTTATGAGAAAGATATTTCGGTGCAAGGAAAAGAAAGTGTTGGAAGAAAAGGGGGAGGGCTTAGAGGTTCTGAAGGCCGACCAACACCCCTCCCCCTCACCCATTACACCCTTCTAAGCCACACCCCCACTAAATAAACAGAAGAACACCCTGTCACAAGGAACAGGACGTGTGAAACCAAACAACATTTTTGAGGTTATGTTTGTCATCCTTTTTCACAAGTGCCCCCCTCCCCCTCAACAACAACTAATAGAAAGAACCTTAATTCCAGAAGTAACTGGCTGGAAACATAGCTAGAGTTTTTAGATAACTAGCTGAACAGTTCTTACTTTATAAAAATAATAGAAGGTACCATTGGGCGACCTAGACTTAGATGGGAGGATAACATATTGGACCTGAAATAGATAGGGTGTAATGAGGTGGACTGGATAGAACTAGCTCAAGATAGGTGTAATGAGGTGGACTGGATAGAACTAGCTCAGATAGAGATAGGGTTATGAGGTGGACTGGATAGAACTAGCTCAAGATAGGCTAGGGTGTAATGAGTGGACTGGATAGAACTAGCTCAAGATAGGGATAGGGTGTAATGAGGTGGACTGGATAGAACTAGCTCAGATAGGATAGGGTGTAATGAGGTGACTGAATAGAACTAGCTCAAGATAGGTAAGGTGTAATGAGGTGGACTGAATAGAACTAGCTCAAGATAGGGTGTAATGAGGTGGAATGGATAGAACTAGCTCAAGATAGGGTGTAATGAGTTGGACTGGATAGAACTAGTTCAAGATAGGGTGTAATGAGTTGGACTGGATAGAACTAGGTCATGATAGGGATAGGTGTAATGAGGTGGACTGGATAGAACTAGCGCAGAGAGAGATAGGGTGTAATGAGGTGACTGGATATAACTAGATCAAGAGAGAGATAGGGTGTAATGAGGTGGACTGATAGAACTAGCTCAAGAGAGAGATAGGGTGTAATGAGGTGGACTGGATAAACTAGATCAAGAGAGAGATAGGGTGTAATGAGTGGACTGATAGAACTAGCCAAGATAGGGATAGGTGGTACTCTTGTAATTGCGGCAATGAACTTTCGAGTAACTAATACACAGAGTAATTAAGAAAGATTAAAGAAAGTAACACAATCTTAAATATTTTCTTCCTTGATATTATGGTGGATATAGATGTTACAAGGTCAAAACCTCAAGGCCAAATAGTTATTTTGATTCTAACCCTAAAATTAAGGGTAGCTTACTTATGATATTTTTTTAATTTCCAATATCTCAAAATTGCTTAAGATTTTGTTCAAAATCGTATCTGGGGAGTGTTTTACAAACTATAACTGCATGAGAAAGTATATACCATATATATTTTTAATAGACATACTTTTTTTAAAAAAATACATAGGTGGCAGAGGTGGCCCAAGGTAAATTTTGCGCCCGGGCGGTATTACTTTTTGGCGCCCTCTTATAGGCCTGTAATCAGGGAATAATAGGAAAAATTTAAAAATATGAAAATAATTGCCAATCTTAACAGCTCCGAATCTTACATAACTTGGGCGTGATAGAAAAATAATCTGAAGGGAAATTCTGCAAAATGGTAAATATACTATAAACGTTTTATTTTGAGAGTGTACGATAACAGCTAGGATTACAAAAAAATCTATATATAAACGTTTTGTAGACAATGTTCTACGATTTATTTTTTACTATAAAAAACTGTTTACGAGATAATTGGAAAAAAAATTAATGGTGCAATTTTTCCAATATGGCAAATATAAAATATATTTTTAAGAGTAGCACTAAATTCTATTTCATCCACCATAATAAAACTACACCATTATGTCAAATGTCCTATTAGTATCAAAAAGTGAACGATTGTTATGCTTAGCAACTGCATAATTACGCCCAGGTTACAATACTCCATTCACGGTAGGAATTACTCTCTGAAAGGTATTTTTTCCTACCAATATACTACTATATAATATATTTCTGGTCAGGAAAAAGGCCTTTGAGAAAACAATTCCTACACTGAACAGACTTTAGTTTGAGTTGGGGCTCTGTTTGACCCTACCCTCGAGTTAGTGCCCTGGGCAGCTGCCCGGTCCGACCAGACCTTAGGGTGGAATGAAAGGAGACTTTAGAAAAGGCCAGTATTTTTGCAGTTTTTATGGGAAAACTTTTTTTGGCCAAGATTAATAAAATATTGCTCCAGTAGAAACATAAGAGTTTAATTTTTTTTTTCGCATGTTGATATCAAAAATTGTTGAATATCTGTCAAGGGTGTCCTTTTGAAATTAATGACAACTTTTTATATTCATTTAAAAAGTATCACATATAATGCCGCAATGCTCATGACCGATATTCAACAACTGTTGATATCACCGTGTGAGTAAAATTAAACTCTTTGTTTCTACTGGAGTAATATTTGATTTATTTTGAAAAAAAAAAAAAAAAAAAAAAAAAAAAAAAAAAAAAAAAAATTGCTATATAAAAAACTACAAAAATACTTACCTTAGCTCGCGTTCCCCACATCCCCACCTTAAGGTGTTGTTTCATGTAAAAGAGAAAGGTTAGGGTGGCCGTATTTTGTCTGGAGTTAGAGGTTACGGGGGGGTGGGGTCCCCACATTGTTCCTCTCTACTACTCTACAAACTTAGTCACCTGAATCCCCTGTTTGTCTTCTTATAAGTCTCCTACTGCCCTAATAAGGTGAAGAAAGGTCGGTATTCAAGTGTCGGGGGGAGGGGGGGGTAAGATGGGGAGCGCCCGCCTCGGTGGCGTAGTTGGCTAACGCGCTTGTCGTGTTGAGCTCGACTGCTGAGGATGGGGAGATCGAGGTTCGAATCTCAGTCGGGTGAACTGGGGGTGGTTTTTCCTAAATGGTTTTCCACTCACCCTCCACGCAAATGCGGGTTCACTTCCTTAACCCGAATGGGTAGTAAGACGCGGTGCTAAATATTATTATAAGATGGGGGGGAGGTAAGATGGCGGGGAGGGTTTCTAGAGTCTGTTCACGATAGATTTTTACCTGGATGACAGTTCAAAAATCATATGTTTAGGTTTTGTCATAGGACTAAATTATTTTATGCTTTTTGTTATCGTATTTCGAAATATTTAACTGAATAAAATATTGCTATCCACTGCGTGGGTGCATCAATGTAAATAACTTGTTTCCGTCATGTTCAACCACATAGTTTAAATTCGTAGGTCGCCATTTTGGAGTTATGTTCGTTAGACCTTTTGTGAAAGTGGGATAAAACGATAAATAAACTTTGTGCCCGACCTCAAATAAATATAAAATAATATTGGCCTAAATTACTCTGGTTAACTATCAATACATTACCATATTTTTTCAATCCAAAGTGACAGATGTCAGCTGCTGGCGTAGGGATATATTAGGGACTATTTCTAGTAACTTATTGAGTGAGCTGTCATCCAAGTAAACTAAGGTCGTGAATGTACTATACAAACCATGACACGGAAACTACATGTATTTCTCTTGTGTGGAATACAGCAAAGTATGAGTTAACATGCTAGCCCGGACCCCGAGTAAGATACGAGCGGTAAGCGATAGAGCGACAAAGCGATAGAGCGTCAAAGCCATAAGCTACAATAAAAGCGGTAGTTTCCCACATTTCAAAGCGTTACTCTCGTCCAGTTGCCAATATAAATTCAAGTTGATTGATGACCCAAACTCATCCCACAGATTCCTAGATATGACAGTGTAATTAAAATCGTCATGACAATCATACTACAAGCATGGCCTCGAATGTGGCTCCAAAATTCTTCCAAGAAAGACTTCAATCTAAATGTTCGTCAACTATTTGTGCGGATTTGAACTTTATATTTATTTATTTTTAATAACATTTGTACTTCACCAGTTAACATTTTCACTTGACCGATGACACTTGCACTTCAATTTACTTTCCTTGCAAGATTTCCTTTTTGAGGACATATCGTTCACTGACGACATATCAAACTGAAACCAGAGCGGCACCTAAAGATTTAATGTCTCAGACCCGCGACGAGTAGCGTTTTATCGCTCGCCGCTCTATCGTTTTACCGCTCACCGCTCTAACGCTCGCGACCCGTATTGTAGCCGAGGTCAAAACATTGAGACATAATAGTTTGACGAAGATAATTATAGAAGATGTGGAAGGGAGAAATCCAAGAGGGAAACTAACATTAGAGTAAATGAATCGGATGGCGGACGATATTGGCAGAAGGATGATTTCGGTAGAACGACGAGTAGAAGTAATTTACTAAAGTCACTAACACAGTGTTAATATGGTCATACGTCAAGTCATGATGTCTGCAGTTTTCACTTTTGATAGACATCATAAATACCTTTAGAATGACACAAATAATTAAGTAGAATGTAATCAATATGAGACAGGTTTGAATTTCCTCTACTTTTTTTCCCCAACAAAATCGGGTTATACAAAGATGTGAAACATTTGGCCGAGGGTGGGCTGCTGTGAACCAATCGCAAGATAGATGACCTGATGATGATGACGATGGAATCATAGGTTCTTTTTACATCGTTATATCGTTGCTATGCCTTCTCACGAGTCAATGAAAGGTCGAACGGACCAGCACACTGTTTTAAATCATCCGATGATGAATATTAACTGGAACGGAAGGAACGCGTTGTTCTCAACGACGTTCACCTCGCCTCGAGGAACGAAACCTGGTGGTAATATCTGTTAATTTGAAGATCCCCTGAGGAACACAGCCTTGTACCAGAAAACAATATGGCAGCAATTAACAGTTCAGTGCAATATTTGGAGACTTCAGGAGGGAGGGACGGAAATTTCAGAAGCCTTTTGAGTCGAGCAGTCGCGGAAAAAAACAAGATTGCCCGGACAAGTCGTAGGAGAAAAATATTTTTCAGCGAGTCTTACTACCCGTTAAGGTTATATGCCTATATATACTGATTACACTAATGGTTTTTAGGGTTTAGGAAGGTTATATTTAGAGTGTGTACCCGTATTTGCGCGAAAGAAGAGTGGAAAACAATTTTAGAAAAAACTAATGTACACCCGACCGAGATTTGAAACTCGATCTCCCCGTCATCGGCAGTCTATCTGGCTGCAAAAGTAGCGCCTTAGACAATAAGACCACCGAAGAGAGTTACTATTCTTATTAGCACAATGAGCTTGGCTCACAAAAAAAAAATTCATCGTCTGAGAGACAATCTTATGACATTTTAATTACTCTCATGATCCAAATCTAATTTCATTATGCCGGTACCAAGATCAACGTAACGTCCACATAGCCCGTTTTGGTGGTCACGTGGTATCACTCTCACAGTAGACTAGACTGCAAATGACGGGAGAGATCAGGGTTCAACCCCGGTCGGGCGTACTGACAGTATTTTTAATAATTGTTTTTACACTCTCCCTTCACGCAAATACGGGTACACTTCATATAAATATAATCTCCCTCATCCTTAACCCGTTAGTGTAATTATTACATAAGCGAAAAGCCCGAACGGGTTACACTTACGCTAATGTGTAATGGTAGGGTGATTGTGAGATGAAATGAAGGACCTACAGTTTAACGTGGATCCGAACCACGGTGGAGGCCTGGTATTCCCCACATTCACAAGTTGTCTTGTCAGAGGTGGAGGGAGGGTTTGGTAATCAGATAAATCTGTGCCGAGACCGAGGATTGAACCTCGGACCTTCAACACAGAAGTCTGACACCGTTAACCCTAAAACACCAGGTCACCCGACACGGTGTTAAAAAAAAATAATTATTCAAACAGTTCAAATTCATTGTCTGTGTTTTGCTGCGAGTTATTAGGTTAAGTTATGTGAGTCCCGATCACACGCTTGTCTCTGTACATTAAGTGAACATTAAATTGACAGTTATAGCGGCATTACTGACTTTTTCATGACTTTCATGACTGGTAGAGTGGTAGACACTCGACTTCAGAAACAACCATATATCATAATCAAAGGAAGCCGACAGAAGCCCAGCAGGTTTAAAAAAAAACTATACAAAAAACAACGAGCGTTTGGGTGTTATAATCGTAGGCGATCAAATTATGTTCAAGATGTTGTCGTCCCACGTTTGAGCTGCTACGGTGATTGAGACAACTTTCAAAACGACTGACGGGAAATGAGAGGGTAGATATAAAGCCCGACGGTGATTGCCGAGGTCAATACACTTCATATCATCTCTGAGGGAACTGCATGGCTACTATTGTGAAACAATGTTGTCATCTCTTCTTTAACGTGTGGTTAAAAAAATCAATGGCGTCATAGTCCACAATCTAGTCTTGCGAACGAACGGTTATTATTTTTATTTTTTAAAAGTATTATCTGGGGTCCTTACGTGGGGTTTGAGATATAAATGTTGTCGCCTTGGAACGTGTGTGTAGTGTGACTTTCCCCCTTTTCCCTCGTATCTTTCACTTGCTTGCTGTCTTAGTTTAGCGAAGCAGCCTCATATTTGGGTGAGTGTCGCTGCAAAAAATACCCGCCGGGTTCGTTAATTCCCCTTTGCAAAAACTTAGTCGCAGTGATAAAGTAAATTTATTATATTATAATTCAAAATGCATTACCTGCTTCGGTGGCCGCATGGTTAAAGGCACTACTCTTGCAGTAGACTAGATCGCCAATTATAGGGAGAACGAGGTTCGAATCTCGGTAGGGTGTTCTCAGGGTGGTTTTTATAAAATAGTTTTCCGCTCTCCCTTAACGGAAATACGGGTACACTTTTCCTAAATATAACCTTCTTAACCTCTAAAACCATTAGCATAATCAGTACATAAACGTACAACCCGAACGGTTTGTAAGATGCGGTGCTATAAAAAGTATTGGTACAGTAGCCCCGTGGCGTCTTTGGTGCTGACTGACAGTTCACAGCTGGCTTCTGACAGTCATCATAGGTATATACAGTAGCCCTATGGCTTCTTTGGTGCTGACTGACAGCTCACAGCTGACTTCTGACAGTCATTATAGGTATATACAGTAGCCCCATGGCTTCTTTGGTGCTGACTGACAGTTCACAGCTGACTTCTGACAGTAATTATAGGTATATACAGTAGCCCCATGGCTTCTTTGGTGCTGACTGACAGTTCACAGCTGACTTCTGACAGTAATTATAGGTATATACAGTAGCCCCATGGCTTCTTTGGTGCTGACTGACAGTTCACAGCTGACTTCTGACAGTTATTATAGGTATACACAGTAGCCCCATGGCTTCTTTGGTGCTGACTGACAGTTCACAGCCGACTTCTGACAATCATTATAGGTATATACAGTAGCCCCATGGCTTCTTTGGTGCTGACTAACAGCTCACAGCTGACTTATGACAGTCAACATTTAGACATATACCTAAATTTTAACTGTCAGAAGTGACAGCTGCTAAACACATGTTTTTGCAGATCATATGGTTCGGCGTAGGGATACATAATTTGGTCTGGTAACTTTTCAAAGCCGTTATCTGTCAGCTGTGAACTGTCGCTAAGCACCAAAGAAACCATGGGGCTACTGTAGGTACGCTGGGTTAACGTTAAGCTCATCTAGTTTGTTTTATCAGTGATGGGAAGGTCGGGCTTCAAATTCCAGTTGGGTGTATAGAAGATAAATAAACAGTTTCTTCCTCACCAGCCACGCAAATAAGACTACATTTACTTTAAATGTTACCTACCCCATTAATTTAGTTAGATTCGGATAACTTGGACGGTCACGAAAAAAAAATAATTGTGTCAAAACCTGAAAAATGTTGGAAATCGCACCTCGTTAGACTGTGTGCGACCAAAGACAATTCGCCGTAATATGTGGATATTTTACGGATGATTAAATAGGTCTTTTTTTAAAATGAAACTGAACGGAAAAAAACTCGGCACTGATTAAAAATATGTCTGATGTACGGATTATTAAAAAAAAAAAAAATAGACAGAAAAAAATATTAATCCTATAAACTTTCATAATAACAAATAAGATTTATTATTGGTAGCTTCGTGCAATGATACGAATAAATAATTATATATCTGCGCTGAATAATTGATGGCAAAATGTAAATAGATGATTAAAAACGTCACGTGGTTGCATTGAACCAGCAAAAAAAAAAAAAAAAAAAAACGCTTTTATCGAAGACCATGTTAGTGGATGAAAAATAAACTAGTGGCATTCAAAACAACTTTGATGATTTATGTTGGTAGTAAAGAGAGACGTTTAAAGTCCACCATATTCCATACTGTAAGTATAGTCTGTTTCATGAAAACGTCAAACCAAGGATGACATTTGTACCCTAATTATTATTACTATTATTATTATTATTATTATTATTATTATTAACACCGCGTCTTACTACCCGTTCGTGCACTTACCCTAATGTGTAATGGTAGGGTGATTGTGAGATTAAATAGAGGACCTACAGTTTAACGTGGGATCCGAACCACGGAGGAGGCCTGGCATTCCACACATTCACAAGTTGTGATTAATACACGTCTTGTCAGAGGTGAAGGAAGGGTTTGGCGATCAGATAAAATCTGTGCCGGGACCTAGGATTGAACCCCGGACCCCCAGCATAGAAGTCTGATACCTTACCCTTAGACCGCCAGGTCACCCCTAATTACTAATGTTTTATCTTGTAACATCTAATTGGCAATATCTCAACTACTTAGGCAAGCCTCCTTAATAATTCACAATGAGGCCCATACTGTCTAGGACGTTGGATTGGCAATACTATACTATACTTGATTGGTGATGACGGAGAGGTCGAGATTAGAATATCAACCGAGTGTATCGAATGATTCCCTCTAATGTCAGGATCACTATCAACGTAACGTTACACGTAACGTAACGTCAAGGTCTTCCAAGTTTATTCCAAACAAAAGCCATCACAATGTAGTTAACTTAACGAGTTGTCATTTCATATTAATTTTTTAGGTATTTAACATGCACTTTCTGAACCGATTGATTATATCAGCTCACGAGAATTTCTATGATCTAGATAGAAAAGCTTACTGATTTCGCCAAGAATAGTATTTTCACATACCTTTCAGGGTTCTTTTATATGTCCACAATCGACATGGGACCGACGGTTTTACTTCCCCCTCCGAAGGAGGTTTTGCTGCGGATTTTTTATATTTCAAAAAAAATTCGTCAGTCCCGGCTGGGTTTTAACCCACGATCATCGGGTACTAAGGCGAGAACCTTACCCCAGGACCACCTAGTTTGACTAACGGGTTGTCCAAAGGGAGAACTTTCACGTTATGTGAACGTTGGTACCACGTGTTATTAGCAACCTCAACACGGCTATTTAGTACTTCATTTGTTTGTTTATGGTGTGCAGACGAACAGTTTGTCCACGTCTCGACAACTCTAAAACGTTGTAACACTCTTGTTACAATACACTTGCAGCCAAATCAGCCATAAATATCCGGTTTTCATTTTATTGAACATTCTTATTTCTTTTCAAACAATCCCGGCATAGCTCTCTTTTCTCATTAGAGAGATTATAGGTATAGCCCGGACAGGTAGGCTTCACTCATAGCACCAATCCTCTGCTGGGTGCCTATCACCACCCCTGCAATATATTTTCTCTTTTATCGCCTCGTATTTACTTACGCCCGTTCAGGTTATAAGCTCATACACTGATTATGTTAATGATTTTAAGGACGAGGAAGGTTAAATTTAATGGAAGTGTACCCTCATTTGCGTGGAGAGAGAGAGAAAGAAAGTGGAAAACCATTTAAGGAAAACCACCCTCAGTACAAGCGACCGAGAGTCGAACCTCGACCTCCCAGTCATTGGCAGTCTAGTTTATTGTGAGAATGACGCCTTAGACCATGTGTCCACCGAAGAGGTGTTCCTGCAATAGTTTGCCAATGCAAGTACATAGTAAGTTTCATATGAAGGGCCCTTTAGAAAATATAAACAATTCTTTGCGGGATTGATGATTGATATCTATCAAAAATGACAACTGTAGCTCACATGGCTTGGCGCATAGATACATGAAAATAGGTCTAGTAACTTTTATAATACCCGCTTCAGTCAGTGATGGGTCTTAGCTCTTAGACTGGCCTGATGATGACGGGGATATCAAGGTTCGAATTCCGGTCGCGTATACTGAGGGTGGTTTTTTCCTAAATTGTTTCTTACTCTCCTTCCACGCAAATGCGCGTAGATTACTTCTGAAATGTTTCCTTCGTTGTCTCTACCCCATCATAGTAATTATCATATATGCGTATAGCCTGAACGGGTAGTAAGACGTGGTTATAAAATAAAATGTTTCTGTAAGATAAGGTTCTTCCTGTGAGAATTGGACTGTATGGTGACCTGGCGGTCTAGGGTAAGGTGTCGGACTTCTATGCTGGGGTCCGGGGTTCAATCCTCGGTCCCGGCAAAGATTTATCTGATTACCAAACCCTTCCTTCACCTCTGACAAGACGTGTATTAATCACAACTTGTGAATGTGTGGAATACCAGGCCTCCACCGTGGTTCGGATTCCACGTTAAACTGTAGGTCCTCCATTTCATCTTACAATCACCCTACCATTACACATTAGCGTAAGTGCGTATAACCCGAACGGGTAGTAAGACGCGGTGATGATGATAATAATAATAATAATAATAATAATAATAATAGAATTGGACTGTAACAATACGAAGTTGCCTCTCAACAACAAAGACAATCATTACTTCTATTCATGTGGGCTAACAGTTTAAAACATATCTTAATTCAATGAAAAGAAGATGCCACGTGTTGTGTTTTTTTTTTCAACGATAAAAAAAAGGGTGTTTTGATTTATTAGTGGTGGTAAAGACAGGAGAGAGGGACAAAGACTAAAGATGGAATACGATCTGTTATGTGAGAACAGACATCTGTTATGCCTTTCAAACGAAGGGTGGAGGGTAACAGGGTGTACTAAAGTGGGCATTGATGGCGGAACAGAGGCTCAACAAAAGAGATAGAATAATACAACTTTCGAGGCCATCTTAAAGAACCAGATAAAAAAAGCTTTACTTTTTGTGTTTTGTTGAAAAGAATGTTTAGTGGGAAATATTCGTGCGATGTAATATATAGGTTTTTTTTTATTTAACTTATATTTTAAGTACCTTAAAATACAATTTAAAGAAATTTCTTTCAACCTTTTACAATAATGGTGACGTTAGACATAAAATGGTCAAGTTCTTATCTCAAAAATCTTTAATGTTGGGAATTGTTTGGGTTACCTGATCAGGAAAAGAAATGTTTGATATGGTTCTACTATAAGATTTTGTTTGTAAGATTTTTTAGAAAATTCAAACACTTTTTTTGTGCCCAACAATGACGTTAGCAGCAAAATATTATGTTTGAATTTTATAAACTGTTCTTTCAACCAAAATAAGGTTTTATGTGTATTGTCGTGGTTTAAGTCTGTTTGTATTTTGTGCATGTAATGTACAGAATTTATTATAAATACCTGGGATTATAATACATTTTAGAATGCACCGGTTTTACTTAGATCAACAATCTTACCAGCGATTGCTGTTTGCCAACTTGACAACATTAATTTACTAACCAATAATTGAAGCATACATTTTTATTATCGTTCAAAATATAATTAAATGAGTGTAAAACTGGTTTTGTATGGTAGGCATGGGAAATGTATATTCATTAATTTGTCCGCAAATTTATTTTCCGCGATGGTTGACCAACAATATTATATTAATTAAAACCATATTATCTGAGCAAAGCACAATCGGAAATATTTATTTACAAACGTTTACTTTTAAAATCTACCAAATCCATTTTAATATGGGGTTATTACTTCACAAAACAGAAAAAAAACACGCTTAATTGTGAATTAATTTCGTAAATTATATTGAGTTAATTTTATTTGGATTTATATAAAAAAAATAAAAAAACATTAATTTTGTAGATTTTCATGTGATTTGTTTTTAATAAACACCACAGTAAGAGCAAAACAAATTATATAGTTAGAGAACATTCTTTAAAAATAGTTAACGATTGTTTATTATTTATTATGTAAAGCAAATTATTACATACAGTTCAATAAATCAATTTTCTCAAACTTTAATAATTGGATGATATTTTTATACAACAATGAAAATATAGAAATCCTCCAACAACGTTTATTTTAGAACAAAAATTTCTTGATCCAAAGTAAAAAAAGACTTTTTTACATAAGAAAATAGAATATTTAAAATAATTCAAAACTTTCTTTTAGTCTTCTCCAGGAATCGAAAAATAATAAATACATTACAATGCTTAACATATTTGAAATAAAATTGATCAATTTAAATGTTAATATCATAAAACAAATATAAATATATGTTCTTTACCTACCTTGCAAAATAAACAAAGTTCGATGCAGTGTCAATACTAGTTGTCGTCCGTCTCCCTAGAGTTGCAGCGGATCGACGCTCCAATGTTGTGTGTGAACGCGTCCACCGACCAATGTATAATAAATCTGTCTACTGAAATTCACTGCAAGGCTGTTGAGCTGTTAGTTATACAGACTCCCGCCACAAGCAGCACATGCGCGACCAATGTTGTTCTGCCTCAATTGGAAAGAAACAGGGAAGGGGGGGGGGGGGGGGGGGGGTAGAAAAACAAACTTTTGAACGTTCTTGATTTTTAAAAATTCGCAGTATTTCACCAAATGTATGGAGGAGGGTATAACTTTGAGAAAATATACTCACATTTCTTTGGAGGAGAGAATGGGCCATCATTTAAGAAGAAGAAAAAACCCCCACCAAAGTGTATCCGAACCTGGATTCGAACCTCAGCCTCCACGTCATCGGAAAGTGAGACTGACGTCTTTGTCCGCGAGCCTATTTGTGCGGGATTTAAAAATAAATTAATAGGTTTGTTTGATTTTGTATAGTTTTGAAAGAAATACTCTTTAAAATCAAAGAGGCCTATTAAATTTATCTAATTAATGTTATATCACTTGTTATCTTCATCTTCTTTAAAAATAAACTTATAATAAATATCAAATTAATAAAATATATTGGGGATTTTCAATAAACATTATAAATCGATCAGTGGGTAATGTTACAAAGGCATCATTCTCGTATTGTTTGGTTTGCTTGTAATGGGAAGACTGGGATTCGAATTCCGGCCGGGTGAATATCACATGCGAATGCGGGACACTTACCCTAAATTCTACTTTACCCATCATTACCCCATTAGTGTAGATATTGAGATAATCCCGGATGGGTAGTAAGAAAAAAAACTCAACATAAAGATGATTTTTGTTGGTTCGAGTACATATGGGTTAAAAAAAACTTTTCCGTGGCGGGAAAGCATACAAAATGCTATAAATTTCGGGTCAAGGTAATTAATTATAAACCTATGTTCTAAGTGCCTGAAAAATGTCAAAATTAGTTTCAAAATTAAATATAAAACTTTGAAAAATAAATTTTGTTTCTTTAGAAGGTATTATGAAAGGCCTTATCTTGTATCAGATTCCTAATATATAGTAGTACTAGATAGCTGTTGCCCGCGGCTTTGCTCGCGTGGAAGTTGATTATATACAAATACGAAAATATACATATGTATTTACAGATTAATTTAAAATATTACGTTACGTTGATGACCATAACTTGACCTCGGATCAAAAATAATGCAAGTCCGATACAAACTTTCACCCCCTTTTTCATCCCTTATTAAATAAAATTTCCAAAATTCCTGAAACACGTATTTATTTGTTTTACGTCAATAACCGAAATACAAAATTTTGTTTATGTAACTTTAAAAATGACTGACTTTCATACATATTATCAACATATACATAATATTATCATCCCCTATTTTGACCCCTTTGGGGTGGAA
This sequence comes from Timema cristinae, assembly GCA_039000515.1. Taxonomy (NCBI): domain Eukaryota; kingdom Metazoa; phylum Arthropoda; class Insecta; order Phasmatodea; family Timematidae; genus Timema; species Timema cristinae. The sequence goes on along the minus strand of JBCFYV010002255.1, from coordinate 7,089,322 downwards.
TTTTCTAAAATCCTTTCTTAGTGGGTGCCTACATAACAAAATGGATATACAGTCCGAATTTCATGCTTGTAGCCTTGATAGTTTGCGCTCGGCGATGATGAATCAGTCAGTCAGTCAGTCAGTCAGTCAGTCAGTCAGGACATGTTATTTTATAAGTATAGATTTTGGTAGGATACAAGACCTTCCAAAACGGACTTTCTACCGCCGTTCCGAGAGGCCTTTTATCCTACCGAAATATTACTATGCAGTAGGATTCTGATACGAGAAAAGGCCTTCCAATAAAATCAGGGTTTAGCGTTCGCGTAAAAGCGTCTAGTTTGCGCGTCGAATGTAAAGCTCCCCTCCCCTTTCCTCCAAGCGTCGATACGCCTGGATGGTACTACTTCTCGTCACGCACATGCACATAATTATCTGCACGCCACGCAAATTGTAGTACAATATTAGATCTTTTTTTTAACCCCTTCCCCCTAGTTTTCCCCCCTTATATATTTTGAGCTAATCAATAGATAGAAGCTAAACTTAGAACACACACACACAATACATCAGAAAATCTCCAGGATTTGTTTTTGATACCTTTTCTGGCCCCAATTGTTTTGTAAACAGTAGGGTCAGACGTTATTTAAAAAAAACTATTTCAGGTGTGCATTGAGCCTGAAAATAACACATATCACCAAGTTACAGTCCAATTTACATATATACACACATTCATACATAATAACGCCTTTCCCTTACGGAGTAGGCAAGAAACTGTGCATATTGCTACAAAAAAACAGCTCCGTACTTAATCCATCCTCACTAACTTTCTCCACATTCCCTATCCTTTTCATACTCTCTTCGCTTCAACAACATCCATACACTGAGTCATGCATGCTTTTTTTTAATCCTTAAAACTCTTAATATTTCTCTTTTTCACACATTCGTCTACCACATTTTGTCACGTCTTACACGGTCTACCCCCCCTTCCATTCATCGCTGACTCTGTCTATACGAGTTCTTCCACAAACATTTATTAGATATCTCATTCCAACCGCATTTACCTTGCTCTTGTGTTTATCGTGACAAACCTACGCTTCACATACATAAAACGATGTTGGCGTTAATACACTTATATATACCGCCATCTTTACCTCTTTCGATACTCCATATACATCCAAATACTACCTGAGATACATTCACCCATCTGTCGATTTCACCATCCATCTATCCTTCCATTTTTACAGAACATTCTGCTCAGATATACAAAATCATTCACTTGTTCAAACAGTTTCCCATTTACATTAAGCTAAAAATCATTTCCTGGTCTGTCCTTATCAAAAACTATCACCTTAGTTTTGAATACGAAGATTTACTCTGTCTGTCGCCACATTCAAATAATTGAATGAATTCTGCAAGTCACTAATTCTCAACCATTCATACATCATATGCATATAGCGGTATTGTCACATACACACTGTCCATTTGTACACCAACCGCGTCCTCCCAAGCATCCCTCATACTCTTATCCATGAAACCATTAAGCAACCATTGGAACATAACATAACGTTGTCTTACACCTTGTTCAACGTCAAAACATCCGCTCAAAGCTCCATTCACCCTAACACACGCTTTTATTCCATTATACACCGGCATAATTGCATATACCAACTATGCATCCACAAGATATTCTCTCAGAACATTCCATAACATATTCCTATTCAAACAATCGTACTCTTTCTCCAGATCAACGAATGCACAATAAACTCTTCCTTACTACCATATATTTCTCAGTCACTTGTTGCAATACAAATATTTGGTCCACGCAACTTTTACCTGGCATTAAATAACATGGCACACCCCCAGATCTTGTCCACACATTAAATAACATGGCACACCCCCAGATCTTGTCCACACATTAAATAACATGGCACACCCCCAGATCTTGTCCGCACATTAAATAACATGGCACACCCCCAGATCTTGTCCGCACATTAAATAACATGGCACACCCCAGATCTTGTCCACACATTAAATAACATGGCACACCCCCAGATCTTGTCCGCACATTAAATAACATGGCACACCCCCAGATCTTGTCCGCACATTAAATAACATGGCACACCCCCAGATCTTGTCCGCACATTAAATAACATGGCACACCCCCAGATCTTGTCCACACATTAAATAACATGGCACACCCCCAGATCTTGTCCACACATTAAATAACATGGCACACCCCCAGATCTTGTCCGCACATTAAATAACATGGCACACCCCCAGATCTTGTCCACACATTAAATAACATGGCACACCCCCAGATCTTGTCCGCACATTAAATAACATGGCACACCCCCAGATCTTGTCCGCACATTAAATAACATGGCACACCCCCAGATCTTGTCCACACATTTAATAACATGGCACACCCCAGATCTTGTCCACACATTAAATAACATGGCCAACACCCCCAGATCTTGTCCGCACATTAAATAACATGGCACACCCCAGATCTTGTCCGCACATAAATAACATGACACACACCCAGATCTTGTCCGCACATTAAATAACATGGCACACCCCCAGATCTTGTCCGCACATTAAATAACATGGCACACCCCCAGATCTTGTCCGCACATTAAATAACATGGCACACCCCCAGATCTTGTCCACACATTAAATAACATGGCACACCCCCAGATCTTTTCCACACATTAAATAACATGGCACACCCCCAGATCTTGTCCGCACATTAAATAACATGGCACACCCCCAGATCTTGTCCGCACATTAAATAACATGGCACACCCCCAGATCTTGTCCGCACATTAAATAACATGACACACACCCAGATCTTGTCCGCACATTAAATAACATGGCACACCCCCAGATCTTTTCCACACATTAAATAACATGGCACACCCCCAGATCTTGTCCACACATTAAATAACATGGCACACCCCCAGATCTTGTCCGCACATTAAATAACATGGCACACCCCAGATCTTGTCCGCAGTTTTTTAACGCACCCTCTAAACTAATTTAAATTTAGAACAGACACAACTTCCAGACCCTCACATTTTACCAATGATGAATTTTTCGGCCATGTCAGAAATCGAACCCAGAACCAGTATCCCAGCAAATAGACACGCTACTGATTGAGCTAAGGTATTGGGCAAGTGCCTAAAAAATTTACTGGATATACTTTTACGTATTCATAGTGTAAGTCGTGTGATCTACAGCTGTCACTTTTGATAAATATTATCAGTACCTATAAAATAATAGTTATAAAATAGTAAAATGTTATCATTGTTGAACGCAATTCTTTTTATATATGTTTTCTAAAAGGACCCTTCCAATAAAGTTTGGAATAATATTTATCCACAGTTGGTAAACCTTCGTGTGGGCTACCAGAATACATAAATAACATATCAAGGTAATCTTAAAAAATGACAAAAATCATAAAAAAATAAAAGTATCCATAGCTAACAAAATATGTAAAAAAGAGTTTTGTCAAATTTTGAACAAGCCTTGTACATTAGTATTATTACATTTGTCCAATAATATAATTATTATATTAAACTTATAACCCATTTTATGTGCACAATTTTCAAAATCAAGGAATAATAATGTTTCGCAGCAAAACTGAAAAAAGGGGGCATTGTTTAAAGGTTTTTTTTAATCTTTAAAAACTATGTAGTATTTTTTTATTCTCAAATTGAGATGAGCAAGGCTAATTTTAAAGGCAATGCAATACCATTCATATATATATAGAGGATGGAAAAACCAAATTGATAGCTCTCACTGGAAAAAAAAACGCTACTAGTACATAATGCCAAGATTCGAACCTCGATCTCCCCATCACTGGCAATCCAGTTTAACACAATAGTGACGCGTTGGACCATGCGACCACTGATGCCGGTGTAGGATGCCCTCCGGTTGTTTGAAAGAAAAGTAAAGTCCAAACAAAGGCTACAACATGAAACTCACTCCACGCAAACTAATACGCGTCCATACTCTGTTTAGCCCCTGACTTTATTGACATATACCACACTCCGAACGTTCCAGTAAGATATATTGTCTATCTAGAAAGGGGATCAACGTGGATTTCTAGTTTAATCCTAGATTTTTTTTTAACCTTGCTATTGCATAAACATTATAATGCATTTACACTCAATTTTGCAATTTTAATTTCAAGTGCATCAAAATACATGAAGCTTTATGAAACTATACTAAATACTGCCCCCTACAAATTCCATGTTGATATTAAAATAATTATGTAAACAAAAAATGCAAATTGAAACTATGAATTATTCATACGTTTTGCTTGTACTTTACCGTTTAGTGTTTTAAAACTGTAATATGATTTTTTTTAAATAATATAATAAATTTAAATATAATAGCGTCCAATATAACCATTATTCGAACAAATAATCTCAATTATGTTTTGATAGATTTGAACAATGTGCCCACAAAGATACGAATGTTTCACCTTTGGTTTTATTCGTGATATATTTTTATTTAATAGTCCTACGATGATTTGTATTACGAATGAGCATTTAAACAATTTTAAGAAAATACAAACTTTTTTGTCAACATTGATTTTACTATTTGTTAGTGTTATTTTAATGGTATTGTGTAATCTGTATCAAAAGTGATAGCTGCAGATCCTATAACTTGACGTATGAATGCGTGAAAATAGAACTAGAAACTTTTCTCTAGCAGTCAAGAGATATCAATTCGTAAGAAAATTGGGGTTAGATCTAGGTTAATCCGTTTGGGGTTATATAAAGTGAGAAAGAAAAAAAGTATGCACACACTACATTCTTGGTGGGAATACTAAATAACGGGGATTATTAATATTTTTTCAAATGGAAATAAACTTTTTAATTAAATTCACTGAACAAAGTAATTCACACAGTAGGTTAATTGTCGTACAAAAAATTTGCTTCATTAAAGAATACTAAGTGGTAAATAAAAATACCTCTTTGAGTTATATTTATTAATAAAGTGTTGAACTAGTCTGAAAAATAAACTGAAGAAACCTACCAGTTTACAATCTTGACTGAGCTACCGTATTGGCGTGATGTGTTGTAATGTAGTACGGAAATCAACATAAAGAAGGCGGGAATATAACAGATGAAGTGCTAAAAGCTTGATTTTGTACTAACATCTTGTGATATTTAAATAGTTTTACAATATTTAAATGGTGTTAGTTATATCTAGCGGCTAGTTTTTACATTTTAACTTTTTAGGTTTCTACAGTAAAATATAAAGAGTTTTATAATTTTTGTGAAGACTTATAGAATCAAAACGGATATTAAGAATGCACTCAAGTTGAATGAAAACAAAAGCTGTAATGTTGGCAAAAGCGTAATAAAAAAATATTAGATCGATTTGTAAATCCACCTAACTTGTAACTTCATTTTTGTGCTTCTTTAGAAATGATGCGAAAGAGCGGTATCGGACATTGTTCTTGATGTAAGTACAATGGCTTCTTAATATTATTTCATTAACACTAATATATTCACTCAGGCTTGGTAATAGTATGTATTTCTACAGGAAAATGATCCACGAGGAATCTTAAATATTTTGTTGATAATCTTTAAGTAAAATTATTAATATTTTATGTAAATATTGTGTCATTTTAAATACCTCTCCTAAAGTAAAACGTGCTTTAAATGAATATCTGTGACAGTGACAGTTTGTGTGATTCAAACTTGTTTTCAGACTATAAAAATTACTTACACTAACTTAAATGTGGTCCTTTAACTTAAAATGATTTTAAGTGCTTAGTTTTGGTGCATCATTAAGGTTAGGCAAATATCTGATGGCAAGGCCTTGGGAGGTCCTCTTTTAGAAATGTTTCTTTTAAAACGGTTAATATGTTTGGAATTTTAAATTAATACAAATTTAATTTAAAGGCTAGTGATATATTTAAATTGTTAGACCTAAATATAATATAACTATAATTTTTCAATTTTAAAAGTTCATACTCATAAGATAATTTAATAAAATTTTAATAGTTTTTATAGTAATTGTAGCAACACGAAATTTGTAAATAACGGTTCTACTAATATCCGATGATAGGTAGTCTAGCAGTCAACATTTGGGAAAACATTTAACAGTAATTTTTTTTATAATATAATAATAAAAATATTTAGCACCGCGTCTTATACTTTTTTATTAATAGAAAAATGTTTTTATTTTTAAACAACATCTAAACTAACTTGCTAAAATGTATGTAGGACAACCTATAAAGACATGATACAGGCGTCGGTGAGGGTACAAGTAAGAAAATTATATAAACTGTATCGTATTGAGAGGATTTCAAAATTTATTATCTTAACTCAATCTAAATTAAAACTTATAACATTGTTACTGACTTGGTTTTATTTTAAAGTTCCCATATATGAACATTTAAGTGTCTTATCACACCTCACAGATAACACGTAACTCAGGTGGGTTGTACAGTTCGGACTAAGCATAACATTGTGGTTACTTGCAATGAATGGTTTTTGTAGTCTAGGCCTACTTTAGAAAATGGAATTGAAACTAGTGAAACCTTTTTTTATCATATTTTATAAACTAGATAAAAATTGAAAGGGGTTATTAAAAAACTATTATACAACCCCCAATTTCGCTGTAAACTACACTTTAATGCTAACTATTGTTCTGGCAAAATAGTATAATTATTAATATCCAGGTCAATCTGCTGTAAGATGAGCTTATAAAGATAACTTGTATTTTCAGCCAGGTGCCTGTTAGTATTGTTTGTAGTAGGTTACATAGGTGACCTGGTGGTCTAGGGGTAAGGTGTCAGACTTCTGTGCTGGCGGCCGGGGTCAATCCTCGGTCCCGCACAGATTTTCTGATTACCAAACCTTCCTTCACCTCTGACAAGACATCTTGTGAATGTGGGGAATGCCAGGCCTCCACCATGGTTCGGATCCCACGTTAAACTGTAGGTTCCTCCATTTCATCTCACAATCACCCTACCATTACACATTAGCGTAAGTGCGTATAACCCGAATGGGTAGTAAGACGCGGTGCTAATAATAAAAATGTAGTAGGGTTACATAAGTTAAGCTGTTAGCTTAAAAAATATTTTTAGTTTAACTTGTTCATTGGGTCTGAGTAAGTTTAGCCTTTATTTTGAGGAAAGTGTTGTCAACAAAACATTTTGTTGAGACTTATTTGGTTATTTTTGATTTCAGTTGAATCACCTCTTTAACAAACAGAAACCTGCCTCAGACTTTAAATGGCTTAGACAAACAAAAGTAGTATATATTATTTTTTTAAACAAACAATGGCTACTCCGTATGTCACCCAAAAAGTGCCCTTAGCTTGCTGTACTCCCAGCTACCACTGCGAGTCTGGGAACAACATTTGTCGGGAAAGTTCTACCTGCAATCAGTGTCGTTTCGCGTACGCGAGTTGGTGCCCCGTTTGCGATGCCCGTTTGGCGTCTAGAAGCTGTCGCCGGAGAAGTAGGAGCGAGGGGGTGGACGCAGATCCCTTGAGAGAGAGTAATCGTACCTATGAGTCCAGGCACGAGGTGGAACACTCCGGGAAAAGGGTCGTGAAGGAATACGGGACTCACTACTGTGACGTGGCGAACCAAACTAACGAAACATTCCTTGATATGTCACCAGATGATCGCTGCAGATCCTTCCCCCAGTCGATGGAAGTAGACTTGTGCATGGACCATTCTAAGCCCCTGCCGAGTAAAAATCTGTTACCCGCGTAAGAAATTCCGAGAGCGCATGTCACCAGCGAACCCCGACTTTCAGCAGATCAAGTGCGAAGGGGGCGGAATGAACGTTTCTCAGCACGTGGGACTCCCTAGAGTGAACGAGAATCCAAGATACGCTTCCGTTATTAGCAATGGCGATTCCTGTCCTAACAAGGAACAAAGCTTTGGTTCCTCTTCAATTAGGAGACCTTACGTGTCTGCCGACATGCAGAGAAAATGCTCTTCGAATCATTGCCTAGAGAAGCAGATACCAAGACGAATAGACCAAAGACCATCTCCGAAACAAACCCCTATGCAAATATATTCTAACGGGGTGTCAAGGGAAGTGCGTCACAGGAGGCCGTCTAACGACTTTTTGCGGGCCTCAATCGAACGCAATGACGTCGAAGTTAAACCATCCAAATCCCTCAGAGTAAACACTTCAACCATGCAAGATCATTATTTGCGCGAGGTGGAGGTCCTACGGCACAAACTGAAAGAGATAAGAGACAGTGCGGACGGGAAAAGGCTACGCCAGCGGAGCGAGTCTGAGCCCAGCGTGGGGTACGCTGTTGTTGCATCAGGGAGGCAGGAGTACTCGTGGGAACCGAAACGGCCTCGAGACGACTCACCCAACTTGATCAACAATAACGGTGTCGGCCTGCAACATCGCCAGCCACAGGGAGGTGTCAGGCGGGCTGGTAGTGATATGCAGGATTACACCACGACTGCGAGGCGGTCCCTGGACATCAAGGTAATGTGCCAGTACTTAGCTTTGAACTGTAGTAGAGTAAGAGTCAGGCCTAACACATAGTGAGTATTCATTTCATTTTAAACAACCTACCCCTTCAGTAGCCGGATGGTCTAAGGTGTCACTCTCGTGATAGGCTGGTCTGCTGATGACAAGGAAACCACGGTCTGAATCCCGGTTATAGTTCACTGTGGGTGGTTTATTTAAAACATGGTTTCCCACTCTCTTTCCACACAAATGCGGTTAGATTATATCGTAAATGATTCCTTCCTCATCTCTATCTCATTTTATTATTCAGATATGCATATAACAAACAGATTGGAAGATGCGGGGATAAAAAAAAGCAACTCGTATTGGATAGGGATGTGCAAAGCTTTCCCAAGTTCGGTTCTCGATATGGCTGAAAAATATATCATTCGTAAAATGTGGGTTTAGCCTTTCACATTGATGAATTATCGGTCGGGGACTGGATCTTGTGCCAGTCCTAGTCTTAAGATAGGTTATAAGGCATAAGAAGTTACGACAGGCCTATTAAGCCAGTACTGATATATATATTGCTTGAATAAAAAAACTGATCTAGACCACAGGTTGGTAACAATAATGGATGTAAAGTAAATTTTGTGACAACAACACTAACCTTATCTTTGACGTTCGACTTTACTTCACATATTTCAAGCCTTGCTTCACATTCAAAATGTAAACTTTGCACAGCCCTGACAGTTTTAATATGATAATGGCCAAGTTTTTTTTTTTTTTTTTTTTTTAAGTTTCCTTGCAATGAAAATAAAGGTTTTTATTTTTTTTAAAACTGAACTATACTTTATTATATTTTTATAAACCTACTGCAATGAACTAACTAACAATACCTATTTATGGTTGCTAACTATTTTAAGAGCATTCATTTTTGCAACAATAAAAACTAAACTTGATCCAATTTAAATCATTTCAGATGAAATTCTGATGAAAAGATGGTGTGATTAAATAAATAAAAAAGACACCCACAAATAGGCATGGACCCTGGTCGTAAGGATATACACGCCGACCAATCTAGGATAGCTCTTGTCAGCAGAGCGAGGGTTGGGTAAAGCTGAATCGACCAGTGCTTCAGATTATATAAATAACATAACTCCCTCAAGACTTTTGGTTTTCACATAAATAAAGGTCTTCGAACAATCAAATAGGGTTATGTTTGATTTCCAAGAATATTTTCACCAAGTTTGCTAAGAAGTCAGAATTTCTGATTTGTTCGTAATCTTAGGTTTTTTGTTTGTATGTTCCAAAAGTAATGTACATAATATATTTTGTTTAGCTACCAACAATCCCAGTCCACAGCAATAAAAGTTCAACTAGTAATTCAACGAAGAAGCTCTTTATCTCTAAACAAGATAACGATGAAGACTGTAATCTATCTTCAGATTCAGATTTTGCAGATAGGTAATAAATTTAAATGCCAATTTTGCATTTTCTTACTAAATTATTATTTTATTGAATATACACTCCATCTACCCTCAAAGGTACAGTTGTCTTACCTCAACGGATTTTACCATGACCCGATCTTGGACGCTACACCATATTGGAACCATGCAAGGTAAGCGTGTTACCTTACGGTGTAAACGAAGGTAACTTTAATCCAATGTAGAAATATTTAAATTGAAAAAATAAATAAAAATTATACTCTGAAACGAGAATTGAACTCGAGACTTTTGACCCAGCATGACAATGCCCTTACCACGAAGCTACTCAGGAATTGTCCCACGCCCAGGGTAATTCTTCGCTCATATTTTAAGGCAGATTCTGTGATGGATATGCCGAAATCATCGCCTAAAAATGAGCGCTTAATTAAGATCACAGGTTTACGGATAACGCAGCCACCTTCGACTTGGGAGGAACGCACATATCTTGATGGAATATGGTGTTTAGATGTGTATACAACTGTAAGGTACAGTAGCCCTATGGCTTCTTTGGTGCTGACCAACAGCTGACGGCTTTGTAAAGTTACCAGACCAAATTATTTATCCCTAGGCCGAACCAAATGATCTGCAAAAACATGTGTTTAGCAGCTGTCACTTCTGACAGTCAAAATTTAGGTATATACCTAAACGTTGACTCTCAGCTGTGAGCTGTCAGTCAGCACCAAAGAAGCCACAGGGCTACTGTATCTAACAAATAGTGTAGCAAGATTAAGCTACTGAAAGTCTTGCCGGATGTTTCAGTGAGCAAACTGGTTGCAGTGCCGAAGACGGCGACAGCAAAGGTGAACCAGCTGAAGACAGTGAAGAAGGTAAGTGTGTCATTAGACAAAATATATTATTTTTTCCTGGCTCTACTATATTCACTGAGTGAATAGCTTTGTTCTATATTTTTTATTGTCTGCTCTCAATCTTCACTACATTGCACCAAAAATTCAACACAATAAAACTATGAAATATTTATGGATAAACTATGGTTTTTTTTGTTTGTTCTCCCCCCCCCCTAAAAGAAAATATTTGAATTTGTTTTAGAGCTATAGTACGTGTTATCGGTGGCTCGGTCCCATCCTAACTATAGGACACACTTGATTGAATGTATGAATGTTATAAAGAATGCATTTTAGCAAAAGATGTTAACGTTTAGTTACTATTTCTACTAGTCTAAAATCCTAGCTCTTCTTATGTTCATAACTTTTTCCCAAGATTTGATTTTAAACTTAAAAATAAAGATTCAAATTCGTAAAATAGTTGATTCAACCCATTTCTAGTTATAATTTGTGTCACTTCAACATTAAAAAAAAATAGTTTCAAGGACCGAATGGTCTTATGAGTTATTCTCCTTCTGATGGCACAGAAATTGGGGTTCGAATCTTGGTCATGCTCATCGAGGGTGATTTTCCCTAAATGGTTTCTCATTCTCCTTTGCAAATATGGGTAGATTACCTCTAAAATTCTTCCTTCCTGATCTCAACCCTATTAGAGTAATTATTGTGTATGTGTATAACCTGAACAGGTGGTAAGACGTGGGGGTGATGAACAAAATCTCTTCCAGTTACCATATGACTGACTGACTGACTGGACTGACTGCTGCCCTCCCTCTTGATCATGCTACTCTCACTTCTCAAATATGAGTCATGGTTATGAACATGCGTGAGAATTATATTACGTTATAGGAAGAAAAAACTCTAAAAGAAAGCGAGTGTCCCACAGCAATTTTCCGCTGTACTGGTGCAAGGTTATATTTTAATCTCGATATGATCCCACTGAAACCTAACTCGGATAAAACTACCCATCCTTTGACTCTTTAATCGTGTGTCAAAAAAAAACATTTTTGCATTAAGTTGCAATATATTAATAAGACACTTTTTGTAATAAACAAAATTTATTGATGAGAACCTTAAATACCGCAAATCCTTAGGGATATTCGAGAACATAGTAACAAATTTAAGATTCATATCCGTAAAAAAAATCAATTGGTTTTAAAGCTTTAATATTGTTTATATGCTGTTTAAGAACCATAATGACTATATAACAAACCCAACAACCAGGCCCCAGATCAGTGATTAAACACTTAACTGAATAAATGAATGCTATAAAGAATGTGTTATAAGAAAGAATGTTAATATTTAGCTACAATTTTTGTTTTCTATTATTTTATTTTATTTCTCTTTCCTATAAGGTAAGTAAGCTTTTCCAAAACTTGAATTTGAAAGTTGGATGAAGATTCATATTTGTAAAATAATGGGTGGATTCGACCCAACTTTAATTACATTGGCTCTGGAAAAGTCGGGGAATGTTAAATGTTTGGCTAGACACCCTGGTTAATGGCAGTGACCGCCTGAATTTGTAATTGTATACAAATTCATTAAACTGTGTTTTCAGATGACCAGTCCATTATGAGCAGCTTGACCACAGTCTCGACGGATTCCAACACACCCTCGATCGTCGGGGAAACTCTGGGCTGCATATCTCTCAATGATAACACCAAGCACCATTCTTCTTCTTCTTCCTCAAGGACTGACGGTACTTGACGCCGTCATGGTGGCTTGTGCATACTTGAAGAAAATTAATAAAATAACAGACAGAAATTTGATATTAAACCACTGCTAATTTGTTGGGGTTGTATAATTAATTAATTATTATAGCATTTTGGAATCCTATTTCATTTTATTTGTATGTTCTCTTTAAACTAATACCAATGGATTAATATATTTTTAAATTTATATTTTACATCCACTTTGGTGGTTGAATGGTCTAAGGCGTCACTCTCGCAATAGACTGGACTGATAGGGGGTGGGGATCAGGGTTCAATCTTAGTCAGGTATACTAAGGGTGGTTTCCCCCAAAATGGTTTTCCACTTTCCCTCCAACAAATTTGGGTACACTTCCTCTATATTCAACATTCCTCGTTCCTAGTACATTAGAGTAATAAGTGCAACCCAGATGGGTAGTAAGACGCGGTGACAAAAAGTATTTTATGCACACACAAAAATAGCAATTATTTCTATAAATTTAATTATTCTCTTAAAAGTTTTGCTTTTAATTTGTAAACCTCAGCTAACATTGAGTAAATTATATTATATTATTAATAAGATAGAAAGTTTTTTTTTATTGATAATTTTTCTGTCAAATTCATGTCTTTTTTTTTTCTATAAAAGGTTTTTAATATCGGTGAGAATATCTTTCATGTGACTTTGTTGAAAATCTTGTTGACCATATTTAAAATACTATACGCCAGTAATTAATACCAAGCTGTACCAAGATTTTATTAACTATTCAAATTGAAAATTATTCATAATAAAAAAAAATCACCATTCATATCTATCCCTAACTATAAAATATTTGCAAATATTAATTATTTTGTAACCCATGTAACTGTTGGGACACTTTATTTAATGTTGCAGTTGGTATCTCGTACAGGAAGGGGCCTCTCCCTGGATACTTACGCGGCAGTTTGTTTTCCTACGTTCCGCCATACATAAGTTTCTCCTTGCATGATGTCAAAGGTGAGCTCACTAGGAATATCCATATTTGATTTTAAATTATGTTTATAAGGAATTCGAGAATCACAGTTGATAAACTCACAATTTGACTGCTTCCTAAATTGTGTCTTCAATACTTAAATTTTGAGGTTGAGTCTGTGCCCTCAACAGTAACTTTGGTTCGAACACTGCATCTTTATAGGTTCAGTGAATGCGATTTTTTTCTTTCCTATACTGTCTGTCTACAAATGGAGAACTCTATTGGTCTGGGTTTTGTTTGGGAAATGTGCAGTTTAATTAAGTTGTTTTTTTCATTGGATAAATATTAACTAAATTCAATTTTAAATTTGATATATTTTGGTTTTTTAGTCATTTTGATTATAAAATAGTTTCAAAAAAAAGTTTCAGTCCTAATTTTTCTCTAAATAGTTAGAGTAACTATATATATATATATATATATATATTTGAAAGATTTAGAGAAGGATAAAGATATATTCTTCTCTGACATTTTTTGGATTGTAGAAATAAAGGGGGGCGGAGAAGATGTAGCTTGCCAAGGTCAACCATTTATGAGTAGGTGACCTGGTGGTCTAGGGTAAGGTTTCAGACTTTTGTTTTGGGGGTCCGGGGTTCAATCCTCGGTTCCGGCACAGATTTATCTGATTACCAAACCCTTCCTTCACCTCTGACAAGACGTGTATTAATCACAACTTGTGAATGTGTCGAATGCCAGGCCCCCACCGTGGTTCGGATCCCACGTTAAACTGTAGATCCTCCATTTCATCTCACAATCACTCTACCATCACACATTAGCGTGAGTATAACCCGAATGGGTAGTAAGACGTGGTGCTAATAATAATAATATTAATAATGAGTGTGCATGTTTTATTAATACACTTTGATAGTGAGGCAGTAGATATTAAATGGGTGTCAAACTTGGAGATTATTGAAAAAGTGTCAAACATTATGTAGTGAAGTATTTTTTCACTCTGCAAATAATTAAATACAAAAAACCATTTTAAAAGAATGTAATTAACAAAAATAATTTTCATAAAAAATATAGTAAAGTGTACTATTTGATCTGTATTTATTGATATTAGTTCAATATTTTGCTATTTGCACACCCCTAAAATTAGGTATGTGTGAGAACAATTTTTTTCAATTCGAGACAAGAATATAAAAAAGTATTGAGACATGAGAATGAGACAAGAAAACATCTTTTGAACGTACAAAATGTAAATTATGTTTATTAAAGTAAGTATAGTTTATAAAAGTTATTTTTAACATTTGAGCTGATGGTTGCTTTAGATTGTCTTATATATAGTTCATTCAACCCCTTGAGATATAACCCTAACATATTTTAAATGCAATTAATTAAATAGTGATAGGTAGTTATAATGAAAATCATTTATAATTTAATTTTGTAGTGTAACAGCTAAATATTGTCTAAATTTGATATTGAAAAACAATATAACCAAACCTTTCTTAATGAAGACTGTTTTTTGGGGAGGTATGCGGCCTATCTTTAGGTTATTACGGAGTTATTGGAAGTAATAAATACCCGGTTTGATTTTTTAATTTTATAGGACCAATATTTTTTTATGTCTCGAATTTTCGAGATTAATTTGAAACTTTAAAGACGAGATTGAGATATTTTTTTTCTTGAATTTTCGAGTCTTGCATGACCCTAAAATAAAAATGGCTAACCTAAGTCAGTTTTCTTGAAGTGTTTTTACCCCAAGTGATCTTATGACCGACATTATATGAAATGTGATGCGTGTTTCAGGAGAAAGTCTACCGACTGAAATCCAGCGTCTCCTGAAATGGAAACTCAGCACCATCACTCCGTTGGTTGTCCGTCGCACGCTCCTGAACACGGGTTTTAGACTTGTGCGAAGTGAGTTCTCTAGAGGTGTGCATGAGCGTGGGTAACACTTTTTAACTTTCTCGCTCTTAACCGGGCCTAAACTTGTCTACACAACTGAAAAACATTTTAGAACAACTTGTGGTATGTATACCCCAGGGTACTTGGGAATATTTACTAAGAGTACTTGATAATAATTTAATAACAACAGATTATTTTTTTTTTTTTCAAACAAAATCTATCACACTATTTTGGCTCTTCCCCCGGGACAATCAGAATTGTAAAACCTAATTTTTCGGGTTTGGGGTTACATAACACTTGATTCATTGTAATCTTGAGGTTGTAAATTTTCATGGTTACAGTAATCTCTCTGTATGACAAAAAAAAACTGATGGCCAGGCAAAAGTTTTGATTCATTTATTTTTCAGCACTGCGTCTTACTAGCTCTTCAGGCTATAAACATATTTAATATTATAACTATGCTAAAAAGTTAAGGAGGAAGGCAGAATTTAGAGGTAATGTACCTACATTTGCATGGAAGAAGATAGTGAAACTGTTTAGGAAAGACCACGCTCCTTACACACGACCAGAATTTTAACCTTAATTTCCCTGTCATCAGTAGTATAGTCTTATTACAAGAGTGACTCTATAGACCATGCCGCCACCGAAGCAGTTTTTTGAATGATTGATTAATTTATTTGTTAAGAAAATTAAACTTGTAAGGGTACTTTTGATTAGAGTATGAACGAGAGAGTATGCAACTTGAATAATGTTGAAACCATTGACTTAAAGACAAAGTTTTCTACTTTCTTTAACTTGTGTCTTTAAAGATGCAAATTGTCAGAAACAATGACTTTCATCTTAAAAATCGTAAAGTTTCTTTCTCTAACGATTCGAAGTGCTAAAAATGTAGAGTCAAATTTGTTTGGCTTGCCCATCAGGAAGAAGTGTTTTTCGGAAGGTGTATCAACAACACATTTATTCACTAAGATGCACTAAATTTACTAAAACCTAATTATTTATAGCTAAATACTAACCACCTTCAAAGAACGTATAAAAGCTGTATAACAACACACATCACATATGTGGTTTAATAACATAAACAACCACAAATTAATTATGTTTTAGAATAATAATGTTTCATTTATAAAGCATGGGTGTGAGGCGCCACTTTTTATATTCTAAACGAGAATATAAAAAAAATATCGAGATATGAGAAAACTTCCTTTTCTTTTAAGTACAAAAATGTAAATAATCTTTACTAAATTAAATACCTGCCTCGGTGGCGTAGTTGGCTAACACGCTTGTCGTGTTGAGCTCGACTGCTTAGGACAGGGAGATCGAGGTTCGAATCTCGGTCGGGTGAACTGGGGGTGGTTTTCCTAAATGGTTTTCCACTCTCCCTCCACGCAAATGCGGGTTCACTTCCTATAATTCAACCTTCCAAATTCCTAAATCTATTAACATAATTAGTACTTAAAGCGTATAACCCGAACGGGTAGTAAGACGTTGTGGTAAATATTATTATTATTGCGTCTTACTACCCGTTCGGGCTATACGCACTTACACTAATGTTTAATGGTAGTGTGATTGCGAGATGAAATGGAGGACCTACAGTTTAACGGGGGATCCGAACCATGGTGGAGGCCTGGCATTCCCCACATTCACAAGTTGTGATTAATACACGTCTTGTCAGAGGTGAAGGAAGGGTTTGGTAATCAGATAAATCTGTGCCGGGACCGAGGATTGAACCTCGAACCCCAAGCACAGAAGTTTGACACCCTACATCTAGACCACCAGGTCACCATTGGTATAGTATTGGCATAGTAAGCCAAAGGTCCCTGGTTTGATTCCCATGTCCAGGTGCCATTTTTCAACTAATATAATTGAATTGTGGTCTCCTCGATATGTTCAGTGCCAGGATTACATTGATTTCCAACCTGCTGATTATATTCATAAAGTACATTAGCTGATGAATTACTTCCCAAACTTTTGACAGTTTCAAACGCTTTTTGCGGCCATAATCATGGCCATACCACTTCTACTTTCTCCAAATTTCAATAAAGCTCCAGTTGCAAGCCAAATATGCTTTAATTTGTTTATCGGGCTTCCTCTTATTGAAAAAAAATATTTCTTTTTAAATAATAAAACTGTCAACACTTAAGTTCAGTTGGTAGCCTGTCTATCTGTTGAGCTAAGGGGTCTGGGTTCATTCCCTGGTGTGGCCGAAAAATTAATCATTGGTGAAATGTGGGATTACCCGTTCACATTGATGAATTAACAGCCTGGGGCTGTATATTTTTTTCTATTCCAGATTTGGTTAAGTTTATTAGTCGTGAGCTGATATAATCAGTTGGATCAGAAGGTGCACCTTAAATACCCCAAACAAACGTAAATTAAATAAAACTCAGGTTCTACAACATACCTCTTTAAACCTTTTAAATAGTCTTTGAGGTATAATTAATAGAAGAATTCAATTTTAAGTAAAGTTACTATGTCAATCTAGTATAAATAAACATGGAGATACATGATGATTTAAAATTGAATTCTTCTATAATTTATATAATCCGTTCCTTACTAACCATTAATATGTTTTTCAAAAACTCTTTGAGGTACTTTTATCACAACTTGTAAAACACTAAAACACTGGGCTAGTATCGTCTTTAAACTCTAGGACTCGGGTGGTCGGGGAGTTTTATTAGTGTGGCCACCCTATTAAATGTTTGTTTGATTTAAAACTTTCAGCAGATATCGAACTGGGACTTGGTTTGACTTAAAGTCCACTCACAAATATATTGTGTTTTAAATTTCTCGTTTGTCCTGATAATCTTTAAGAGCCATCGCTGATCTCTTTCCCATTTTTATTTTATTTTTTAGCACTACGTCTTACTACCCGTTGGGTTATATGCATGTGTACTACTTACTCGAGTGAGTCAGGGTTGAGGTAAGTCGAATTGAGAGGGAGTGTAACCACATTTGTGTGATAGTAGAGGGGAAAAACTCATTCAGGAAATAACACCCTCGGTACACCCGGCCAAGATTCAAACCCACGATATCCTCGTCATTGGCATTCTAGTCCATGTGGCCACCGAAGCGAGTTTTGTTAAATGTCTCTTGATGTGTCTCCAGAGTCAAACGATTGGTGCGGGACGTGGGGAAAACACATGAAGTCCATGTGCTTCAAGACGTTGAAAGAGTTCCAAAAGATCAATCACTTCCCGGGGACTTTCCAGATTGGTCGCAAGGACCGCCTTTGGAAGAATCTTTATCGCCTCATGGCCAAATTTGGCAAGAAAGAGTAAGTTACATAAGTGGATGTTCAGTTTAGTTTACCTGACCTGTTCAATCTACAGTAGCCCCATGGCTTCTCTGGTGCTGACTGACAGCTCACAGTTGACTTCTGACAGTCAACATTTAGGTATATACCTAAATTTTGACTGTCAGAAGTGACAGCTGCTAAACAAATGTTTTTCCAGATCATCTGGTTCGGCGTAGTGATACGTAATTTGGTCTGGTAACTTTTTAAAGCTGTGAGCTGTCAGTCAGCACCAAAGAAGCCATGGGGCTACTGTATTTTGTACCCTTCTTTAACCATAGTTAACATTTAATCCAAGCATTAGTGCAGATAACAAAAAGGTTGTTTCTTTCGATACCGATCCGATACTGGAGTGTGAGTACTAATATTAGTAAAAGTATCGAGTAAAAAATTACAAGTATCAAAAGGAAAATATCGAGTAAAGTAGCGATACTTTTTTTCACATCCTACTGAAGGCCTCAAAATTTACAATTAAAAACTTAACAAAACCCGAATTATGTAATTTTCGGGGTTCATCTTTCCCCTTCTTCAGCATATGAGAGCAAAACACAGATTGTTAAGAGATTGTTTTGTGAAAAATGGTTCTTTAACACAAAGTTGTGTTTTATTTCAGGTTTGGTTTTATCCCACACACTTACGTCCTACCACAGGATGGTAAGATCTTGCGACAAGCCTGGGAAAAGAGCTGCGGAAAATCCCGGTGGATCATCAAGCCGGTAAGCTGCTGTTTTTAATACCTATATACAGGATGGTCGAGGAATTTTCTAACATCAAATATAAACTAGGTATGGGTTCCTCAAACCATCAAATCACACACTGTCTTTTTCCTACATTTTCATCATTTTCCATAAGGATTAATCAAACTTGAGAAAACACAGAATTACTGAATCGCTGAACATTTATATTAGAGTTGGGTCGAATCTACCGTTTTATAAATCCAAATATCCAATTTACTTTCGAAACCGAAACTTCGAAAATATGATAAACATAAGAAGAATTATAAATATAATAATAGAGAAATATTATATTTGGAAGATGGTATTGGAAAGGTGGACAGAAACATATAAAAGGGGGACAAACAATATGGCCTTTACAATGAAAAGAAGAACACAGTTCACACTTTACACTGCTGCCAATGTACAAAGAGAGTAATGAATGGTCTTCTGTTCCATTTCTATTCCTCTAAGCCAAGTTGCACATGCGCGTTGTACAGGATCTCGTTAGACATTTTTTATTGAGAAATTTACTTCACTTCAATTTATAATGGCTATAAAAGTTGATGCTGATACTTATATAAAATTAAAAATAATATGACAAATAATATTTCTAGCAAACAATATGAAATAGTAAATGCTTTTTTAACTAAATGTGGTAAGTTTGGTAAAATGTGTATTGTTATAAATAAGATCAACATTGATTTTACAGGATAACAACTTAATTCTCTAACTAAATAGTAGTTAAACAAGAGCTAGTTTTGTAGCTATACATATTAATTAATACAAGTTTTAAATATCTTAAGTTTGAAAACATTTAATAGAAGGTATTTTTGATATTACATTTTAATTTAACATAGATTATTATTTTAGAAAGGGACCGGGTAAAATAGTAAAATGAATCATTCAATAATTTAGTAACCTTCTTAGCTATTTTTATTTTTATTGCATTGTTATGGCAATACAAGTGAACAACTTCAATCCAGTATAATTCAAAATGGACGACAATATTGAATAAATTTACCGATCAAAAGTGGTTTTAAAGCTCTATTGCGATATTAATTTTAAAATTGAAATTAATTTTTAACAATTTGTTAAGTAATCCAATGATTTATAAGTGGAAATTCTGATATCTCAATAACTAGACTATGCTTACTATTGGGTTTTAAAAATTTATTATTAAGTACATCAAAAGCTCGAAAATGACGAGCCTACAAAACTTTTGATCTCGAGCTTAAGTGACAAGCTCGAAATACGAGTACTCTCAGAGCCCTACTAAATACACCTTCACTTCACTTATTTGCTTAAAGACAAGTCTATTTAATAAATGGATACGCAAATATTTCTCAAGTCAAAAACAAGAACAACAAACATCAGGCCAAAGGTCCCTACTCTTGCAACAAACCGAGATATAGTTCCTTCAAAATTCACCAACCTTCCTCCTCATTCAACAACAGACTCATACTCCATGGAAGGATACTATGACTGCATACTACAATGCAACTGCTGCCATGCTGAATACATTGGCCTCACCACAGAACACTTGGACAACAAATGAATGGTCACCATTTTTATACCAACCACAACAGCCCTGACAAACCAGTAGCACTTCCTGTCCAAACGGATAATTCAGATTTTGACTCGTGTTACATTACTAGAGTTATAGGAACACTCTCCAATAGTTGCAATACTTCCCAGCCTCGTAGGTGGGAACTTGCTCACCAATATATTACCAAATACAGGCACCTCCCTGGTCTCAAACTTAGATAACCTTCTCTCCTATTCTTCTGAAAAGGACTACACGCCAGTCAGTCATTTATAAATAAACAATAACATAAAATATGATTTAATATAATAATTACATATAATTTAAATACAACAGTCATCTATCTATCTATCTATCTACCGTACCAAGAGTCAAGACACAAGTTTGAACAGGCAACAACAGTATCTAAGTGACTATGATCAACCTCTTACCAATCTGTCATAATCCAGTCTGTGTTTTACTCTCTTATACTGAAGAAAGGAACTGATGTACCCCAAAAATTACATAATTAATTATTTGATTTGTTGGATTTCTAATTGTGATCTATGAGGCCTACATATCTACTATGCTCATCTTTTTTTCCTAGATTCGCAGTAGAGATTCAGGATTTGTAGATATTTTGGAGATTCGGATTCGTAAAATAATGGAGTCGACCCAACTCTTTCTTATCACCAAAATCCTACTTAGATCTTGAAATAGACAAGTTCTTTCACAGAGTCAAAATGGTGTAATATGTTCTTGATTCAATGTAACTATTATTTTTGTATGGTCAGCCTGCATCTGCCCGAGGCACGGGCATCAAGGTGGTCCACCGCTGGACACAGATCCCCAAGAAACGTCCTCTGGTGGTGCAGAAATACATTTCACAACCCTACCTCATCAACGGCAGCAAGTTTGACCTGCGGCTCTATGTACTGGTCACCAGCATCAACCCTCTCCGGATATTCATATACGATGACGGACTGGTGCGCTTTGCCTCAGGTAATAGTATAGACAGTAACCTGCTTCGGTGGCCGCGTAACTCTAGCCAATAGGCTGGATTGACCAATGATGTGTAGATCGATGTTCGAATCGCGGTCGGGTGTTTCTACACTCTTTCTCGCTACGCTAATCCAACATGTATCATCTCTAACGCATTAGCATAGTTAGTACATATGAGTAGTACAACCTGAAGAGGAAGTAAGGCGCGTGCTAAGTAAAAAAGTATAAAATGTTCCTCTGTTCCAGTAAAGTACTCAGCGGACATGTCCAGCCTGGGAGACCGCTACATGCATCTCACCAATTACAGCATCAACAAGCTTAGCAGCCAGTACACGCAGAACGAGGATGCCACAGCCTGCCAGGGTCACAAGTGGTGCGTTTCAAGGGTTGATGGGGTACAACAATGTTTTGGTTCAGTTCTTGCCATAAATTAGGGAGGAACTTGAGATAAATATTGTAGACTGTCGAAGCCACTGTTTACGGATCCGAATCTCCAATTTACCTTAGAATCTTTAATCCAAATCCCTATCTTAAAAACAATTAAGAACATAGGACAAAATATAAATATAACAGAATAATAGAATTAGTAACTAAATGTTAACATTCTTACTTGAATATTTATTATTAGTTATTTTATGCTTTAAAAAATATATTGTTATTTATATATCTCCATGCCCATATTTTACTCCAAAATGTTTTATTACACAATTTTTTTGTAATATTGTGTTTTATTCTAAAACTAACCAGTTATTACCACACCTTAGAATCCAATTACTTCAGATTTTTTCGTATACATATTAATTTTTAACAGATCAAAATGGTGGTAGTTGACTATAAATTGAGTATTTCGGCTGTGAATATCTTTATTGGCAAAGCTTCTTAATTGTTGAAATAGAATTTTTTTAAAGCGAAGTCTGTCTTTGTTCTGAAGCCAAGTCGACGTTTAAAAGCTTTACAAACTCTATTAAAATATGCTTTACACATCGCGAAATAAAATAAAATTGTATATTTTCACTAAATTGAATTATCACTTTGTTTAACATCCATTACTGTTTCCAGCCTGTGGCCTGGGCCAGTTTTTTATTCAAGCCATATATTTTTCACTGTCAGATTGCTAGGCCTGTCTTAGCTGACTCCTTGTCATGCGGACATTAATTTTTAATGACACAATGGCACAAAAGAAAAGTTTAACAAAAATGTACATTTTAATTCTAAATATTTGTCATCGACGAAGCTTCATCATTTTACCTTAGAATTGCAATTGAAGCTGATCAATTTTCTAAACGAAGCCAGTTTTGCACACCACTATTTCTTCTTTGTTAAACGTCCTTGATCTGTAAATTTAGAGGTAGATCATATCTTTCTGCCCAGGACGGTTAAGACGTTGTGGTCGTACCTGGAAAAGGACGGGGTGAATGTCAAGGCATTGTGGCGGAACATGGTTGACCTGGTCATAAAGACAATCATCAGCGGTGAGTCATCCATCAGTCAGCTGACCCGCACCAACCAGGTGTCGCGTTACTGTTCCTACGAGCTCTTTGGCATTGATGTCCTCCTCGACCATGATCTCAGGCCTTGGTTACTTGAGGTGAGTAACGGTGTATATGCCACTTCTCTTTTTGTGGGGTTGACCTGGTGGTCTAGGGGTAAGGTGTCAGACTTCAGTGCTGGGGGTCCGGGGTTCAATCCTCGGTCCCGGCACAGATTTATCTGATTGCCAAACCCTTCCTTCACCTCTGATAATACGTGTATTAATTACAACCTGTGAATGTGGAGAATGTCAGGCCTTCACCGTGGTTCGGATCCCACGTTAAACTGTAGGCCCTCCATTTAATCTCACAATCACCCTACCATTACACATCAGCGTAAGTGCATATAACCCGAACGGTTAGTAAGACGCGGGGCTAATAATAATAATCTTTCTATGGATTCACACGGTTGGCAAAAAATAAATGCATAACTGAAATATGTTAACATGATGAGCCATAAGCCAATCACAAGAAATCGGCGCGCACCTAGTAGGTCAGTCCGCACTATTAGAGAAATTATAATTTTTGGCTGTATTTCTTCATAACCTCTTTTTCCTTTAATTTTTTTCATATATTACACATTCTTAATTTGCTTCGGTTGCTGCATGGTATAAGACAGTACTCTCGCAATTGACGACTTCTAACGATGGGGAGATTTAGGGTTCGATCCTGATTGGGCTTACAGGGGGTGATTTTTTCCACCATCCCTCCGTTTAAATGTGAGTACACCTCCTCTAAATTCAACCTTCATAATCCTCAACACATGACCACACTATGTATAATTAAGGAAATATCTATCCCTGAATAGATTTAAGGCAGGAAAATATCTTATTTTTAGCACAAAATATTGATAAAGTCATCAGCACAGAGTTATATAATCTGAATTGGTACTAAGATGCAGATGTAAATGACCATTGATTTGCATCATCTTTTTCCAGCCTGTGGCTGGGTGATTTTTAGTAAAATGCCTCATCTTCTACTATTCGTCCTCCAATACTCTCCTCCACTCACTCACATCCTTGATTCTCCCATATCTTCCTTGGTATTCTTTGCTGTCTTTTCCCTTCAAGTCTGATACCTCTACACATTCGGTAGTGTATATATCTATTGAGTCCCGGGTTCGATTCCAGACATAAGTAAAAAATATTATCACTGGTGAAAATGTGGGTCCCCCCCACCCCCTCTTTTACAGTGATAAATTAACGGCTGGGGGCTGGACGTTGTCTTTGTTCTATAATTAAGTTAGTTTAAAAGTCATTTGTTTATATAATCAGTCCGTTTAGAAAGTGCATGTTAAATACCTCAAATAAATTAAGTGAAATTAAATTTTCCTTCTAAACTTCAACTTTAGTGTTCTCCTTGTGATCCTGTTCTTTCCCATTGGAGAATGATAGCTGAACTCATTGTATCGCAAAAAAAATAAACATGATATTGTCACACCTTTTGTTAGCACCCTCCCAGCGAGTAACTTTTTATTGTAATCCTAGGTGAACATCTCTCCGTCCCTGCACTCGTCATCCCCTCTGGACCTGGCAGTTAAGGGTCCCTTAGTGAGGGACCTCATGAACATCGCAGGCTACCAGATCCCTTGTAAGTTGACGCAAGGACAGCAAGTGGAGCTGTCTGACAGACTGGGTCTAAACGGTAACCCGCTGTGCTTCGACAGGCGGCTTTACACCACGGCGCTGAGTCGGGACGAGAAGGTCAAACACTCGGAGCAACAGCAGAATTCCAGGGAGGAGGTTAGTTGTCGCAAATTGAAGTACTTGAAATGCATGGACTATGCACACCCCAATTATCTAGTACGCTTAAACAAAGGGCCCTTTGCGATGCACTGCCAAAGAATGAAATGGTACATTTTTTAAATTCTTTCATATGCTACTTTTTCTTCCATTGTTATCACAGGAAAAAAAGCAGCAAACTGCTGTATTAAATTAATTTTAATGAATTATTGGTTTATTAAAATTTTCACATGTATGTTTGCAGTATCTGGATGAAATCTTGGAGGAGTTAACTCCAGACGATGTCCGTCATCTCATCCAATCTGAGGACGAACTAACTCAGTCTGGAAAGTAAGTTGCCCATCTCTAAATGATGAACTGCCAGTAAATTGTTTTAGTTTTTTACAATAATGACTTACCTTTGGCAATGTTTGCCTTTTAAAGAAAATAGATCGTCACCGCCCAATCCTCCCACCTAGGTTTCATTCTATCGCAACTCATCAGAAAGTAGTTTGAAACAAGCACCGCAACTTCCTAAAAGAAGAATACAATACAATTACCTCATAAAGCGAAAGAGGTTTTCTTTATAGAGATTGATTCAAATTAAAAATAGAAAAGAGGGTAGAAGACACTTACCAGAAATCTGTAGGCCTCACAGTTCACAATTAAAAATAGAAAAGAGGGTAGAAGACACTTACCAGAAATCTGTAGGCCTCACAGTTCACAATTAAAAATAGAAAAGAAGGTAGAAGACACTTACCAGAAATCTGTAGGCCTCACAGTTCACAATTAAAAATAGAAAAGAGGGTAGAAGACACTTACCAGAAATCTGTAGGCCTCACAGTTCACAATTAAAAATAGAAAAGAGGGTAGAAGACACTTACCAGAAATCTGTAGGCCTCACAGTTCACAATTAAAAATAGAAAAGAGGGTAGAAGACACTTACCAGAAATCTGTAGGCCTCACAGTTCACAATTAAAAATAGAAAAGAGGGTAGAAGACACTTACCAGAAATCTGTAGGCCTCACAGTTCACAATTAAAAATAGAAAAGAAGGTAGAAGACACTTACCAGAAATCTGTAGGCCTCACAGTTCACAATTAAAAATAGAAAAGAAGGTAGAAGACACTTACCAGAAATCTGTAGGCCTCACAGTTCACAATTAAAAATAGAAAAGAAGGTAGAAGACACTTACCAGAAATCTGTAGGCCTCACAGTTCACAATTAAAAATAGAAAAGAAGGTAGAAGACACTTACCAGAAATCCGTAGGCCTCACAGTTCACAATTAAAAATAGAAAAGAGGGTAGAAGACACTTACCAGAAATCTGTAGGCCTCACAGTTCACAATTAAAAATAGAAAAGAAGGTAGAAGACACTTACCAGAAATCTGTAGGCCTCACAGTTCACAATTAAAACTCATATTTATGTAATTTTTGGGCTACATCAGTCCCCTTCTTCAGTAGAAGAGAGTAAAACACGGACTGGATTATGACATCATGGGGAATGATGTACCCTGAAAATTACATAGTCATGTTTTGTTGTGTGAACTTTCAAGTCTACAAAAGATATTTTCATAGAAGAAAATGATTTTTCTTAAACTCTTAAGATCAACACACCTTTGACATTGTATGCTCTTACCCCATTGACAGGTGGTGTTGTCTGGCTAATATTTGTTGTTTTACCGTTATGCAGTTTTATTCGTATCTTCCCCACGCCCGACACCTACCATTACCATGAGTTCTTCGAAGCCCCGAGATACTACAACATGATGTTCGATGCCTGGGAGACTAAGTACCATAAAAACAGACAAGAAGGTAAGTTCAGCAATTTAAAAAAAACTCACTATAGCAAGGTACCCCTAAAGTGTAAACTAGCGCTGTACATAATGCTCTTCAATTATTTTTTTAAGTTATGTAGGTACATCACAAGTTAATACTAAAATAAAATAATCAGAAGTAATTGAATTAGTATGAATTCACTATATTTGGAAGAAGGTGGATAGAAACATACATCCTGTTATATGTTTCTATCCACCTTTCCTATACCTTCTTCCAAATATAATACAATTACCTCGAAAACTGAAAAGAGGTTTCCCTTATAGAGACACATTTTATAAGTTGAGTTGAGAAATTGATTTCTCAAAATTAACTATTAAAACAAATTTGCAATAAAATATGTTTCAAGTAATTTTAGTAACCACAATATCACATTCTTTCCAAACACAAAACATTTAACAAAGAATATTTGAACTTCGATTCAGATTTGAGAATATTTCAATTTTTGATTCACGCTCACTTTGAAATTTAAAAAATTGACTTCCCACAACCCTAGTCTCTTAATTTTGTATCCTGCTGTTGTTCAAACTTGTTAACGATATGTTCTATTACAATCCATACCCTCCAAATTATTTATCCCCCGATTTTGCTTCTTTAAAAATATTTTGTGTGTCTTTGTTGTAATCTTGTCAACCGCATAAAATATGAACTTTAAATATTTTGTTCCAGGAATTAATCTCCTTGAGTCCTTGTGTAGCCAGAGGAGACATCTAGTTGTACCACCTCCCGTCAGTGTTACCAAGGTAACATCAGTTATTTCATTTTAAACTCTTTTCATAAATTTTATTTTGGACGGATCCCTATATATCGTGCATCTTTTTAATTCATTGATAAAATTAATTTTAGCATAACAGATTCTTTACTTTATTTACTCTTTGTTAAGGTACTCGACTGAAAGTTAGCAAGCTTACTAGGCTTCTGTGAGTACTCGTATTCCGAACTTCGAGCCAAGATCATTAAGATCGAGATCGAAAGTTTTTTTTCCCCCGTCATTTTGGAGCTTCCACTTGATGTACTTAATAATCAATTTTTTAAACGCAATAGTAAGCATAGTCTATTTAATTGAAATAATATCATTTCCACTTATAAATCATTCGGTTACTTAACAAGTTCTTAAAAATCAATTTCAATTTTCACATTAATAACATAATAGAACTTTAAAACCACTTTCAACCAGTAAATTTTATTCAATATTTGTGTCCATTTTGAATTATACTTTATTAAAGTTGTTTACTTGTATTGCCATGACAAAGCAATGAAAATATTTTTATTTTTATCTGATCCCTTTCTAAAATAATAATTTAGTTAAATTAAAAATGTAATATCAAGAATATATTATTATTATAGTAATTCAAAAATGAGGTGGCCCAATGGCTAGATAATTTTATAATAAAGGAAATTGATAAAACTAAAGAAAAAGGAAAAATAAACTACTAAGAATAAATTTGATGAAGAAAGCCCACCTAAGGAAAGAGGAAAGATGTGGGAAGAATCCAATGCACAATGACTACTTCTACTATAGAAGACAGAAGAAAGGAAGATGATGTCACTTTTGTGCATTGGATTCTTCCCACATCTTTCCTCTTTCCCTAGGTGGGCTTTCTTCATCAAATTTATTCTTAGTAGTTTATTTTTCCTTTTTCTTTAGTTTCATCAATTTCCTTTATTATAAAATTATTATTATAGTAAATGTTTTCAAACCTAAGATTTTTAAAACCCGTATTAAATAATATGTTTAGCTACAAAACTAGCTCTAGTTTAGTTACTATTTAGTTATATAATTATGTTGGTTAACCTGTTTAAAATTAATGTTGATCTTATTTATCAGAATACATATTTTACCAAACTTATCATATTTGAATTAAAAAAGAATTTACTATTTCATATTGTTTTCTAGAAATATTATTTTAGTCATATTATTTTTAATTTTAAAGTATCAGCATCAACTTTTATAACCATTAAAAATTGATTTGAAGTAAATTTCTCAATAAAATAATGTCTATCGAGTCCTGTACAACGCGCATGTGCAACACTGTCTTGTTATACATTTCTAAACCATCCTGCAATTATTCATTTGATTAACTTTTTCTATGATTGTTAGTGTAATTTTAATGTCCTTAAAGACACGAGTGTTGAAACCATTTTAATTATTTTTGTATTTGAGTGGTGGTCTTATTTTTAAATTGTTTTTTATAAATATTATTGCTAATTTAAAAACCGATATTTCCATAATTTAACTTTGCTTTCAAAATTATTTACTATTTATAAAAATGAGTGTCATTCATATTTTAAGAACATGTGTTTTAATATACTCTTTAACATTTTAAAATTATGAATATACAATACTTGAACTTGGGAGCTTTTAGAAATACTCGAATCGAATTAAAAAAAACCAAGCTCGCAGACCCCTAAAGCTTACCTTTATTGGTTCCATTATGGTGCAGCGTAAAAAGGCCATAGTGTAAGCCATCAAAGTAAAAATGCTATCTTTCAGAGTGAGCGTAAACTACATAAACCCTGATTTAGGAAGCCAACTTTCGACTACCAACAATGATTGAAAGTCACTAAAATTTACCATTCTAGAAATGTCTTATTTTTTATTTTATAAGTTAAAAAGTTAATCTAAAGATTTATTAAAAGCTTCCAATAATATTCCTTGCGAATTATTGTATTATTTTGCTTTATATCGTTAATTAAACAGACTAAGATTGTGAATACATTTGTAATATTTTTAATTTTGCCGCTATGGCAACTTGAGTTTCCAATTTTCTAATAATAGGCTTCCTACTAAATTCAGACTGGTTTTACAAATATCCGGGAAAGACCCAAGGAGGATTGAGCACAAATATTCAGATCTGTCCTCTATCATTTTGTTTAATTTATTCTTCCATGCATAAAATTAATCTTTTATCAAAGTTCTCCTTAATAATCGTATTAATAATCGTAGAATCTCCATGAAACTAATTACATCCAACTTGCTTCGGTGGTCGCATGGCCTCAGGAGTAACTCTTGCAATATATTAGACTTTTGATGGCAGTGAGATTGGGGTTCGAATTATGGTCAGGTGTAGTAAGGGTTGTTTTTCCACTCTCATTCTTTTCAAATGAGGGTACACTTGCTCTAAATTCAACCTTCTTCATCCCTAAATCATTAGAATAATTAATACACTGTGAATAACCTAAACAGGTCGCAAGACGCGCTGCTAAAATATTTTTTTTCGAAGTTAATATAACCTGAAAAAATCAAGATGTAACTCAGATTTATTTTGATGTTTTTGTATCTATTTACAATATTTTGATAAGAAAGTTAAGACTTGTAACATTTTCATAAACAGTTTGTTTGCTTGCAATGGCTAACCTGTAACCTTATAGATAAGTTATGAAAATATTTTACTATTTTTACTTTCTTTAGCAGACAAATGAAAATGCTTGTTCTTTTTCAATTGGTGGGGTTCCTTGTTTTAAAAATTTACTTTTTAACTAAGAAAAGGCCTAATGTATCGTGATATATATTATTTTTTTTCTAAATTTGCTCTTCCAACTGTATTTTTAACTAGTCAAATCGTGTTGAGCTCGACTTCTGAGGACGGGGAGATCGAGGTTCGAATCTCGATCAGGTGAACTGGGGGTGGTTTTTCCTAAATGGTTTTCCACTTTCCCTCCACGCAAATGCGGGTTCACTTCCTCTAATTCAACCTTCCCGATTCCTAATCCATTAGTGTAATTAGTACTTAAAGCGTATAACCTGAACGAGTAGTAAGACACGGTGCTAATATATATATGAAATAAATTTCATGCCTATTGAGAACCTGTTTCACAGTGAATTAAGCTGCCAGTTGGATAAAAGATTATGCTTGAATCGGAAAATGTATTGAGGTGCGGCAAAAATCGGGATATTTAAAATATATTTTATTTTCGTTGTATTTTTAAATATGTTGAAACCTTTTCCCTTCCTTTAATTCCAACCAGACTACAAGAAACTCACCAAGATGCATTTTCTGTGTCTCGCTTTAATATATAGTATATACCTAAGTTAGGTGTTATTCAGCAGGTGATACAGGTTCTTAAAACGTCTGGTTTGAGCTGTATTATTTACCTAAGCTAGGTGTTATCCAAGGGCTGAGATGGGTTATCTAGAATTAATTTATTCTTGTAAAAATAGTGTGGCCAAGTGGGTGTTGCTTTTAGTATTATTACCACCAGACTAAGTCTAGAATATGTTTATAGCAGTAACAAATTGCGCACACTATTACACTCCTAAAATAAATGTGCCCTAGAATAAAAACTAATACTTTTTTAACCAATTATTATACATTTATATAAATTATATATGTATATAAATCTACTGACAAAGCTGGATACAAATATAGTGTGCCTGACTTTGATATGGGAGACTCAGGGTTAGATCCTGACTGGCTGCATCATCAAAGTGTATTTCTTTTAACTCTGCTTCTAGGTGAATTCCAATGTAGCTTCTATTAACACACACACACACTTTTTATCTTGTTTTAATCTGTTTATAAATCATAACATATCCCAAAAAACTCATGTGTATTTATTTTGTCTTTAAATACTTTTTAAACTATCTGACACCTTAGCTCAGTCGGTTGCGCGTCTGCCTACTGAACTAAGGGTCCCAGGCTCTGTTCCCTGCACGGCCGAAAATTTATCATTGGTGAAATATGGGTTTAACCTTTCACATTGATAAATTAATGGCCGAGGACTGGCGTTGTGCCTGTCCTAATTAAGTTAGATTATAAGTCAAATGAGCTACGACAGATCTAGCAAGCCAGTAGTGGAAAATATATGGCTTGAACAAAAAGAAAATGGACCCAAGCCACAGGCTGGAAACAGAAGTGGATGTAAAAGGGAAATACATTTAAACAATAATTTACCAGTTTTAAAAAACATTTTTCATGTGTGAAAGTAGCGTTTTTGTGAGGTGTTCAATAGAGACATAACCTGTTTACTGTTCTTGTGACCTGCTGTGCAGACCAAAGTGTTGGGTCTTTTGAGGAAAGTTTACTGCCGATATAAGAGGGCAGAGAAGTGTAAGTCGTAGAAACGTACAATCATGTGGGCTACTATGTTGTGATATATATACCTCCCCTTTTTTAGTTGTTGCATAGACAACATCCAAGGTAGTGGCTACCGGGGCTTAGGCGTAGACAGGGTGTGTTTTGTCATCGACATACACTCTTGGTCTCCTTCCTGGCATTATTTTACTACTTTCCCCACCCTCCTGGCATCATTTGACTACTTTCATCACCTGCCTGGCATCATTTGACTACTTTCATCACCTGCCTGGCATCATTTGACTACTTTCATCACCTGTCTGGCATCATTTGACTACTTTCATCACCTGCCTGGCATCATTTGACTACTTTCATCACCTGTCTGGCATCATTTGACTACTTTCATCACCTGCCTGGCATCATTTGACTACTTTCACCACCTACCTGGCATCGTTTGACTACTCTCACCACCTTTCTAGTATTGTTTGACTATTTTCTCCACCTTATTGGTATAGATTGATTATTTTCACTTCAATATTGGCATTGTTTGACTACTTTCACTGGGTTATTGGCATTGTTTGACTACTTTTACCTCCATATTGGCATCGTTTGACTACTTTTACCTCCATATTAGCATCGTTTGACTACTTTCACCACATTATTGGTATCGTTTGACTACTTTCACCATCTTCCTGGCAATATTTGACTACTTTCAACACCTTCCTGGCATTATTTGACTACTTTCACCTCCCATTCTCTGTGCTCGCCTTGTAAACATCTGAACAGCAGAATGTCAATTATCTGTATTATATATTTGTGTGTTTTAGAGTAGAGCTCTAGGCAGACCGATTGTGTTAGTAAAAATAAACTGAATACAATATGAGAAAAACAGAATAAAAATATTTTGCTTAAAATTTGTATTTATTTTTTATACCAAAACGGCCCGCGACATCCAATAGGTTGTCACTTATTTTGGTCTGTGGTGCCAATGACTAGGAATTTGGTGTTCATATTTTTGCCGAATGTGCTGAGGGTGGCTTTTCCTAAATTGTTCCCCACTCTCCTTCCATGCACATTTGAGTAGATAACTTCCTCATCACTAGCACGTTAGAGTAATTATCACACATGCGTTTAACCTGAAAAGAAAGACACATTGATAATAACATAACAATAAGAAAATATCTTTCACTCTTTGAATGATATTATTTTTTCATACCTTATTAATTTTATTGAGTGAAATTTCTTATAGTCTTAGATTTCAATACAATCAATTGACATTCTTCTAAAAATATATTTTCTTGGGCAAGTAGTTTCACACTTAGTGTTGGATTTTGTCTTCGAGTAAGTGGCTACTAAATTGATTAAAACTTTAATTTCAACTTTTTAACCTCTAGAAAAAAATTGTGTTGCCCGCTCCGATTTTTCCGCTATATTTTGGTAAGAATTTGTTTTGTAATGTTGTTAGTACTAATTACTTAAATTTCACATCAGAAATCATTTCCCAAAATAACTTGCCCAAGCGAAATTAATATATAATGCTGGTTAGTAATTTAGCTGTTAATTAGATGTTATTGTAAACATAGCTTAGTGTTTAAAATATTCAACAAATTAGGTGCTATCAATGGAAATACGTTAGTGTAGACACTTAATTTTTTAAAATGCTTTTAACAGCTGGACAGAAGAAGATTGCTTAATACTTTATGTGTAGGAAGAATGTATGTGTTTAAATTATAAAATCGTGTTGGTATTAGTGGTTGGTGTACTGACTAGCTATCAATAATTTACCAATTGTTTTATGTTTATATTGAAAGTGTGTTTAATGCTGTTTAAATGTTTGACTCTGTAAAATGGTTTTTAAATGTAAAATGAAACTATGCTTGTATCTTAAAAAAATAATTATAGACTGAAATGGTACATTAGCTGGCTTGTTTAGTTTCAAACAATAATTGGCAATTTTAATTTGTCAATAGAATTGTCTTTTATTTCTTATTTAGGAATTTAAATGATTAATTCGTATGCCAGTACTACTTTGTGAGGAATATGCCATGGAGACATCCAAATATTGAAGTGTTTGTAACTATGTATGTATTAGGGAAGAAAAGCCCATAGCCAGCAACATTCTTAGTGAGACTGGAGTAGAAATTGCTCGAATAAAAAAAAATTAAGGAAAAGCTTTCACTGTCACAGACAGCTTCTTCAGGTTAAGAGAGAAGACTGATCAATGTTGATTGAGTAAATATTAATTGGTGATAAGGATATGTGAAGTTAAAATATTTTCTGTTATTAATTTTATGCTTGAAAAATTATAATATTGTTGTTATTTTTATAAACTTATGAATTGAAATCACTTGAAAAAACGTTTTCTTCCACAATTGTTTGTAATATTTTGTTTTAATCTGATAAATTAAGTTATTGTAACAACTTACGATTAATTTATTTCAATTTTTTTTCATAAGAATATTTTAGTTTGTAATGTACATAAGAGCTGAGAAAGGCAATAATTGACTTAGCTGTCAATATTTTTATTATTGAAGCTTCATAATTGTTAAAGCTGGATTTTTTTTAAGCTAAGTCGAAGCTAACTTTAGTTTCAAAGCTTAGAACCCTCTTAATTTGTGATATTTAACTCAACTCTCTAGGGAAAACCTCTCTTCACTATTTGAGATACATTTTATTATATTTAAAATAAGGTAAAGGAAAGATTAATAAAACTCTATAAAAGGGAACTAATTCATTATCACTTTTAGAATCAAAAGACACAGTTCACACTTTACATTGCTGCCACTGGACAAAGAGGTAATGGTTACTTCTAGAATAAAATTGCTTGTTACCACCCATTCCCCCCACTTAAGTTTGATGCTATTGGAACTCAAGGGAACGTCTTCAAGACGCAGCCATTTCCTCTTTGTCCAATGGTAGCATTGTAAAGTGATAATATACTCGGCAGTCGGTATCGGTAGTTTGTATCAAGAATATAAATTGTAAGACTGTTTTCTCAATCGCTGTCAGCAAAATGAGATATTGGTACACCTGCCAATTATTTCCATCCTGTTGCAGACCTGTGCCAACCCGTTGAGCCCGCAGCCGAACAAGGAAGCTCTGGTTCCGGAGGACAAGGACACTGAAGAGAAGGAGAAATCGTCTGAACCTCGGTACGACAAGGTTTTCATATCGGCTGGCGTGCCAAGTTTGATTTTTCCAATTGGTTCTTACTATCTTAACATTTATTCTTGCATTAGGTGTCGCTAGCTATTTATTATTTTTAAGGGACAGAACGAACCCATTACAACTTTCAATGAAAATATGAAAATAATTTTTAACAACCAGTAATGACACAAGCGATATGACAGGAATAATTTTTTATATATATATATAAGATAACTTAATCATTTATACATCGAGTCAAACATGAATTTTCATTTTTCTGGATAAAAACTTTATTGTTTAATTTACGGTTCTAAGTGTGTCTCATTAAATACATTATTGGGAGGTAGGAGGCTGAAAAGGTGACCCCCGCAAACAACGCCCGGCGATATAACTTGTAGTTGCAGTCTTATATTTTATTTGTAGCAATAATTTGACCATTGTTAGGATAAAAAAAATCCATTTAAAATTGTGTTGCAATAGTCCTCAACAGCATTTGGTTCAAAACATGCCCATTTCAAAGATTTGTTGTGAAAGCAGCCACAGTGTAAGTGATTCAACATTCCCTCACAATTGTGGTTTTGGGCAACATTAATTAATTCCACATAAGCTAATGATTAGAGACATGCAAAATTCGCAATTGTGATAAATTTAATTTTTACACAAATTCTACAGTTTTCCCACGAATAACACGAATCTAAGTTTTTATTCTAAACACACACAATTTCTTTGTAATTTGGCAAATACCACGTAATGCAATATAATTTTCAGTGCGGTAACACTGGTGATAGCACAATACCAGGGCTATTGTTTCATATGAAAAGTATCTGTTTTTACTTATTTTATAAGTATAAAATGGATCACAGGGAAAATGAGTTATTTCAGGATATATAAACTTTTTTTATTTGAGGCTAGCATTAAAAATCACAATTTCTACTCTTACATATTATGATACTTACAGCCTTTTAAAAAAAGATTTCATGTTAGGTCCAAGCAAGTACATTAAAATATATGGAACTTGCTACAGGCGGTCATGTTTGGCAAAATTATATCTTATTAATTTTTATTCCCTTCTCCATATTTGATATTAGTTTATTCTTCTATGACAACATATTTCGGTGTTAATATTTGGTCTAAACCCAAGTTGATAATTGATTATTTCGGCATTGCTATTCATAAGACTCGAAGGTAATGATATTGATATATCAAGTGGGATATTACTAAGCATGAAATGTTTTGTGCATATTTATATTTGACTTTTCTCCGAATATGTTAGTAAATAGTTAAATACAGAATATGAACCAAAAATTTAGACAGTTTTATCATAGGTTTTTTTAACGAATACTAATTCGACATGTAGTTACGTAAATAATAACAGCAGTTTGTTTTTTAGCACCGCGTCTTACTATCCATTCAGATTATTCTCTTATATACTTATTACACTAATGGAATATAGATGAGTAAGGTTGAATCCAGAGGAAATGTACCTGTATTTGCATAGGGCTAGAGAGGGGGAACTATTTAGGAAACATCATCATTACACCCAATCGTGATCGAACCATGATCTTCCTGTCATTGGCAGTCTAGTCTATTGCGAGAGTAGCGCCTTAGACCATGCGGCCACCAAAGCAGGTCTTAGTATATTGAAAACCCCTTTAGGATCTATGAAAATAGAACGCGATTTAAAGTATTTGTGGAATCTAAAACTCGAAATAAACATTTACCCTGGCTTGTATCTAACAATAAGTGTGCAATTAAGTATTATGTTATCCCAGGAAACAGACGTCGCTGTCGTCTGTCACGCTGGTCCGCGCGGTGCGGCACAGGAGCGGCCGGATAGGCTCTGTCCTGCGACCTTTCTCCGCATCGTCAACATGACCAGGAAATGCAAATCTTCCAACACGCTGCTTTCCAAGCTCTATGCGCGTTCAACTTCGAGCAGCAGCAGCAGTAGTAGTAGTAGTACCAGCGACGAAATCGACGAGGAGATTGAAGACACTGACGATGACTCTTCACCCGCCAGCAGCACCAGTTGTATCAAGTGCTGAGGACACGCTCCCTCCTCTTTCTGTTGAAATCAACCAGGACCTCCAATGCATAGGCAACTAAATTGTTCTCATTAAAGATTTGTTTCATTTTTATGTATATTAATTATTATTACTATTCAAAGTTGATTGATGAAAATTTTTTCCTTGTAGCTTGGATTTGAAAACTCTGTTTGTTACATCGAGCTTATGATTTAATAGTATTGTTCCCAAAATGTGATATTTTTTAAGAAAAATTTGTAAGAAAATAAATTTCTTTCGTAGCATAGTTAATAGAGGAATTTGAAATTTAAATAAAAATGGAAATTATGTTTTTTGGTCCGACCGTAAAACTCTAATAGTTTTACCCAATCAAATCTTTTGATCTATTTTGAAGAGTGTATGTTGGTAACAATGATATTGTTGATGATTTATTTTTTCAGACATATCTTAGTTGAATTAATTTGTCTCACAGCATCCCACCTATTTTCTTCTATTCAAATTTGTTTGTATTGTTCTAGCCGAGGATTTAGAGTACCATTAGTAATTAAAAGCCATCGAGTATTACAATAATAAATGGGCTGCAAGATTTCACTTTATCGGTAAATTAAATTCAATTGAAATAAAGTATTAATTGCAGCCTTTGTTTATGCGTGCCATTTTGTGGAATGTTAAATTGAAGAAAAGTTTTCAATCATTTGCTGAAGGTTTGAAAACCAATTTATATTTTATATTTTTAACTAATATATTGACTCGGCTTTAGTGACCTAGGCTTGTTTTCATACAATTCTAATTCTAATTAATAATAATTTGTAATATCTTGCAATTTGTAATTAAATAGTTATTTTATTGATTTTATTTTTATTTTAGTAAAATATAATTATCATGTATATTTTTCGTTTATCAAATTACATCAAATACTTGAAATCAAAATATATGTAATTAAATAAATATGATAGAATTGTAGAAAAAATGAAGCACAAATAAAATTAAAAACACTCACACATTATATATTTACACACACTTAAATATTTTGAATTTTTCATGGCATCTCCAAGTAGTAGTAGTAGTAATAATAAAAAGTAGAGGTGTATGACACTTCGACTTGGCTTAAAAAAAAAATCCGCTTTGACAATAAAATATATTGAGAGCTAAAATAATTAATTTATCTTAAATTATTGCTTTTATGAGCTGCTATGTACATTACAAATTAATATTAATTTGAAAAAATTCAAAGTAAATGAATATTGAATAGTAAGTTATCATAATAACTTTATTTATCAGAATAAAGATAAATATTACAAACATTTGTGCAATAAAATTTTTTTCAAGTAATTTTAGTTCATAAAGCTATAAAATTAGGCCCAATTTAATATTCTTTTCAAGCATAAAATAATCAACAAAAAATATTCAAACTTTGATTTTGCTTAGAGAATATTAATTTTATATAATTTTCAATTTGAAAAAGTCAACTTCACACACACCTACAAAACAGGAATTCAAACGTCGGCAAAAACTAACGGTTTGGCAGTCTAAAAATTCCCTTTATGTGTTAAGTAAATCATACAAAAGGAAATATTGAGGGGGTCTTTAATTTGCCATGAAATTATATCTTTAAATTAATTAATGTTGGAATTTTCAAGATAAAATTTCGAATTTTGTAAAACTTGTAGAGTTAACTACTAAAACTCAACTTGAACTTGAATTTTTGAGAATTCACACAAACCTAGTATTTGTTAACTATTTGCTATTTAAAGACACGGCACTATCCAACATCAATAAAAAAAATAGCAGAATCTCGAAAGAATTTAGTCCACCAAAAAGTATTTACTCTTCAACAACTAAACTTTCATCACGGAATCCAACTTTTTGAAGATACCATTTTCGATATTGAAATATTTACCGTTTTTTTTTACTTATTTGTGCTTTAATTTTTTTACATTTATTCTATGATAGATCGGCCATTTCGATATAAAATTACAATAGAAAAAAGGGCAAGACAAAATTAACCTTAAAAGGATCAATTTGCAAAGGGATACTTAATTTTGTTTAATGGTTAAAAGGACTACTCTCTGTTGTCATTTCTTAAAACTGATTTAGCTATAAATTTCATAATCCTTTCTCATTGAACACCATTATTTGGCATTGAATTTTGAAAAATGTCAAATGTAAATGATATGCTTAACATTAGGAGGGATAGCCAACATAATAAAACACTAAAAAAAACCACACAAACACATTTATAAATACAAGCTGTCATTGTCACAGACATCTTCGGGTCAAGAGAATAGATTGCTATTGCAATCTATTTATATAACCATATATATTAAATACTGCCATCTATGGAGTGAAATTATAACTGAAAAACATTCAGCTGTTTACAATTAACCTTTTTATGTCCAACCAAGAGCATCAGTCTACTCTCTTGACCTGAAGAAGTTATCTGTGACAGTGAAAGATTGTCTTTAAAAATGTGTTTGTATGTTTTTTAGTGTTCTATCTAAACAATTTCTACTTCAGTATCACCAAGGTAATTGTGCCGGCTATCCTTCCTAATGCTAACCATGATTTAACTTTGTGCTTTATTCCAAATGTATATGTTAAAAGTTGATATATTGGTTTTAAATTTCTTGAGAGTGAAATCAGAATAAGTGTGTGGTGATAACATATCTAGTTAACATAAATATGTATAACTACAGATTTGTAAATACAACCCTATACTAGGTAAAAAAAACCTTCATTAATTTCTATGGATCGATTAGAGTTACCAAAAATTGTCTATCCTGCAAGTATATTTGTTGATAATGATAAATCAAGATTATGCAATGATCAAGAAAATGAATATGTACATAATGTGAAAATAAATTTATAGAATTGCCATTTATTTTCAATTCTTAAGTTAGCTCTTGTCAATTTATTATCCATACTTAATATCATCATAGTGATGTTTTTTAATTGAAATAAAGCAATTTGAAGTTAACTCTTTAAAAGTGTGAATTATTTTTTGAAATTATACTTCTTTAGGCGCGTTATGAAAAAATCATGAGAGTGAAATTTTAAGATACGCGCGCATCACTGTAACACAAAAGTAACAGGTTGAAGCTAAGCCGCTCATTAAGTCTCGAAAAATAAAAAGCTACCAACAAAATAGAAATAGAACCTCTGTTAGTCGCGCATGTTGGTACGCTCGTCGCCTCTGATCACCGTTTTCATATATATAATATTTATCCACATGTTTCTAGTTTCTACATTCACAACACGTGTTTTAGTTTCATACAAGTGCGAATTATATATGTGCTAATAAATTATATTCAGTAGTGATTTAAATTGAATATTTTTATTAATATTATTTACTATTCGTAAATATTAGTGAAAAAATTGTGCTTATAGACTTTTTCAAGTGCTCCAATATAATTGAGGTTAACTATCCGTATGTATTATTTATTGATATAAATTAAAATATTATTATTTAACATAATCAATACTAAATATTATTAAATTATAATTGTTAAATATTTATTATTGGTTATTTAATATTTACAAAATAAAGAAATAAAATTAATAAAAAATTTGTGATAAAAATTTAAATCGAACATCAAATTAAAATATTAATTTTTAATATTTATTTAATGATGCCAAAGAAGTATAACTTCTCACGCGCGTACATAAGTACACACACCCATTTTATATTAGTTATTACTAGGAATGGACCCTTTGAATCCCTAAGGGCATTAGAATTTAGAAGACTTAAAACCATTTTAGATACCAGATTCAAGAAGAAATTAGGATTCAGGATACAAAGGTTTAGTTGATTCGGATTCAGATTATTATTATCACAGCGTCTTACTACTCTTTCGGGTTGTACGCAGTTACAATAACAAGATGAAATGGAGGACCTACAGTTTAACGTGGGATCCAAACCACGGAGTCCTGGCATTCCACACATTCACAAGTTGTGATTAATACACGTCTCGTCAGAGGTGAAGGAAGGGTTTGGTAATCAGATAAATCTGTGCTGGGACCGAGGATTGAACCCCGGACCTCAACACAGAAGTCAGACACCTTACCCCTAGACCACCAGGTCACTCTTCAGATCTGTAAAATAGTGGACTCTAGTAGTTATATACCTTACGTCACTATCAAGAAACGTTTTAAGATATTGATAAACTTTACTTTAGTGTGTTATAGTCTACCTCAGTGGTCTTGGGGTAAAGTACTCTCCTTACGGCATGATGTTCGTGGATTCAAACCCAGTCTGGGTTGAAGGATTTTTCTTGAATGATGAAAATCCAGAGCACAACTTCCTTTGGAGGCGAAGTAAAGCCGTTGGTGCTGTTTTGATTGTGGCATGTAAAAAGAAAAAATCGAAAATATTGTTCCAGAAAAATTGGTAGGCCCTTTCGCTCTTGCTCATTTTGATGTAAACAATCTGTTCAGAAAGTGCACATTAAATACCTCAAATAAATGTGTCAATTTTGTGATATCAATATAAATACATACTATTTTTTTATTTCTTCAACTTCTAAAGCCACCGATATAAATTTAAGAATGACAATGATAAGTATTAAAAAAAACTAGTCCTACCATTGTATTGGAATTCATAAAATGGTTCAGGTTAAATTAATGCATAAATTATATTTAAATAATGTCTTGTTGTTTATAACGAGAGGTACTATGATTCCATTAGATAGCCCATATGATAAGGAGCAGTGGAATGGTACCGTACTTAAAAAAAATCGTTTAAATTACAGTATAAATGTGATGGTAGTCACAAAAAAAAAAGAGAGGTTAAGGCCTGGTAAAGCTATAAAGTTGGATGGAGTAGAGCTGAGAAAAATACAGAACGTAAAATATCTCTGAAGTGTGATTGAGGCCAAGGTGGAAATATAAAGGATCTAATAAGATGAGGATATCAGGGGGAGTTCTATGTGTGGGTAAGAGACCTATAGCTAATAGAAGTGTAAG
This sequence comes from Timema cristinae, assembly GCA_039000515.1. Taxonomy (NCBI): domain Eukaryota; kingdom Metazoa; phylum Arthropoda; class Insecta; order Phasmatodea; family Timematidae; genus Timema; species Timema cristinae. The sequence continues at coordinate 7,047,259 of JBCFYV010002255.1, read as the reverse complement.
GAAGTCTGTATGCCATATTTTGTACCCATTGTCACATATGCAGCAGAAACATGGACATTGAATGTAAGAGAGACGAGGAAAGTGGATGGAGGTCATGGGAATGAAGTTTGTGAGGAGCATGTTAGCTGTCACGAGAAGAAACAGGATTAGGAATGAAGTTATCAGGGAAAGAGTGGGAGTAAAAGAGAGGACTACAAAGATAATTATGGAAATGTATGTATGAAAAAGACCCCATGGGAGGTGCAGATAAAGTGTGCAATTGAGAGTAGAAGAATGTAGTATGGATATTGAAGATGTATGGAGGCATTTCACTAAACTGACCCTGTCACAGTCTGAAAACAGTTGATGACTGACTATAAATGCCAGAAAGTCATAATTATTCTTAATTGTTTTTTTGTAGCTGACCATAACACATGTCCATCGTAATTTATGCATGACCCTTGGCCCCATGTGTTTTTAAAAAATTGAGTTTCACAACCTGTGTAAAAATTTAATTAAAATCTAGGGTTAAGGATGAGGAAGGTATATTTTAGAAGAAATGTACTTATATTTAAGTCGAGGATTAGTTTTAAACCATTAAGGAAAATCATCGGTATACTTGGACAGGATTTGAATCCTGAGCTTTGTCGTAGGTCAAATCAGACTAAAGGAGTTTAATATTTAGTCTGCGACATGAGGGTACCAGTACATAAAATCTTTAAACACAATGACCTTCAGCTTGAATGATTAAACTTGCTTCTCGGACCAAATTTAACTTTTTGGCCCTTAAGCAAATCGTAACATAAATAGCTAAAATATATATATTTTTATGTATTGAGATCAATAATGGAGTTCTTTGAGAGTGGTCCACAGGCCCGCTGCTGTCCGTTCTAATGCTGTTGTCAGCACACCAGGGACAAAAAAAAAAGTTTCCTTGAGCAAAGGTGCAGGTATGTTCTTTGAACCCCCTCCCAATGTGTTCCTATTCAACGGCCACACCCACATGAATGAAATATCCTGGGATGTAGATAAGGTTAGAAACAAATTATGTCCCTCGGTTCTAAGGCCCGTGTGGAAAGTTCACTTGCATAGACCGCAGTAGAGCTCAACATGTTAAAAGAGGGCATAGGTACTTTTTTTTTTTGACATGCCAAACCAAATGTTCTGGACTCAATTCTTATATCTAGATGTCATTTCACATGTCCATCACGGGCTCTGTCTTAAAATTTCAGGGCGGATAAATCTGCAGAAAAACAATGGCACGCTAAGTCATCGATTCCTGTGGTTTTTTTTAACATGTCTTACTACCTATTTGGGTTGTCCAAATATGTACTAATTGCACTAATGTGTTAAGAGATCAGGAAAGTTGTATTTATAAGAAATGTACCCACATCTTCATGGAAGAAGATTGGAAAACCATCTATGAAAAAACTTGGATCAGACCTCGATCACACTGTCCTTGGCAGTCTAGGCTAGTGTGAGAGTAGTTAGTGCCTTATACCACGCGGTCACCAAAGCAGGTGTGTTCCAGAAGTCATTTTTCTATTTAATATATTCAAACTAACTTTTAAGAGAGACTCACAGTGAGAAGTAATAATGCATATAAAATTATTATCTTGAGTTCTCTAGATATTACAAAGGAATTTTTGAGATTTGGAAATTAAAAAAAGAAAAGTATGAGAATGTTTTTTGGGCCATTATGCTGTTAGTGGGTTCATCCCGACATTAAAAGGGCAAATATAACTAGACTCCAGTAGTAATAAGCGTTTAGGGATGGAAGGGGACACAAGAAAAAGTCAAATGTTTTTGCGGTTTTAATAGCAATTTTTATCGACATTTGAGCATAATAGCATTTGATACTAAAACTTCTAAATGAAAGGAACGTCTTCATCAAATTCTTCTGGGACAACCTTGGCAGAATTAAATAACCGTTGAGATTACTAGGATGTAAAAAATTAATTTATGTTTCTACAGGAGAAATACTACTCTTAAGTCTACTTGATTTATTTTGCCAAAAAAAATTGTGTTTGCTATAAAAGCTGCACAAATACTGCCCTTAGCTCACAATCCTTTTAATCTCACATTAATAAGATAATTAACAACCAGCCCCATGGTGTGGTGGTCAGTGCACCTGGCTATGAGCCTAGACGTCCCGGGTTCGATTCCTGGCTGACACCTTTGGTAAAAGTCCCTCCCAGTCAAATGTGTAATACGATTTAAAAAAAAATTAGAACAAAGAGGAAACTGGATCATACAATTATCATAACATTAAACTCCTCATGCAAGTATTATATTTCCAAAATTTGAGATACATAGGTACAATTAAGAACAATCATCGAGATGTCTACAACTCTTTCAACACAATGATCGAACTTAGGGCCTTCTTGAGGTAGATTTATTCAGCCCCACAAGTGTTCTACAAAAACCAAAGATTTTTTTATGGCATTTCTGCTAATATAAGCAAACTTAACATAATTACCTTCAGTTTTAATAATTATATCACTTGCCAAGAATAAGTTACATTATGCACATAATAAATTAAAAATAGGCAAAGAAAAACGAGATCTTAAGCTTTTCTATGGTTTTAACACAAAACTGCCTGTTAAAATGAAAAGTTGTAAATAGTGAAATTGGGTTAGAGCATGTGGGTAAAGAATGTTTACACTGTCTTTTGAAAAAAAAGTAATTACAAAAGACAATTAAAAAAAGTCAGTCATTAAAATATTTTGATTTGTTAGTTAAATAATTGATGAATATAGGCCTAGTTCTGTAAAATGTCACACATAACAACTTTGCATGGAAGTAACTAGGCCTAGTCTATAAATATATTAATCCATTCAAAGATTTTAATGTAATTTAAGGTTAAGTTAAACTTTGGTGGCTTTTTTTTATAAACACAATTAGTTTGCCATGGGGAAAAAACTAAATGCTGTAGACTATTGAATCTCGCAATGCCAGGCTGTGAAATATACAAGTCGAATAAATGTTTTCTAAATTATTAATTAAATAGTCCTAGTATAAAGATGTTTGAAGTTTTTTGTGATAATGCGCTCTTTCCATCCGGTTTTTGGCTCTTTTTCATAGTTATGGTATATTGTTTAGATATTTTATTCACTTTATTACGCACACAAGAGTACATATAGAATCGGATGACACAAAGATTTATACATTTTTAATACTTCTAGTAAACTAAACACTACATCTTAACAAAACTCGACAACACATCACCCAAATCACTTTCTAAATGTAAATATTAAAGATGATGTGTATCTTTCCCATGACGCTTTGTGTTATACCTATAATCCTGCAAACTAAAACAGATTATATCATCCCCTAATGGTTTATTTTACACGGTGATCCTGTGCACTAAAAGAATATGACAGCAACATGTGTGTACCTCCCACATTTAATTACTTGAATTTAATTTTTTTCACATGAAAGGTTGAGTTAATATGGGTTGTGGAAAACATCATAATTAATATAAACCAGCTGTCTTATTTCCAGATGTTGTCATCAATATTATGTTCCGGAAGATAGCTGAGGTGAGTGTAACTTTTTCATATACACCCTATAGTTAAAAAGTTGTTTTTTGTTCTACTCCATTTTAGACCTAGATGTTTATATGTTTGTAAAATTGTACGGCGATATAGATATTTTGGTTATTTTAAAAAAGAAATGGCCGAGAATGGGACGAATATAGTGTACAACACTCAATTTTTTTGTTTCTAGTATTAACTTTCACAATCTTCATTAAAATAAATGTTTTTATTAATTTTATAAAGGACAGCCTAAACATTCTTGACCCGAACGTTTAAAACAAAAGTTATTAGTTACATATGTTAAGTTATGTCATATTTAATCAATTTCAGAATAATAGTAACAGTAGGTGATGTCAAAGCTTAACAATAATAAAAATGGTGTTCAATCAAAACAAAGTTTTGCTCCAAAGGAGATTCTTGAAAAGTGTTTTTCACATAAAGTTTAAAGAATTTTAACAAAGTGTTATATAATCTAATTAATAAGTGTACAAACAAGAATCTATGGTAGATTTATTGTTCGAAATAGTGACACATCACATAGGATTTGCCACAAGCACATTACCAGTGCGAGTTTTATGCTCGCTCTCCACGTTAGGGGCATTCAAAGCATGATCCTCTTGACCGCGTATTTTAATATTAAACTTTTCTTTGTACTCGTTTACTTCTTGTCCTTTTTTAGTAAGCTGCTCATTTAAATTATCGATGAACTTGTTGATCTGTACATTGTTTGTAATTAATGCAGGTAACACATCCTTGACAGTTTTTTCGCAAAGCACCCCACCAACCATTCTAAAACACTTGCGATCACCATCCACATTTTTCAAAGTTTCTATCACCACTTTATGTTCATGGAGTTCTACCTCCATTTCTGAAAGTTTGTTAGCCATGTGCCGCTGTTCAGCTCTTAGTACCTGAAACCCATTGAAGATTTCTTCATTTGATTTTGGTTTAGATTTCTTACCTTCACCTGCCATTTCGTTTTAGTAAAAACAATAAATTGAAATCTACAGGTCTACAACTTTGACGTGATTATTTATTACAACGATTTGATATAATAAACAATTGATAATCAATATTCTTTCTACACATTCAACTTTAATCGCCTTTGAAAACTTTGTTATAAAAAAAGTTTATTGTTCCAAAAAAGGTATTATTTCTGAATACTCGGCAGTATAGAACAGAGATAACAAGTACAAAATTTAGGAGCTTCAAATTCACTACTTAGCTCTCTACTCTCGCTCGGCTGGACAAACCAGCAGGTTAAATATCTATAAAATTTAGATTAATAGATAGATGAACTGTTTAAATATTGGTCCAAAGCTTCTACGTTACTTACAGGCCTGAATATTGTTTAAATAACAGTACAGTGAAAAACCATCGAGTCGTTGATTCGCCACTAAGAATATTACTACTTAGCCTCTTATATAGCTAATCGATAGTATTTAGGACATTAGTGTGCCTTCACCTATAGGATCTTACAGGCGATAAAATGTTTTCCTAATTTTCTCTGACCCCCCTTTACTTGGTTCATTCTAAGAAACGTCCTTTATTTTCAATACCATATGAATGTATGATGAAAGAAGTACAGTATTTGGAATACTGACAGAGCTGATTTCACAATCGGAAGTTTTACAAGGTGTATCTTGAAGATGAATACTAAAATAATGATTACGGTAACTAATATTTGGTTGTTGACATATACAATTAAACTTGTAGTGAGAGTAAAAAACTTAAACGTTATATTTTGATATGTAAGTGTGGAGCACTCTCTAAGGGAGTGTCCAAAAAATTACAGGGGGTCCAGTTAATCCCAGGTGGGTCCGAAAACCCCAAACCCCCACCTTTCTACACCCTTGCTCTCTAGATACCTACTATGAAAATGTTAGAATAGGCTCCCTCTAGCAAATTTAAATATATATACATAACAGACAGAAAATATCTTCCTTTCACGATTGAAATGTCTTGTGTCATACTTGTCTGTTATTAAAGAATTTTCTTTGTCCTAGCATCAATAACTACGATTTTAAATCTGATTGAAAATAAAAAGGAAATGTTACATTTTGGATTTTGTTACCAAGAAGTAAATCGACCATAATAGGCAGAACAGTAATAAATTCTGAAACAAATAAGTACGGGAACAAATACAATTTTATGTTTAAAAAGATTTAACGCACCACCTTTTTTGAATGAATCCTTGAGTTAAGGATTTTAAATAACCTATCTATTAAGTCAAATAAGTGAAGCCAATTTATATGAATACGAGTAATTATTTATTAAAGACGTTAATCACTAAGTTTATTTATAAATCATTGAATTATTCACATGAATTACGCACTGCATGCTATACACTAATCACCATTAGTTATGCGTATGCATACATAATGATTGTCAAATCCGGCTTAATTTATATTTATCGTATATTGTTGCCCCACTAGGAGGTGCTGTTTATCTTCTACAAGCTATTATATTTAATCTAAATATAAAAGACTTTATTTTATGAGTCATTACAGTCAAAATTATCTAGTTCTTTATAGCACCACTAAGATTATTTTAGCCCTGTCTACTGCCCGTTTGAGCTCTACGCTTATGTACTAATTACGCCGGTGGTTTTAGGGATAAGGGAGGCTATATTTATAGGAATTTACTCGCATTTGCGTGGAGGGAGAGTGGAAAACTATTTTGGAAAAATCACCCTTAGTCCACCCGACCGAGATTAAAACTTTGATTTCCCCGTCCTGGACAGTCTAGTTCATTGGGAGAGTAGAGCATTTGATCACGTGGCCACCAAAGCGGGTCACTAGGATATAGAGCTAGTTCACTAGCAACCACTAGAGCTCTGCTCCATTTAGTACTGAATCCAGACAATAGGTAGTGCTGTGTATAGTGGAAGATTTCTAACATGGCCGTTAGAAAACTCTATATTGTCTTTGGTCTCAAGCCACAAACACAAAAAATTAAACCGGAAATCGTTTTAGTCAAGTTAAAATTTAATATATATTTCCTGATACAATTTTGAAAGATAATAAAAGGAAAAACAATGTGTTACCTTTGATGAATAAACGTTATTTTTATTACAAACATAGTTTAAATCCTATAGTCTCTGATATTAAAAAATTACAATTTAGTAGTCCAGATGCAACCTGGCAAGAACTATCTATTGTATAGTCACCATTTTTATTATAGATAAGAAAAACTTTGCTGTATAAAATTTGTGATTTGCATATTTCAGCTTCACAATGGCAAGTACATCTTTTCATTTTTATATAATTTAAAAAAATTTCAATAATTTTCGCTGACAACTCGAATAGCTATATTTTATAAGGCCGTTTTCAATGGGTTCACACCCCTCTGATAAGCTAGCTAATTTTACGTCTGAATATGTAACTCTAGGCTAGCGGCTAGCACTGATATATATAACGTTAGTCATATTTTAAATTTTACAAATAAAATGAATTACTGTCCATGCTAACAACTTATGTCTAGTGTTAAAACTGACAAATAATTGACACATGAGGTCATTGAGCTTGTTTCAATTTTATTTGTTTAGTTATGTTTGTGCTCATTAACATAGTCGGCAGGCCTTTAGTAAATAATTTCTAGTATTTTATTGATTAACTATGATAACTTGTGGATTAATTATGAAACTATTTACTGGCCTTACACTTTGAACAAGATAGTGACCTAGTTTATTCATAAAGCTTAGGTTACCTTTGCTATGAGTCATTCCTAATATGTCAGTTTTAAGTATAATTTCGCCAAACCAAATGTCTCGAGTTAGATTTATGTGTGTGTGACATTTTTCAACGTACATTTAAATTTGATTACAATTCTACTTAATTAGATCCAATGTTATTGACATACAAAGTTGGGGTGTCACGGAATCTGGAGCCCCCTTCCCCTCACCCAGTAATTAATCAACAATTTTTCTCGCTTTATGAAAAAAAAAAAAATCATATCTTTCAAACCACATTACATAAAAATTTAAGCATCCATCCATCCATAAGTAGCCTATCAAAAAATGACATTTGCAGAACACACATCTCAACATACTGTCATCAGGGTTGAAAAAGGTATGTGTATAGTCACTCACCCACTTTGATGATCACATGTCCCAAGGCGTCTCACTCTTAATTAAACTGGACTGCCAATATCCCTGTCACCCGCCTCGGTGGCGTAGTTGGCTAACGCGCTTGTTGTGTTAAGCTCGACTGCTGAGGACGGGGAGATCGAGGTTTGAATCTCGGTCGGGTGAACTGGGGGGGGGGGGGGTTCCTAAATGGTTTTCCACTCCCTCCATGCAAATGTGGGTTCACTTCCTCTAATTCAACCTTCTCAATTCCTAAATCCATTAACATAATTAGTACTTAAAGCGTGTAACCCGAACAGGTAGTAAGACGCGGTGCTAAACATTAGGCCTATTATTAATAATAATATCTCTGTCATCGATGTTTGAATCCCGGTAGGATGACAATTTTTTTTTTCATAAATATGTTTAAACTTCCGCTCACTCCATACATATGTAGGTGCACTTCCTCTTTTAAACCTTTCTCATTCCTACCACATTGGCGTTTGAATTAGTAGGATATATATGCGTGTGTAACCCAAAGGCTAGTGAGATGTACTAGTTTTTTTAATTAGGCCTTCTGTTTATTTTATAGTCTAATAAAATTAACTTATTCTTGCAAAATGGAAACACTAGCTTTGATTTTACTACCAGTTTTTTGAAAATAACCACCTTGAACTGTATTTGTAACTTTTGCACCAAGAATATCAGGCCATATGGCTGCCCATCTTCACCCCAAAATTCAAGTACTATTCAAAAATAATAGCCTATTTTTTTGTTATATAATTTTAATTAAGTAAAGTGTAAGTTTAAAAAAACTTATAATTTTAAATATGCTCCCTCTATATTTTTTTTAAATTTTGCCTGTTAAGTACAATAAATTTTAATTCAGTTTACAACAGTTGTATTATTTTCACACCATTAATTTACACCTAGATAAACTCCATTCACGGTAAGAATTAATCTCTGAAAGGTCTTTTTTCCTACCAATATCCTACTAGATAACAGATTTCTGGTAGGAAAAAAGACCTTTCAGAAAACAATTCCTACGCTGAACAGACTTTACATTAATAATTACCAGCATTCAGGGGGAAGCAGGCAGGTTGACCATATGCTTAGTTTTGCTTACAAAGGGGTTGGTCCAAAACGGCCAAAAATATGTTAATTTAATACTTGACCCTTAAATACAAATAAATAATATTATAAAATGGCCTAATGGAGTCTGAGATAACTATAGTGAAGCTCAAGGGCTCGGCTGAGCACAGTTTGAAAAAATGTCGTTAGAAACGGACCTTTGTATCATATTCTTACCTCACTTTCCCTGAAAACCCATTGGTTAACGTGGCCATTATTGTTTCAGACGGAACAACAGATGGATTGTGCACTGGACCTGATGCGAAGGCTGCCTCCTCAGCAGATTGAGAAGAACTTAAGTGATCTTATCGACTTGGTCCCGGCGTTGTGCGAGGACTTGCTCTCGTCTGTTGACCAGCCATTGAAGATTGCGCGTGACAAGGAGATGGGGAAAGAGTACCTTCTTTGCGACTACAACAGGGACGGAGACTCGTATAGGTCAGTTTTTATGGAACCTACTGTGAACAAAGGCAGTGGAGCTGGAGTCATTTGAGTCAAAGTCTGATTATAAATCAATTTTGGGTGGAGTCGGAGTCAGTAATATTAAAATAATTAATATTAATTAATAATTAATATTAAAATAAAACGTAAAATAACAATATATAGTAGATCATTTTATCTTTATATATTTTTTATTTCTTAGGACTTTTTATTTGTTTCAGACAAAAAATAACATCTGCATTTAATTTCTTCCAAACCAGTTTTTAATTAATTTAAAATCAAATCCAAATTTTAAAATTCTGGCTTTGAGGTACACTTGATTGTGCACAGCAGCTACTAATTTTTAATCATTATTATTATCAGCACCACGTCTTACTACCCGTTCGGGTTATACGCACTTACGCTAATGTGTAATGGTAGGGTGATTGGGAGATGAAATGAAGGACCTACAGTTTAACGTGGGATCCGAACCACGGTGGAGGCCTTGCATTCCACACATTCACAAGTTGTGCTTAATACATGTCTTGTCAGAGGTGAAGGAAGGGTTTGGGCAATCAGATAAATCTGTGCCGGGACCGAGGATTGAGCCCCAGCACAGAAGTTTGACACCTAACCTATAGACCACCAGGTCACCAATTTTTAATATAGCACAACAACTAAAGGACAGACACATTCACAAACTCTTCAGTTTATGAATAATGGCTTTCAGCCATTCCAATTTTTCAGAGCCAAGCTGTAAGTCAAGGACTTGGTACCATGACACCAACATCTCCTGCCCCTCGTGGTGGGCCTGCACACACCCAATATTGTGTGCTGTTTGGTGTAAAAATTAGAGTTGGTTTGAATTCACTATTTTACGTATCCACATCTCAAATTTGGATCTTCATTTTATTTACGAATCCTGAATCATATCAAAAATTATGAACATAGTATGAAATAGAAATATAATAGAAATGGTAAGTTAATACTTATTTTTTTGTTAAAATGCCATTTACTTAGACATTAATGACACATTACATTGAGTGTTTTACTTATTAATAACATATTGACAAGAAAATCCAGGTTAGCTTGGTTGCTGGAGTGTTTGCCTCATAAAGCTGGATTAACAGGGTTCAAATACTTGTCTGGGTGTCATATTTATATAGAGCAGGGTTTGCGCTAGTCCAGAATACGCGTTATTCCGAACCTCCCCTAGTTTTTTTCCCCACGAACCTCACTCGTAGTCATAGTGATATTATTTTTTTAATCTTCACTGCAATGACCGGGAGTTAATGTTTTGTCTTGTTAGTGTGCTCGTGTGTTGACGTGAATATTCTGTGCAGTGTTATCGAACAAGAGAAAAAATAACACATTTGCGCCTTAAACAGAAATTTGTTAGTTTTAGACATAATATTAGAAAGGTGAGACATTAATATGATAACAAGTGTTACCATTATTAATACAGAGAAAAAGGCCTCAAAGATACGTAAAATGTATTTCAAAGGCAAACTTATAAAATGTAACCTATAATTATAAATAAAAGAATCCATTAACAAATAATAATTTTTTAAATGTATTTTTGGTAATCATTTCTTGCTGATTTGAACTAGCTGATAATGTGAATTTTCTCGACAATTTCAGTTTCATATTAACAAGGCATGTGCTTATTTACACACTCACTCCATTAGAATGTCATTTTTTTTTTAAGATTGCTCAAACTGTCACAATCCAAATGTTTAAGGTCCCCGTGGAGTAACACATACGATCCACCTCTAGAAGACGGTTCGATGCCCTCGGAACGTCTGAGGAGGCTAGAAATAGACGCCAACCTTGCATTTGACCAGTACAGAGAAATGTACTTTGAAGGAGGGGTGTCGTCGGTGTATTTGTGGGATCTTGACCATGGATTTGCAGGTGGGATACTCGAGACTGACACTATAATCATATAAATAAATTTAACATTTAGTTTGTGCATTTTAAGATTTAAATTCTAATAGAAATTTTTCATTAGAAATTATACTTGTCATCAACTGTTTCGTGTCTGTGGTCCGGTAAGCTTAGACGTTTTCCTTATACCATTCTTCATCCTTTATTTGCTTCCATTCTTCTTCATTCACTCGCAAACTTGCTGGGTCTCCCTTTCGATCCATTTCCTACATATTTCATCTCCATCCTTCTCCTTGGCATCCTTTCCTTTTCCATCCTCATTACATGCCCATACCATCTCAGTCTTGCTTCCTCTACTATCTCATGTACTCCAACATCCTCATTACATGCCCATACCATCTCAGTCTTGCTTCCTCTACTATCTCATGTACTCCCTGTACCTCCACTTTTTCCTTCATAACTTCATTCCTAATCTTGTTCCTCCTCGTGACAGCTAGCATACTCCTCACAAACCTCATTCCCATGTCCTCCACTTTCTTAGTCTCTCTTACAACCAATGTCTATAAACTGCTTCTGAGCAATTGTCTTCTAAAGAGAGGGATGAACGAAATCTGCTTAGAATTCAACCTGCCGTGTTCTGTTCCTCTATACAGTGTGTTTGTGTGTTTGTGCTCGTGCTAGGGGTGATCCTAATCAAGAAGGCAGGCGACGGTTCCAAGAAGATCAAAGGTTGCTGGGACTCTATCCACGTGGTGGAGGTGCAAGAGAAGACGAGCGGGCGCAGCGCCCATTACAAGCTGACCTCCACCGCCATGCTGTGGCTGCAGACCAACAAAGTCGGCTCGGGTACAATGAACCTAGGCGGCAGCCTCACTAGACAGGTGGGGCAGGCTCGGACTAACTTTTATCGCTGCACCTAGGTTGAAAGAAGGGTGTACTCCCCCAATTTCCAGGAATTTTGTTTTTGATACGGGATTATACTTGAATTTTTATGCAGATACTGGAAAAAATTTAAAATCTCTCTTAAGGTGGGTTGAATCCGCTGTTTTATGAATCTGAATCTTTATTTTTATTTCCTAATCTGAATCTTGGAGAAAACTATGAACATAAGAGGCTATAATAAGAAGATAACTGAATAATTGAAAAGTTGAAATATATATTATATTGGGAAAAGGGTACAGGAATAGTGGATAGAAACATATAAAAGTAACTGACACAATTTTGCTTTTTCATTGAAAAGAAGAACACAGTCCACACATTGGACACATTGCGGCAATGTAAAGTGTGAACTTGTGTTATTTTCTTCGTCCCCCTTTTATATGTTTCTACCCACCTTTCCTGTACCTTCTTCCAAATATAATACAATTATACCATAAAGTGAAAAGAGGTTTTCCTTAAAGAGATGTATTATATAGAAAGAAATTTAATGTAAACTCTTTTGCTGAGATGCATTCATTATGACATTCATACATTCGTTTAAATGTTCAATCACTGTTCTGGGGTCTTGCTGTTATGTTTCTCTTATAATTATATTGGGGCTCGACCACCAATAAGCAGTAGCCTATTAGAGCTCTAAAAAAAAATAACTCCATGGCTTGAGCCCGCAAATTGGCTATATCGGCCAAGCGACCCCCCACTTTTAGTGATGATAATGCTAACATTTGCAGATAGAGGGTGTCCTGTGCTCAGCACAACAAACCCTCCAGTCGTTAATCTTAGTTTTCTAGACCAGAGCAGCTACCTACATATGCGTCCTCATGAGACCGAGTTTGACACCGTTCCAGACCCATTGTTTCATGGAAAAAATTCTGCAAGGGGCAGGGATCGAACGTGGGACCTCTGGATCTGACCACAGAGGCGGTCAAAGCTATAAATACAATTCAAAATTTTGAAGAAAAAACTAAATATATATTTTTTATACTTTTGAATCTCGAACTTGTTATTTTCCTGGATCTTGAATATCCTTAATTGGTTTAATGGGTTTCATTCACACTTTACATCCGTCAGGTTTTTTTATACGAACCTGTCGGTTCTCTGTGATAGACGGAGAGCGACGCGAGCGTCAGCGATGCCTCGCCGCACATCGCCAACATCGGCCGCCTTGTTGAGGACATGGAGAACATGATACGCAACACGCTAAACGAGATCTACTTCGGTAAGACCAAGGACATCGTGAACGGTCTGCGGTCGGTGCAGCCCCTGTCGGACCAGAGGCAGCAGGCAGCGTTGCGGCAGGACCTGGCGGCTGCCCTGCAGAGGAGGCAGGCCAAGGGGGACTCCAACTGAGGGGAGGCTGACCCCGAGGACACGTCCTGGGAGACATGATTTCAACCCTCTCTAACGTAGATCCTCCTCACTTGCGAGGACGGATGGGTAAGGTTAGACACTTGCCCTCAAACTCTTGCTGTACCTGAACACTCATGGTTGTGTAAATTCAATTTTTTTTCCCCCCCTGATAATTTTTTTTTAATATGAAAAGAAACTGAATGAATAAAAACATACCCAATCAGGCCGTTCTCTTACAGGGTAGGCAAGAAACTGCTGTGCAAACATTTCAAAAAACAACTCTGTATTTAATCCATCTTCACTAACTTTCTCCACACTTCCCTATCCTTGTATACTCCCTTTGCTTCAACAACCTCACATAGTCACAAAAACTTCAAAAGTTCAATGCCACACAACATATTTCTAAGGGGGTAGTAGGCAAACACAAATTTGGCTTCAAAGAATCTAACTTAGTTATAAATAGTGATTAAATTGCAAATAACTCATTATATAGAACTATAATATCCTTAATCACTTAACTAAAATTTCAAGAATTCCCTTTAAATAAAAGATGCATTTTGTTATTTTTAACCATCCAAACCACCCTCTCGTTAACTTAATAGGACGGCCGAATATATAAATGCCCATTGTTTTGACATTAGGTTGTCGAAAATATTCAGTGTTAACACTATTTTTGGGAGTTGTTGAATGCTTTCATCAACTTTAAATAACTAGTAAGATCTTCACACTAACATATTTGATTTATTATTAAACGTGAGAACCTTTTTGACACTGTAAATTAACAAAATTAGCACATAGTAGGCCTCTGTATGTTAAAGTTGAGTACTACATAGATAGGAGGCTTTCTTTATCTAACCTCAACTCGATCAAACAAAATAAATAAATTAAGAAAGCCAAAATACAAAATATTAATTTATTTTTTGATTAGTGTTGTTTTTGAGACAAAGTTTTTTAAGGCATATTTTTTTTAGTTATATAGTAAAGTTATCTTAAATTAAAATAGGCCTAAATATAAGGATAAGTCTATATTATAAACTGTTGAAATAATTTTCAATTAATCAAATAAAACACACTTTTTCCAATATCAACACAAATATATGAAGAATAAATTATTGGGTCGTAAAGAATACGTATTACAAAAAAGCATAGTTTCATTACTGGACAATGTCTCATATTAATTCATTCCCCTGTGTGACATTACTATTTGAATGCGTATTTCACATTATGATTCTTTGACTAAAATATGTTGTGTGTATTGAATAATTTAGGCCTTGTGTTTTTTCATTTCAAACCGTAAGCAAACAAAATTATGCCAGAGGTTTATTAAATTAAGCTAGGTTAAATCTTTCTTGTAAATAATGTGACTTGTGATCAGATGTTTGGGAAAATAAAAATATATGAAAAATGTTCAGTCATGAATACCAGCATTCCTGAAATAAAAGTACCTAATTTCTAGCCTTTAACTTCCTAAAAGGTAATATTCTTTGGAAAAGTGTTGTCAACTGTTGATGCAAACTGATTTTATTCTGTGCATTGAGGCTAGAAGCAAAGTCAAAGCTAAAACTAGCGGACGATACAAAGTGTGGTGGTCATAATAACCCAAACGCTATAGTTTCCTCTAAAGCAAAGCAAACTAGCGGTAGTAACTAACTTTGCATCAAATGGTCATAATAGCTCTACAGGTCAGTTTGGTAAAATTTCTCCTCCTTCCTCTATCCTTCCACTATTCTTCTCTCACTTGCACACGTTCTGTCATCTGCTCCTCTCATCTTGCAGTTCTTTTCTTATATACTTCAGCTCCATAATTTTCTTTGGCATCCTCATTACATGCCCATACCCTCTCTCTTGCTTCCTCTACTATCTCATGTACTCCAACATCCTCATTACATGACCATACCATCTCAGTCTTGCTTCCTCTACTACCTCATATACCCCCACTCTTTCCCGGATAACTTCATTCCTAACCCTGTTTCTCTTCATGACAGCTAACATGTTTCTCACAAACTTTATTCCCATGGCCTCCACTTTCCTAGTCTCTCTTACATTCAATGTCCAAGTTTCTGCTGAATGTGTGACAATGGGTATAAAGTATGCCCCGTAAAACACTGGATTACACTTCGAGGACACCTCCCTTATCCATAACAGGCCTCTAATACAAAATACATTTTAATTTTATGATTTTTGAAAAATATAACCGATGTGCTAGAGAACAATTTGTATTCAAGTCCATGCTTCCTAATTTAACTTGGTTAATTATTTGAATCTATTTTGTATTCAAATATTAAAATAATTTTCTACAAATTTTTACTAAAGGTTAATTCAGATTCAGTAGCAGCAAGAGTTTGGTACAGTGGTAAGAAAATAAAATGAGCATTTAAACAGTTTATTTGTGTCTGTCTGGCCCTAACATTTTCAAAGCAAGATACATCTTTTTTCTCACTAAAGAATGTTCTGATGAAGTATTAATTTCTAAGGGGCAAATCTTGAAAAAAAAAAAATGGCATGAATTGTGCATTCCATCAGTTTACAAAATGGGATGACTACAAGTTACACACAAAAAACAAACAAAAAAAAGTGAACTGCTTTCATTAAAAATGTGTTAGTTTGTGTACACTAATCTGTTAATGTTATCAGCTGTTAATTTGAGCACGCCATTGATTGTGTGGCCTGTTTTCAAGCAGATGTTATTCATTATTTGCAGTTTGTTATAATTAATATGTAGTTTAAACTTTAAAAACATGTTTGTTGACTCTGAAGCGTAGGCACTTGAAAGTCGTGATTAATATGTATGATTTTTTTTTAAACTCTGAACATTGTATTTACTATAAATTATAAGTAAAATAAAGTATTATACAAGTTTAGTACTATGTTCATTTTAGTTCTAGCCGAAATAATCGAGTGAAAACTAACACTTCTTAAATAGTTATGAAAACATTTGTCTTAGGGCCAGTCTTATGACTATCGGATCAATATTGCCATTGGGAGGTTAAAGTTAGCGACCAGATAAAGGTTATCAACCACTTTAATATTTTATGTGTATTATAAACTGAATTTATCTGTAGGATAAATATATTTTTTTGCAGAAAACGCAAGGTTGGTACTGTTTTTCCTGGTGCACGCATGCATATAAACCTTGTTGTTATCGCTACAACCTTGTCAATGGCTTCAACGCTCAACATTTGTTAAATAATGGCGGCTAAACGAGTGCATGGAAACAGATGGCGTCACGTGGGCACATAAGCTAGGTTGTCTTCCAAGTTCTAATAGTACGGTACAACATTTACACAATTTCATTTATTTTACTCACATTTAAATAAATTGTTCTTATACAACTATAAATATAAAAATAGCTTGTTAGTTTTGATAGAAGTGTGAATTAAATGTTCTAACTTAATATATAGTTATAGAATATATAGCCCGGGCATGTGCCTACTAAACACGTGACCCAAGATTTTAACCTAAAACAGATTCTGATTGGCGAAACCTCATTAAAAAGAACATGTCACTATGGTAACAACCCTTTTAACTTCCAAATAAAAGTTATCAGGTACTTCCTCGATAAAAATTTGACGTGTAAATACATTTTATCTGGCAGTCATAAGACACAGTTTTAACTTACCAACACGATAGAAATAGTTATCGGCCAGCTTAATATATATCCAGGAATCATAAGACTGGCCCTTAAATGGTTTTGAAGGTATAGCTTTAAATAATCGAATGTCCATTTTGATTTAGTTTTTTCTCTATTTTCTAAACCTTATGAATTAAATTTAATCAACATAAGTTAAGTTGGATCACAAGTTTGGTTTTGTTGTTTTCCACGTGTACACTTTTTTTTTCATGATTTTGATGTCCTGTTAAAAACATGTGCTGTATATATTGTTATGGTGCAATTATTATTTTCATTTGTGTAAAATGATTTTGTAAAAAAAAAAGTACTAATGATTTAAAATATAAGGCATCACTTATATGTAAATATAAAGAAGATACAGCTAAAGGAGATCGAAACACATAAAAAGAACAAACACAATATAGTTTTCTTAATGAAAAGAAGAGAGTTAACACTTAACATTGCTGCACTGGACAAAAGTACCTCAAAAAGTTTTAAATGAGTTTTTCCTTGAAGAGATATACAAACGATAGGCTCACGATTATCTGGCCTAATGTGGCGGTCGACCAGTCTGGATAGCAAAGAAATTGAATCATTTTCTGTACATTCAACACTTATACAATGTGTGATGTTACAATAATAGATAAAAATTGCACAACTGATCATAAAACACAAGAAGAAGAGACAAATAAAAACTGAACAGCTTACAGACAACCTGATCGTGTTAAGATATCTTTTGCTGAGTACTGTTAATGTACATTACTATATAGTCATACCTTTCATGTACAGACAAACAACATCCTGTGGGGGATTTGTAGGAAAAGGCGCGTCTTTTTTAAGGCTCTTTAACGATTAAAAAGTACTGTACAGTATTAAAATCACGAGTATAATACAGTACGTTAATTACATTGAAGCCCTGGCGAAATAGTCGTGAGCCTATTTTTGTATTTACATACAATGACCATTATCTGTGTTTTATCCTTCGTGTTATTCGTTTTTTAATTTTTTTTATTCCTCTCTAAGTACCCTGTCATCCTTTACCAATTTCCTTTGTCTCCCGCTTGTGTATTTTTGGTTTCCTCTTTTAGAAATTTGCTTTGCACTAGGGGTGTGTGAAGTCCAATTTTATTATTTTTTCTTTTGAAGATAACTCGAATTGAATATATGAAATATTTTCGAAGGTTGAATTTTTTTTTTTTTTTGTTATTTGTTCTCTGCTTGGCAAAAATATTATATTTTGATTATTTATGTCACTTAATCCACTAAAATTACTTGAAAAATGTTTTATTGCACAATTGTTTGTAATATTTAATTTTATTCTGACAAATAAAGTTACTATCATCAACTTACAATTAAATTACTTAAAGATTTTTTTCCAAATAAATATTGACACTTATCGAATTACAGGAGGAAGATGGAAGCAGTTTACTAAACAGTTATTGTCGAAGCCAGATTTTTTAAAGTGAAGTGTAAGTCAAGTTGGACGTGTCAAAGCTCTGCGCACCCTTACTTTGCACTGTTCACATTCCCACCTGATGAGTGCGATAGAATGAAACTTGGGTCGATCGATTTCCTTCAAGAAGCAGCCATTACCCCTCTGTCCAGTGGCAGCAGTGTAAAGTGTGTTCTCATTGTATAAACCATATTGTGTTTGTTCCCTTTTTATATGTTTTTATCCCTCTTTCCTATCCCTCATCTCATATATCAAAAAACATACCTGAAACTGTGAAAAGAGGTTTTCCTTAAATGTAAATATATTATCATAACACAGTGTTTTCTTTTTCTTTCTTTGACAGTTCAAACATACAAGGTTTTTTACACCATGTTCAATAGTCGTAATTTAAAAGTTTTCAATAAATTGAGCTGTTTTTTTTTAAAGATTCTTCAAGGATTGTTAATGATAATATTATTTTTTATATGTAGCAGAGTATCTGTATACTTTTACATGTAAATATTATATATGTAAAAAAAAATGGTTGATTTGTGTGAAAATATTTAATATACTTAAACAATATAAATAAACCAAGAATGTAAATATATTTAGCTTCAAATTTGCAAGACATTTATTAGTTTTTATCTTAAGAAATTATAGTCTAAAAGTGGGGTGATTTAAAGTATTTTGTGAAGGCAATTAACTATAGAAGATTTTGTATAATTTTTCGATAATATTTATATTATATATATATATATATATATATTATATATATATATATATTAGACTATTGAAGCGCTGTTTGACATTTCATCTTGTGTATATATATTATATATATATATATATATATATATATATATATATATATATATATATATATATATATATATATATTATATATATATATATATTATATATATATATATATATATATATATATATATATATATATATATATATATATATATATATATATATATATATATATATATATATATTATACACAAGATGAAATGTCAAAACAGCGCTTTGTCAATAGTCTAATAATATTATCTCAACGTTCTTATGTGATTAGACATTGCTGGTGGCTTGGTGAGAACCTCTCTCTGACTACTATTTACACATCTCGCTTATCCGAACAGGGCGTTGGTACGTCTGTGGCGCCCATCAGGCTCGTCATAGAAGGACTGCATTCGTGCTATTATACTCGTCGTCACGACTGTAAAAGTGGGTAGGATCAGTTAGTCCGGGAGTACAGCTGACAGTGAGAATATATATTAATATTGCACATCTGAGCTACATCATTCATACCCCTGTTTGTGGAAAAATTAGCTAATACTAATGTATCGTTGCCCAGGGGACGCCCTAATGTACTAAAAGTACATTCTTTCTGTGGAGGCTCTTTCCATGTCCTGATGAGATGAGATGATGGTAATAGTGAGTCAGTGTGGAATCAGTGGAAACACTTAAACCTAACTTAAGGCCTAATTATCCAAATCCTGGTGACCGTTGGGGTTGTTCTCCTTTCGGGCTAAATACCCAAGGTACCAGCCAGGAATCGAACCTGGGACCCCTACGCTCATAGCCAGGTGCACTGACCACTACACTGTGGTGCCAGTCGCTGTAAAAATGGCTCATGAAACATTTATTTAAGTTACACACAAAAGTTAAAAAGCATTACAAGTATGTATTCTTCTGTCGGGTTCCCGTTATCTTTCTACCTGGCTTGGACACAGGGTCGACAGCAACCAGGGCTGCTAGAAGATTTTAGTATGATACATCTTTGTTTGCATCTCCTTATCTCGTCGGTGATGGTCTTGTACACCAGTTGGGGTCCCTCTGGTCTTGGTGAAGCAGATTCATTTGAGGATCAGGAAGAGTTTGAGAGTTCCGTTGGGATACCTATGTCTGCATTGGCGATGTACTTGGAGATAGGTCCTCGGCTGGTGCATTTGATCTTAATTAATCTTTTCCCTAATCATTTAGATTATGTCGTTAACGCTTGTGTTAAACATATACAGGGTGGCCCACGGAAAAGTAGCCCGCCTTCTATATCCAGCAGGCGCCTCACTCTGAATTGGAGGAGGTCAATCTCCTTCCACCCATATTGTGACATGAAGAATGACATGACGTCGCTAGACGGATGATTGGTGGACAGGGTGGAAGGGGATTGACCTCCTCCGATTAATTGTGAGGATTTTGCTAGATATAGGAGGCGGGCTACTTTTCCGTGGGCCACCCTACATAATTTAATGGAACCCATTTTATTCTCTTTCTTCAACCATCGCTTATTTTAAGGGACAGTTTCTTGTCATCTCGATTGACCCAGATATAAAGGTTGAGAAAGCAAATGATAATAATTATTTAATCACAATCATAATTGAATATTTAAGCAAATTGATAAAGATTATATGATATTTTATTTTCTTATAAAGTAACTTTTTCAAAAATAAATAATTTTATTCACATAACTATCATTTATATCCCAAGAATATTTCTAACTAAGCCACTAATCCTCTGGACTGAGCTCTTATGTTTTTTAAAATCCAATGAATATAGACTCTGATTTGAAGGCTACCTCAGAACTTCCTTGAACCGTTGCTGTAAAACATATTTTTCTTTTGGCAAATTTGATAAAAATCAACTAGTTATTTTTGGACAAAAAAAACTGATTTTTCTTAAATACCAAACTCTTAAAATCATTTTCTTTCCTTATCAAGATTAACTAATAAACAGAAATATAATTTTTTTTAATCAAATATAATTTATTGTGATCAAAATGTTCCCTTATTTAAATCAACAACATTGAGCTTTTAACAAGTAATTTGAGTTGAATTTGAATCTCGAATCTTTAAAAATTGACAAGTTTCAATGAAAACATTTAAAATTTAATTCAAAAGACATAAGTTGTTTAAGGCTTGGAATGCCACTGTCAAATGCTATTTTGTTTGTCATGTCTATTACATCACAAACAACATCAAAAACACTTTTTTAGTAAATTAATTTTAGTCATACAATTTTGTCCTTGTGATTTTCTCCTCGTGACAGCTAACATGCTCCCCAAAGACTTTAATTCCCAAGTCCTCCACTTTCCTAGTCTCTCTCACATTCATTGTCCTTGTTTCTGCTGCATGTGTGACAATGGGTACAAAGTACACCCTGTCCAACACTTCCTTACGATTCAAGGACTCTTCTCTTCTCCATAGCAGGTCTCCTACACACTTAAAGAACAACTTCCTTTGCTGTGCTCTTCTTACTAGATCCACTATATTCACACCTTTTGCCTGGACATACTATTAAAACATAGTAATAATTACAAGTTATATTCTATTGTTTCATAGTAACATATTGTAATCTATTCTCCGTATATAATTAAAGAGTTTCTCAATGAATACAACTTTATTCTGTTATTTGTTTCGTACATAAAAATTGATCTGATTTTAGATGTATGTGTTAACAGATTTTTAAAAAAAATTGTGTGTATAAATCAATGGAAACTTGTAGTTAGAAAACTTATCAAATCACATGTCGTTGGATTTTAGAATGACTTTTCGTGTCATCTAAATGTCGATATCTAATAGGTTTTTATCATAGTATTAAACACTCCACACACACACAAAAGATTGGGTTCCAAAAAGACATGTACACTAACATTTTGGTATCAATGTCTATTAATAGATATTGAATATGATAAATGGTCCTCAATAATAATCAAGCTCCCCCTTAAAATGGTGTGATTTTGTTACCCACCCAGGACTTGAAGTATCGTTTAGAAATTTTCAATATCTCCACATTTATGTGTGATCAAAGCTGAATTTGAACACTCCAGAAAGGATGTAAATTTCAAAATAGTACAATTTATGCAAAATATTTTCTGCAGTACTTATTCTTAAGTCAGATTGTGATTGGAAGAAACACTATATGCAGCAACACTTCTAAAAATGTTTGCAGGCACCCCCCCCCCCCCAAAAAAAAAAAGTTTTGTTTTTGTGATGTACTGCTTATTGATTATTATCGTGTTGGGATTTGAAAACTTCTTTTAATGTACATTTTTTGGTCCATTTAATTTTTTATCATAAATGATTTGGAAAAATAAACATTACCATTACTTTTTTTTTAACATAACACTTGTTTTTATTTTTCCAAAACAGTTTTTTTTAGTGACAATCAGTGGCACTGCTTAATTTTTTTGCAAATTTGTTAAAGATTTCTCTTGATAGAAAATGGCTGGAATCATATGACCACTTTTGGGTTCAATCGGTCGCAATATATTGTTTTGGTTGGAGAGTATGGATTAAATGCATCCCCACGAATGTTCTCTCTTAGAAGCCCCAGGGCTCCGAGTAGCACACTTTGAGAAACGCTGATCCACACTATTAAAAGTTACTAAAATAATTTTCATATATTCATGTGGCAAGTCACTGGATCTGCATCTTTGATAGGAAGGGCCTTTTAGAGAATAGCTTTTATTTTTTCCAGTCAAAATTGATAACTTATATTATTATTGTTATTTTATAAGTATTGATAATTTCACTCAAAAGTGACAGCAGTATAACACATGACTTGACGTATGAACATATGAAAGTAGATCTAATAGGTTAACAACTTTTCTAAGTAATATATATGGGCTTTTAAAATCCTTCTATATATTTCAATGGATCACAATATTTGTTATTTAATTCGCTTTAATTACAGAGTTATTTAACTGCATAATATATGAGATATAGATGACAAGGCCAAAATAAGGAAATTAACCAGCAAAAGCATGGAGTGAATAGAGGAAAACTCATAACCACCAGGCTGAGTTCTTTAAATGTTTTGATTACAGTTGAATCTTTTAGGATCATGGTGGTATTATTGCCATGTATTGTTTTGTTTAGAAGTTTTAAATTTAGTGTGGTCTCGCTAGTAAATTTGTTGTCAATAAAATGGCTGTCCTCAATCCAGAGCTAATTAAATATTTAATAATTTTCTGGGTAGAGCTTGTGAATATTTATTGAAAATATGTTCTAATTAGATTAATGCAGCTATGCATAACTGTAATGTAAAGTGGTTTCCGGCTTGTTTTGTATAATATAGACTAAATATATATAGTCTGCAAATTATTTTGTCAGGAAGCTAGTGTTATACTAATTTCAAAATAATCTGGTAAATATCATAACACAATTTATGGAAGTACTATTATATTTTTTATTTGCTTTAATGTGGAAAAAATAATGATTGTGACAACACTTTTTCTTACAACACCTAACAGTATGTTTTTAAAATAGCTTGATATATATATATATATTATATTTTTTTTTTTCTACACTTTTAATATTTCTATACTAAAAAAAACCTCAATTTATTGCTTTCTACATTTTATTTTGGCATTTATTTTGTAAAAATAAATTAAGAAAAATAAAAAATGATTATGCTTTCTTAGCAAACAAACAAAACTATAAGTGCCAGCCTATTAAATTACTATTATGTTTGATTACAAATTTTGAAACACTTAGACTTGCGAGATGTTCTAATTTTCATGGAGGTTCATAATTTGTTTCAGTTTAAAAATATGTTTTCTGTCAGTATGTTTTTATAACTGGGCCTACCCATTTATGTATATCCTTGAACTGTATAAATAATCACAACTTTGCAAATAGAATGCGTTGATAAATAATAAAAAATATTTTGAATGAATTTTCAATATAAGTTTAATTTACTTCATATATTTGTATTATCCCCATTTTCTTTCCGTTAGTAATGTAATTGATTATGTACAGTTTAAGTACCTTATAAGGGTATTAGGCCCGATGCACACCGCACCGAACAAGACACGACAGAACAAAACATTTTTGTGTGGTCATGTGTGGAGCTCTCTTGATTGTATGCTTTAAATTGAGCCGGCGCACACTGCACCGAACAAGACCGAACAAAACAACAAAACACGACCACACATGACCACACACGTTTACACAATTCAGCTGTCTTCCCCGCTCCCATGTTCGACGGAACAAAATGCACCGAACATTTTACATTGCGCATGCGCGACTATTTGTTTACTAGTTTGTGAAGGTGTCTAGTGGCGTGTGTTGGTTGTCGAAGTGAGTTTTTTGGTGTGTTAACATGTCTGTGCAAAAGCGTAAGGAAAAGAATTTAGGCCTACCCAATGCTGAGCTAGACGTGGAAAAACTAATAGTTTTTGTGCAGGAGAGGCCTGCATTGTACAATTTTAACCTCAAAGATTACCACAACAAGGATATTGCCGACAAGCTGTGGGAGGAAGTGGGGAAATACATGAAAGCACCCAGTAAGTACCGAAACCTACATAGTTGAATTAATTTTATAGTTAATTTGACAATAAAATTATTTACAACGCTAATTAATATGAATGTTTACCAATAGTATTTTTACTAGTTTAGCTTTAACTGTATTTTGTGATTCCCAAGTATAAAAGTGAATATAAATAATTGCAAGAAGACGTGCAAAAAATATTATTGTTTTAGTTTATTTTAATTTATGTAATATTATTTCGATACGTTCTGTGGGGCTCAATTTAATTAATTAGGAATTTCACTGCATGTTTTAATGAATGAAATGGATCTTTGTTAATTTTGATTTTATTATGGAACGGGGCCCTATACAATGTATTAGTAACATCAATATAATGATATGAATGATGATATTATTATTTGAGTTGAAGGCTACTAATATTTTATTGGTAGAAATAGTTATTTACCAATATAATTAAATATGTGTATAACTTGAACAGTTAGTCAGACGAGGTGATAAAGAAAAACTAGCTGGTGACAGTATTTATGTAGATAATTAATTTTTATTTGGCATAAATAGTTGTCGCTTCCGCGATTTACTTTCACACATCATCACACTACTGCACGTGGGCATATGCATCCTGCCATGGTAAACGTCCTTACTCTGAAGAAAAGTAGTCCACCAAGAAGTTGCGAACTGTAAACGCTGCATGAGAAGGAGGTTTGCTTCTTCCAGTATCTACAGTTTCTGTTTCTTCACCCTCAAGTAACAACAGCTCCTGAAATATGTCGGGACGATCCATTCGTTCTCTTTTTCTGATTAAATTATGTAGTATAGTACATGTTTCAGTTATCACCTGAACTTTGTCAGGGCTTAACATAATGCATGTTTTAAATACCCCAAATTTTTTGCTTAGTATGCCAAAAGCACATTCAGCAATACGACGGGCTCTTGAGTGCCGATAATTGTATACACGCCTCTCATTTGTAAGGTACTTTCTGGCAAATGGTTTCATGAGATTTACAAGAAGTGGATACGCCTCGTCACCAACAAAAACGAAAGGCATTTTGTTATTGTTTTCATAGTTGATGGGTCTAGGAGAGGGAATATTAAGCTTCTTTTCCATCATATCCTTTGCAAAAGTACTATTATGAAATACTGAAGCGTCATTATTTCAACCGTAGTCTCCTACCTCAATTATGACAAAGCATGCATCGGCGTCTACCACTGCCTGCAAAATGATCGAGTGGAATTAGTTGAAATAGGCAGATCCCTCATTTTCTGGACACAGCAAGCGGATATGTTTGCCATCAACAGCACCTATACAGTTAGGATAGTTCCAAACGTCTTCAAATCGCTGAGCTATATGCTCCCATCTTTCAGTTGTTGGTTGAGGGATGTACACTGGCCGCAGACGTTCAATTATAGCTTGACATGTTTCCCTTACAATTAGTCCAATAGTTGTTTCCCCAACACGGAAGTAGTAGTGGTAAGATTTGAACATTTCTCCGGTAGCCAGGTACCTGGAAAGATACGGATACCAATGTATTAGAATAAAGTTCAATGTTTTAGATATGCATTGGAATTTTATACAATTCTAATTGAAACTTATATAATAATCTATACATTTCTATAGATAAAAAGTCGTTTATGTTGGTCTAAATTAGAATATTTTTTTAAATACAAAATTAATATTTATTTTTGTAGTATTTATTGGGCCAAATTTCATAATAAAAACATAATTCATAG
The DNA here is from genome assembly GCA_039000515.1 of Timema cristinae. Classification (NCBI taxonomy): domain Eukaryota; kingdom Metazoa; phylum Arthropoda; class Insecta; order Phasmatodea; family Timematidae; genus Timema; species Timema cristinae. The sequence goes on along the minus strand of JBCFYV010002255.1, from coordinate 7,020,908 downwards.
ATATGAACATTTTCATGTGCTCATTCCCCAAACACATCACTTATACAAATATTTTTTTCAGCTGCTGATTGTCGCTCGAAGTGGGCGTCTCTCAGGAATGCGTACGCTAGACACATGCGACAAGAAAAGACTTATGTCCCCAGTGGGTCAAAAGGAACTAAAAAGAAGCAATGGTATCTGGCAGAGGTACTGAGTTTTCTAACAGATTTCGTGGGTCAGCATAGGACGATGTCTAGTAGCCTACGTCCAAATGTACGGCAAGCAGGAGAGAACACAAATACGGAAGACAATGATAGTTTTATGGAAACGTACGAAGAAGAAGAACAGCACGATGACTTTCTGGTTTTGTTGACCTGACAATAGCTTCAAACCTTTCAAGACCAACTACACCAATTCAGCCTCCAACGAGACCTCCAGGATTCGGGAAGAGGAGGTTTCGTCCTCAAAAACCATGTGAAATGGTGGTCAGTCCAATGATTGATTTTTTTAAATCAAGATCACAGCTACCTCCCAAACACGATGAAGATGGAGACGGAGACCTTTATTACCTTAAAGGCCTGCTTCCTGATTTAAAAAAGCTCGACGAAAGGCGCAAACGAAAATTCAAACAGGACATTATGAGACAATTAAACGATCTTCTTGATGAACAGGACGAACAACGCAGTTCACCAATGATGGTGTCAACATCATTTTCAAACGCATCTTCGTCCCACTCATTCACCCAGATCTCTTCCCCCGGCAGTCTGCCTGATACAAATATTCCGCTCCTGATTATAGAATCTACAGAGGGTGCTGACCTTCCTTATGGAAATGAAGTCACTATATGATGTAGAATAAAGCATCCGTTAATTTGAATGCACTTCGTTCGGTCTATTATAAATTCTACAAAATATGGTTTCATTTTTTAAGTAATACTTATTTACTGTATCTTGTTTATTTATAAATAGCTTGGTTTTGTAAAAAATTACATACAATTGACTTCTAAGTTATTAGGATTCCAATAATTTAACATCTCGTCTTATTAAATATTTAGTGTAGGCCTTCTAAGTATCTATTGTTCAAAGTTATTGTCTCCTAAATGTTGTAAAGTATAATAAAATTAAATACTTGTATGCATAATACCCAGCGTACGGCAACCTTTATACAAAGAAATATCAGTAAATATATAACTTTTACCTTAAAGTGATGAACAGCCTTTCCTCCGGTGTAATGCTCTTCAATTTGACCTATGTTTTACCCACGATTGTCACATTTTTTAAATTAGGTGAATTAAATATTTACCCTACGCTTACGCTGAAAGGTAGCAAGCTTTTCTTGTTTAGTTTATCTATGGTACAGCTCATAAGATAAGATCATAGTGTTTTTTTTATTTTTTTTTATTCTAGATTGGTCCTTTTTCCCTTGATCCAATGAGGCAGCTTGTAAATAGTAGTCTGGCGGCAAGCGTAAGTCTTTTCTTTGAGAGTCGTTTTTGATATTTGCACGTGTTTTATCATTAGTGTTGAAATACCTGCCTCAGTGGCCGCATTGTCTAAGGCGTCACTCTTATGTTAGACTAGACTGCCGATGATGGGGAGATCGAGTTTCGAATCCCAGTCGGGTGTACTGAGGATGATTTTACCAATTTTTTTTCCTCTCTACCTTCACACAAATGCAAGTAGACTCCTAAAATGCAACTTTCCTTATCTCTAACTAGTAAGCGTATAACCTGAAAAGGTAGTAAGGCGCGGTGCTTAAAAAAAAAAGTATTGAGATAACTGAACCCAAGTGGTCGTGTTTTATTTGGGGGCCTTGACCTGAGTGTTTTATTTATTTATGTGTATGTATTAATTTGAGCCGCTGAACAATGGTCAATAGTGTTACTTTTAGTAGTGTAGTGCAGTGCAGCGTTGTCGAACCTGATGTGATAGTTGACCCTCCAAGTGTGGTGACAGGCTCAGATGACATATTTCAAGGGCAGCAGTCTGTGGTAAGCTGTCTCGGATTCTCCTTAACCTGTTTATTAATATAGTAGATGCTATTTATGCAGAGGTGCAAGCATTCAACACCAAGTCTATTATTATTAGCACTGTGTCTTATTACCCATTCGAGTTATACGCACTTATGCTAATGTATAATGAATAGTAGGGTGATGTTGAGATGAAATGAAGGACCTACAGTTTAACGTGGAATCCGAACCACAACATTTCAACGCAAGAGCTCACTGGCTAGTGGCTACGACAACATATTAAACAACATTTTCAATTTTAATTTAGCAGCAGTGATTTCATTTAAAACTCAAACCATCGCACCCTGGTAACTATTTTTTTTTAAATTGATGCTTAGTCTATGATTATCAAGTCTATTGCAAGAGTCATAGTCACAGATCAACCAAACAAATCCCTAAAGAAATAAAGAAATTGCATTTATCTATGACATGACACGCGACCGTTCTTGTCACACAAAATTGTGCAGTGATTAAAATTAAGAAATATTTATACTTAAATTAATAGTATACATAATTTTATATGAAATTTAACTCTTTAGAATCATGCGACTCACTTTTGTCAGGAAGGTTGTGTCGTTGTAAGTTGGTGTTATGTAGCAATTAGGAATTGAAGAGTAAAAATTAACCTAATTTAAAAAAATGAGAGAAACAGTTGAAATTAAAGGATTTAGCCATCCTAATAGTGAAAATGTCGATTTTGAAATTGAACCAAGTTCTAGCAAGAAGAAAGGCAAAAAAACAGGAGCATTTGAATCAATGGGACTTAGTTTCCCTGTTATTAAAGGAATAAAGAAGAGAGGATACAAACTTCCAACGCCTATTCAAAGAAAGGTATGGTAAGACAATTTTTTTTTTATCGTACTTGATATATTTATGAATTTTGTTACAATACGCTTATTGTGAATGCTATAAACACATTTTATTTGTGACTTAACACATAACAAAATTATTCAAAATTATTTCTAGAAGAATCAGTACGGACATACTAACATAAAGAGTTCATTGTATTTTTGGTGATTAGTTAAAAAAAAGTTTTATTCAAAATTATTTCTAGAAGAATCAGTACGGACATACTAACATAAGAGTTCATTGTATTTTTGGTGATTAGTTTAAAAAAAAGTTGCGCACTAAGATACAGGGTGTATCCTAACTCTCTAATGCGCTGTCGCCTTGATATGTGTCCTTGCAAGTTGCATCGATAGTGTAATCACATGGCAAAGTGTGGTTCCGTCCAAATTGTTACCAAGGCTATATCCGAATAGTCTACTTGTGCTGCGTTGCCTTGACTCGTGCCCTTGATAGCTGCATTGGCAATCACGTGACCAAGTGTAGATCTGTCCGAATAGTCTCAAACGATACCTATGCAGTCTTCTAGAGGTTTGGGTAACCATGGATACAAAGGTTACCAGCCGCACGCTGTTCTTGTGGTTTCGGTTGCGCTGTTTGACTGGCACTTGTTTTAGTATTATTGTTTCGTCTGCTAGAGTACTGACTTGACGTCCTTGGTGCAGTGTTTGACTTGCAACTGTCTGATTATTCTCTTTTCGTCTGCTAGAACTCAGAACCTTATATTGCCATTTTAAATTTAAGGTTTGCTAAAGTAGTCATGTTTTAAAATATTAAGAAGTGGGTTATTTTGAAAAGTTGATTGATCAAGCCACGCCTAAGTACCATTTATTATCACAAAAAGAAGGCTGGAATTTTTTTTGCATGCTTTAATTTTCTTAAAACAATGTGAAAACTGTCAACACAAACAATAAAACAGTGCTGATGTTAAACACTGTAGGTTATTTATTTTTAGTATGTGTGATCGATGACATTTGACATAGTTTCTAAGATCATTGGTAGCACTGCGATCACAAGGATATAGCAAGGCTTGTCTCCATTTGAATTGATTGATGCAGTCTTAGATAGGAAGTGCACGAGTAGCGTGAATTCATCAAGTCGTTAACTCAAGGATCTCCGAGATTATTTGGATACAGCCACTGTCTTTAAGCACCATTTAAAATTTTATTTTAATGGGAATCAGGTTATTTAAAAATTGGAAACCCATGTTGCCACAATGGGGGGAATAAAAATTGCATCTGCAACTATAGAGTGCATTTAACATGTCATTTAGTTTCAAAGAATTTATAAAACATGTCTTAAAGGCCCTAAAGACGATCCAATCTTGTTGACCTGACCAAATCAGGTGCTAACTACAGTACCTGATTTCACCAGTGTTTTTTTTTTTCTCTAGAAGACACATGCATCATGCCTCCTAAATTATCCAAACACCAAAAAGTTGGGATCGTGCTAATAGCATCGTTAGGGATTAATTCTAGAAAATGTTAACTGTATGCCAAAAAATGGCTGATTGAACGGAAAAAATTCAGTCATGATGTTACTATATACACAATACTACTCGTGTTCATATATGTAGTACAACTGACACGTTGAATCACCTGACAATGCTACAGACAACACAATTTGGTCGGACGGTCGTGCGGTTAAATGTGCCGATCACCCGACATGAAATAGGAAATTTTTTGTCGGGCGACGCACCTACACACGATCTGATATTGCACCTGATCTGACCAAATCGTGTTTCTCTAGGGCCCTTTAGTGTGTATTTTATATTTTAGTTTAGGGCCTATTTTTATATTTGGACCAACTCTTTGGTCTAGTGGTTAGAGTTCCTGGATAAAGATCTAAAGGTCCCTGGTTCAATCTCTGGTACTTCCAGAATTTCTCTGAAGCAGTGCATCTGAAACGGTGGTCAAGTCATTCTCGTGAGGACAAATGAGGAGTTAATTGAATGAACATGTAGTGGCCTAGAATCGGCCTAGAAAATCGAGATTAATGGCTGGAGGGTTTGTTGTGCTGACTACATGATACCCTCTATCCGCACATGTCGGCACTATCTTCACTTACATTTGGCGGCTACTCTGTCATTATAGCTCTCTTGCAGGCTCACACCATGGATTTGTTTAAAAAAAACCTTTAATTTGTCTGTTTTGTATATCAATCTGTACTTATTCAAACAACATTAACTATATAGCGCTAAAAAAAACTAACCTAACAACCTATCTTTATATTGGAATGTCACAGTTTTTGATGTGTTAGTTGTGAATAATATTTGCATTTTGATAGTGTTTTGTTACATAAAAAACATTTCTGAAATTGTGAAATAAGCCCATGGATTTAATCAACAATTCTTAGCAAGAAATAAAAGGATGTTATTTAAGGACTACCTATTTATGAGATATTCTCTCCAGCTGCTCACCAAAAAGCCTAAGCTTCCCTTTTCAGTGTTTTTTAAAGTCTTACTACCTGTTTAGGCTATACACATAAATGGTTTTAGGGATTAGGAAGGTTGAATTTGGTTGAAATGTACCCACATTTGCATGGAAGGAAAGTGTAAAACCATTTAGGAGAAACCACCCTCAGGTCATTCGATCACGATTCGAAACCCCGATCTCCCCATCATTGGCACTTCAGTGATCAGTCTTTTTTGAGAAGGACACCTAAAACTATTTAACCACTGGAGGGGTTGAAGCTTAAGTTATTTTTATTGTAGCCTACTTTTAAAATAATAAAGTTTTTTATTTTGTGTATTAGACAATTCCTCTCGTCATGGAAGGTAGAGATGTTGTCGCCATGGCGCGGACTGGGAGCGGGAAAACTGCATGTTTCTTGATTCCATTGTTTGAGAAGCTCAAGATGAGGACAGCAAAGTCGGGTGCAAGGGCTCTCATATTGTCCCCTACTCGAGAGTTAGCACTTCAGGTTTGTTTGGTCTCGTTTAATTATTAAGTAAGACTGTAAATAATTATATAATTCACTGTCTTAATTAATGTTGGTTCGAATCCACTATTTTACGAATCTGAATCTCCAATTTACCTCCAGATACCGAATCTCAAATCCGAATCTCAGTTTTGGGAAAATGTATTTGATTATAAAATGAAATAGCCTATAGATATAATAGAGTAATATAAAATATAAATACTAACTAAATGTTAAAATTCTTCCTTATAATTCATTCATTATAACATTCATACATTCATTTAAGTGTTATATTACTGGTCTGGGGCCTGGTTGTAGAGTTCATCCTATGTGATCTGGTACTTGTCTTGTCCCAAGAATGCCGGACTAAAGAGTTTCAAATGTATTTATATTGCTACAGCTTTAGATAACATGACCTGATGTATAGAAAGTGGACTGTACAAACAGATTTATATAGAAATTAATGATTTTGACAGCTTTAAAATTTACTAAAATTATTATATATTCATGTGTCATTTCATGTGACCTACAGCTCTCATTTTGATAGATATTATCAATCAATACTGATAAAATAACACAAATAATACAGTGAAATGTTATCATTGTTATCCACAAAATATATATTTGTATTTTCTAGAAGATTATTTTCCCCAGAATCCAACTATAAACTTTTTTGCTTTAGAAAGAATGAAACTATAAAAATTGATTGCAATTTGATATAATTTAAAATCTCACAGTTTTCTCCATTTATCCTTTAAAATTAAAATTACAGGATCTCCAAAGTAAGAAGTTTGACACCTTAGTTCAATCGGTAGCTTGTCTTGTCTACTGAGCTAACGGCTCCGGGTTCAATTCTTGGCATGGCTGAAAAATATATAATTGGTGAAATGTGGGTTTCTTGTTTCACAGTGATGAATTAAGGGGCAGGGGTCTAGGTGTTGTGTCTCTTCTAGAATTAAGTTAATTTATAAGTCGTGTGCTGATATAATCAATCTGTTCAGAAAATGATTTTTAAATACCCTAAATAAATAAAATAAAAAAGTATAAAGGTGAAACATTTTTCAAAGTTTCCTGTATATTTTTTAAATATATTTATTTATTTAAAAAATATACAGGAAACCTTGAAAAATGTTTCACGCTTTATACCTTTTTATTTTTATATATATATAAAATAAACAAGAACATTTGAAAAATGTTTCACCCTCAATACTTTTTTATTTTATTTATTTAGGGTATTTAAAAAGCATTTTCTTAACTGACTGATTATATCAGCACATGACTTATAAATAAATAAATATACATAAATAGAGAGAGAGAGCCACTACAAGTCTACAACCTTATTACTTTGACTTTGTGACAAATGCGTACTAATCGGCCGTTTCTCTTGTGTAGACCTTGAAGTTCTTCAAAGAACTAGGTCGCTTCACAGACCTGCGGGCTGCCGTCATTCTCGGAGGAGACTCAATGGACGATCAGTTTAGTGCGCTACACGGGAACCCTGACCTTATTGTGGCCACCCCTGGAAGATTCATGCACATCTGTATCGAGATGGATCTAAAACTTAGCAGTGTGGAGTACATCGTATTCGACGAAGCGGACAGGTGAAGCAGATAATGTTGTCTTTCAGGCGTGTCACAGGTGTTGATTGTTCTAAACCTCATACATGGGCTTTATTCCAACATTCAAACCATACAAAGATACTCCCATCACAAATAGTTACACGACGTGTGTGTCCATTACCTTACTGGAGTGCTCGGTCAATCAAGTGGCCGCCTTTAACCCTCCTTACTTCACAGTTCCATAGCTTACGGGAGACTGACTCAAACTCAACTGAGGAAGATTACTGGCCTCTTTAACAATGCTTTAACCCGCTTCGGTGGCCGCATGGTCTAACCACTACTCTCGTAGTAGACTAGACCGCCGAAGACCGAGAGATCGTGGTTTGAATTGCGCTTGGGTGGATTGAGGCTAGTTTTTTCCTAAATGTTTTTCCGATAAATTTCACCTTCCTAATCCCTAGAACCATTAGTGTAATTAGTACACAAGTGTATAACCCAAACGGATGGCAAGACGCGACGCTAAAAAAAAAGCTCTGTTGACTATCATAGCCACCCATTCATGTGATCGGGTTGGCACAGTGTGATTACTGGACTGTTTACAATAAGATATCACAAGGCTGAAAAGGTCATCACTCGTTTGTAGAAATTCAATGTAAAAATTAATGTGAAACTCTTAACAGACTTCCCCAGTAAACGTGCCAGAGAGTATGAGCGGGGGACACTTATCGACCAAAGGACTGTGCTTACTGCTCCAGAGTTTGTAAATATATGTCAGGGATTTAACTTTTATTTCTGCCTTGTTTTTCTACAATTCTATCATATTCATTTCATTAAATTTGCTTTATGCTCTATATTCCATATACATTTTTTACAATCTGAATTTATTTTAATCCACTTTTCTATTTCCAGTCAAATACATATGAAGCGTACAGGGGAACATCACATAACAAACATTTTTCATGACAACTTTAATATCTCAAACCCCATAAGGACCCGAGCAAACACTTTTATTTTATTAATTTAAATACGACAGATACCTCTTTTAACCATAATATAAAGTTCATTAGAAAGGTCTCATTATTATCTTAACAAATCACCTATAAGCCCAGTCGGTAGTGTGTCTTTCTACTGAACTAAAGGTCCTGGGTTCGATTCCCGGCATGACCTAAAAATTATCACTAGTGAAATGTGGGTTCATCTTTCACAGTGATGAATTAATGGCCGAGGACTGGATGTTGTGCCTGTCCTAGTCTCAAGTTAGGATATAAGACAAATGAAACTACGACAGGGCTTGCCAGCCAGTAGTGGAGAATATATGGCTTGAATAAAAAAAAACCTAACCAGGTCAGAGGCTGGAAACGGTAACAGATGTAAAAAAATTTGTCTAACGGACACTACTTCACTTTGAGTTAAAATTGGACTCTTCCTCCTATTTCCCCCTGTACCCTCCATATTATATTGCTTGTGTTCCAGATTATTTGAAATGGGCTTTGGTGAACAGCTCCGAGAAATAGTAAACAGGCTCCCGGAATCAAGACAAACTTTACTCTTTTCCGCTACCCTGCCAAAGGTCCTAGTCGAGTTTGCGAAAGCAGGACTCACCGATCCAGTCTTGTTGCGGTGAGTTCTAGACTCGCTTGTTAAATACTGAATACACGTTCAGATAAGACCGCTATAATAATATGATATTTATTTAATATACATTCCAATATTTATTTTATTCACATTTATTTACAACTTTTGCAGATATTTAAAATAGAGGTTTGTAAATCACCGATAATATTGATATCAATTTATAATTTTTATATTATTTGATTCGATAACACGAATAAAACCAAACCAGAAATAATTTGATAAGGCTTTATTTTAGGTCGCTGCAAATCACACATTTTATCTAAAATATGTTCATATATATTTTTAATAACAAATCTTGTTAGGTAGAGTTCTTTATTATTAATTATTACCATGCTGACCAGAGAAAAAGTCTGACTTTTTTCCCCCATTAACAGCCTTTGTTAAGCCTATAATTGCCCCTTTGGATAATACATAAAAAATGTGTTAACTTTGAGGACTAGAGGTATATATTCAAAGGAAAAAGGTGCCATGCTGCCACAGTACACTCTGTTTTGATAAAGAAGGGGACTGATGTATCCCGAAAATTACATAATCATGTGTTTTATTGTTTTAATTGTGAACGTTTGAGGCTTACAGTTTTATGGTAAGTGTGTAGGCCGTGCCCTTATATCCTCTTTACGACGTTTAATTCAATTATTGAAATAGTTTGTAATCACCACAATAGTTAGTGCTCTTTACCGTTTAACTTTGAGAAGGTGAACCTAATGTTGCATGAACATGTTGAACTTAATTCAATACATAATAACTCATGACTAAGGTCCATAGCCAACTTAATATTTTACTTAAAATGTGTATAACTCCCTTTATTCAACATCCTAAACTTAACATATTTCACTAGGATATGATTCAATTTGATAATTATTTGAAATTCTTGAATAATACTTGTTTTGATTTGAGATTTGATACGAACTTAAAAAAACATGCTTTGCAGATATCTAATTAGAAAAAAAAGTTACCTCAATAGATTTTTTTTCTTAATTGGTGACCATATAAAGAATCCCCAAAAATACTTAAAACTCAAAATGGCTTTACACAAACAGTAAAAAAAAAAAAAAACCTTACCCTTTTAACCAAATAGAAATTGAACATAAGTTTAAGTTTGAAGAAAAGACGATAAAACATGAAACAGACCATAATATACAAAAATATATTTCATAAGGAGCATGATGCAACAGAAACCTATAAAGTCAATCTCATCTACAGTAGCCCCACAGCTTCTTTGGTACTGAGTGACAGCTCACAGCTGGCGGCTTTGAAAAGTTACCAGACCAAATGATCTTGCAAAAACATGTGTTTAGCAGCTGTCAGTCAGCACCAAAGAAGCCACGGGTATACTGTAGTCTAGTTAAATGGCTACAGGGAGGTCTAGGTTCGAATCTTAGTTAGGTTTATTTAAGGTGTCTTTTCTTAAGTGGTTTCCATGCAAGTGTGAGTACAGTTTCTTTAAATTACACTGTTCTCACCCTCCCCCCCGCCCCTTTTCCCATTTATATAAATTTATAAATAATCCAGATAAATTTGGTATTTCATTGTTGCCCCCACACTGGGAATTTCATTTCTCTTCTTCTCTATAGTGGCTGTGAAAGGCAGGGGTATTGAAAATAGTGGCAACCTTATAGTAAGACGTGATGGGGGGGGGGAAAAAACTTTCATTAACCTACTTAAATTATGTTTGTAAGAGCAAAAGAAGGTCAAAATTTGTTCTTGTTTTTGGACTAAAAAAATGTTTATTGATTATGGTCGTTCAGGCTGGACGTCGAGTCAAAGCTTCCAGACCAACTGAAACTAGCATTCTTGTGCTGTCGCTCAGAAGAGAAGACGGCCGCACTTCTCTGTCTGTTGAAGCATGTGGTGAAGCCTAAGGCCCAAACCGTCGTTTTTGCTGCCACCAAACATCACGTGGAGTATCTACATCTTGTAAGATATGCCTCTGTATTTAGTAACACTCTCAATCTGGATTAAGAAATACTAGGACTTTTCAGATCAATGTTGACGTCTTACAAATTACCTACTTTGGTTTCCAAAGCTTTGGTTCTTAATCTCGTTTTGGTTCAAGGATTTTTTTGAGAATCTGACAAATGTCACGGACCTCGTCCCCAATAAAAATATACATAAATACATTTACACAAGGTTTTTCATATGATTTAATCTATTGCAGTAGAAATTGATAACATTCACATGGACATAATATAAAATAGATCCTTACAACAAATCATTTCTCTCACTTTCCCTTTCTATACAAAAATTACTGACCACTTCCTGAAAAAAAGGTGAGATAAATCCAAATTGTGTAACTAAAAAGTGAACTTTAATTCTGATCAAAAGTAAAAGTCAATGGGAAGGATACTATTGTTTTGTCTGTATAAGAAGTTAAAATAAAATTGTGGAATAGTTTTTGACAGTGCAACACACATGTCATCATTGACATAAATATATATAGATTTAGAGTTTTGATTTTCATGTAAATAAATGCTGAAGAACCTGTCTCACAAAGATACTTAGTATCAAACAGAAACAAAGCTCCCATAACAAAAACAAATGCTTTGCTATCAAATACATACATATGGCAGTTAACAAATTTGGTGACTACAATAATGGAAAGGTAGGTTGTTTTTTTGTAACGGTTATCAACAGCAAACTATTCTAGACATCTTTACCTGGCAACTACTGCATGCAATTGTGTTTTTTTTTTGCACCCGGTTTACGGACATCATTAATCTATCCACGGACTTACATGTAACTTTGTTTTAAGAACCCCTGCACTAAGGTTGGATACGAAAGACTTCAAATAATTATAAACAAATTGAGAAGAAAAAAAAAATCATTCTCAAGTTCTTGAATCTTGAATATCCTTTAGGATTTGAGGGTCCCATCTTTACTTGTATTTAAATATTGTGAATTCTTAATTTTCTTAAATCGATAGAAAAAATAGCATATTGTAATATCCCTGCCCTAGATTGAGATGTTGACTTAAAACTAACATAACAGTGTTTAAACTAAGGGATTGAAAGAACTGGGCTAGCTAACTTGTTGTGATGAGTTAGTAAACATTAGAGAAAAAACTCTGACAACTCCTAACAACTTGTCCTCGTTGGGCTCGGCAATTGGGCCGAATTGAACTAAAAGCGTTTTGATCTAGGACTATCGCTGCTGACACATTAAGATCTACTCAGGGGCGGTCACTCTGCCCATCATCGGGACAAAGCGGATTAGACATTGGGTCATCGGGTACTTGTGCTAGAGGGACATTATCGTGCCCAGGGTACCGGGTTCGAGTCTAAGGGGGGTTGAGAGCGGTGTCAGACGTTAAAGTTTTCAGATCTTTTTGTAACATCTTTTAACATCACATATTTGTATTAGCTCTTAGTTCTACTAATAAACCCAAAAAACAAATCCATCGGTATAATTTTGAACCCAACCATCTATTTTGCCACCGACCCTACCCTTCCCCCCCAAGCTGTCCTGACAGATTAGGCCCACAGAAAGAGGGGCAGTGACAACATACTGTTTTCATCGAAGTGCGTGCGCCATATTTAATCGCTATAAAATGTGTTTATAATCAATTTTAAAGCAATTTTAATAACCACCGTTGTGTTCAAACTAGTTTGTCTTCTCTTATTTTCAGATCCTGGACAGGGTTGGTATTAGCAACACCTATATCTATTCAAATCTCGACCCATCTGCTCGTAAGATAAACGCGGCAAAGTTCCAGAACGCTAAAGTTTCTGTGTTGATAGTGACGGATATCGCGGCAAGAGGGATAGACATACCTCAGCTAGACAATGTGATAAACTACAACTTCCCTGCCAAACCGAAACTATTTGTTCATCGAGTAGGTAAGTTTAATTTAAATATTGGATGCGTTCAATTCTACCCCCTCCAGAAATACCCCACAAAAAACTCTCATATACTTATTTTGAGGTTGACCTTGGTGGTATTGAGGTAAAGTGCTCGCCTTAGAACCCGATGTCTGTGGGTTCAAACCCAGCCAGAGTTGACAATCTTTTTCTTGAGCGATAAAAATCTATAGAACAACTTTATTCGGAGGGGAAGTAAAGCTGTTATTGTTAAAAATATGTAAATATAATATTGTTTTTTCAGCACTGCATCCTACTACCATTTCAGATTATCAGCATATTTACTAATTACGCTAATAAGCTAGTGATGAGTAATGTTGAATTTAAAGGAAGTATACCCACATTTGCTTAGACGGAGAGTAGAAAACAATTTTGGAAATAAAAAAACCTCACTGCACCTGACCGGGTTTCAAACTTCAATCTCCTCGTCATTGGCGGCATAGTCTAACACGAGAGCGACGCCTTGGACCATGTAGCCACCGAAGCAAGTAGTAATAAATAATATGCTGATGTTACCCCTTGTAAAGTGCAAATAAGATACCTAGACAAACATTTCAGGTCGTTGCGCCAGAGCTGGACGCAGTGGCATGGCATATTCCCTCCTCTCTGGTGACGAATATGCGTACCTCTTGGATCTACATTTGTTTTTGGGGCGGCCTTTGAACCTCTACACCGACATTCAGGCAAGCGACGAACAGGGGGACTTCCCCGATGGGGCCATCGGTCAGATACCCCGGGCCATGCTTGAAGAGGAGCATTGCGAACTGTTGTCTTGGCACGTCGAGCACACAGAACTTGTTAGTACCCAGACATAATTCCTGTTTGGTGTAGCAAACAGTCTACCCCCTTATTTATTCATGTTTTACAGATCTGTACATACATTAAAGGTATGTGAAGCATCAAAAACTTCAACTTCACTTCAAGTATTCGTCAGCTTCAACTTTGATTGAAAGTAAAATTCTGAATTAAGACAATTATAAAGATTCGCCAATAAAAATAGTTGTAATTTAGTTACACGAATATTCCATTCGTTTTACCATAAAACATTGTCATTTTTAATCAATACATAAAGTTATATAGTTATGCAGTGTATTTATTTTTTACCCCAACAGTAAACATTTTTTTTTAAATATTTAAAATTCAATTTGGCTTTGGGAATATTTAATATCATTCGATTAAACTTCCATTGGGATTGAAAAGTGGAATTTGTACTCCTCCTGATGTATAAATTTTAGGAGGAGTGTGCAAGTAGGCATTTTTCACTTTGAGTCGAGTTTGAATAAAGATCCCCCCACCCCCTGAATTCTAGTAATATTGAGCAATAATGAACAATACATATTTCATGTTGAATTTCTGTAATAGATCCATGCATAAACCAACCAGTACAAACATTATTTTTTAAACACTTTTTTTACAGACACAATTTACAGCCCCACAATTTCAAATTTTTAAATAAATTCTGTATAATTGTACTTTTTTTTTTTTTTACTAGAATAAAGGAAATATCGAGGGACTCTTTATTCGATACGACAGTATAGCTTAATATTGAATTAAATAAATTAAGAAATTTGAGAAAAAGATCAAAAATTTTGAGTATATACTCAAATTTTTTGAGTTTTATAAAAATTGTAGAAATCGAGCAGCTACAAAAACAATTCACTCACAAATTTTCATGTATTCACATCCCTAATATCTTTTTATTTTTCTGAGTGACCTTTTGTTGTAGATTTTGGTTTATTGTTTATCCTGTAGTCATATTTAAAAACCTATTTGGTCGACCGATATTTCTTGAGCGATAAAAATTCATAGCTTTACATAATTTGGAGGGGAAGTAAAGCCGCCTGTCCCATGTTGAATTTGGCATGTAAAAGAAACCTGGAAAGAGATGTGAGAATATCCTTCCCAGCAAAATTGGTAGTCCCTTTTTCTCTTGCTCAGAGAAATTATTGAGTGCTGATATAATCAGTCGGTTAATAAAACTAATTGATCCTAAGTCTTGATTTGTGTTACAGTCTAACATGAGGAACGTATGCAGCAATGGGTACAAGCAGTACATCCGATCCCGCCCTGGCGCCTCCAACGACAGCGTGAAACGCTTCAAAGACCTCAATCTTGCCAACCTGGCAATCCATCCTGTGTTCTCCAACAACGAAAACTTGGAGAAGTTTAGGATGTTGGACAAGATGAAGAAATATAAACCCTCAGGGGTGAGAATCTTGGAGAGAATTGGGGAAAGAGCAAATAATGGCCCTAAGAATTTAAAAAAACCAAACCAGGAATTTATTATTTCCGCCGCAATCCCCACCCCAAAACAACCTTCATTAAGAAAGGTTTTGGTTATAAATATGATTTTTCGATATCAAAAAAGACTTTTTTCGTCTCGTTCTCGTGTCTATACTTTTCTTTGTATTCTCGTCTCTAATTGAAAAAATTGTTCTCGCACATCCAAACTAAATTTTAGTCATGATCATTAGAAACCTTGGTTTGTGTAAAATTTGAGCTAACGACAGAAGTACGCTCTCACCACTATTATTTCTATATAGAAAAACTTATTTTTGTTTCATGAGATAATATTTTTTAATTTTATTTTATGTGTTTCTATCCACCTTTCCTGTCATGAATAAAATGGCAAAGGTGACCTGGTGGTCTAGGCGTAAGGTGTTGGACTTCTGTGCTGGGGGTCTGGGCTTCAATCCTCGGTCCCGGCACAGATTTATCTGATTACCAAACCCTTCCTTCACCTCTGACAAGACATCTTGTGAATGTGGGGAATGCCAGGCCTCCACCGTGGTTCGGATTCCACGTTAAACTGTAGGTCCTCCATTTCATCTCACAATCACCTACCATTACACATTAGCGTAAGTGCGTATAACCGAAACAGATAGGGAGACGTGTTGTTGTTGTTGTTGTTGTTGTTGATGATGATGATGATGATGATGATGATGATGATGATGATGATGATGATGATGATGATGATGATGATAAATAATAATAACGATAACGACAATGATTATAATAATTATTATAATTATTATAATTTTTATTATTACTATAATGATTATAATAATTATTATGATTATAATAATTACAATTATTATTATAATAATTACAATTATTATTATTATTATTATTATTATCATTATTATTATTAATAAAAGTGGCAATGACCTGCTTTGGTGGCCTCATTGTCTAAGGCACTACTCTTGCATTAGATTAGAGACTATTGAAAAATGGGAAATCGGGTTTGCATCCTGGTCGGGTATACTGAGGGTTGTTTTTCCAAAATAGTTTTCTTCCTTTTCTCTCTCTCTATATGAAAGTGCAAGTACACTTAATCTAAATTAAACCTTCCTAATCCCTAACTAATTAATGTAATTGGTACATAGGTGTACAACCCGACTGGGTAGTAATATGTGTTGTTAAAAAAAAAAGTGGCAAGGAAATTCTGGGGAGGAAAGAATGATGACTTGATGATAAGGGGGTGAAGGAAGAGGAAGTACAGGAACAGATAAAGGAGTGAAAGAGAGTGGAATTAAATTTAGCACTACAAAGTCAGAAGTGATGGTAATGACAAGGAAGAGGATAATTCCTAGAGAGGATCTAATGAGAAGAGGATAGCAGAGGGAGTTGTTCTCTAGGTGCGTAAGAGACCTGCTATGGAGAGAAGTGACCTTGAAGTGTTAAGGAAGTGCTGTATAGAGCTTACTTTGTACCCGTTGTCAGGAGGAAGAACGATGGAGTCATTTTACTAAACTGACCCGGCCACAGGCTGGAAACAGCAAGACGGTGATGGCAAATTTAGCCGAGTAAAAAACTGTATTTCGGGATTAAAAATTGGTAATCAAATAAAACTTTTTTTTTTTTTCAGTTAAAATTGGTAAAAGAAAACTTGGTATAGCGTTATGTATGGATAGAAAAATTATGGCTAGATTTCTCGTTCTTAAATGTTGTTATATTTGGAAGAAGGTACAGGAAAGGTGGATAAGAATATATTAAAGGGAACTAAGACAATATGGCTTTTACAATGAAAATCTGAACACAGTTCACACTTTACACTGCTGCCATTGGACAAAAATGGATAATTGCTCTCAAATAACAATGTTCGCCACTTCCATTTGATGATGTGTCTGCAACCTGTTATTATGTATAATTTCCAGACAGTTATATCCTATGGTAGGGTGTATAGCTGAAATATTAAATACTTTGAAAAGTTATTGGAAGGTTATATATTTTCTCACTGCCGATTAAAGCAACCCCAGATAATCGAGAGAGTACTGGGGTTGGTTAAGCCTACCTGAAAGTATTTGAAAGCAAATCGGTGTAACTTGTTTGTGCGGATTAAAGTAAATGATACATGTGAAATTAACAATGGTTTGAAACAAGACGACTTATCTCCTTTAATATTCAACTTTGTACTTTGATATGCGGTTATTTCCTTGAGAGAGAACACTATTGGGCCTAGGGCACAGACGAATAATATACCCAGACACTCAACCCCCAGTTTAAAATGGTTGCGTCACTTCAGGCAGCTTGAGTATTTCACCACTAGGATCACTGCGGTTAGTCCTATCATCACCCAGCAGTGACACTAGCGAAGCCCAGTGTTGAAAGACTCAAGCTGACAAAAGGGGCACAGTGAAACCCCTGTAAGGTTGAGAGTCTGTTTCATACTTGTGACTTAGGGGGGGTTTTGACACTAAATGGCATGATTTGTTGACCTATGCGCAAGAATTGAATAGAAAAAAATTGTCGGTGTGCATTTGTATTATATGTTAATGTAACAACTTTTAATGCAAAACTTATCTTTCAGACGGTATTTGAAATCAGCCAATCGACTGCCTTACCTGGTTATTCTGTGATGAAGTGTGCGCGAGAAAAACACCAAAATGCTATAGCATATCATGCCAAGAAACTAGAAGACAGAGAAAAGCGGGATACAGGTAAAACAGAGTCCAATTTTCACAGAAAAGGGCCTCGTATGACACACAGAAAAGTTACTAATTCCTTTTTTTTACATATCTGTTTTCAGCCTGTTGTCAGTTTTAGATTCAAGCCATATATTTTCCACTACCGGCTTGCTAGTCGTAGCTTCACATGCTTTATAATTTAACTTAAGACTAGGACAGACACAACATCCAGTCCCCTGACCATTAATTCATCACTGTGAAAGCGTAAACACACATTTTACCAATTATAAAGTTTTCGGCCATGGCGGGAATCAAACCTGGGACCTTTAGCTCAGTATACAAACACGCTACCGACTGAGCTAAGTTACTAAATCTACTTTCACGTATTCATATGTCGAGTCATGTGACCTGAACTAACCTCCTGAAATCTCAGGTTACGACTTACAACCTTTGCTCTATATAATGTTCCATAAAGTCCAAATTCCTGCGATCACACTAATACAGACACATACACATATTTTTTAAGCCCATCTTTTTCCCTTTGGTTTCTTCACGCAGCCACCAAAGGTACAGACAGGCTCACATTACCCGCAAGCACCGCAGAAGACATCAACGAAGCTTTCCGCGACGTGGTGGCCCCAAAAAAGCGGAGGTTTCCTCAGCAATTCGGACCCAAGAAAAAGAAACCGAAGATAACCATCGACGAGGAGAATTATGTCCGTTATTCGGCCCCCGACCATCATCAGAGTTAGGGTGAGTGTGCACCAAAAGGGGCTTTAAAATCATGCTCGCAAATGTTTCATTCTTTTAAAGTCTAAAGGTTTTTCCTTTAAAACTTTAGGTTTGAAATTAGATGCGGGTGCAAATTTGAATTTTGAATTCAAAATTAGAAAAAATGTATTTTTTTATATTGTTGGAGACCTGATTGGATTGAGTATATCTGAGAAAAGTATAGAACGTAAAATATTTTGGAAGTATGATTGAGGAGAAAGGTGGAAGGAGAGAGGATTTAATGAGAACAGGACAGCAAGGATAGTTGTTCTATAGGTGTGTAAGAGACCTGTTGTGGAGAAGGGAAGTCCTCTTGAAGCGTAAGTAAG
The DNA here is from genome assembly GCA_039000515.1 of Timema cristinae. Taxonomy (NCBI): domain Eukaryota; kingdom Metazoa; phylum Arthropoda; class Insecta; order Phasmatodea; family Timematidae; genus Timema; species Timema cristinae. The sequence goes on along the minus strand of JBCFYV010002255.1, from coordinate 7,002,098 downwards.
TGTTGAACAAGGCGTACTTTGTACCCATGTTGTTACATATGCTGCAGAAACATGGACTTTGAATGAGTTAGAAACTAGAAAAGTGGAGCACATAGGAATGAAGTTTGTGAGGAGTACGTTAGCTTCAGGAGGGGGAAACAGGATTAGGAATGAAGTTATCCGAGAAAGAGTGGGGTGTATAGGGAGTACATGGGATAGTAGAGGGAGTAAGACTGAGATGGTATGGCCCTGTTATGAGGATGGAAAAAGAGAGGATGTCAAAGAAAATGTTGGAAACAAAGTATGTAGAAAAACTACCGCAATAGCATCCATAGCTGATAGCAGAAAGTATTCAAGTGAGAGGAGAAGAATAGAAGAATGGAGTAAATTAAAGGAAGAAGAGTGGGGGAAGAATAGCAGAAGCTTGAGGCATTTTACTAAACTGAGCTGACCACAAGCCGGAAACATTTGATGATGGCGGCGATGACGATGATGATGATTAGTAAAACCAAGTGCTTGCCCCCGACAAAATGATACGGAACTATGAACGGGATCAGACATTATTTTATTAAGTGATTTTTTATTTTTTTTTCGCCCTTATGGTATGAATAATTTTGCTACTTTCTTTGTAAATAAGATAACTGTAAGCGTATTAATTTTTTTGACTGCAGATTGGCGGTGAACAAATTTGAGCAGGAAGCTTCCAAGATGGAGATGAACCTGACTGGAGATAGCGAGGCGACTCTTAATCTCCATAAGAAGCTCACCAAATGGGACACCAAGAAGAAGAAAATGGTGGCCATCAACAAGGTATGTGTCATGAGAGGCTTCTGGTTCCAGCTGTTTTCTATGACCCTTGGCCCTGTCGAGTGCAAGTCTAAAACCTATTTTGTGGAATGGTGGGTGGGAGGGTGAAAGACGTGGTGTGGCTTCACAACCGACCAAAGTATCCTTCTGTGCCAACAAGAACAGATGGATCATGGAAACAGTACAGTAGATGGCGATAGCTACCGAAGAGGTCTTGTGGAAAATCATACATTTGGAAATATCAGTTTCTCGAGAACAAGATAAATTTTTATAGTAATATTTTCAAAACCCCTTCTAAGATAATGTATCAATGTTTATTAACTGTAACATTTTCTTATTTTTTGTTATGCAGCCGGCAGTTCTCTATTGAAAAATGTCAAAATTATTAATATTTGATCACTGTTAAAATTATAGAGGAGGCATGTATTTACTAAGGATTTTTTCAAAATAAATATTTTTTTTATATTATTATATAAATGTCAATAATTGACCATACATCAAGTATTTTAGCTGTCAATATTTTATTGACGAAGCTTTAAAGCCAGAATTATTTTCGAAGTGAAGTCAAAACTGACGGACATTTGTTTCAAGTTCAAAGCTTCGCACTTCCATAGTAGTGTGTGTGTGGTGTGGTTGTGTGTGTGTATGCGTGTGTGCGTATGTATGTGATATTTTTCTCTTGCTAACCTTTTTCCATCTATCTGCTCAGAACTCCAAGATTGGTAAGATACGTTCAGAGTCTGGCGTGTGGATTGCTGCCACATACAAGACCAACCGCTACAACCAATGGAAGGAGAAGACCAAATTGTTGGATGAGGCTCGGCACGGAAGTGATGATGACGTCGATGATGATGATGATGAAAAGAAAGACGCTAACAGGAAGAAAGGTTTGCACATCATACTCTCGTATCGGACTAAATTGCCAATGACGGGGTGATTTGAGGTTTGAATCTCGGTGTGTACCAAGGGAGGTTTTTCCAAAATGGTTTTCCACGCAAATGCAGGTACACTTCCTATAATATAACTTTTCTTATCCCTAAAATCATTAGCATAATTAGTTCATAAGCATATAACCCAAAAGGGTAGAAAGATGTGGTGCTAAAAATATCTTTATATAACATTAACACATCTCGTTAAGTATTAAATTATGATCTGGGGTCTGGCTGTTAAGTTTAATCTATAATTATATTGGGTCTCAACCACCATAAAGCTTTAATAAAATATAAAACAAATTTCATTTAAAAAGTTTCACATTTTATTTATTTTGAATCCTTGAACCTCATAAAGCAGCGGTTCTCAAACAGTTTTTAGATTGTACCCCTTGGGCATGACTAAAAATTTAATGTGCCTCCAAGATAAAAAAAAATCCAAATTACAGGTCTAAAAAATATACCACATGCTAAATTATTGATTTATTTAATATGCTGGGGAAAAATATCTGTAGTCAAAATATTTCAAATGTGACAAAGCTAGTTAGAGAGAATCCTATAGGCTTAACATTATCTCTTATTGAGAATCTTTATAATAAAGGAAATTGATAAAACTAAAGAAAAAGGAAAAATAAACTACTAAGAATAAATTTGATGAAGAAAGCCCACCTAGGGAAAGAGGAAACATGTGGGAAGAATCCAATGCACAAAGGTGACATCTTCTTCCTTTCTTCTGTCTTCTATAGTAGAAGTAGTCACACACACATTTTAACACAAATATAATAATATTTCGGCATTGTTGCCTTTATCAAACACAAAGAAGAAGAGAGTACAAATAACACAAACAATGGATTACTCCATTTTGAATTTTGAATTAAACTGTTAGAAACAAATTGTGCCAACTGTTTATCTCTACTCCCAGTAAGTAGAAAAGTGTTATACATTTTCTTCACAAACCGTTCAAAAATAAAGAAAAAAGGAATCATAAACACAATATTTTCAAATCAAAAATTTTTAATTGCTATTCTGTAGCTGATATTTTATGAATACCAAAGTTTTCATCGAGGGGGGGGGGGGGGGGGGTGTAGGTGACTGCATGACTTGGCTTGATGTCTGGTTGTCCTGTTGAAACTTTCAAGTGGAGGTCCGGCTCCAAATGTAGCCTATTGCAGTACTTATATTTTTAGGTACACCATGGATAAAAAAAAACACAGAGATATGTTGTTTAGAAAGGCATCACAAACTGCAAATGAAGAAGGTATCAAGTAGAGGGTTGAAAATTCTTAAAAATCTGTTTTCAGCCGAAAGCAAGTTCGGGGGAAAAAGAGGGGTGGAAATAACCACATAATGGTACCAACAATTAGGGTTTCCTCAAGTCTTGTTATTTTGCGCCAATTTCCCCTTCGCGTACTCCACTTTGAGAACCGCTGTCCTAAAGGATTCAAGGTGTTGGAGGATTTAAGTGTCCTCATTACAATTCTAAACATACATTTTGTTTTAGCGGTTCAAAACCAACCCCACACCCACTGGGGACGTCACAACAAGAAAGTCCACTTGAAAGCGACACTTTCCGAACTGAAGAAACCAGAACAGATTTTGAAGGCCAGGGCGATCGCTGAAAAGAGAAAGCAGAAGAACAAAAAGAAGCATAAAAAGAAAGGTCACAGAAGATAAATTTTGAGTTTTTGAAAGTGTTGTGAAATGTTTTAATTAAATGTTTACTTAAATAAAATCTACTTCATTGTGTTTAATTGTCATTGTGTCTCTCACCCTTTATTCTCAGAATTGTGTGTGTGTGTATGTGCGCATGCATGTGTTGTACTATTTTTACTATAGCAGGCTCATGGGAAGTTGTTTGAGAAACTTATTTTATCTCGAATAATTACCTGTCCTTGTTCGCCTGAAGCATTTCTTTCGGCCATCACCGTAGAACCGGTTGGTGATCACATGTCTTTTTGTGAAGGTAACGTTGAAGTAGCCACTACTTTTACTCTCCTTAACTCAAGGTGGAGGGGGTGGGGATGGAATGGGAGGAACGGTGTTCCTTACACAATAGTATACTTTGTTGTGTTTGATGACATCTACTGGTTAGTTAATGAACATTTTGCTTAATATAATTAGAACTTTTTTTTTAAGAGACCCTTTTACTTTTCACAATTGTATTTAATTTAAATCGTAGTCACCTTGAAATTAAAATCACTATTAAATGTATCCACAAAATTGCCATGTAAATGCAGGACTATTAATAATACTATTAGGTGTTCTGTCTTACGACATGACCATTCCTTTCTGTCTGTCAACTTGAATCGCCAATGCGCCCTGTCCTCTTTCTCCTTTAGTTCCCAGCATTTTCTTTCTTCAACTCGACCAATATTTGAATCATCGTCCTTCCTAAACCCCTCTTTCCCTCAATCTTGTCTTCTATGACCAAGACTATAGTCTTGTTTAAGAAATAAAATCGTCGTTTGAAAAAAAAAACTTTTACCCGCATCAGTGATTGCATGATATAACACGTTTGACTGGACTGCCGGTGACGGGGAGGTTGGGGTTTGGATCCCAGACGAGTGTTTTGGGGGTGGTTTTGTTTACTTAAGGTTTTCCATTCTTCATTCATGTGAATGTGAGTATATTTACTCTACAATTCAACCTTACTCATACCTTTTTTCCAGTAGTGTATTTAATTTATTTATACCATCAAAGGGGTAATAATATAAGGCACTGATATGAGGTGGGGTAAAAAATAGCATAGTTTGGGGAGGAACCTGGTTAACGAGCCCAGTTATCTAACTGATCAGTATTTTTGACAGTTGTTTATGATTGAGAGAGGCTTAGGAGAGTTACACACTTACTGAGCTGTTAGAAATAGAGTTTTTTTGTTTGAGCTTTTTACCGCCTCTGTGCCTAGCATTCGGCTACAAATATAGGAGTTCCGAGTTCAATCCTTGACACTTCCACAATTTTAACTGTGAAGCGGAGGATCCGAAACGGTCTCACCTCAGCCTCGTGAGGCCAAATGAGGAGCTACTTTAACTAATAAGTAGTGACTGATCTAGAAAACTGAGATTAATGACCTGAGGGTTTGTTGTGCTGGCCACATGTCACCCATTATATCAATCGAGTTTTTTTAAGATTGTTTTTAGATAATGTGTCAACTTAGTTTGTATGTATTATACTTGTGAGTTATGCTCATGACCTTGAGTATAAACAGGCTTCATTACCCACTTTTTGTTTATTCAGATAGCAACAGGATAGCCCGTAGGATTCAGGAGGACTGGAGCAGTGGAACTTTAAATTGAGGGGGACCTTTCACACATAATAACTTACTTCAATCTTTTGCTTTACATGTTTTACAAACTTGTCTGTATGGACCCTGTAAGGTATCAGTCTTACCCTTACGGATTACACTATGACCCTATCTTTTAATCAATACCATAGTGGAATAATGCAAGGTTTGCTTCCTGCTTTACAGAGTACAGACAAGTATGGTTTGGCAATGGCATGAGGTCAAGGTTTGAATCCCGGGTGGATATACCGAGGTTCTTTTATACTCCTGAATGGTTCTACACTCTTTATCCGCGGAAATGGCGTTAGATGTAAAACCTGTACAGGTTTCGTACAGTGGAAAATAAACCCATAAACTACTTGCTTTTATTAATATATAGGCTTTATGTTAATTTGCCTTTAAACTTTTGCCTCATTAATAATAATATGAACTTACAATTTAGTGAACTGTTTATGGACCTTTTACAGTTCAAATCAAGGGCGGTACATAATGTATCATTTTAGATTAACTTTAATTTTAATCATCTCTTGAAAAGCTGTTAATAGAAATATAAATGGGTTTCATTGTGTATTCATATCCCCCCCTTTTATGTGTGCCTCTCTAACTGTTCTTCTATTACTAGTTATTACTTTAATTCGTCTATTCAATATAAATAACTACAAGAATGATCTGTTGCTAACAATAGCTTGATCATGGTGTTCTGTCTAACTATAATGATGTAATAATAAGTAGAAGGAAGCGTGAGAAATTCACAGGAAGTAAAGTGATTTGGCTGTCAGTGTAGCGTGAATCAGAAACCGCCGTCTCTTTCTTTTTCTATCATACAGGGTCGCCGCCTTTGCGTCCTTGTCTTTCTTTATCTCTGTTTAAAAATGTTCTTGAGTGCAGCTGCACTGAGCGTGTGACCTTCCCCACCCAAACATATTTCGTCCTTGCCAACCTTGTTCAATAGGCTTTTAGAGTCCATACAAGTCGTGCGGTCTTGTTTGATAACATTCCTAATTGTTCTCTAAACTATTTGTTGGGATATTATTTATATTAGAGTGCAAGATATCGTGTATTTTTTGTGTTTTGAATTTCACTGTTTTTATGGAATGCGTCGAATATCTAAATGTCAAATTAGAAAGTAGACTCGGACGGCTCGAAGGTTGGCAATATTGTTGTATTAAAATTAATCTAATATGGCTGTCGTGGCAGAAAGTTGTTAAAGAGTTTATTTTGGGGACGTTCTTGTTATTAAGACGGATAAGCAAACAAGGTGAGTTATTTATTGCTTTAATTTTATATTGCATGTTTAAATTGAATGTAATACTACGCTGGCCCAACGATTCTTGGTAGAATAGAGCCATTAATGTGTTGGTTCTTTGCAGCTTGTTTCATGTACTGTCAAGACGGCCAAGATTGTAGAAAGTTAATCAAAAACGGAAGTAGAGCACGATAATTACTCAAATATAAAAGATAATTATGCTATGTAAGATACTAAATTCAATGAACTTATTGTTTATTAAATATAATTAAAGCTGTATTCAATCAGCTTAGACCTAAATACTTTTAAATCAGGGCACACCCTTTCCCAAGTGTGCTACTTAAAACCGATCCACTTAAAAAAAAAAGTTTTGTGCTGGATTTAACATAAATAATTAGAAGTACTAACCCGTATGTTTTCAAATAATTTTATTTATATTGTGATGCAAGGTATTTTGTTTTAACTTCAACTTAGTTAATAAATATTATAGTTTGAGAAGTATATCTGATGTGGATGTTTAAGTATTTTTTTTGTAGCTTAGTTGTACTACATATTGGTTAACCTATGTTGATTTCGCGTGTTTTTTGTTAAATTTTGAATGTGTTTATTTGTAGTGATGAACTATAATGTTCTTTTTTTTATTAATAACATTCAAATTAAAATTTAAGTACGGTAAACATCAGAGTGTCATTGCTGAAATTTACAGAAATGCCAGGATACATAAAACTGTTACATGTTTTACCCCCCCACACACACTCACAGGCTCTGTTCTAAATAGTCTTATCTTTTTTTTTTTTTTTTATTCATATATTTTAAATCCCCGACAGCCTAGGCCATCATCTGGGACTATTTTGTTACAATGTAGCGGATGCTTACAGTACACATGAAGTTTAATTACATAGGTACAATCAATTTTTCAAAAGTAAAATTTTACAAGATAAAGACATAGTAAAAGATTTATGACAAGATATAAAAATTACACATGGCAGCTAATGTAAATAATATCATTCAAACAAATCAATGTATATAAAGAGAAAAATATTAAGCAGTAATCATTGTATAAATCAAGGTTAGGGTTTTTTATTAAGTTCACATTTTATAGACTAAATGAAGGAGACGGGCAAAGTGATTAGCCTACTAATTATATTACAGAAGGAAATTAAAGTTAGTAATTATGTGATATTATTTTTCAAAGGATTTTTTTAGTAAAGTAAAAATAAATGAAAAAGAATACTATATTTCTTAGTTATGTAGGCCTATATACCCTATATAGTTTGTAGGTCCAAGCTATCGTTGTGTAGTTATTTAAAACTATTTATGGACAAAGAGTAAAGCAGAATATGAAAATATAGAAAAAAAGATAATAAATCGTCAAGAGTTAGGCCTATTAGCCTACTTAATGACTACATGTTTCACCATAGTAATACAGTTCAAACAAAGGAGTTTAAAGATAAAAAAAGAATATATAAAAAGTAAGAAATAAAATAACCAAAATATACTAAAATACCTAGATAGCACTCAACAATTATTATTGTTGTTGCATTTATACAATTCTGCTCTAAGACAAGAGTTGTTTTTTAATTGCACCAACAAAACTATTCAAAGATTCACACTCTCTTATTGTTGGTGGAAGGTTGTTAAATTCTTTTAATGCTCTGTTTTTAAATGAAGTTATACCAAATTTAGTAGTTTTTACTGATGATTGACATATTTTAGTAGTTCTTGCCCGAATCTCATAGTTACATTTTTTAGATAAAGTCTCAAATTTTATGTTTGAAAGTAGTTTGTTATTCAGTACTTTATACACAAATTTAACCATATTTAAGGAAATAGTTTTTTCAAGAGATAATATATTGTATTTTTTATATATGTTTACTGAACATGTATTGCTAAAATTATCAGAGTTAAAAAGATTTCTTATAGCTCTATTTTGTATTACTTGTACTCTCTTCAATGTTTTTTTTGATGTTGATCCCCAAATTATGTTCACATATGATAAATGTGAGTGGAATAAAGAGTTATAAATTATGATTTTAGTGTTAGTTGTAAGTTTGTGTTGAGTTCTTCTAAAGGCCCCAGCAATAGGACAAATTTTCTTACATATACTATCAACATGTGGTATCCATGTGAGATGCTGATCAAGAATCAATCCTAAATATTTTATTTGTGATACTACATCTATTTTTTCTCCATTTAGGTGTATATCACTTATGTAGTTATTATTGTTCATAGTGGGTTTTGTAAAATAAATTACTTTTGTTTTTTTAACATTTAAAGATAAACAGTTATTATGAAGCCATTGAGTCAATTTTTTTAAATCATTTTGCAAATTGGTTTCTATTTCTCTTATAGAGTTACCAGAGTACAGCAGACAAGTGTCATCAGCAAACAGCTGTATTTTGCCATAGAAACTATTTTGATATATATCATTAATATATATAAGAAATAATAAAGGACCTAAAACAGAGCCCTGTGGCACACCACATACTATATCTTTGCAGCAGCTACTGATGTTTGTTTTTCTATCATTGATAAAGACAAATTGTTTCCTATCAGAGAGATAATTTTTGAACCAATTTAATTCCATACCTGTTATGCCAATATTAGACAGCTTTTTTAATAATATATCATGATTTATGGTATCAAAGGCTTTTTTTATATCAATAAATAGTCCACCAGCAACTTTACCACTATCAAGAAAATTCTCTAACACATTTACTAGATCAACTACAGCACTTTCTGTATTAGAATTCTCTCTAAAATGCTTGTGTATTTTGGTTGACATCTAAATGATAATAATTATTACACCACGTGATGAAAATTTATTCACATGTACTGTCATCCAATGTTTTAAGTATATGTCGAACAAATATTAATAGGGTTTTGGAAGGCATTACCACAAGTTGAAGCTGAAAAAAAAGGGCAGCCTATAGATAAAGAGTTTATTCGCCACTAGAGTGTTAGTGATTGACAACTAATAAACATTACCAGATTTAATTGCATGTATACATTCACCAAAACAGATTAATCTGCGATCTTGATCGTGTGTTGAGATGTTATCACTTTTGGCAATCAAAACTTTCACAAAATATCTCTTTTTAATAGGCCTAAATTTTTTTTTTTTTTAACCATTTTACATGATTTGAACACTAATTTATGTAAATAACCACTCAGTTGTTTATTTTTTTGTGAAAGCCGGTTCTGTGGTCTACTATATTTTACTTGAGATAGCAAATCACTAAATATTTAATTCTATCTTTATGCTCCCAAGGAAATGGTGAATCAAATGATGCTAGATAGTAAATTATATTTAGGCTATTAGAAATTTTGTATTTTATCATTAAGACTTATAACAAGTTTTTTAGTAATAATGAATTTAGTATCATTAGATTCCCTACATTTTTGTGAGTGTATTGCTAGTATAATTTTTGTGATTTTTGAATTTTTAGAAAAAGAAAAAATTGCTTTTAAAAAGTACAGTTCATGAGTTTCCTCCCTTATCTCATGACGCCCCAACCGTGAAACAAAAAAAAATATAGTTTTAGTTATAAGTTTTGTTCTTTTATTAGGTCACAAAAAAGTCAACTGTACAATAATCCTTAAGGAAGTATTTTTATAAATGTTTACAAACCCTTTTGATTGGTAATACAGTGTTAACAAGAAAATAATAATTATTTACACTTTGGTGATGTTCAACCAATGTTTACAGTGAAATTCTTCTGCTAGCTGTCAGTGCTACCACCACTTGAGTGGCGAATGTTCTGTATGGTGAGCATTATTTTAGAAACCGAACAATTGTAATAACGCCAGATAAGAAAAACAGTTGTTGAACACTCTTAGTTATCTTACCACACTAGTACACGCACTAGTAAGCGAGCACAGGATTTATTGTTTTTAAGGATGAAAACTAATTGGACACTTGCCACTAAATTGCAAGATTATTTTCTTATACTACAACAAACATGAAATTAAATTAATAATTGTTCGGTATCACTGGGTGCGAGGTATTAAGGTGTTATTCTCAAACTCAATTGCTATTGAAGGGTAGGTAAGGGTTTAAACCCCAGCCGGGATACTAGGGCTTTTTTTTTTCCTTTCCTAACTATTTTTACTTACATGTGGGGCTAAGTTTCCTTCAAAATTCTGCCCATCTCATCCTTGCCCTATTTAGTGTAAATACGCTGATAGCTCCAAAGAGTAGGTAATAGTAATAGGGGTGTAAAATAATATATAGATTAATAGACCTAACTTATTATTATTTTAGCAAATTGTCAAATGTATTTTTGGCAAAAGATGCGCTGTTACATTTGATTAGATTTTTTAAACTCAAATTTATTTTTAAAATGGGCATGACCCGATTTGATTGCTGTATGATCTAAGGTGCTAATCTCTTAATAGACTAGACGACCAATGACAGCGAGATCAGGGTTCGCTCCTGGTCGGGTGTACTGAGTTTTTTTTTTTTTTTTACTAAATGTTTTTTTCACTCTACGCACAAATGCGGGTCATCCTATAAATTTAACCTTTCTCATAGCTAACACATTAGAGTAATTTATACACATGCTTTTTAGCCGAAAGGGTAGTAAGAAATTTTATAAAAAGTGTGTGTTTATAGCATATTTTGGTATAATAAAACTGTATTATGTATAGCCCTGATTGATAATTCACAATCAGAGACTAAATACGTTACTTTGCAGGTTAATTTTCAGTCGTAGTATCTTAGATAAGAGTTGAATAGATAAGATGATATTTTACAACACACAATTCATTTATGAATTTAGTTGTTTTTGACTTTGTTTATCTAAATTGCTTAAATTTTAACTGTACAAGGCTTAGTTAGGCCTTAGATAGTAAATTTTAGCAATCAAAATTATTGTATAAGGCCTAATGCGCTTGCTTGAACTTGGGAACCATTCCTTTTAAGCAATTTTTCTAATACCCAAACTAACATAAAAAAATACATTTATGAACAGCATGACCTAATTTAATGGGTGGAGATGTAAAAGATTATTACATAAAAGAAATCAACCACATTAGCTTGATGAGGGAAGAAGAAACTTCGACCAATAACTTTGTCAATATTGTGATCTCTTAAGTTCTTGTTTCCAACTAGACCTGATTTGATTAAAATATCCACCATAATGATGTTTTAATAATTGTCATAATTTTAATTTCAAAATAACCCACTTCCATGGCGGGATGGCTTAAAGGTTCACTTGCAATAGACTAGACGGCTGATGGTGAGATTGGGGTTTGAATCTCGGTCGGGTGTCCTGAGGATAGTTTTTTTCCACAAAAATGCAGGTAGATTATTTATAAAATGCTTCCTTCTCCATCCCTACCCAATTAGAGTAACTATCATTTTATTTAGGATAAAAAAACGCCTCTGACAAGACATCTTGTGAATGTGGGGAATACCAGGCCTCCACCGTGGTTCGGATTCCACGTTAAACTGTAGGTCCTTCATTTCACCTCACAATCACCCTACCATCACACATTAGCGTAAGTGCGTATAAATAATAATAATAATTTAGGATAAAAAGTGTCCTGGGTTCACAATTTAATTTGCTATACTATGGGCATCTACTGGGCCGAAAGAAATGGGACTCTCGTGGATACACAAGTTATTATAAAAAATAGAGCGCAATTAAGTTTATTGCCAAATTAACATCAGGTGGACCTGTTTCGGTAGCCACATGGTCATTCTCGCAATAGACTGGACTGTAGATGACAAGGAGATTGGGGTTTAAATCCCAGTCGGGTATATTGGGAGTGGTTTTCCCCTTAAATGGTTTTCCACTCTCCCTCCAGAAAAATTTTGGTACTTTTCCTCAAAATTTAACCTTCCTCATCCTTAACTCATTAGCGTAATTAGTACATATGTGTACAACCTGAACCGGTGGTAGTAAGAGGTGGTACTAAATAAAATAGTTTCACGGATTAGTCCCATGCAAGTCGAAACTTTACGTTTATTGGTTTAAAAAAACATCAATTTTACTGTATTAGATTACTTTTCCAAGAAACTTTGTGGGCCGGAAAAAAAAAGGCATTGAAGGCTGGCAACTGGAAACCCCTGGACTAGACCATACAACTGAATATAAAAAAAAGTGTGTTTAGTGTTTGGACAGTCGGTCATGTGATGGGAGAGTTCTCTTGTTACCACATTTAATAACAACATAATTTTCGCTTAACCTCGTTTCTTATTGTATTGTAGCTTTTATTGATATGGTATATGATATAAAAGTCAACTTCGGTAGTCTTGTGTAAAATGCTCGACTCAGGACCCGATGTTCGCGAGTTCAAACCCAACTGGGGTCAACAGATTTGTCCTCAGTGATAAGAATTCGTAGCACAACCTCCCTTGGAGAGGAATTAAAGCAGTCGGTCCCATGTTGTTTGTGGTATGTGAAAGAATCCTGGGAGGTACATTAAATTATGTTCCCGGCTAAATCAGTAGGCCCTTTCATTCTCGCTTATAGAAATTCTCATGTGCAGATAATAAATAACCCGCCTCGGTGGCGTAGTTGGCTAACGCGCTTATCGTGTTGAGCTCGACTGATGAGGACGGGGAGATCGAGGTTCGAATCTCGGTCGGGTGAGCTGGTTGTTTTTTTTCCTAAATGGTTTTCCACTCCTCCTCCACGCAAATGCGGGTTCACTTCCTCTAATTAAACCTTCCCAATTCCTAATCCATTAGTGTAATTAGTACTTAAAAGCATATAACCCGAACGGGTAGTAAGACGCGGTGCTAAATATTATTATTATTATTATTATTATTATTATTATTATTATTATTATTATTATGATAATAAGTAGGTTCAGTGTTTGCACGTTAAATACTTCAAATAAATAAAATAAAATAATATAAAAATAGTGTCCTTATCAGTTTAATAACTTCGATACATTGATATATTTTTTATTAGATTAAGAATTGTGTGGGTTTTCTTTTGCAGCTTGATAAATTTGGGGCCTCCCTATTTTGGGTTTTGTAACTGATATATAGTGTTGATAATGCCCAAAATATTTGTTATTGTGTATTGAATTAAATGGCTCTGCTCCGACCACATATTTGGCTGAAAGAATACATCTGGTAACTTAATGGTAGATTGCAATAATATTTATGGTAATAATTGTTCCGAGTAGATCAAGCAGAGCTGCCTCGGTCATAATTTTGTGTCTGGGCATTTACTTCAGTCTTGGCGACCCCATACTCTATTACTTAAGTTTGTTTCAAACACTGTATGACCTTGAAAGCAAAACATTGCAAAACAAATATCTGTGGATGTCATTTGTTTTTCTTGGCAATTGCTAATCAAATTTTTATGCAGTTTATATAAAATAATTATTTATAAGCTGTTAAGGTCTAGTGAAAATCAAATGAAGACCCTCAACCCATTACATTATTTAAATTATTATAAATTTAGTTTCAAATTATTATTTGAGGCACATTTAAGATTTTGAAAACAAAAAGTTTTTATGTTTCATTGCAAGGGTTCCTTACATATTTTGGTATCCAAAGTTAGGAACAGGCGGGCCAACTGTAATAATTGTCCTATCATTAAACACAAGCTGTGCTGAAACATTAAATCAAAACTAGTACAATATCAAAAATATCTGGAAAACTTACACTTTTTTTTAAAAATAAAAACTATTACAATTATTACTTCACCCTTGAACCCGTCACCCGCCCCTTGAAGGGCTTCCTCCAACAATCTGTAGGTGGTTTACTCTAAATTTCTGTCCCACCTTTAAATCCATATAACATGTTTAGTAAATACCTGCTTGACAAACACACTGCCTCTGTGTTATCAACTTGAACTACTCTGTAATTATCCATGGAATGTTGCTTTTGACCTTCATCACACTTTTTAAATATTTGATAAACCATTGTAATTAGGCTTTCGCAAGTAACTGGTACATTCCAGACATAAACCAGTCCTTGTGTGTCCTCTTTGTCACTGTCAATTGTTTGCCTTGTCGGGTTGGTAATTCTTTGAATGGAACATAGTTACTAAATCAGGTGACCTGGTGGTCTAGGAGGTGTCAAACTTCTGTGCTGGGGGTCCGGGGTTCAATCCTCGGTCCCAGCACAGATTTATCTGATTACCAAACCCTTCCTTCACCTCTGACAAGACATCTTGTGAATGTGGGGAATGCCAGGCCTCCACCGTGGTTCGGATTCCATGTTAAACTGTAGGTCCTCCATTTCATCTAACAATCACCCTACCATTACACATTAGCGTAAGTGCGTATAACCCGAACGGGTAGTAAGACGCGGTGCTAATAATAGTTACAAAATTTCTAGTTTGCAATCTTTGTGAAAATGTTTTTGAAGCTAATATGTTTCAGTGGGCGAATGGTCTTATGATGTTAATCTTGTAATAGATTGGACTGTTGATTATGGGTTGATCGGGGTTCGAATACCGCTCTGGTGTATTAGGTTTTTTCTTTTCTCTAAATGGTTATACATCTTTCTGACATACAAATGCAGGTATAATTTCACTCAATTCCATCTTACTCACCTCACCCATACTGCATTAGCATAATTATTATATTAGCTTATAACTTGAATTGGTAGTGAGCTGTGGTGAAAAAATTAAAAAATATTCTTTTTGCCTCTATTTTCTATATCTTAAGTTGTTGATTTTTCAGGCACAAAATAACTATATTTCAGGTTCTTTAAATTGAAAAATTACCCCTAAACACAAGAATCAAACTCGGGACATTTAGATTAGTACGGCACTGCTCATTGAGCTCTTTGAGAGTCATCCGCTGCCCAGGACCAGGCAATCAATCTCGTCGCACATCCATCACTGACTCCGCCCTCGAATAGGAGTGAAGATGGGCCCTGAGCACAGGACGACTCCTGGGCAGCTCGATGTTTATGGTGTAGGCGTACTAAGTCAAAGGTCTCGAGTTTGATTTCCGTGTCTAGGTGTCGATATTCATTTGAAAGAATATGACATTTAGATGCTGCTATAAGCTTACCTAACAACTATAGTAACTTGGTAATTTAATCCATCTCTTCTATGTTATTAGTGATTCAACCTTTGAACTAAATTACTATAAATATATTCATTATTTGAGACAGGCTGAGTGTTTGAGTGCTAGTGTAGTTGCACTTCATGTCTTGCACTAGCTCAATGACAAGTTTGGCTTGTGTCTTGAGTTGTTTATTGTTCAAATGACTAAACAACACTCAGCCTCATTTGTGCGTACCATTCAGCCTCATTCGTGCGTACCATTCAGCCTCATTCGTGCGTATCATTCAGCCTCATTCGTGCGTACCATTCAGCCTCATTCGTGCGTACCATTCAGCCTCATTCGTGCGTACCATTCAGCCTCATTCGTGCGTATCATTCAGTCTCATTCGTGTGTACCATTCAGCCTCATTCGTGCGTATCATTCAGTCTCATTCGTGTCGTACCATTCAGCCTCATTCGTGCGTATCATTCAGTCTCATTCGTGTGTACCATTCAGCCTCATTCGTGCATATCCATTCAGCTCATTGTGGTACCATTCAGCCTCATTCGTGGTATCATTCAGCTCATTCGTGTGTACCATTCAGCCTCATTCGTGTGTACCATTCAGCCTCATTTGTGCGTACCATTCAGCCTCATTCGTGCGTACCATTCAGCCTCATTCGTGTCGTACCATTCAGCCTCATTCGTGGTATCATTCAGCCTCATTCGTGCGTACCATTCAGCCTCATTCGTGTGTACCATTCAGCCTCATTCGTGCGTACCATTCAGCCTCATTCTGCGTACCATTCAGCCTCATTCGTGCGTATCATTCAGTCTCATTCGTGTGTACCATTCAGCCTCATTCGTGCATACCATTCAGCCTCATTTGTGCGTACCATTCAGCCTCATTCGTGCGTACCATTCAGCCTCATTCTGTACTTACCATTCTGTCTCATTCGTATGCGTACCATTCAGCCTCATTCGTGTGTACCATTCAGTCTCATTCGTGCGTACCATTCAGCCTCATTCGTGCGTACCATTCAGCCTCATTCGTGTGTACCATTCAGTCTCATTCGTGCGTACCATTCAGTCTCATTCGTGCGTACCATTCAGTCTCATTCGTGTGTACCATTCAGCTCATTCGTGCGTACCATTCAGCTCATTCGTGCGTACCATTCAGCCTCATTCGTGCGTACCATTCAGCCTCATTCGTGCGTACCATTCAGCCTCATTCGTGTGTACCATTCAGCTCATTCGTGCGTACCATTCAGCCTCATTCGTGTGTACCATTCAGCCTCATTCGTGTGTACCATTCAGTCTCATTGGGGTACCATTCAGCCTCATTCGTGGTACCATTCAGCCTCATTCGTGCATGTACCATTCAGCCTCATTCGTGGTATGTTGTAACCATTCAGTCTCATTCGTGCGTACCATTCAGCCTCATTCGTGCGTACCATTCAGCCTCATTCGTGTGTACCATTGAGCCCCTCCTGGGCTTGTTGAGCGCTAAATACCAAACTACTTGTGTTTAGTAATAATAATGAGATGAAGTTAAGGTGTTAAAGCCCTTTCTTCCACTTTACCAGAGATAATACACAGCAAATCTAAAAACTACCAGCTTTGGTGGTCTTATGGTCCAAATTGTCACTCTCGCAATAGACTAGACCGTCGAAGAAGGGGGAGGGGGGAGATTGGGGCCTGAATCTCGGTCGGGTGTACTGAGAGTGGTTTCCTCTAAATTGTTCCCCCCCTCCCCCAACTCTCCGTCCATGCAAATTTGGGTACACTTAATCTAAATTCAACCCTTCCTCATCACTAACTTATTAGCGTAATTAGTGCATAGGTGTATAATATAACCTGAACTAGTATAAGATGCGGTGCTAGCAGATTAGGAAAAAAAAAGAAGCCTTTTTGAAAAATCCGATAATACCATTTGAAGGCTAATTCATAGACTCATTTAAAGTTAAGATTATTTCAAGAACTCGCTATAGTTTATCGAAAAGATATATCTATTGCGGTCTCAAAGGAAATACTGGCTGTCGATTATTGACAAGTATAGTTATCTGATTTGTCCCAAACCTCTGATAAACAGTCTTTATCGAGCATGTGAACATATATATGGTTGATGTACGCAAACACACAAGGGAATATAGATCTGTAGAATGTGCTCTAATTTATAAAATATGAAACGTGAGAAGAGGAACTGAGGCTGTGGTGTTGACAATATTTTGTGAAGCATTGCTAAAAAGTGTAACAAACTCTTTCTATGGTGCGAGCCCGCAAGCTAGCTATACATACCGAGCGCTGGACCCCGTTAGTGATGATAATGCCAACATTTGCAGATAAAGGGTGCCATGCTGTCAGCACAAGCCTCCCATTAATCTGTTGTTTTTTTTTAAACCAGAGCTGCTTCTTTTTTATTCAAGTAGCTCCTCATCCATCCTCGAGAGGCTGAGTATGACCACGTTCTAGACACACTGCGTTAACAGAAAAATTCTGAAAGCACCGGGGATCTGATCCAGGACCTCTGGATCTGTAGCCAGGAGGCGTTTAGTGTATCCAACAAAGTTTACTAAATAACAAATAAATATGTTCATGTTTTAGATTAAGAACACATGTGTTCTGTAGCCTTTCTGCTAGGTCGTATCTTAAGTCTGTGTGTTTCGTGTCACAATAGTTGAAATATGTCAAGATTAAACTCTTGGATAGGATTCGCTCTCTCTCTCTCTCTCTCTCACACACACACAATATTCAGTCGAGATAAATTCCTGTGTCCAGGTGTCATTTTTTATAAAGTTATTCTTGATGCGGTTATATCCTCAATATATAGATCCTTTCCATCTTCTAAGTGGGAATGTAAAGGATGTAATAAAAGGCCAATATTTTTGGAGTTTTTATGTTGAAACATTTTTTGGTCGAAATAAATCCATTTCTCCAGTAGAAACAAAAGAGTTTAATTATCCTTACATGATGATAGCAACAGTTGTTGTTATTGAATATCTGTGAATGTTGTCCTGGGATTTAATGACAACATTTTCTCTTCATTTAGAAAGTGTCATCTAATGTCGCTATGCTCATGATAAATATTCAACAACTGTTGATACCATCACATGAGTAAAATTAAACTTTCTTTCTACTGAAGCAATAGTTGATTTATTTTTACCCCCTCTTCTCTCCCCTGCTCTCCCAAAGTATTACTACAAAAATCTCAACTCGTGTTCCCTGCACTCACACTTGTCTATCCTTTGGGAGATTCCAGGTGGCGAGTTGCGAGCGGTCACCACACACCCGCCTGTCATATGTTCTCCTCAGGGGAAACATGTGCAGCAGGGTGCACGAGGGGTGCACGAGCATCTCGCACCTGGCGAAAGCTCTTTAGGCGGGAGAGGTCTTGTTTTGCCCGAGATTCCTGCGAGACGGAGCGGCTGGCATTTGCGATACATGTATATGGCGGTACTATATGTTACCTTGATCTAATAGTCATCCGCCATGCGAGAAACCAGACCGGCATTTTCAACTTGCAAAGGATAGACAAGTGTGCTTCGCTAGTCACTTAGGCGCGCGGTTATTTGCGCAAGCGCTGGCTAACCTTCATACAAAATGTTCTTGGTGCGTCGATATGATAACTAGGGTCATCGTGAAAAAAAACTGTTTCGATAGTTTGCCTGAAGACACTTAAAAAACGACTGTTGGTGTAGGAGCCATTCTAGAGTTGAATCCTGACCTTCTGAGGCTGTCACTGTAAGCCACTCATGTAGTCAGTCGACCCTGATTGGGAATTGTTATTAGTGTCAGTGTGTGTTCAATCTGTGAAGACCTTCAGTCAAGGTCCATGGCATGGGTATTACATTTGGAATGTTGATACCGGTCATGAGAGAAGAAAAAGGGACCAACTCTTGATTAATAGAGCTCTCTCTGTCAGTCAAACAGTAAAGATCATTATTTATTTGGTTCGGATCCTTTTTTTTTATCTGTCTGTTACACATATCAGTCTACACACATCCCAACAAAAATGACTACAAAAAAATTAACAGCTATACATGTCTGGTAATGTTAGGGATATAAAATAAAATTATATTTATTGATACTGTGTCTCTTTTAATTTTTCTAAATGGGTTCAAAGGGATTTTACAACTACCTGCTCTGCTCGATATTTGGTAGAATTTTGTCACTGTCGATAGTAGTTTTACAAAATGCAGTTTTCACTGTTTTTTCCTAGTCCCCTTATGATAATGCTGGTGCATTTCCTCTGAGCTACCCTTCTCATCCTTATCGATGATATTAATTCATAAATCTTTTCTTATTTAACATAGAATTAAGTAATAATTATTAAGGATATTTATGTTTTAATGATTTTTTTTCTTAGTATTCTCGGTCATTGATTTAGTTTCCCCATCTCACCTTTTATGTTGGTGGTAATGTATTTTTATAAAATGCTGCTAAGATTGACATTTAAGACCAAAGAATCGAGGTAGGCTTAAAAGTGGTAATGTAGGTCGTGATTGAACTTATTGATTTTCATTTATAGAACGCACAGTTCTCTTTTTAGTATTTCAACACAAAAGTCTCTTTTATTATTCTGTGTGATTGATTTTTTTTAGGGCGTTGACCTTTTGGGAGTTATATTTCATACCTATGAGTATATCTATATTTTGTTTTACCAAGAATACACCTTGCATTATGGACTGTTCAAACAACAATTCACATGCTACATTCTTGGTTTTGGTTCTTATTAATTTAAATAATGGGGGTATCGTTCAGGGACTATTAGAATTTTAAACCTGGATAAAATAAGTGGAGAAAAGGTATTTGTTATCAATCTTAAATTTTGTTGCGGTCGTTGTTCCGAGTTTATGGTCATACACTTGTTAATGTCTCCTTTTAGTTCCACCTCACAAAGTGAACTGTAAGTAACTGCTCTCACCACAGTGAACCTCTAACTGTTGTCGTGCAGTTCCAACATTACCGAGTTTATATTTTCTCTAGGGCTGCTCATTTAATATCTAGGTTAAATTGTCTCTTGAACCCGCCTCGGTGGCGTAGTTGGCTAACGTTCTTGTCGCTTTGAGCTCGACTGCTGAGGACGGGGAGATCGAGGTTCGAATCTCGGTCGTGTGAACTGGGGGTGGTTTTTCCTAAATTGTTTTCCACTCTCCTTCCACGCAAATGCGGGTTCATTTCCTATAATTTAACCTTCCCAATTCCTAATCCATTAGCGTAATTAGTACTTAAAGCGTATAGTATAACCCGAACGGGTAGCAAGACGCGGTGCTAAATATTAAATTGTCTCTTGAGGTTTTTCCAATGTATTTTTAGTTTGTATTTTGATTCTTAGGGCCAGTTTTATAGTCAAAGCCAGTACGCATCAAGCGATACCTACCTAAACTCTAATGGAATAGGCCTGTTTCGCATATAGACCTGGCTCATTCCACTATGGTCTAGGTAGGTGTAATCCTGTGTTTAGTATAGCACCACACTTGAGGCATACTAAGTCTGACTATGAAACTGGTCCTAACACATTCTTATGTTATGTGTCACTAGTTAGAAAACACAGCTACTCCCATCCCTGAAAGTCACAAAAAGAACTCTCAGCGTTTCCAATTTATTTATATTATAGATATTGACACTTAACAGGTTAACCCTCTTGTGGTTGAAACGTCATTCTCTCAACAGACTGGACTGCCGACAATGAGGACAAGGGGGCTCGAGTCCTGCACTAAGGGTGGTTTTTCATTAATCAGCTTTACACTCTTATTCCACACCAAATTTGGGTTACACTCCCTCAAAAATTCAACCTTACTTATTCGAAATTGTCGTAATTATATATATATATATATAATGTGTGTGTGTACATAACATAAACCGTAGTAAGACATGGTGCTAAGTAGTTTTCGTGTTATATATATATATATCACTTGTTTAGCAAAGCTTCAATACCTAGCTATATTGCAACTAATAATTCAACTGGTTCTTCGCCAATCTAACCAGATAGCAAAGAGTTGATAATTGTTGGAGGGGAATGGAATGTTGCCTGCATGTAAATTCCTTCCTTATCAATGTAATGTACTGTCATGTGGTCTGAGCCATCATTCAGTTTGTTCAGCATTGACTTGGTGTGTGGGAGAGATATGAATCACTTGTGTGTGCAGGCATACATACTTCACGAGAAACCAAGAACTGGATTACCTGTCCGTCTCTGAGAAAATGTTTAGCTTGGGTCTAATTCTTTACATGTGCTAATTGAATATTCCAAGTGCTCTGCTAATAATCTGCAAGCATCTATTTGGATACATTATAGCAATGGGTGCTATTAGTTGCGCTGTCAAGTTTGTGTGCTTAAACTTTTAGTGCGATACATTTTATTATAAGAGGAAAGGACATAAGTGATTTTTTTTAAATCACACGTGGGCTGTAGAAAAGTTGAAGGAAACAATTTCTTTGACAATGTTTGATAAACATAAGGGGTATTTTACATAGCTGATGTTGTTACACCTTGCTGCACAGGTAATTTGAAACATTTGTCTTTGTTTTATTTTTGAATTTATTAACTCTAGAACATTGATCTTACCACTTGGGATGAAAATGTCTTACATCCATTATTAATAATGTATTATTGTATTCTCAGTCGATAGCATGTTCACCTACTGAGCTTATGGTCCAGGGTTTGTTTCTTGGCATGGCCGAAAAATGTATTCTTGGTGAAATGAGGATTTCTCCCTTCACAATGATGAATTAACGACTGGATATTGTGTCTTTTCTAGGTTTAATTTAGTTAATAAGTCGTGTGCTGATATAATCATAAATGGGTACTTCACATAAATAAATATTATGGTTGTGCATCTCCTCATTATCTAATCAAGTAGCTTATCGAAGTCTTTTAAGTTTCATAACACAGTAAAGCCTCGAAAATTAACTTATTATTTAAAAGACTAAATTAAAAAAAAAAATGTCCAACCTGGATTTAATTTTCCGGCATCTGTTGGGGGGTTTTATCGCAGGTTCTTGCAAACATTTATAAATGTTATAATGGTCTACCTACTATAATGTTGAGATACATTTCAGATATTGAAAAATATCCTTTTATTTTAGAAGTGGTTTTATATTTAAAAATATGATTCACGCTTTAATCGATGGGAAATATATCAAAATGAACATAGAGAATTAAAAAACTGGCATTCCAAGATTAACAATGTAACATAAATTTATATAAAGAGAGCTGAATTTAAAACATTTTTTAAATTGCTTAAATGGCTGCATGGTCTAAGGTGCTACTATCGCAATAGATTGGACTATCTATGACAAGGGATCAGGATTTTAATTCCATTCATATGTATTGATTGGGGGTTTTTCCTAAAGAAAATTATTCCATCACCCCATACAAATGTGGGCACATTTTCTCTCAATTCATCCTTTCTCATTTCAAACTCATTAATGTAATTAGTACATATGTGTCCAACCTTAACTGAATAGTTATTAGGTGCTAAACTAAGCTGTTTCATTGCATCCATTTTCCTCTTAATTAACTCTGGCTCCGCTGATGCCATTTCCTCCCATCTCTTGTCAGCAGGTAGTCGAGCTGAGACGCCAAGCGCGGGGACTCAAACCATGGCCTCCAGATGACCGGGTCTGCAGCTTAGCAAACCCAAGATGAGTGAAGTGTCCGTACCGCTCCCCAGCGCCACTCAGGCTCTCATCAAGCGCCAGAAGCTCGCGGCATGCCACAACAATGTGCCGCCGGTGCACGGGCGTGCCAGCCCTGCTTTGCATGTCCGCACACGGCTCAGCAACCATCAGCGTAACTTGAGTCTAGATTTCAGGTGAGATATTTAGCAAATTTTTTTTTTTTTTTTTAAATTGACATCCACCCTACAAACGTTTGTGCATTTATCGAGAGATACCTGCTTCAGTGGCTATGCACTCTTAAGATTATTATTATTATTATTAGCACCGCATCTTACTACCCGTTCGGGTTATACGCACTTACGCTAATGTGTAATGATAGGGTGATTGCGAGATGAAATGAAGGATCTACAGTTTAACGTGGAATCCGAACCACGGTGGAGGCCTGGCATTCCACACATTCACAAGTTGTGATTAATACACGTCTTGTCAGAGGTGAAGGAAGGGTTTGGTAATCAGATAAATCTGTGCCGGGACCGAGGATTGAACCCCGGCCGCCAGCACAGAAGTCTGACACCTTACCCCTAGACCGCCAGGTCTCCCCACTCTTAAGACCTGGTCAGGTGTACTGTAGGTTGTTTTCCCCTAAATGGTTTCCTGCTCTCTCTCCACACAAATGTGAGTACACTTGCTCTGTATTCATCCTTTCTCATCCCTAACTCATTAGCATAGTTAGTAAATAGACCTGCAACCTGTTAAAAATAATGTAGGGTGTTAAAGACTACTAGATTTACCACTGTAATATTAGCTCATCTGGGTTTTTACAACGGATATCAATTTTGACGGTCATATTTAAAATAGTGTTTCACAGCTACCATGTCATTTTCAAGATGGCCATGAACAACAATCTATTTGAGGCACCCCTTTTTCCTGAACACATGTTGAGCTCAATCTGCAAATTTACATAAGTCAATTTGTAGATTTGATCCGACATGTGTTAGATATTGAACTAGTTTTTGTTTTATTAAGCGAGTTGATAATATTGCGATAGTAAATGGTTCTAATCTTTACTCAATTATGATAAACAAACACTCTATATCAAATTGTTTTTATCTGTTTTCTGAATAACATTCCTAAGATTCAACCATATTTCCTAGTGTCTGATATTTGTTGCCTTAAGGCAGGTCTCTCGAGGGGGTACACCAAGCCTTTGACTCAGTCTCCTTCAGAAATGGTTAAAGTTAAATTAATTATCAATAAATTTATTGCAGTCCGACACCTTAGCTCAGTCGGTAGAGTGTCTGCTTAATGATCTAAGGGTCCCAGGTTCGATTATCGGCATGGCTGAAAAATATACCATTGATGAATATATGGGTTTACCGTTACATTGATAGATTGACGGCTAGGAACTGGATGTTGTGCCTGTTCTAGTCTTAAGTTGGATAATAAGGCATATGATTTATGAAGCTAAAACAGGCCTAGCAAGCTGGTACCTAGTGGAAAAATATATGACTTGAATAAAAAAAACTGACCTAGGTCACAGGCTGAGAACAGTAATAGATGCAAAAAAAAATGCATTGCATTAAATTGCTCATATATAGATGAATTCATGGGAAGCGTCTTTGACATTGTGAAAGTATATTAAAATATATTTGTTTATCCAAATTACAAATATTGTCAGTGTGTGTATAATTTTACCAACTCTGACTCCACCCAATATTGCTCACGACTCCAAATTTGACTACACAGACCTGTCTTAAGGGTTTGAATTTGGTGCACATCTTTCAGTTGTGATTGAATCATAGTGTTAAATAAAACAAGAAAACTTTTACTGGTACCCAACCAGAGTTGTAATATTTACTGGGGTGACTTGGTGGTCTAGGAGTAAAGTGTCAGACTTCTGAGCTGGGACTGCGGGGTTCAATCCTCGCTCCCGGCACAGATCTATCTGATTCCAAACCCTTCCTTCACCTCTGACAAGACGTGTATTAATCACATCTTGTGAACGTGGGGAATGCCAGGCCTCCACCGTGGTTCGGATCCCACGTTAAACTGTAGGTCCTCCATTTCACTCACAATCACCCTACCATTACACATTATTTTAAGTGCGTATTACCCGAATGGGTAGTAAGACGCGGTGCTAATAATAATAATGAATATTTACTGGATCATCAACAACAGCAATTTATTTTAGACAATCGTGTTTGTAAGAAATATTTTATAGGCACTGAAAATTGTGAGCTTATGACAAGGTGCACAGCTACTTAGAGTGGGTGGTACGTCGTGCGGCAAAATTCTTAACTCGCTATTTATCCGCAGTGGTGAGCACGCTGATAATGGAGTAGGCTTCTTCTCCAGTCTTTTGGTGACAAGAGGTTTGAATCCTGGTTGGGTATTATCATTGTAAATATCCTGATAGTCCAGGTGGGATGAAAAACACAAAGTAATTTAACTATTAATACCTTAAATTATATATCAATGAAATCAAAATATTAAGGCGTGTCCACCGTCCCGGTGGTCTAATGGTCCAAGGTGGTTACTCTTACAATAGACTGGACTGTTGCAAACGAGCAGATTGTAGTTCGAATCACGGTCAGGTCTACTGATTTTTTTTTTTCTTTCCTAAATTGTTTTCCATACACACTCTCACACTCTTTTCTCTCTCTCTCCTCATCTGCACCCCCTCATTTCCCAATCTGTGTAAATGTGGGTTCACTTTCTCTTAATTCAACCTTTATCCCTAAAATATTAGTGTAATTATTACAGGTGTGTTTAATCCTACTGGGTAGTAAGACATGGAGCTATAAAAATGTGTGTAGCATTGAAGTGGCTTGATGAATAGTTTTGTGTGTATATAGGTCTATGGGCATACTGCTGCCGCCGGTATCTCAGGTCACAACAGCGACCACCCTAACCATGCACCACCGCAACAGAAGTCTGGACTCGGCCTTGCAACGCATCCCAGAGGTGGACATCACACCCAGTCCCGAGTGTGAAGCCCCCATCCCCGCTAAGCCGCCCAACGAGGGCCACCAGCCACCGGACCCCAAGAAAGGCCGTGACCGCGAAGAAATCACCAGCCTGGGTTCAGATGATTCTGGTATCCTGTGCGGGTCAGACAGCGGCTCGGGTAGCGACGTCCACCCCGGTGGTGGTACCCGCGAGTCCAGTGTGGAACAGCTGCATTTCGACCGCAGCCGGGAGAGTCTCGATTCTCGCGCTCACGAACCCATGGAAGTAGACAGTGTGGACGACGCCGCTCCTCTCGAGGTCAAACGAGACACCCTCGTGCGAGAGTTCGGTGTTTCAATGTGCGATGAAAGTACTGTCGTGGCGCGTCTTGGTGTCGCCGACCGATCGGGTGCTTCCAGTGATGCGTCTGAGGACCAATCGTTGCCTTCGCCCATGTTGTTGTCGCCATCTTCTATGGCTCTTTGCTGTGGGGGTGATGGTGACTCTGCCAAGAAGACTGATAAAGAAGCTCCACAGAGTAAAGGAGCGAAAGGTTTTCTCTTAAGACTCTTTGAAAGTAAAATGTTTGATATGTCTATGGCCATTACTTACCTCTTCAACTCAAAAGAACCAGGGGTCCAAAGTTACATTGGTAAGTATTTCTTCATATCCTAATATCATTACCAATACCACAAATTGTAAAATTTATTTCCTTAATGCAAACATTAAATAAAATTTACGGTTGCATTCTTCTCCGCATTAAGTGTTGCTAGACGGGTGACAGTAAAATTAACCCATTTGACAAGTTCTTCGGAGAACTCTGGCTTTATTTGGAAATGATTTTTATTAATATTAGGGGTTCTTTCTCACGGCAGGTCCATTCCTTTCATCAGTGAACTTAGATCGCCATTGCCTCCTCCTTTCCTTCAAATCATCTAATATTTTATCCTCTTCCTTCCTAAGCTCCTCTTTCCCTCAACCTTTCCTTCTATAGGGTGTCTACTGGATCACCAACGTCATGAAAAAGTCCCAGAAAAGTCACAAATGTTCAATATTTTGGTAATAAAATCACAAAAATATTTTTGTGTGAATTTCCCACATATTGTAACAACGTGAATGCTCGAATGTCGAGCCATCCACGACCTATGAGGCCACGCACAAGCCGCAAATTGTCTGATTATTTTCACCGTGACACCATCTGTTTAATGTTGAATGTGAGTGCAATATGCCTATACATGCATTATATAATGTTCAACCGTTTACCGAAGGAATTTTGTGGTCATAAATTATTATTAGCACCGCGTCTTACTACCCATTCGGGTTGTACGCACTTAGGCTAATGTGTAATGGTAGGGTATTTGAGATGAAATGGAGGACCTACAGTTTAACGTGGGATCCGAACCACGGTGGAGGCCTGGCATTCCCCACATTTCACAAGTTGTGATTAATACACTTCTTGTCAGAGGTGAAGAAAGGGTTTGGTAATCAGATAAATTTGTGCCGGGGCCGAGGATTGAACCCGGACCCCAGCACAGGAGTTCGACACCTTACCCCTAGACGCCAGGTCACTACGTGTGGTCATAAAAGGTCACCAAAATGTCACTTATTTTTATTTCTACTATAGAAGACAGAAGAAAGGAAGAAGATGTCACCTTTGTGCATTGGATTCTTCCCACATCTTTCCTCTTTCCCTAGGTGGGCTTTCTTCATCAAATTTATTCTTAGTAGTTTATTTTTCCTTTTTCTTTAGTTTTATCAATTTCCTTTATTATAAAATTATCTAGCCATTGGCCACCTCATTTTTGAATCATGAATTATTTCTCCAACTCTGTAGACTCCCTGTTCTATGATGTCGTGCAGAAGACAGTTCCTCATAAGGTTTGTCTTTGTATCGAAGATTCACATCCAAAATGGTTTTTTTCTCACCTGCTCTTCTTAGGATTTCATTTGTCACCCTGTCTGTCCACCTGATCTTCTCAAGTCTTCTCCAGCACCACATTCCAAAACTCTCAAAGTATTTATTTTCCATCTTCCTAGAGTCCAAGTTTCCGCTCCATACAGCGCCATGCTCAAATGTAGAATTTCATCAGTTTCTTCCTCAGTTCCAAACTCAACTTGCTGGTCAGCACTTAACCTAGCTTCTCGTGTTAAAGCTTTCTTGGCCATGCCGATGCTTGACCTAACCTTCCCTGGAAATACTAAATAATATTAATAATGTATTAAGTAAATTATGGTGTTTTACAAAATGTAGGCCTCTTATCTTAAGTAGTTGAAATTTCTTCACTGGGGATTTGGTTTACAACCAACGATAGTTTTTATAGTATGTCTCATCCTGTAGCAAACTATTAACTCTTGAACTTGTCTAGAAAAGTTTTTTTTTATTGTTTCTTGAAATGTTTTCAGTTAGGATTTCGTAGGTATTTAAAACATTTAATACAGCCTTTTTAAACACAGGCAGAAAATGGTGAGTTTTAAGGAAATACAATATCATTAGCTTTGAGAGATACTGGGGGAAAAACAATTGAAAAATATACCCCTTAGGGCACTGGCTCAGCACTTAAATATGGTCGACTGGCTTGTAGTCAGGTGGACAAACCACTACACCAATCCTTCCAGTTTTATTTCTAGATTGTGTAAAGTTTAATGAATCTCTTAAAGGTAAGCCTCATTTGCTTTTTTGAGGTACGTTTTGTTATATTTTGAAGAAGGTGCAGGAAAGATGCATACATACATATAAAATGGGACAAACAGAATATGGCTTTGATGTAGTGAACTATGTGAGTACATTTCCTCTAAATTGTACCTTCCTCAACTCTCCCTACATTAGTGCAAATATGCGGAAAGCCCGGGCAAGTGGAAAAACTTCCCTCATTGCAGGGCTCATTTTTGTCCTACTTCTCAGTAAGAAATTAGGAAATGTCCTACTTTTAAGGAATAACTCCTACTTTTCCTACTTTTTGTGACCTCCAGAAGAAAGAAACCATTTCGTTTGTAGAGGTTTAAGTGTGGATTTTCCTTTTTGCTGGCAAGTTGGCAAAACAAAATATCGTATCATAATGTGTCACGCTGTTTGAATAAATTCGATGTATTCCCAAACACTTGTACAGTATCTTTGAAATTCAATGGTTATGAAATTGTTTTTGGGGGGTGGTGTTATAATGAACCATTTCCAACTAGAATAGGCTAATTAAAAGCTTGTTAAGCTATCCTTGTGATACCTCATGGAAATACTGATGTTGAACGAGGATTCTCACAAACATCAAACTACAGTCAACTCTCGATTTTATGACCCGGGAATAGCGTTCCTCTCAAAGTAATAACCCTTTTTTGAGGAACCGTGAAAAATGTGTGGAAAAAGGTTGAAAAGTTTAAGGAAATCGGCTGTAAAATGTGTTTGTTTATTATAGTCGCGTTTGATTATCTTTGTGAGCGCTGTATTACTAGTAACTGGGGTGGGTCAGGTATAAAAATAGACACCACCTCATCAATGCCAGCCAATAACACTTGACTCTGTCCACCCCCTCCCACAAGCAAGACAATGTTTCCCCGCGCGCGACTGCCGCTACATCACGTGCCAGGATTGCTTTTGCCATTGTTATTTCGATTCTCGATTTGGTTACTATTTTGGTTTGATTTTGCGAACAATTTTTGACGACCCATGCTATTGTTTAACATTTTTATTTTGATTTGGTTACATTTTTGGTTGGATTTTGTGAACGATTTTTGATGACCCACGCTATTTGTTGTCTAAAAAATTCAATTTTTTCGTATGAAGGTCAGGGGTAGAACAAAATCTGTTAAAATTCCAATAACGACCCCTTCAAAATAACGATTCTTTTCCAGGGAACCGTGAAAAGGTCGTAGAATCGAGAGTTGACTGTATCTTACTGGCAACAGGACCTGTCTCTCCGAGGCATCCATCAGAGACATGCAGTCTACCAAAGATGGTCCTAAACATTACAACTATCAGTGCCACACAGTATCATTCATGAAGATTTTCATCAAGAAAGGACGTGAGTGCCATAAGTTGTACTTGGCTAGACTCTAAGAAAAGAGAATTGAGACTGAACGAAAGAAATGAGAGTAAGAAGATACAGAGAAAATAAAAAACCAAAGTGAAAAGTATCAAGCATATAGTAAAGTTTTGGAAAAGAAATCGCAGGAAACTAAATAGGCAATACAAAAAGAGAACCTGTTAAAAGCAAGAATCAGAAAGTAGTTCATTCTTACAAGTCATCAGTGGTTTGAAGCGAATGAAAGAATTAATAATGCAATTAAAAGCAATGATCGGAAAGGTTTGCAAATAGTTCAAACTAAGCTTGAAGCTCCGAGTAAAAAATTGTAATAAAGGTACTCTGCTTTTGAGACAAAATCAAATTCAAAAGAGGAAGACAACAATGTTGGATTACTTTTGTGCAAGTCATTATGAATCGAAGAAACCTAAAAACAACTGAAAGAGTGATTAATCTTTTGTGTGTGCATATAACCCTAATGAGTAATAAGACGTAGGGGTAAAATAATTATATTTTTCATCATGATGTTTCACAGATTATTTATTTAATATGTTTTATTTTTAGGTTGAAGACAATTCATCTTTTGATGATAATGAACATCATTATTATTACTAAGAGAAAATAAATGAAAGAAAAAAGGGGGGGGGGGAGAGATTGCAAGGGGTTAATGAAGTTGACCTTTTCTCCTTCCTTCTTTTATAAAATACTTTTTCTTGTTTTTGCTACAGGCCAAATAACATAAAAACATTGTTCTTAGTTAAAATGTTGTATTTAATTATTTATTTTATTTTGGCACTACCCGCCTCGGTGATTTAGTTAGCTAATGCACTAGTAGTGTTGAGCTCGACTGCTAGGACGGGGAGATCGAGGTTCGAATCTACGGTCGGTGAACTGGGGGTGGTTTTTTTCTAAATGGTTTTCCACTCTCCCCCCACGCAAATATGGGCTCACTTCCTATAAATTCAACCTTCCTAATCCATTATCGTAATTAATACTTAAGCGTATAACACGAAGGGGTAGTAAGACGCGGTGCTAAATAACATGTACTACTTTTCCTACTTTTTGACACCCAAAATATGCTATGAGGCCTCTCATTGCCCGTTTGACCTGACTAAAACAGCTTATTATATCTAGTCCATCAATCTATTATAAAATATTAAGCCATACCGTACTCGTATAAAAAATACTTTTCATAGGAATTAAGACAAAATATCCCTCCCAATTACTTAATGGTCTAAATAATCTGTTTTCAATTCTACAATAACAATGAACACTATTCACGTTTGTGAGCCTGAAGAAAATTCTAGAAAGGAAAAAAAAAACTACTGTTTGTTTTTGTAAGCTTACATTGCTCATGTCCTTGTAACTGACATTTGATATTGTTATTTGCTTATCATAATTTTTAAAACTCTTATCTTTTAGCATCAACAATAGATATAACTGTTTTATCTTAGGCCTTAAAGTTAGGTTCCTTGCTTGAGTTCATGATAGGGGCAGTCTTGGTTTATAAAGCTGTCAAATGTTTATATTCTTATCAAGGCTAAAAGGCAAGCGAACTCAAATCAAATATATATGAAATACTCTCCATCTTTGAGCATTGTTTTGGCTTGAAAAAAAATTGTTTTACTCGACAACACAATTATTTGTATTATATTATTATAATGTAATAAAATCCAGTCACCACACTAATACAACAGGATTACCCAAGGTTTTTTTTTTCCACGTGATTATTAATTGTGTATGTAACAGCTCAGAATGGTAGGTAATATCATCACCATACCATTTGCAGGGTCTGTCTCAAACATAAAAAAAAACTCTCCATAGGTTATGGTAATCAAATTAACATAAATTGAGTATTTTAGCTGGGAATATTTTTATTGGTGAAACTTTATTATTGTCAAAGCTAGATTTTTTTTTTCAAAGCACATTTGAAGCTGGGATTGTTTTTAAAGTTTCACACATCTTTAACAAATGGTGTCTGTTCAATTTTCTCTCTCTCTATATATATATATATTAAAAGTGTATTATCAAAAAGAGTGATAGAAATGCATTAAAGGTAACAATCACATTATGATTTTTACAACGAGAACAACACAGCTCACATTTAACATTGCTGCACTGGAGAGTTGTAAAGTGTAAAATAGGGCTACTCTCTTTTCAACATTCCATTATTTTGACACTTTTTTCAATTATAACCAACCCGCTTCAGGGGCCCAATGCTCTAAGCTTTCAATCACATGTTAGACTGGCCTACTGATGATGGAGAGATTGGGGTTCGAATCCTGGTCGGAGTCCCCGAGGGTGGATTTTCTCTAAATGATTTCTCATTCTCCTTCCACGCAAATGCTGGTAGATTACCTCTAAACTTCTTCCTTCCTCATCCCTATCTCATTAGAGTAATTATCATATGTGTGTATAACCTGAACAGATAGTAAGACGCAGTGATAAAAACATATATATTTTATCAAGTTTACACTTGTTACAACTTAGTTCTTACAGTAGCCCCATGGCTTCTTTGGTGCTGACTGACAGTTCACAGCTAACAGCTCTGAAAAGTTACCAGACCAAATTATGTATCCCTACGCCGAACCATATGATCTACAAAAACATGTTTTTAGCAGCTGTCCTTTCTGACAGTAAAAATGTAGGTATATACCTAAATGTTGACTGTCAGACGTCAGCTGTGAGCTGTCATCAGCACCAAAGAAGCCACGGGACTACTATACATCCGTTACTGTTTCCAGCCTGTGGTCAGTTTTTTTATTAAAGCCATGTATTTTCCACTACCGGCTGGCAAGGCTTGTTGTAGCTTCATAACTTAAGACCAGGACAGGCACAACATCCAATCCCCGGCCGTTAATTTATCAATGTGAAAGAGTAAACACACATTTCACCAATGATAAAGTGCGTTATTTAACTTTTGCACACATTCACAAGTGATAAATAGTTCACCATTACGTTTTTCTATGGGTAAAATACGTTTGCTTGGCAAATAAAAGACTTGGGTTACGCGTCCTGATAATTTTATGTTTTGGACAGAATAAGCGGGGTAGACCTGTATAACAATTATATCTTTTAGTAATAGACCCAAACTTAGACAATTCTTAAAACTCAACTTAAATTACACCTAAATTTTAACATTTTTATTATGATATGGATCCACATTCAAATTAATGGTATATTAATGGTAGGGCCACCCTTAGAAGACTTAGGGGCCTGTAGTTATTTGTTTCCCCACCCCTTTTCTATTCCCTTCCCCTCCGCCAAATATTAAGAAATCAAGTTTTGTTTAGTGTAGTTACAGTAGTTTGTACCTGTATACAGATTTTCAGCTGTATACAGACAGTATCAGGAAATTCCCAAATGCATGTAAATTAATTAATGTTAGAAATTGTGTTTTTTTTTACATATAAAAATTAATTTTTCCCCAACCCTTTGTTCAATTCTCTTCCTCAATAAACTTTATCTGTAAAATAACAACTGTGATAAGTTTGAATGAAATTGGTTAATGCGCTCAAAGTTACTTTGACACATAGACAAATGCAAATCAGTGAAGTTAAGACAGAGAATTCTCTTCACTCATTCATTGAATCAAACCACATGACTATATTTTTATTTGTTTTTACACTCTGACAACATTTGCTAGCTTGCCTGTACATGCAACCTATCATACGATCGCACAAGCAAAAATTTCTCTCTCCGACTTGTTTTTTTTTCCCCTCCTGAACTAAGCAAGTGCACCCCCCCCCCCCCCCCCCATAGTGGGGTCCTGTGCGGCTGCATCATTTGCACACCCAAAATAGTGTCCCTGCGCAATGATTTGCTAGCATTTTATTTAAAACAAACAAATTGTGATCAAAGTAATGAACATAAAACTGTCCCTTGTCAAGGAAAATTTGGAAGAAGTTTAGTCAGTATTAATAGAAAAATTTCATAACAATTTTTGTAGCCACCCTGCCTCTGTGTGTTCTTGAACATGGTTGGTGTGTGCCTGCATATGTGTGCGCACATGCGTAAACATATATTATTATGTTGTGATTAACGATTTTGCTTTATTTATGTGTAAAGGTGAGTTGGTAGGCCTCATTATGTGAGCATTGAATTAATTGTTGTTTGTTTCTTTATGACGCAGGTAACAAGATGTTTAGTTTCCCCGACCAGGATGTGGATTTCTATCTTCCTCAACTTGTAAGCATGTACATACAGATGCACGATCTGGCGGAGGTCATACATCCTTATCTTGTCTACAGGTTGGTTTACTTGTGTATAACAATAGAGGAATGATAGGGTTACATTTTACTAAGATAGCTTAACTGTTTCTGATAAAATACACGCTTATGTTTTAAACTAATCTCTTGTCTTAATACACAAAAATCCTATATCGGTGGTCGTATGGTATAACTTGTCACTTTCGTCAGATGTATCTAGAAATAGGACTGTGGGCCAAGACTCAGACTCTTATTTTTCTGCTCTCTGACTCCTAACTCCTTCATATATGGCTAAAGTATATTATTAGTACTAATAAATTTACTGCATTAAAATGCTCCAATTCTTTATGGAAAACTTTTGAAATTGTGAATATATATATTTAGATACATCAGTCAATCTCAATTACAAATAATGAAATGCAAAGAAAAAACTATTGAATTAAAATGATATATTTACCATGCTCTGAAAATATGAATTTTTATCTTGAAGCCACAGTTGGAGCCTGTACTTTTTTTTTACTAACTCCATCTCTACACAAAATTGCTTCCTACTTCATAATTCAGACTTCACAGCCCTGCTCTGAGTGGTTTTTATTAAATGGCTTTTCATTTTCCCTCAACATAAATGTGGATATATTTCCTCCAAAATTCTACCTTCCTCATCCCTATTCAATTTGCATGATTAATATATGCGTATTATATCTTGCCAAGTTCCCTAAAGCGACAACGCTACACACTATGTATCAGAGGACCTTTAATGAGATCCTCTCCACTCACTTTCAAGCATTTCAGAATATCTACATATATGGTTCAAAATCTGCAGCTCATGTGGGATGTGTCTTAAA
This sequence comes from Timema cristinae, assembly GCA_039000515.1. Taxonomy (NCBI): domain Eukaryota; kingdom Metazoa; phylum Arthropoda; class Insecta; order Phasmatodea; family Timematidae; genus Timema; species Timema cristinae. The sequence continues at coordinate 6,967,253 of JBCFYV010002255.1, read as the reverse complement.
ATTGTTTCATATATCTTAACTGTCATAATTCTGTTATCATCTGGACAGATTCCATCAGTGCTCTGTTGACAGGCAGTGTCCACATCGTACTACTTGTGTCCTCTAGTGCATATGATACACGAGCAATTTTTTTTTTAAACTGGTCCGTTAAACACCCAGCTCGCCTTGTGCTGGATTCCTGGTCACGCTGGTCTCTCAGGAAATGATCTGTGAGGCTAGGATGCTAAGAAAGCAGTTCGTCTCCCTCTCGAGGCGAGCTTGGGTGTAATATTTTTAGACCTTAAAGGGCTGTGTTTGACTTGGGGTCTTAACTCACCTGCCACAAGCAGGTTGTTGGGCTCCCTCCGCTGCTCCGACTGAAGTCCCGAGCGGTGGTCTCCCTCGCTTTTATACTCAGCTGAGGCGCTGGTAAAAAGACGAGGAAGGTCCGCAGGACTCGCCGAAGAGCGAAGGGAGACCCGGGCTTCTTTAAGGGCCCATTACTTTATTAAAGGACATTACAGAGAGATGTAGCACTCGACGTCGCTCAGAACAAGCTGCAGTCCATTAGGCACAATGAGTTGCGATGCGCCCTCGTGACAAGACTCCACGTTGGCCATACATTTCTGACATGATATTTATTGAGAGGGGATCCACCTCTCATTTGATTATAAGGCGCTAATTACCTACGTGTCTCAAAACACCTATAAACACCATTAATGATAATGTATGCGTAATTGACTGAAAACTTTGTACAAAATGAGTAGGCTAGGACGTGTTGTTTAATTGAGCCTGTGAACACCTAATTATATGACAATTAAAACTACTTAGAGCCTGAAAAAATGAAATCTTAATTTTGATATAATTCATCACTGATGTATTTCTTTCTTAGGTGTAGGAAGTCTGCGGACTTTTCGCTGAAATGCGCGTGGCTGCTGGACGCGTACAGTTCGGACGCCCATCTACCCTCGAAGAAAAAGTCTCACGGTACCAAACTCAAGAACCTGATACTCTCAGACGAGCTGCGGCCCAAAGACTCTGAGGCCTCCCGGAGGTCCAGGGTGAGCGCGACGGGTCCCCCTCCCGACTACACCAAGCTGAAAGAGATGGCCTCCCCCACTAGCCCCACTATCCCCCTTCCCCCACCCATGCCACCCCTGCGACTGCCGTCACCTCTCCGGGCAAGAAGACTCATCATAGGTCTTGGTCTGACGCAACAGGCCTTTACCAAGGGCTCAGGAGGGTGCTACCCACAGGTAAGCTTGACCAACATAACCTTGTCGTTAACATCAACGCGGTTAGAAATTATGTAATGATAGTGAAGCACGTTGTTGCTACAAACACAAAATGTAGGTAAATGCCGGTGGATGCATGGTCTAATGAGATACTCTCACAAAAGACTAGACTGCCGAAGACGGGGAGATCAGGGTTCAATCTTGGTTGGTTGTTTGGAGGTTGGTTTTTTCTAAAAGTTTTTCTACTCCTCCTTCAAGCAAATTCGGGTATACTTTCTCTAAATTCAACCTACCTAATCCCTAACACATTAGTGTAATTAGGACATAGGCATGTAACATGAACAGATAGTATAATTTGATTCGACTTTGAGTTTTTTAAACCTTTGCACAACCCTATTTGTAGCTGATCAATCTGAAATTTTACTTTCAAATCGAAGTCAAAGCTTCGTACACCCATTCAAACTGCTCTAATTTCAAGTATTCTGAGCCCAGAACTCCTTGGTCATATTTATAGCAGCAAACTTTATCATACATAACTTTTATTTTAAGTCTCGTAATTCACCCTCTTTTGTGTTTTTTTCCCCCTCCAAACAGGAAATAGTAATAACAAAGTCAGCTTAGGCGACCTGAACTCTGGACGGGCGTTTGATAACGGCTGTACATGTTTCGATACTTGCCAGGGTGTGGTGAACGACCTACGGGGTAGACGGACAGACTGCTCCTGTAGTGTAAGTACCAATCTACCCGGATCGATACACACTTAGAAAAGTAAAGGAATTTGGTGCGCCAGGGAAAAGTGAGGGAGATTTGAAAAATAAACAGAAATTCTTAGATATCTTTTCAATAACCATACACTATAGAACCTCGGGTTATCAAGTTTTTACTGTACTTGGTTTACCATCTAGTTTAGAAATATTTATTTTCTAAAACCCATTACTGATATGTAATCAAATGAATATCTACTCTTGGTTTGATAACTAGATGCCAGGATCAAAATACAATTTTGTTTAAAAAAAAAATGGCAACATAAACAAGGGGAATCAGACTTGAGAATGCCACTAGGCTAGCTCAATGGGAAAGTATCGACACCCAAATTATAATCAACTGTTTATAACCTGTTGTCATGACATTTTTGTAAAATGCCTCCAGCTCCCTCTCTCTTTCCCTCTGCCATTCTTTCTCCTTTACTTTCATTCATTTTTCTCCTCTCACTTTATAAGGACAGTTTGATAGTTAGACCTAGTACATCTCAAGTGTGACACTATAATAAATACAAGACTACACCTATCTAGACGAGAATGGAATAAGACAATTTCGCATATGAAACTCGACCATTCTATTCTGGTCTAGGTAGGTGTCGACCTGTATTTTAGTATAGTTCTGGTCTAGGTAGGTGTCATATATATCATTGCGCCACACCGCACCTGAAGGTGTATTAAGTCTGATCATGAAACTGACCCATAGTCAAAGCATCTGGGATTAATTCCTGGGGCCAATTCTCTTCCTCCACCTCAACCCCCCTCCCCGAAACCCCCCCAAAAAACCCCTGACTAAAACTAAAAGCCAATGGTCCTTTGTTTTCTCTGTGTCTTGCCGGTATTGTCAATCGCTATGGGGTGGTGTGTCCTTAGGCCCCCCGACTGGCGCCAGAACTAGAGTTCATCCTGGCCCTTATCACGATCGGTAAGCTGCTGAGTACTATCCCCACAAAGGAGGCCAAGACGACGCGGCTGCTGGCCGAGCTAAACATGCTGAACCTGAACCTACCCGCAAGGGTGTGGCTTCCGATACACAGCCAAGTGCCCCACCACATAGTGCGGATACCCAACCAGGCCGCCGTCGTGCTCAACTCCAAGGACAAGGTATAAAACTAAGAGACAGCTCAAATACTTTGTTTTCTATTGATTAAGGATATACAACTCGATACGCTTGGTTATTACAGGTATTTAAATAATTGAGAATCAATCTTAATATAAATTTATATACATACATTCCTAGCCCTCAAATCTAAATAAATTAAAAGTTCTATTACCTGATTCGGTCGTCGGATGGTTTAGAGGTGTCACCTCACAATGGACTGGACTGCCTGTAAGGGGAATATCCTGGGTTTGAATCTTGGTCGAATGTCCCGAGGGCTTATTTTTTATTTGTAGTAGCCCTATCTTGGTGCCAAAATAGTTCTATCGTTTGTATCTACTATGATGGAGGGAAATGCTCTTGTTCAAGTGAGATAATACACACCTGCCCTAACTATTGGGTAACGGAAAAATTAACACAAATCTTGAAAGTAGATTTCGTCAACTATCGTACTTTTAATAATAGAAAGCAGAGCAGATCAGATCGGCTAGTGGCACTTTTAATGCCAGGAAGTGGAGTAGATCGGATCACCTTGTGGCACTTCAATGTTAGAAGGCAGAGCAGATCGGTTCAGCTTGTGGCACTTTTAATGTTAGAAGGCAGAGCAGATCGGTTCAGCTTGTGGCACTTCAATGTTAGAAGGCAGAGCAGATCGGTTCAGCTTGTGGCACTTCAATGTTAGAAGGCAGAGCAGATCGGTTCAGCTTGTGGCACTTCAATGTTAGAAGGCAGAGCAGATCGGTTCAGCTTGTGGCACTTCAATGTTAGAAGGCAGAGCAGATCGGTTCAGCTTGTGGCACTTCAATGTTAGAAGGCAGAGCAGATCGGTTCAGCTTGTGGCACTTCAATGTTAGAAGGCAGAGCAGATCGGTTCAGCTTGTGGCACTTTTAATGTTAGAAGGCAGAGCAGATCGGTTCAGCTTGTGGCACTTCAATGTTAGAAGGCAGAGCAGATCGGTTCAGCTTGTGGCACTTCAATGTTAGAAGGCAGAGCAGATCGGTTCAGCTTGTGGCACTTCAATGTTAGAAGGCAGAGCAGATCGGTTCAGCTTGTGGCACTTCAATGTTAGAAGGCAGAGCAGATCGGTTCAGCTTGTGGCACTTCAATGTTAGAAGGCAGAGCAGATCGGTTCAGCTTGTGGCACTTTTAATGTTAGAAGGCAGAGCAGATCGGTTCAGCTTGTGGCACTTCAATGTTAGAAGGCAGAGCAGATCGGTTCAGCTTGTGGCACTTCAATGTTAGAAGGCAGAGCAGATCGGTTCAGCTTGTGGCACTTCAATGTTAGAAGGCAGAGCAGATCGGTTCAGCTTGTGGCACTTCAATGTTAGAAGGCAGAGCAGATCGGTTCAGCTTGTGGCACTTCAATGTTAGAAGGCAGAGCAGATCGGTTCAGCTTGTGGCACTTCAATGTTAGAAGGCAGAGCAGATCGGTTCAGCTTGTGACCCTAAAAGAGTTCAGCAAAATGAATGTTTAGCTTCTCATGTTGCCATAACGCTCCTCCGGTTAGGCTCCGTACATCATCTACGTGGAGGTACTAGAGGTGGATGACATCCACACGTCACCCGTTCCCGCTAGGATCATGAACTCTCTCAGACACACCAAGTCGGAAGAGAATCTAGCGGCGGACGACGCTGCGGCTCAGGCAGAGAGCGCGTCACTCTGCGCATTCAGCGTGTATGGCAACGCGGACGAGGAAACGGGCGACTGCTGGTCCCAAGAAGATGATGAGATATCACAGCAGGTGAGGGCAAGTCACTTTATTCTTTAGATAAGGTCTTATCTTTAAATAAAAAAAATATTATTATATAAATATTGTTTTCATTCTTCACAGAAAATAGTGGGCGTAAGGTACTAAAGTATTTTTTAGAGGTGTACAAAACTTCTTGAACTTTGATTTCACCCTGAATATTCATCCATTTTGATTTGGAAGTAAAATTCTAGATTCGAGAATTACTAAACTGACCCAGCCACAGGCTGGAAAAAGTTGTTGATGATGATTATGATCAAGAAATGATATCAATTTTTTTTTTATAGCTATGCAACACAAAACTTTTCTTTTTATTAATTCTAACTTTGATTTGGCTTCAGGGACATTCAAATTGATTTGGTTCAACCCTAGTATTTTGAAAACTTATTTTTCCCCAACCTACATTTCATTTTATCGGAACTCATCAGGAAAGATTATGAAAAAAGCAACGCAACCCTTAAAAGAGGAAACCAATAAACACAAAAGGGAGGAAAAGAAAAATTGTAAAGAATGATAGGGCACGTAGATAGGAACATGTAAAAAGGATATAACATAAAGGACAAACACAGGAAATGAGATGAGTTCCAAAAGAATTAAACCTCGTTTGAGGGAACGAGCGGTAACAATCGATTTTCTTCATCCGATGACAGCAATGCAAAGTGTGAGCTGTGTTCTTTTTTTCATTGTAAAAACCAAATTTCGTTCATCCCTCTTATATGTTTCCCTCCACATTTCCTGTACCTTCTCCCAAACATAATACATATTGTTATATTCTTGAAATTAAGACAAATGGGGATAATCCCAAATCTACTATTATCCTATTGAAATTTCCCCTACAGTATATGCAGCTGCGTAAGCCGATGGATCGAGACACGATCTCCCAACTGAGTCAGGAGTCGAGCGACTCGCGAGAACCCCCGGTGTTCATTGCCGCAGGCGACATTCGCCGGCGGTTATCGGAATCACTTCACGACTCCCGCCGGGCGGCCTTCACCCATGATCCGGAAGACCCTTCGGCGGCGGCGCTCAAGGAACCGTGGGAAGAGAAGGAACGGCGGGTGCGTGAATCTTCGCCGTACGGTCACTTTGCGTCTTGGCGGCTGCTCTCGGTGATAGTCAAGTGCGGAGACGACCTGAGACAGGAGCTGTTGGCCTCTCAACTGCTCACGATGCTACAGAGGATATGGGAGGTGGAGAGAATCCATCTCTGGGTGCGACCTTACAAGTGAGTTCACAACCTTGTCGATAATCTAGTGTTTTATTTTTAAACATTACCGCTTAATACCCTCCTTGCATTACAAACATATGCACTAATATTTCTACCCGCCTCGGTGACGTTGTTAGCTAACACATGTTGAGCTAGACTGCCAAGGACGGGGTGGTCATGGTTCAAATTCCAGTTTGGTGAACTGGGGATGGTGTTTCCTAACTGGTTTTACACTCTCCCTCCTCACACTTGCGAGTGCCCATCTGACAAAATCATTTTAAACAAACATATTCTTTACAGCGTGAAGTCATGCTAATGGACAAACTAAACCTTTAGATGGCTGGCAAAACGAACATGGAAACAAACCGGATTGTAAGAAATGGGTATAGAATCAACTCGGCTTCACTTGACTCATCCAGTTGGTTTAGGTACGGTCTTGATCAGTCGCTCACCACACTTACAGGGCATGGGGAATACCGAGAACACTTCCTTGTGCCTTGTTGAGGTTCATATGAGACATATCACACTAACATCACTACCGAATCACACCTACCAACTGACTAAAATGGAAGTGCCAAAATTGCGCCAGCGACACTTAGCGGGAAATCATAAGCCCACTAAATTATGAAAACACAACACAGGCCTACATTCTTCTTTGTACATTTTTATTGCCTTCAAGATTAAGGTAAAGTAATAGTCTAACCTAACCAACATTGAAAAAAATACCCAAACCTGAATATTTTTTTTTCAGGATCTTGTGCCTGTCCAATGACAGCGGCTTAATCGACCCTATCCTGAATACGGTGTCGCTCCATCAGATCAAGAAGCATTGTCAGCTCTCACTATTGCAGTACTTCACCCGGGAGTTTGGCACCCACAACTCCGAGGCCTTCCTCACAGCGCAGAGGAACTTTGTCGAGAGCTGTGCTGCCTACTGCCTCATCTGCTATCTGGTTCAGGTCAAGGACAGGTCAGTCTGTGTGTGTGTATACTTCCTGAAGAAGATTCATTAATGTACGATAGTCACCTTCTCCAATCCTCATTTCCATCTCGTTAATATAGGTTTGTCCACGGCAGTATGTTGGGGAATTTTGGAGAGTAAAAAAAAATATTTTGCGGAGATGCGATTAGAAGTAACCACTAGTAACTTTTGCCTACAGTGTTATTTATATTTTATTTTGATTCACATAATCTGCGGGGTTTGAATAATATCTCTTTAAGGAAAACCTCTTTTTCTCCTTGTGACGTATTTTGTTATATTTGAAAAATGTTACAGGAAAGGTGGATAAAAACATATAAAAGGGAGCAAACACATTGTATCTTTTACAAAAATCCCCCTCAAGTGGTTTCTAGCGTGATAACTTTTTATACTATTTAAATTATAACACAAGTCATCAACCTGATAATCATTTTTATTTGTCCTCAATTTTCCATTCCCACAAGGACCAAACAACTACCGTCTAACTTTCTGTAAAGAAGAGGGTAAGATATGTGAGAAGAAGCAACTAGGTACACAAGATAATATTTTATATATTCTATTTAAGTTTCTCATTTTTAAAAGATAGACTCGGCACTACGTTTTTCCAGGCATAACGGAAATATCCTGCTAGATAGCGAGGGTCATTTGATACACATCGACTTCGGGTTCATCCTCTCGACGTCCCCGCGCAACCTTGGCTTCGAGACCTCTCCGTTCAAGCTAACGCCAGAGTTTGTGGAGGTGATGGGTGGTCCTGGGTCAGACATGTTTGAGTATTTCAAGATCCTGATCCTGCAAGGTCTGGTAGCGGCCAGGAAACACATGGACAAGATACTCGGTCTTGTGGAGATAATGAGATCAGGTGAGGACACACTTTCAAACAAACCACCATTTTGTGCAAAACTTTGTGAAAACTTAGACTTCACTTCGAAAGTAAAATCCTGTATTTGACAATTATGAAACTTGGTATTATAAATCTTTAAAGTTAAAATACATATTTGTGTTCAATTTCTGTTATTTACATTACAAATTAAAATTCACATGACACGAATCTTAATAATGTTAATAAATCCAAGCGAGCTCCATCGACTTAGAGGCCACCGCATGTTGGTGAAGATAATGAATGCCAACATTTGGGGATAGAAGGTGTCATGTGGTCAGCACAAAGAACCCTTCTGCTGTTAATCTTAGTTTAAATACTTGGATTTCATGTTGTGGTAAAAACTTAATCTATCAACTTAGGATAAAATATGTTAATCATGTTTACAATTTAATATTTTGAGATATATTCAAACTACAGTCTGGTTTTGAGAATACCTCATAATATTCTATCAGCCTTCACTTTAAATTTATATGGATTTCCCACACCCTTATTATTTGGTTTCCTCCTTAAAATAGTTGTGTTAGATGTTTCACACCTCCTCCTGACGAGTTCCGATAGAACGAAACCTAGGTCGGGGCATTGGGGAGTAAAGATCTCTTTTCTTAAAGAGGCAGCCATCACCTCTTTCTATCCATAGTATAAACCATGTTCTTATTTTCTTTGTAAAATCCTCGCTGTGTTTATTTTCTTTTATATAATTTTACCCCTTTTTCTTGTACTTCCTTGTAGGAGTATACTTAGTCCATTTTTTCAATTCTTCTCAATGATTAATTAAAGACAACTTTTGTTTTTATTGACAAATTTTCACATTAAATTTTATTTTACCTAATATGTATATACATAAAACTCCTACCCGCCTCGGTGGCGTAGTTAGCTAACGTGCTTGTCGTGTTGAGCTCGACTGCTGAGGACAGGGAGATCGAGGTTCGAATCTCGGTCGGGTGAACTGGGGGTGGTTTTTCCTAAATGATTTTCCACTCTCCCTCCACGCAAATGCGGGTTCGATTCCTATAATTCAACCTACCCAATACCTAAATCGATTAACGTAATTAGTACTTAAAGTGTATAACCCGAACGGGTAGTAAGACGTGTTGCTAAATATTATTATTATTCATAAAACTCCTATTTATCTATACTCGCATTATGTGGGTTTTGGATTGTCCATGTCTGGTTCTCCAGAAGAAAGAATTTTAACAATATGTTAAAGCAGAAAAGAATACATGAACACTCCACAAAACATATGTAGGAGGAAATAATATCATACAAGCTGCAATATTCAGGTTTCATTCTATCAGAACTCATCAGGGAGGAGTGTGAAACGTTTGGGCGCTAACAATCGATTTTCTTCAAGAGTCAGCCATTACCTCGTCCGGTGGCAGCAATGTAAAGTGTGAATTGTTTTTGTTCCCTTTTGTGAATTTCCATCCATCTTTCTTGTACATTCTTCCAAATATAATATAATTCACCTCAAAAAAGCAAATAAAGTTTTTTCCTTAAACTAATCTTATAACAAATTTATTGTTGGTGTGTTTTCCTAGGATCACAGCTGCCGTGCTTCAAGTCCGGTGCCGCCACGGTACAGGGTCTTAAGAACCGGTTCCATATGAGTTTGACAGAAGAGCAGTTGCAACTACTGGTGGACAATCTGGTTGAATCTAGTATCCACTCGCTCAGCACTAAACTCTACGATGGCTTCCAGTACTTTACCAACGGCATCCTATGAGCTCAGGTAGACTGGCGCAACTTCGGTACACTTTGGAATATAGATGTCTCGAATATTTGGGATGTGCGAGAACCACCTTTAGAATTCGATACGAGAATCTGAAAAAGAAAAAAATAATGTTGAGACAACTTAGTATGAAAGTTACAAAAATGTAAATTATGTTTACTTAAGTGAATGTATAGCTTTGAGCGATAAAGTCCCTTTTGACATCGTGGCTGGCGCTTGCTCTGAATACCTAAGATATGACTCATACATATTTTAAACACAATTAATAAAATGGTGAAATTTGCAATGAATACCGCTTAATTTTGTAGTGTAATAATTTATAACGTCTAAGTTTGGTATTGAAAAACAAAAAAATTTAAAACCAAATCATTTCATTATAAAGGTTGTTTTTAGGGGAAAATTGTTGTCTATTTTCAGCTCAATGTGGGAGATTAGAAGTAATAAATTCTTTCTTTGGTTTGTAAATGTCTTAGGGCAGTTATTTGCTTTCCCATTTTTCTTTCAAATCACTCAAATTTTAGAGATTCATCCTTGACTTCCAAAATGAGATTGAGATATTTTTTTATTCTCATCTGATCGAGATTTTTTCATGTCTTGCACATCCCTATCGAATATATATATATATATATATAAAATTCTAATTTGAATCTTCATTTTATATGCAAAAGTCAAATTTCACAAATCTTTGTAAATTTGTGTTAGTGTTTTTCCTAGAGTTTTTGAATCGAATCCACTATTTTATCAATCTCGAATCTTGAATTTGATTCTTTGAAAAAAATTACGAACATAAGAGGAAATATAAATATCATAGAATAATTAATATAATGATATAAAATGCAAATAGTAACTAAATGTTAACATAATTTCCTATAATCCATTCATTATAACATTCACATGTTCGATTAGGTGTTAAATTACTGGTCTAAGGCCTGGTTGTTGGGTTCATCCTATATTATTATAAGTACTCCTGAACCCAGGGTTTGTACGGTCCTTAACCCAGGGTTTGTACGATCCTTAACCCAGGGTTTGTACAATCCTTAACCCAGGGTTTGTACGGTCCTTGAAAGACCTGGAATGTAATGTGTCTCTTTCTGTCCAAGGCCTGGAAAAGTCCTTAGCTGCGCATCCTTTTGGATCAAACATTAGCTGTTGTCTTCTCTTTGTTTTACTCTCAGCTGCTCTTCCCGCTTCTTTAAACATTTAAGAAAGAACAAGATTATTAGCAATGCTAGATTAAATATTAAATTTAAGATGGCTATTTACTGTATCAAGAAAAGTATGCTAACAAAAGTAATCATTAATTATTATTTTTGCACCATTTTTGATTGTCTCTTTTTGGCTGCTATATCATGCAACCTTTTTAAAAGAAGAAGTTGTGTTGTAAAACTTTGTCTACTTTTCATACCATGCCATTGCAGTTGTTAAGGCTGTATAAGCCTCTTTGTTACTTGGGCCACTTTCATTTTCGCTAGGGAAGGGGTACTTCTTCTTCTTCTTCTTCATCATGTGACATTTCGTCGCTGTCTTGGAGATAACTTACTATCTTATCTTCATTCATGATTTGATAACCAGGGTCATCAATATCATTTTGAAGCCAGGATTAGGTATCTTTTCTATCACATTCAGAAAATCCTGGAATGCTTGAGAACATCCCTACAATTTCTTCCAAATCATTATCAGGTTTATCATCTCTTTCATTTTGTTCGGGGGTTTCGTTTCTCTCTTCCGGTAGTAGCTTATTCCAAGCCTTTTTTAGGTTGTCTTGTGTCAGCAAATTTCATACATCTGCCACCATGTAAGTGCAGTCTCTAATATGTAATGCTTTTGCAAATGTTGTGACACTTTCATTTTTTTCAGCAAAAGTAACCGACCTAAAACTTCCTTCTTGTACATCCGTTTCATTTTTTCTATGACCCTCTGGTCCATCAAAAGTGCAGTTACATTCGGAGGCAAATACATAACACTAAAATTTTCATCAACAGCATTTAAATCCTCTGCCTGTGGATGGCACGGAGCATTTTCCAGTATGAGAAACATTTTTCCCGTTTTATTTTCTTTCTTCCTGAAAGCCTTCACATTTGGTATAAACTCGTTTTTGTACCATTCCATGAACGATTTATCCTCCATCCACACATTTTTCTGGGCTTTTTAAGAAAGTGGTAGACATGTTACATTTTTGAAACAACAAGGTTTCTTAGATTTTTCGATCAAAAGTGGCAACGCATGGTTTCCAGAAGCATTAGCAGTTACAAGAACCATAACCAGCGCTTTGCATTGCACACCGCCGCCACGTGGGCTTTTTTAATGCCACGCGCTTCGTTCACTTGCCATGTTACATTATTTAAAACAGGCATTCAGTTCATTTATGTTTCCGATAATTGACGTTCGGTTAATCGACGTTCTACTGTAGTTACTATTGGCTTTTCACACTCCTCCCTGATGAGTTCCGATAGAATGAAACCTAGGTCAGGGGATTGGGAGGTGATGATTGATTTTTTTTCAAGAGGCAACCATTACCTCTTTGTCCAGTGACAGCATTGTAAAGTGTGAACTGTGTTCTTCTTTTCATTTTAATGGTCATATTGTGTTTGTTCCCTTTTATATGTTTCTATCCACCTTTCCTATATCTTCTTCCAAATATAATATTTGCATTTTATATTATTCTATTGTATTTCTATTTCCTCCTATGTTCATAACAAGATAAGAATTCGTAAAATAGTGGATTTGACCCAGCTCTAAGTTCTTTTGATTTTTTTTATGCTAGTAAAAAAATAGATAATATTCTAAAGATTAAATTTTAATGACTTAACATTGTTATTTTTCAGGAATCAGACTAAAAAGAATTGTGTAAGAAAGAAAGAAAAATCCAGTAAATGCCTGCCACACTATGGTAAAAAATCAAAATACAGTTGAACCTCGTAAAACTTCCACGCAGAACTCGTCTCTTTATCCTCTACAAGTGTTCCTTTTTCGTTTTGATGTGCAGTCGTTTGATTTGCTTTTCCGAGAGTGTCTAGTTCTGACATTTAAATAAAATAAGATAAAAACATCAGTGATTGAATGGAAGATCATTATACTATGGTTTTCGAAGTCCTTGTAGAATGTTGACAATTTAGAAAAAGAAACTACGTTCTTTTTCACTCGCATTTTCCATCGCTGACAAGCGAAAATATAAAATAATACTCATTCATCTAGTTTTTGTTTTGAACTATTAAATAAAAATTGGTAATTTTTATTTTTAACAATTTTTGAGTGTTACATTTACAAGACTTACTGTTTCATAATCTTGTCCGTGTACCCAAATTTATTGTGTGTTTTCTATATAAAAAAATATTCTGTGTTATATAAAGAAAGATCTATGATGGAATATATGACTTGCATATATAGATTAGTATTTTATATTTATTAATGAAGTTTAGAAATTGCATTAGCAATGCAATTTGTTGTGGTGGAAATTATGTACATTTAAAAGAGAAAAAAAAAATTTGCTTGACGTCCATTTTATAAATCTAGAATTTGGAATCATTATAAATACCTAGCGTGTCCTTTTTCTATGTTATTCTTTCATGAATAAGTATTTTATTTTCCAAATAGTTTATGGATATAATATGTTCAATTCATTTTCAAATTTTTCTTATCTATGAATTGATAGTGTAACTAGCAATATTGTAGAAATAGTAATATATATAATGAATTCGATAAAGGAGTTTCTCATAAAAGATCATAACTTTAACGGTATTGATATTATTAACGTTATTAAAAGGTATAATTAGTGTTTATAAAGGACAATGGCTGCTTGTTTACCAGAAAAAACTGTGAGCCCTTAACTGAGCTTGGATATTATCAGAAGGGTTTTTGTGCTTTGAGCGAGTCTTCGTTTTAGTTTTGATAGTTCTTACAATCTTCTTTTGGCCTCATATTTTTTTCTGGTAATTTTGTTGACTTTGCTCACTAATATTCTTTTAATTTTAATCAAATTCAGCTATTTGGTGTCTATTTTTCTATTGTTTATACCATAATTCAAATTTTATAGTAAGATTGATTTTGGTTTTACTATTTCCATATGGAGATAAATTATGCAGCTCATTTTTGAAAGAAATAATATATCTATATTTTTAATGTTTACTTTAATCGGTATAAAATGATGCTATGTAACAAAATTACTGTTGTGAGTCAAATTATGCATTTTGTAAGACTGATAGTCTCCGTGAAACACCATAATACAATTCGACGGTGTCTAGCTTACATTTATTCCCCATTGTCTGTTTCCCCATTTCCCTTTTTATTGTAGGTTATTTATTAGTTGTATATTTAGTGAAATTTCTTTACTCTATCATTTTATATTACGTGCAAATATAAAATTGTGACAAGAATAAAAAGACAGAGCCCGTAAACTTACTTATAAGTATGGTTATCCCAAAACACTTGTGTGTGCATACTGTGAACTTACTGGTAAGCATGGTTGACCCAACACACTTGTGTGCACAAACTGTGAACTTACTGGTAAGCATGGTTGACCCAAAACATTTGTGTGTGCAGACTGTGAACTTACTGGTAAGCATGGTTGACCCAAAACATTTGTGTGTGCAGACTGTGAACTTACTGGTAAGCATGGTTGACCCAAAACATTTGTGTGTGCAGACTGTGAACTTACTGGTAAGCATGGTTGACCGAACACACTTGTGTACGCAAACTGTGAACTTACTGGTAAACATTGTTGACCGAACACACTTGTGTACGCAAACTGTGAACTTACTGGTAAGCATGGTTGACCCAAAACATTTGTGTATGCAAACTGTGAACTTACTTGTAAGCATGGTTGACCTAACACACTTGTGTGCGCAAACTGTGAACTTACTGGTAAGCATGGTTGACCCAAAACATTTGTGTGCGCAAACTGTGAACTTACTGGTAAGCATGGTTGACCTAACACACTTGTGTCTGCACAAACTGTGAACTTACTGGTAAGCATGGTTGACCCAAAACATTTGTGTGGCAGACTGTGAACTTACTTGTAAGCATGGTTGACCCAAAACACTTGTGTGCACAAACTGTGAACTTACTGGTAAGCATGGTTGACCTAACACACTTGTGTGCGCAAACTGTGAACTTACTGGTAAGCATGGTTGACCTAACACAATCGTCTTAAAAACTTCATGATAAGATTTTTGGCCTGAATTTAATTCCTATTTGTTGCCAACCGTTTAATTGTAAGAAAATGTTATTTATATTTTTGCGGGCTTCTTTCTTTTTAAGGATGGGTCGTTTCGAGTCTATTTAATCCCAAAGGATTTAGACATATATATATATACAGAAATATTTTCAAATATTTAATAAGATTTTTTTTTCTTAAAACTATTTTGTTGCTTATTGGTAGTTCAGCGCAAAGTAATTACAGTACAAACTAACAAACAAATCCAATATCAGTAATTTACCTTTTAACTTAATGTATGAATACATCAAAACAAACAAAGCTAGAATTTGTTTACTACTGTCCACTATTGTGGTCTAGAAGGTCAAAGCTCCTGGCCACAGATCCAGAGGTCCCGGGTTAGATCCCCGATGTTTTCACATCTCTTTGTGAAGCAGTGGTTCTGTAAAGAGGTCAAACTCGGGCTTGTGAGGACAATTGAGGAACTACTTGAATAAATAAGTAGTGGTTCTGGTCTAGAAAACTGAGATTAACAGCCAGTGAGTTTGTTGTGCTAACAACATGACACCCTCTATCCACAAATGTTGGCACTATCATCTCCAAATTACGGCGGCCGCTCTGTTGGTATGGCGGGCTGATGACATGGAGTTTATTTTGTTATTTATTTTTTCTATAGCAACTTTGGAGATAATGTAAATAAAATCAAAATTGAAGGGAAAATCATACCAATGTGCCAAAGTTAAGCCTACTCTCATGTTTACTATATTTTTTGATATTCAGGCTTGATTCTGAAAAAGTGTATTTGGCCGGTCTCTGCTTATAATTCTTATCATAATTTTGTATTAATCCCGGCCATTTGGCTCTTTATTCACATTTTACATTAAGTGATAGATATGAAGAGATTTTTCGTGAGTGTGTGTGTATATATATATATATTATATCTGGAAAAGTTTTTGCATCACAAAAAAATATGTATGTTATCATCTTCATTAAACTTTTTAATAACATGTACATGATTGAGTTTGATTCTTCATTGGTCGCCTTGTACCTTAATAAGGGCTGATATTAGAGGAGTGTGTGTAGTCAATTTTTACTTGCGTCTAGATTGAATGAAAAAGTGAGTACTATTCAAGTTTGATTAATAGAGATATTTGTGTTACGAATAAACATTTTAAGAATTATAATTTTTTATGAACAAAAAAAAAAGAAAGCTATGATAACAAAAATTCAGATTTTTAACTTTGTTTTTCTAACTACACGAGAAAAGTGCAACACCATGAAATGCATGAAATTTCCCTTCTCGTGCCAGGTGCTTTCTTGAATGCCTCTATATGAAATAACGAACTATGACATTACGTTTTGTAAGGACGCTGGAGCTGCACAGGTAGTTTGTTAATCTTACTCCAACAGGTTACACACATTATAATAGAAAAGAAGTCCTTTTAAACAATATATAAATTAATAGAATAACATATAATTAAGTAAATGATGGTTTTACAATAATACAGACGGATATGCATATGAATATTATCAAAAACAGGCTTGAGAATTGACTGTGGCTACAAGGGCTGTGCAGTCGCCAGGCCACAGGTAGAGGTATTTCTAAAAAAAAGTAGAACAATTCAATAATTAGTAATAAAAATGGTAGAACAAGTTGTACATGAACTTTTATCAGTTTTGATTGATAGGGCCTTGAAAATAGTATCCGTTAAACATTTTGGATAACAAGCTGTTGATAACAGCAGTTGATGGCTAAGAAACAGGTGTCAACAAAATACTATGGCTGGTAACCTTCCCCTTTGGTACTACCAGGGCATCCAATAGTACATAAAAATCTAACAGCAAGTGCATCGAGAACAAAACAAACCATACGAATCGATCGAAAGGCAAAAAGTAAATGGTATTATTTACGCGGACCTCACTATGTCTCTAGTGCAGTTCCCTGGGTTGTGCACCGAAACTAACACTGCAAGGGAAGCGTGACTACTTGACCAAACCAAAATACTGGTTTGTATTAACTGAATTGTAATAAGGAAAACAAATAATGACAACCTGGGGGGGGGGGGGGGGGGTAGCCATCCATAAATAGAACTGATGCTCATGACATACAAGGTGTCATGATAAATTTTGATTCAAAACAGATAAGAGGAACTTGTGGAAGTTTATAAATCTTTAACTAAGACATTATAACTTTCTACACCAGAGACTCATAATGTAAAGTCTGAAAGATATATATACATATAAACATAGTCTACAGAACTGAACTGCAATATTTGAAAAACAAGCAAGAGAGTCGTCCCGCACTCTAAAAGGCACTATATTTAATCAACTAGATAAAGCTTTGACTTAGCTAGTCAACAAAACTTGACGTTGATTAACTGTCGACTAGACATATTATTAATTCAAAAGACATTATGCCAAAACTAAAAGGGTGCAAACAGATATTGCTCATCTTTATAACAAAAATTAGATTCTAAGTCATAAGGACTCGTCGATTACTTTACAATATTCAATAAAACGAAGTCTGTGGTTCCATCCGTAACTGCAGTGAATCCCACGGCCTAGGCTTCATAGGTGGATATTCTGAAAATTGAAAAATGACACCTGGACACGGGAATCGAACACGGGACCTTCGGCTTAGTACGCCAATGCTCTTACCACTGAGCTATCCAGGATTCGTCCCGTGCCCATGGTCATTCTTCACTCATATTTTAAGGCAGAGTCTATGATGGACGTGCAGAAGTCGTCAGCTTATAAACATGTGATTATCTAAGATCACAGCCATCAGACAACGCAGCCACCTGCGACTCGGTAGTTAGCATTATGCAGCCAATTGACAATTATATGATAATTGTACGGGATTGCATATATATATATATATCAATGGCGTACTAAGCCGAAGGTCCCGGGTTCGATTCCCGTGTCCAGGTGTCATTTTTCAATTTTCAGAATATGATATCTATGTGGTGTTAAGCCTCACTAAAATGTTAGATGATAGCTTCAGCTATCTGATTCATTAATATATATTCATAGGTGGAGTTGAAATGCGTCATCCTGTCTACGACGGTGGTGTATCTGACGCCTCAGTCTTCATGGTCGACGTGACAATGCTGGAGTCCTTCCATGCAGGGATACAGTAAACTGGCTCTAATGTGACCCGCGACGTGGGTCCTTATATAGTTCCCAAACCGATATGAATAAAAGAAAGCGGAAAGGACGATAAACATGAGACCATAGAAACAGGAGAGGCAGACGAAGGTAGAGAGAGAGAAATTAACAAGAAAGAATCACTTGCGGGGAAAGGGAAGGAACAAGTTTCCTTGGTTTACCACCAGGGTAGTTAATGAGCCGCAGGTCTTTGCGTCGATGCACGGATGCATTTCTTCTCTTCAACAGCTCTCGTTACGATAGCAGGTGTGACGGCCATCATTGACTAGTTTGGTGCTTCACATGTGCGACAAATGAATCTATAGACATCTTGAAGAGGTGAGTAAACACCAAAGCATTATATATTCAAATATATCTGTTTTAATCATTTTATTTAAAGTCTGTTATTATTTTTATAAGAATTTGTGATATTGATGTATTTTACTATATGTTCTTGTCAACAGCATGGCAAGCGCATATAAAATTATCTAACATCATCCAACGGGAAACGCAATGCGTTAAAGCATTCTATTCATAACCATGATAATATCCGTACTCTTCTTTGATATCTACTCCAGTATTTATCAAAAGATAATATTTTTGACCAACCATGTGTTTGCATGTAGTGATACACGTAATTTTATTAGACTGCATCTTCGGAGTGGATTAAAAGAAATTTAAATATAGGTTCCTTCTTGCATAAATCATTAAACTATTGAATATTTTAATTGTAGCTGTCCAAGCTATCTGATTGACATGCTACAGTTTTAATTACCAACCCTTTAGGTTCCACCTTACCGATGCTTAGAAATAAAACATTTTGTAAACAATCACTTGGTATTTATTTATGCTTTGTTCTAGAAAAGGAATTAATGCTTATTAACATTGAGCTCAAAGTTGCCTTACTTGCAAGAAAGTTTTATCTCTAGTGCCACGATGCCGCGTCTTACTACCCATTCGGGTTATACGCACTTACGCTAATGTGTAATGGTAGGGTGATTGTGAGATGAAATGAAGGACCTACAGTTTAACGTGGGATCCGAACCACGGTGGAGTCCTGGCATTCCACACATTCACAAGATGTCTTGTCAGAGGAGAAGGAAGGGTTTGGTAATCAGAGATGCCTTGTAAGTCCCCACCCTCCTGCTGTGGTGGCCAATTTAGGAACTGCAGAGCTGCACCGTGACCATCCAGATAGAAAGTGGTGGGAGGGGTCGCGATGGCACCAATACAAAGGAAGCATTTCGGGGGTAATCTACCCGCATTTGCATTGGAAGGAGAATGGAAAACTATTTAGGAAAAAACACTCTCGGTAGACCCAACCGGGACCCACACCCTGATCTCGTTGTCATCAGCAGGCCGGCCTAACAGGAGAATGACTGACACCTTTGACTATTCGACCACTGAAACAGAGAGATTTCTAACTGAATTAAATATAGTTTTAATAGGAGTATATTTTTTAATTAACTAAAAGGAAATATTTATGTATTCTGTTAGCTGTGAAGTAATATCCTAAACTTGATCCAATAAACTCACAATTTTCAAGATAGAGTACTCACATTTTTTGAGTTTTGGAAAAAAAAAAAGTTTAGTTTGAACAGCTACAAAACTTTACCCAAACTCGATTTTAAATTGTTCGAACGTCATTGATTGATATGTTCACGGAAAAGTTATTGCAACCTTCAAATTATTGTTAACTAGCAGAAGTACCCAGCGATGCCGGTGGTAATCACCTAGCGGATTGCGTGGTTACACCTGGCATTGCTTCTATTTGCTTCATATAGAGAGAAAAAAATCTATTGATTTTATTTCTTCTGGCCCAGTTTTTTTTTTTTACTAATTTAATGAAAATCTAATCCAAAGTTTAAAATTTCCGCTTTGAGGGGTGCAGGTTTGTGTACAGATACTGATTTTTTTAAATTTTTGCTCTCGGTCTATAATAGATATTGTGCAACCCTTATGAAAAACAGACACAAACTCTTCATTTTACTAATTTAGATGATATTTAGGGGTGTGCAAAGTTCACTCTCTCAAATCGAAGCGAACTAGAATAGAATATACAGTTAACTCTCAACTAACAGCAGTAATTGAGGGGACGAGTGTCGTGGATAACTCAAAACTTCTAATAATTTGAACACATCATTATATTTCACACACTCTAAGATAATACTCCAAATAGACACATCAATTAAAAAAAGTTTGTATTAGTATTCTGCTTAGTTGAAGCTGCTTCATTTTTCCTTATCACACACACTATTTTCCATAACTTCAACTTGTCTGATAGGAGTGTGTCATCTTTCAGTTCCAGATAATAAAGCGGGTACACTATAATCCTGATAGGCCTCCTCCTCGCTTACATAAAATTTTTGCCTCAACGCTGCATTTTTCAAAAATGTATTCCCTGCTGATGGCAATGCCACAGTTAAGCCACAAAGCCGTTGATCCTCCTGTGGATAGTTGGGGAGTTTACTTTAAATAGAATATTCTCGAAGCCAAATCAGAGTTCGAATATTTTTTGTTGTTTTACGATTTGAAAAATAAAAAAAATTGTTATTATTTATATATAACTTTGTCCACTAAAATTACCTGTCATATTATTATTATTTCATCCTGTGTTCAGGCTCATTCTACTCATATTTAAAGGTAGAGTCTGTGATGGACTTGAGGAAGCTGTCTGCTATATATTGGTTATCAACTCTCAAGAGCTTTATGCTGCCAATAGTACTATGCCACTGTATGAAAGCGCATATCATGATGGATCAAATAGCCACGCTATATTTGTTGATTACGGCTTTAGCCGCATTTAAATATATTTTGATTCCAGGTTTCAAGTGTCATTTTTTAGTTTAAAGAATATATTTAGATGCATCTACAAATATAATAGCTTGGTTATTTAATCCACCATATTTTGTGTTTGTGTTTATACCACCAAATCTTGCTTGCTACTCCTTTCGATCTATCAGGAATATTTATTTTGCTATGAGGAAGTTAAGAGGAAATGTACCGACATTTGTTTCAAAGTAGAGTGGTAAATAATTTAGAGCAAATCTCCTGGGCCACATTTGATGCAGTGTTATTTTCTTGAACTACTAGAAACAATATAGTGCAATTGCAGCACAGTGATGGATATTATATCGGACATTTAAAGATGTCGCCAGAGCTACTTTTATATATATATAAATTGTTAACATTTTACCATTGTTGACAGCAGTTGAAATGTGTCTAGTGAAAAAAAAAGTTGTGCATCAGAATCTCATTTATTCGGCCTAACTGGGGCCGAGTATCATCTGGATTTACGAAAATCTGTAGAGTTCCAAGGGAAAATACACTAAAACAATATATGTTCCTAAAACTCACCATTTATTTTCACAATAAAAAATTAATGTGAAATTTCGGTTCGGATAGATGAAAATGCGGATCAATGAGGGTACTATAAACAAGATTCCACTGTAGTTGATTCAAGACTAACCTTAATGCTATCAATTATAATGGTGGGCACGGGGTTGGAATGGTTAGAAGGATCTTAATAAATGATTAAAAACACAGGCTTTGGTTTTTTTTCCACAATATTTATTCCAGTTTTATAATCTGACAACTTAATACTTTTTTTTTTCCTTTTTTTTTCTTAACTAGTGTGGCATATCAACCTCTCACAGCCCCGAACTAATGTTGCCTTGACTTTTTATATTTTATTTATTTATTTATTCAGCTCATAATTTTTTATGATTAATCCCAGCAGATTCACAAAATAACATCAAAAAAAAACTAGAAAAAAAAATTGTTCAGGTCACAGTAAACTTGGTCTTAAAAAAACACACTGAAACAATAACATGTGGGGAAAGAGGGGGAACATTGAATGTGTACAAATGTTTCTGCGATTTATTCAATACTTGATAAACTTTTAATTGCTTCTCTTCTTCTTTAAAGGAAGTCACATATCTACACCATTCATACTAACAAGCTCAAAATTGACTTAAACAGAAGCAACAAAAAATATAATTATTACCAGAGAAATGCAAGGAACGTTTTCAAAACTTAGAGAGATTTTGTTTTAACGTCTTAGTATCCATTCTGGATATACACACATGTATTAGCTACGATAATTTGTTAAAGATGAGAAGGTTATATTTAGAATAATTGTACTCACATGTGCATGGAGGGAGAGTGGAAAACCATTTAGGGGGAACTACTCTTGGTACATTCAACCGGGACTCGAACCCCAATCTCCACATTAATGGCAGTCCAGTATATTGTGAGAGTAACACCTTAGACTGTTCTACCACCGAAGGGTATCTTTGAGATAACTATAGCAGTGGTGCCCTCTCGAGAACACGTTATTGCAAGTGTACAACTCTTAAAACATTTGAGGCGCTGTGGGTGTAATAAGGTATAGAAAGAGATTCGAACAGTAAAAAAAATCAGGGGAAGCCCCTGAATAACTTTTAAATGTTCAAAAAAAAAGCTACCAAGAAAGTCATCAACACCCTATCCTCTAATATTCCCTCAGGTGGAAAGGGGGGATGTTTTGACGCAAAATTGATTCTCCTCGCAACTCTATATATCTATTTTTATTTTATTTTAGGTGTCATTGTTCTTTCATATATTATTAATTACTAACGTTAATTCCATATTAGAAATGTAATAAACATTCTCGAGTTTAGGAAACCACGATGACAACATTTTTTTATCCCATTTACAATGCCGCTATGATTCAGTTTAGTTGTATTTATTAAAAATAACTGGTAAACTTTTGTTTTTCAGTATACACTAAACTCCAAAAGGTAGTTATGGCAGTACAGACACATTTAAATTAAACATTGACCTCTTTAACATCATAAGATAGGACAGGTTTTTTTTAATGCAGGATTATATATTTTGTTTTTAATCTACATTTAAAATCATGATATAATTTATTTGTATTAATAAAAATGTACAAGAAACTATTAACAAATTATTTGGACTACTGTAATCAATAAAAATAAGTTATGTGTATCAATTAATTAAATCGATGCGTATAACCCGAACGAGTAGTAAAACGCGGTGCTAATAATAATAATAATAATTAAATCGATGATTGTTGAAATAAATTAAGTCCAAATACCTGCTTCAGTGGAGGGTGGGTTTCCCTAAATGGTTTCCCACTCTCCTTCCACTCAAATGCGAGTAAATTTACTATAAAATGCTTCCTTCCTCATCCTTACCCCATTAGAGAAGTTATCATACATGCATATAATCTGAACAGGTATTAAGACGCAGCGATAAAAATAAATAAGTAAGTTTTGGTTATTTTAAGGTTAAAGTGATCGCCTCTGTGATATATGTAGTCAGAGGTCCCCGGTTTGAACCCTGACACTTAAAGAATTTTTCTGTAAAGTAGTGGGTGTGGGTTTAACTCAGCCTTGTGAGGAGAATTAAGGAGATACTTGAGTAAATAAGTAGCAGCTACAGATAGAAAACTGAGATTAACAGACTAAGAGTTTGTTATGCTGACCACATGATTCCCTCTATCCACAAATGGTGGTACTATCATCACTAAAGGCCCTCTCAATTGGTATAGCTTGCTTGCAGGCAAACACCACAGGATTTTTTTTAAGGGTTAAAGTTAATTTAAGTTATATTA
The DNA here is from genome assembly GCA_039000515.1 of Timema cristinae. Classification (NCBI taxonomy): domain Eukaryota; kingdom Metazoa; phylum Arthropoda; class Insecta; order Phasmatodea; family Timematidae; genus Timema; species Timema cristinae. Next base: position 6,943,716 of record JBCFYV010002255.1, on the reverse strand, counting down.
AATGCGTTCTTTCATTTTATGTTGAAAGCAACATTGTCGAAAATGCTTGTGTGCTAGAATCAAAATTTATTTTCACCAAGTGCTGAAAGGAACCCTGCTTTTCTAAAAACTGTTAAAGGTCAACTGTGCACCTTTCAGCAATCATTGATTTAATTTTTTATTTTTTTTTAATAGTTTTGGGCATAAATTAATATGTTGTTTAAATGTTAAATCAAATAAAAAATATTTTATAAAGGCTTTAAAAGGTTGGCCCCATTTTCTGTTTCGGTTTGCTCCTTGCATTTATTTTCAAGTATTTTGTTTAAAAGAATAACAGCAGATTCACTTGTTTAAGAGTTAAGTGGGGAGAATGAAAGAATTATGATTAAAAACTAATAAAATCAATAATTAGTACTAACAAGTTCAAGCAATCGGTATGGATATTTAACACACATATATGTATAGCAATATATATTATTACAATTATGTTATCGAAGTAAGGTATAGTAAGTATTATTTGTACTCTTTGCCAACTTAGTTCATACCATGGCATAAAGAAACACTGGAAGAAACAATTAAAAATGATAATAGTTAATTATTTAATAATTAGCATAGACTGTTTTTTTTTCTTTTTTTGCACAGTTTGCTTTAAAGTTTAAAAAACCCATCAACACACAATTCATCTTTTACTCGTTGGGCTCAAAATTTTAATTGAAAACGATGCTTCTCTAAAATATCATAGGTCTGCAATTTTAAAATTTTTGACTCTTTCCCCCTACCAATTATTCTATTGAGCACACCCATTGATGTGAATGAGAAGCTAGGGTGTCAACATAGTTTGACATTGATAGGGAAGTATAAAGTTGAATGTTGAGTGTTTTCGTTTATTAAATGGGTTTCTATTTTCCCTTTCACACAAATGCTAGTGAATATTCTAAACGCACCACAAACAATTTTGTTTAAGACACAAGTAAATGTTTGTCCATTTTAAATCAGCTCTAAGAAGAGTAACGTGCCAACACAGTTAATTGTGTTTGGAATCGTATTTGATTCATAAACATGTACTTTCTTGAAATTTAATTATGTCGACTTTTTAAATTTATAGAAAAAAAATATAAGAAAATATGACTTATAGCAGTTTCAATCATTATTAAACTTGTGACTATAATGACTGACTGTATTCATCACTTAGCAATATATAAACAATTTATCTTCAACCTAGACTATACTTTATTATTTTATAAGTGTATTACTATATGTTTTTATATCATATATATGGAAACAATCAATTTTTACTTATTTAGAAAGTTGCTCTTGATTCACTAATTGATTTGTGTCTCACTTGATTTAAAGTGATAATAAAAAAGGATCGATATAAAATAGTTGCGACACTCAATGAATATTAAATTAATATTTCAAAGCAAAAGTTTAAATTAAAAATGAATGATGAATTAATTTGGTGCAAATAAAACACAATTTCATCTATGAGGACATATTTTGTTTCAATCTCAATACTTTTCAATATATTAAGCCACAAATGGAAGAAGATAAAGTAAAGATAGAATGGAAGAAACAAAATAAAATATAGGTTTTCAATATAATTAACATTCGTGTTTAGTTTAAAGTCTAGATAAAAATCTAAAAAATGGAGTGATTCTTGCAGACCTATGATGAGTGCAGAAGCCAAACTTATCCCTAAATATAACACTTTGGCTATATTTTATTTTATAAAATAAATATAATCTCGTAGCTCTATACAAATTTTATTTTTCCTCTTTTCAATTTTTAAATTTTCTGTAACTCTATATGTACAATTCTATATCTACAAAACAACTTTAATGTAAATGTACTAAAAACATTACAACAAATATAGACCAACAAATTCTCTTTTTTTTCCCTCAAAAAAAAAGTACAATTAGCTGTAGTTTCTTGAAGACTATAATTGTCTACAAACCTACTATATATATTTGCATTTAAAATTTAAAAAAACAAACAAACATACACACATGCTCAGTAACCTTTTTGCCCCCCTCAATTTGTAAATGCCTGGAATATTTCAAACATGTACGATTAGGTTACATCAATTGCCAGTAATTTAATAAAATTGGATATAATTTAAATGAAAACAGATTCATTTTTTTAATGTTTCCAAATGCAGTTACTTCTAAAATATACAGTTAAGTAATGTATTTTTGTCATCATTGATACTAGTCGGGGTCATTTATGGACACCTTGTTATATTATAAAGGTCGCCACCTTTCTGACGATAAAAATCCTCACATTGCGTTATTTATTATTAAATTGGAGTTCTGTCTTCTTCTTTTTTAAATTAATCACCAAATAACTCTGTTGTGATCATACAAATATTTAACTGCAATTGTTTTCAAAGGAAAAGCTATATCAAGTTTCCTAAACCCTTCACTTTAATCAGAGATAATTTGCGCAAAAAAAAAATTTAGTTAAAATTAGTCAATTTGTAATTTTAATTTTCAATTTTTTTTTTTTAACTTATTCAACTCAAATTGGGAGTCTTATATATATTTCAGTTTAATTTTAGAGTAAGACATATTTTAACATAACAAATGATTGTTTTAATACAGTAGAACCTCGCTAATCCGTCACCCGTGGGACTGGGAGTATGGTTGTAACGCAGAAAAGATTGGATTATCAGAAGAAAACTAAATATATACAGTACTGTATTACATACATAAATAAGACAGTCTGAAATAGAACAAAACCTATACACAAACATTTTATAGTGAAAAAAATTGGTGATGTTCTTTTGTTTGGCAGACGACAGTCTACACTTAGCTGGAGTGATTCCTCCTTGTCCAGTCTCTGTAACACTTAATTTTTCATTTAAAGGAACAGAAATGTGTTTACGTTGTACTCCTGACATAACGTGTGTAATGCAAAAAGTACAAACACAAAACACAATCCACACATGACAAGTAACAATGGCGCGTCAACAATGGCCGACCAGTCATCAACAAGTCGGTGCATGCATGCTCTTGATCTGAGGGCGGACTAGAGAGGTTCTACTGTATTGTGAGACATCTTAACGTCACAAAAGAGATTCAACACTTCAGAAGGCGGACCAGTTAAAATAAATATCTAGAACATTTTGTGAGCCAATGTCTGAGGGTTTTAACGTTTATTGGCAGGTGATGGGTTTTCAGGTACAAGAGTTGGAGACTAAGGGATTGGTTACGAAGGGAGATAAGAAAGAATTTATATTATTTCTGCCAGAGATTAAACACACATAATATAAATTGGGAACAAAGAGTAGACAAAGCAAAGGGGATTATTTTTTTTTAAAACAATTTATACATAATTATTGTTGCCTTATTGAAACTATGTCCCAGATCTAGTGTAGCCATAAATTTTTAACTTTCAACATTAAAAATAATGTTTATGAGAATCTTCTGAATTTATTCACGATTGCAATGCTCTGTAGTTGTTTAAATGAATGAGATATAAGCTATAATAAAAAACAATCTAAAAACAAAACTATGAGACTTGCAGTTCAATAGTACCCCAACAACATTATAAAAATACAAAAAAAAAAGTTGTTTTTGTAATATGAACTTTATTGGACAATTCATTGGTATTGTTACTAAGAATCAATACATAACAAAACTTTCATAAATAAAAGAAAACTACATTCTATATATAAAAAACTTTTTTAAGTGTAAATATATTTTTAAAACTGTACAAAATTTATTCAAATGAAAAAAAAATTATATCTTTTTTGACCCGTTTCTATAAAAAAATTGCACAGTCAATAATTCAATTTACACAATAAAGATATTTATGGGGACGTAGATTAAAAATAATAAAACTAAAAGAAAAACAGTATGGCACACTGCAACATGCAACTGCCACCATGCCAGCAAACAATGCTGCCAACATTTCCCTTGTCGGAATCCAACAAACAATCAGAGAATATAGTCTCGCCAGTAATGGATTGATTGTTCAACAAAAATAGAAAATACATCAACTTTAAAGCTATCCATAGTGTTTTATGTTTGAATTACTTAAATAGCATTTTTTTAGCAAGTAAATGGGTGTTTTGAAGTCAATTTTATTCAGGAGGTTTAAAACAATGCTAACATAAATTTAATAAATACATGGGAAGAAAAATAAATAACTAAATGTACATAAAAACATTTTATACATTCCCTTTCAATAAGCAAAATGTTAATCCCTTTGAAAATATTATAAGCTTGGAAAAAAAAAACAGTCTTAAGCAAAATATAAAATTAAAAATTTCAATTTCTAAGGGTGTAGAAAAGAAAATAAACTGGGTGCCATTAAATAGAGAATTCGTGAAGGAGCTATATGCGATTTTTAAAACAACTTATCTCATAGCAGTCTTAAATTTTTGAACAGAACTTTCTTCCAACAAATATATTTGATCAGTCATGTAAATATGATTAAAAGTAATCTTGACTACTTTTTTGTTGTTGATAAACAATATTCTGATCTATCCTAATAAAAAAAATTAGTCATATTTTTTTATTTAGATGTTTGTAATGAAACTACAAATAGTAGTCTTCTTGATGTCAAATATTAATTTTGTAAGGTTATGATTTGGGATTCATGGGTTAAATCACCAGGGTACATTAGGAAGTGAGAGTAATTTTTACAACAATGTGGTTTCTTTAAAATCCCACTATTCTATCTCCTTTAGAGTTGTCAACATTTTATTTTATATTTTACAAACTTATAAAATTTACATTTTCAATTTTTCTTAATGAAGTGTTGTTAAAGGAATTTTAAAAAAGGGCTTTTTGGAGGGAAACGATAAAATGAAAGAACACAAGAACTTTATGTACTATCCAAATTATAATGTATAATTTTAGAAAAATTGTTTTATAAAGTGTAGTTTAAATTAAACTTGGAAACAATCGATTACTGGCAATGAACTTCTTTATCCCATGATACAATTTACACAGCTCTACATCAAAACTCCGTTCTTATGGCAGTGAGAAATGTCTTCAAAAGTGGTTCGAAAGTTTTTCTTCAACACATCTTTACTATATAGTTTTAACTATTATTGGCCAGATAATTTTTCGAACCACTTTTATTTTGTTAAAATGGCAGTATAGTAGGCCTAATATACTTTTTTTAATGTTGGCAGTTTGCAAAGCTTGGATGCAATTATGTATTATTTTATATAAATATCATTATTAATAATAATAATTTATTACTATTACCTGGCAAAGAGAATGATGATAAGAAATTTGTGCCCTGTCTACAGGTATATTTTATGTGATGAGAATTCACATCGTTTCCTATTTTCTTAAGGCGAATGAAGTTATCAGTGACCTTGACTTTTATAACTAATGTAATATAATGCACATGACAGGCCAGTATTATAATTCACATTATTACCATTGTACTATGAAAGTGTATGAAATTAAACAAAACCATCATTTTACCGTCAAAGTTCAGATTTTTGCATCATTTACTACAGTTGTCTTATGCGTTGATTAAAAATAGAATGTAGGATATATATATATATATTCAATCAGTTAAAACAATTTTTTTAAGGAGATTTAATGCTAAAAACAAATAAGATATTACTACCCGTTCGGGTTATACGCTCTAATTACTAATTACGTTAATGGATTTAGGAATTGAGAAGGTTGAATTAGAGGAAGTGAACCCGCATTTGCGTGGAGGGAGAGTAGAAAAACCATTTTAGGAAAAACCACCCCCAGTTCACCTGACCGAGACTCGAACCTCGACCTCCCCATCCTCAGCAGTCGAGCTCAACACGACAAGCGCGTTAGCCAACTACGCCACCGAGGCGGGTAACATATAAGAAAAGGTTCCAAAACTTTGTGAAAATTAAATGAAACAATAAAGATGCCTATCAGTTAAAACTTGTCAAACAAGAAAGTCAAATGAGCTATGATTTCTGACCGTCAATAATATTATAACAAACTTTTTTTTTCTGAAGAAAGAGTAAATAAATAAGATGACCATAAAGTTTACAATCAGTGGAGACATAAGATGTTGGGCGAGTGGTGTTATAAATCCAATATATAGCTTTATATGACAACATGTTTTATTTAACAAATAACAAAGCTAATATCCAGTCACAAAAAAAGGTAATATGACCGTCAATATTACTAGTTCAAATAGTTTAGCAACTTTTAAATAGATAGGTATATAGTGCAATGGCATTGAATTATTAAATAGCTTAAAAAAAAAAGTTCTCATCACTATTTAATAAAAATGTTTCATAAAGATTTAGACATGCTTTTTAAAATTTTATTTAATTTGTCAGTCTATTATACCCTACAAATTGATAAACAAAAACTATGTTATTTACTGTTCTGTGCTGTCTGTATGTCTAATTTACTTTAAAATTCAACACTAAAATAACGGTGACCTGGGGGTCTAGAGGTAAGGTGTCAGACTTCTGTGCTGGCGGCTGGGGTTCAATCCTCGGTCCTGGCACAGATTTATCTGATTTCCAAACCCTTCCTTCACCTCTGACAAGATGTTTATTAATCACAACTTGTGAATGTGGGGAATGCCAGACCTCCACCGTGGTTCGAATCCCACGTTAAACTGTAGGTCCTTCATTTCATCTCACAATCACCCTACCATTACACATTAGCGTAAGTGCGTATAACCCGAACCTGAATGCAATGTATTTTGTTTAATTTCATATACGATAATAGACATCTTGTTTTTTTTTTTCTGGTTCTGGCTACAAACTTGAATCTAAGCGATACAGTTTAAATCACAACAAAACAAAAACTTAAAAGTAATTGTAACGTTCTGTGTGCGTATGTCCATTATCCAGCTGCTTATTATTATTATTATTTTAATTTCACTTTGTCACTAATTACTTGAGTTGTAATTAGCAGATGAAGCCACAAATAACCAGCTGTGATATCGTGGTTAGGTAAAAAGACATAGAATTATTCAATTCCCTTAACGAAGAGATCTCAAATAATGACGATATTTCTTTGCATCAGGTACTGCATTTTTTGAAAAAGAAATTAAGATATTAACATTTATTTACATATAAAAAAGAGGTGACAATAATTTTTTTTTAAATAACGACAAATAATTGTACATAGTTTACCTGGATTCAGTATGGAAAACGTTTTATCTAACCAACTTTATAGTTAGTCGACATTATTATTTTCTTAGCTATCTATTTATTTTATTGTTATTTACTACTAACACTGTATGACAATAAGGACACAGGACATAAAGAGTGTGATGAATTAGGAAGTTGTGAGTTGCAGAAATATTATTTTTTATCTGTAATGTGATGGGAATATATATAACCATTTACATACACAAATTCGGAAAAAAACAAAACAAATAACTATTAAGTTGTGCAGACAGCTAGCCAAAATAAATTGTTGCTAGATTTAATTGTTCAGATTAGGAGGGATAGCCAGCACATTTACAGGAGTTATGTATGAGTAGAAATTGTTAAGATTAAAACATATTTTTATAAACAAGCTTTCACCACTGCGAGCATCTTTTTCAGTTTGAGAAATTAAGCTATTGTTTTTGATCAGACTGCTAGATTGAATGTCGACCTTGAAGTACAATCAAAAAACATCTACTCTATTAAATTTAAAACGCTGTCTGTGGCATTGAAAGTTTGTCTTTAAATGCATGTTTCTTTGTTTTTAGTGTAATTTATATTCCAGCAATATTGCCTTTCTTTAGGTAAAATAGTTTTAAATCACTGACATTATGTGTATGAATCAATATGACCATAAGTAAAGCTTGATTTTTATAGAAAGTCTACTTTCAACCACCAACAATGATTAAAAATCACTAAAATTTGGCATTATATGAATATATGCTTTATTTGATTTACTTATTAAAAAGTTACCAAAGGCTTCCAATAATACTTACTTCAGGATGACAGTATAATTTTACTTCATATTATTTATCAGACTAAGGATATAAATATAATTGTAATATTTTTATTCGCCCCATTGTGAGTTTCCAGTTTTCAAACATCGGGATTGCTATGGAAGTCGAACTGTATTTAAACTTAATATCAAAAGATGAAAACTGTTAAAATAGTAGGTTAACAATTTGTTTTTGGTTTTTTCACTTCTAAGACTATGAGTTTTTATGTTTTTGAAGACCTTAAAGAGAAACAAAAAAATAAATTGTAAATTGTGAGTGATATAAGCATACTCAGGTCATCTTCAGTAAAATTGCCATTAAACACTCTCAATTGTGTAACAACTGACAATCATATGTTTGTTTTTTAATATACTAGTAGTTAATGGTTTTTATAGTTACTAAACAAGTTATCTGTTTTGTTTTATTCTTGTGAAAAAAAAAATATATGAGAATCTATCTAATATTTCAATTTCTTTCAAAGGGCTAAGAAAAGGGATTCAAAGTATCGGTACAGTTATATGTATATTCAGTGCTCTACTAAAAATAATTATGCATGAGACTTTCAATTGTTCCAAAGTCGTACGATATGCAAATATGGCTTCCACTGGTAATGATTGATTTCATGTCGCGAGACTTAATATCGCCTCAAAATGATGCAGATAAATTTGATCCCTACCTCCCTTCCCCACTGTTTATTTCCCTTTTTATTCAACTAGTAATGTTTTAGAAGAAAATCAATGAAGAACAAGAGGCCTAAATATTACTTCACAAAATGAAACCTTTTCTTCTCCTTATAACGGCAAAAAAAAAGTCTTGGATCACATGTCAAGTTAAATACATTCATAACTATACATGAAAGGAAATAATTTTTTTTAATCAAAACTACTGACCAAAATTATTTTATTTTCACTGGGTCACATGCAAAACTGACTTAGAACACATGTTGGTCTTCTTTAAAAAAGAAAAAAAAAACTCAACCTAAAATTAACCTTAATTATTATTTTGACAAGAAACCTTTGACCTAACGAACCAACAAATTGTTCACACAAATTATTTATAAATCCATTTAGTGCAGTATCGTACTACGTAAATAGTTGGGAACTCTTACATAAAAACAGACACAAGTGACGCAATCAAATTATATTATACTTTATGGCTGACAATACTATTATTTATATTTTTTCCAACCCTTAAAGAATGAAAGCATATAAAATATTATACAGGTATACCCCACTTTGCGACAGTTCAATTCGCTTTTCAAAGCTTAGCAGGCAGGAAGTTTCAAAAGAGGGATTTAAAATATAAATACATATTTTTTTTACCCCTTGTTCACTTTTTCAAAATATCTGTTGCGCACCCATGAAAGTACATTATTGCATGAGCAAACAATATTGGAAAAACTCGGAAAAAATATGTTTGTTTTAAATAATAAAAATAAGGCAGATTAAAAAAAGCTATAAGCTTCTAGAAATACAATGCCTATCAATCAAGTATAATCATTCAGATTTTTTAAAATAAAGAAAAATCTAGCTGCCAAATAATATATTATATAAACCTATGTACAAAATCTTACTAAAAAAAAAGTTAAGAATTTGATTAAATTTGTTAAACAAAATTAATTTTTTTTTTAATCGAAATAATCTATTATCATGGATCTCATCCACGAGAACACATTCTTTAGGTACTAACTCCTTTAGATATTGTGTTAAGCAAAAGGTCTTGTAAAAAATAAAAATCTAATACAACAAACCAAAATATGTGATGTGTTTTAAGTTTCGAGCATTAAGTGTAACGTTGTATCTCTCTCTCTCTCTCTCTCTCTATGTCGGCAAATTCACTCATCACAGTGATTAAGCATAAATATGACACAAGTTCATTATAATAATAAGTCAATCACAAAATATGTAAACCACTCGTATTTACGATGAATTTGACTGGTTCAAAGAGTGCTACCAGTTACGGGTGTGCGAAGCTTAGAAATTTCCAAGGCAAAGTTTGTTTTTTAGCACCGTGTCTTACTACCTGTTCAAGTTGTACGCCTATGTACTAATTACGCTAGTGGATTAAGGACTAGGAAGGTTCCATTAAGAGGATCAAACCCTGATCGCCCTGTCTTCGGCAGTCTAGTCCAACACAAGATTAGCGTGTTAGACCACGTGGCCACGTGGCGGATCAAAGTTGAAGTTCTACTTTTCTTTTGTTTCAACTTAAACAATTATGATAACCTGCAAGATTTTCGAAATATTTCTAAGGAAGAATAAAACTTCAAATATATAATGGGGTAATATTTTAGCCTACCTGATTCGGTGCCAAAGACGAGGAGATTAGGGTTCAATCCTGGCTGGGTGTATTGAGGGTGGTTTTTCGTAGAGGGTTTTCCACTCTCCTTCCACAAAAATGTGGGTACATTTCCTTTAAGATTTGACCTTCCTAATCCCTAACAAATTAGTGTAATTAGCACTTAGGGGTAGCACCTAAACGATTAGTAAGACACGGTGTTAACAAAAAATATACCTATACTGTAGAACAGCTACTTAGGAGTATTTTAACAAAACCCTGCGATTATTTTATATGTATATTGTAATTATAGATAAAATCAAATATGTACATATAAAATAACATAGTGTGCTTTGGTTTGTTTGTTTAAACCTTTTTCTTTAAGTAATGCATGTGACAGATAATTTAAAAATTAAATGTAGTATTATGTGACCAAAACATAAAACTTATCTTTTGACTTCAGCGTTGAATTTTTCTCGTGTGTTTCAAGCTTTGCTTTGCATTTAAAAAGCAACCTTCACACCCCCTTAAGCTACCAGATGCCACGAAAAGTGAAAGGCAGAGGAAATAGGTTACCAATACATGGTGTATGCCTTCACACTTATATAATTTCCTTTTGGCTATAACGATGATTACTCCAAAGGGTGGTTTAATTAAAACAAGATTATAAGTTTATAAATCATTGAATAAAAAGTTATATAAAAATTCCTGTACTACATGTTTGATCCTAATATATTTTACATTTAGTTTTAAAGAGCACAATTTCATACAAATAAAACTTGTGTTTAGGCAGGTGAAGTTATTTATATGAGAGAAAATAACTAGGAAATACTCCTTATAACAGTTTTATTTTTATTTTATCCCGACATGTGATTTATTTCCGTTATTAGTGTTTTGAAAGAGCCCAATTTTCCTATTTTTTTATTGTTATAAAAATCAAGTCATGTCCTTTTACCATACTTTTGGTAAACCTGGCATCCACATTTTATGATATAAGTAGATTCGCAATATGCCCGGGTAATAATTTACTGAATAACTTTTATCGTAATTGTCAATAACTAGTTTTACCTCGTTCTTGCTACAAAGCTTGAAGAATTTGTGCAGCAAAACTCTATTATACATTTTAAATTTCCACAAAATGGGGGTACAATCGTACATTTTAAATCTTTTTACATAAAAGCGTTATTGTTGAAAGGGGCAGGCTACTCTTTTAAGATGAGGGTTGTACAGGAGGGTTTTTATAAAAGGTAAAATAACCCCAGTAATATTACTGCTAACGATGTTACCTTTATCACCTTTGACTCCTTAACTAACAAACTTACAATGGTTGATTGTATTTTTGTTTTCACCAGTATCATACATATTTAATAGATATATATTTTGTTTTTTTCTTTAACTTTTTTTTTTTTTTGCTCTTTAGAAGAAAAAAAAATACATGCATGCGTGCAAGAGAGAGAATTGACTTTCAGGTCACACACACACAAAAAAAAAGAAACTCACATACTTAAAAAGAAACTTACAACAGTTATGAAGCCACTGAACATATGACATAATCAACATAAGTTGGCTATTATTATTTCTTGACTTTTATTTTACAAAGTTCAGATTGATAGAGGTTGGGATTAGTTAATACCATTTTAAGAACCCTTAAAAAAAGAATAAAAAAATCCAGCACACCGAATTTACACTAATATACATTGTTTTGCAAATCACTGGAGAAAAAAATAATTGTCAATTATACATGTACACACTATACTTAACAGTGCCAGAAAAAAAAAAGACAGCACCTCTAAAAAATTTTGTTTGTACTTTCAATTGATGAGAAAAAATGTTTGCCAGTGGTAATAATTATTTCTTTTACATAATTTCTTAGTGAGTAACATGTCCTCTTCCCCCCTCCCTCAACCCTCCCCCCCGCCTGTGAAAAATTAGCTACCAATTGCGGGAGCACAGCTATCCAATGTTTTGTGCCGTGTCGTCTTCTAAGACCTTTACCCGTCTAGGATCACACGCAGCTGAAAGAACCACTTGGCAGTATAAAGTAAAATGTACAAAAAAACTTTACAATAGTACATACAAAATATGGCGGCCAGGCACCATGGCATGCCTCGTCTCGTCCTAAATTTTTTTTCAGAGGGGTTATGGGCAAGGTGGGTAGGAGGGAGGGGGAAGGGGGGTCGTGAGCAATATAACAAACGAACTAACTGTGATCCGACAAACACTCTTAATCTTTGCGTGCGGGGAGAGTGAAAAATTACTTGGAAAGCTTTGCAACATTGGGAGCCTCTCGTACAGTCACGTTCAAATAAATTAACAGTTTTTTTTAAAAGTAACTTACATAAAATGAGATATTGAGAAAAATTACTTATGGTTGCGCATTCAACGTTTTTGCGCTCCAAAACATGTTGAGTATTGTTTATTATTACATTATCAAACAAACAAAAACTCATTCACAGTTTTTTTTACATTAAATTGTGTCACAACGTATGTATTATGTTTTTAAAATATGTTTTGAATAAGCTAGATTTAATCATTATTGCTTGTTAAAAAGAAAGTATGATACTAGAGTATTATTACTCTACTAGGAGTCGGCTAAACAACTGTTAGAATACTCAAGACTCACAACAGCCAGTTTAAATTACACAGAGCATTTATTATCAGTCTGCTTTCAACAATAGTTTTCAATTATAGTAACTATAAGCTTCGAAATGTCAAATTCCAAAGTCAAATTTCCTTTGTTTTGATTATGACATCCACAATAGCCTTCGCATCTTCGAAACTTTTGAAGAAAGAATACAATTTTGATATATTATGAACATATTTCAACATATATAATTTTTTTTTAACAGCTACTAAACTGGATTCTAACACTGACTAGTGATTGATTAAATGACATCTTGAATGTAAGCAGAGATAAATTCAAATATGTTAGAATAAAATAATAATATAGTGTGCTTTGATTTATTTCTCAAGATCTTTCTTTTTACCTAGATGCACTTAATGGATTATTTAAAAATTAAAACTAGTGTTATGTGACAAAACCAAAACCTTATCTTTGACCTATGCTTCTGACTTTGCTTCGCATATTTCGAGTTTCGTTTCGTATTTGCATTTAAATATCTATGTACACCCGTAACCATTTAAAAAAAAGTATTCTCCTTGCTTCCTATCAGCCAATTTATAAGTACGCTGAGTTATAGTATGATTCCATTAGAAAGAAACGTATCTACCATCTAGCAATATTTTCAAAAAAGGTTCTTCCTAAACAAATCTTACTGTAACATATTTTTGTTTTAATAATAATTCAGCCTAAACATCTATTTAAAATTTCCAAAAAGAGAGTGTAAAACTTGATTGAAAACATTTCTTTATCTCTAGTACTTTTTCTCACAGTCATAACATTTATTACGAATTATTTATTCCATTGCCACCCACTCAATATTAATTAAAAGAGATATTATTTGTTATCATATTTGTGTTGAAATACTATAATAGTTTACAAATTAACCAACATTTAAAACCATAACACTTCACGGAGATGAAAATTACATTTTATTTGAAAATGTGAAATGAACCATGATATTTAGAACTTAAAACCTTATTAAGTAAGCCCTCAAATTACATGTTTATCACTATAAATAATTTATCTGGATTCAAGAAGCTCCGATTTGACATCGAAGTGACTAATTTGCCAGGGCAGCCCTTAGAGGTATGATGTGGCATTAACAGCGCGCTACAATTTGGGGATCCCTGTGCTTTCTTAGGTGACAGAAAGGAGAAACAAGTTGGGGTGGGAATTTTTTTATTTTTTTGCTAATGTGTCTCTGTAAAGGCGATTTAGCGAATATTTACAGTGTAAAAACCAATAAAAGATAATCACGTGGTTCGTTTTATCGAACGAGTGAAGTGAGTTCACAGTTTTAGCTCAAACTATTTGCATTTGTCGGTCTGTGATGGATCCGTCTCACTATAACTTTTTAACGCATTAATCATTATTATTATTATTATTATTATTAGCACCGCGTCTTACTACCCATTCGGGTTATACGCACTTACGCTAATGTGTAATGGTAGGGTGATTGTGAGATGAAATGAAGGACCTACAGTTTAACGTGGGATCCGAACCACGGTGGAGGCCTGGGTATTCCCCACATTCACAAGATGTCTTGTCAGAGGTGGAGGAAGGGTTTGGCAATCAGATAAATCTGTGCCGGGACCGAGGATTGAACCCGGACTCCCAGCACAGAAGTCCGACACCTTAAACCTTAAACAAAAATATATTTTTTTAAATTGTTTTTCCTTAGGGAGAAGAGAGATAACTAGGTGCCTCATAAACAAAGTTTGCCCAGGCCCACACATCTATTAAGGGCGTCCCTGAATTTATCAGAAATTGAAGATGCAGAAACAAAACCTGATTGATCAACTTTTATTTTCATTCTGTTCCAAGTGTAGACGTGGAACACAAAATACCGATCGTTTTTTCTTTGTAAAAAAAAATGTATCAGCCTGGCTCATTCAAAAACAATCCTTGCAAACTCACGATTTTTTTTTATGCCCATTGGACGGATAAAATATAGCCTAGTTCACATTAAACTTAATAGATTTTGTTTGATAAATATTTAAAAGTTCAAAGTGTAAAGTCAACCTCAAAACATGTATATAAGTAACATGAAAATAATTTCACTAGTTTTAAAGGGTCTTTTTTAGTATAAAACAAAATTTCAACTTTCTCGTTGTTGTTGTTGTCGTGTCAATGATGTAATATAAATTCGCTGCTGCTAAGATAGTTAGATAAGTGGAGCTAATCGACAAAAGACGAAAGCTGGGTCCACAGTGTTTTAAAACAACCCCAACAAGAAAGTAGAATTAATGTATATCCCGAAAGTATTCCCACTGTTCTCGAATATATCTGTTGTACCAGACAAATGTACATTCTTAGGTTCCCAATGGCAAGCATAGTAACTCTCCCAACAAGCATCTTACTCATAAGAAGAGGAAAGTTACATTTCATCTCTCTTTATCTCTCTTTTTTTTTTTTTAGTACATCATTAATAAAAAGTTGACCGTGCTTTTTTTTTTTAATTTAAATCTTTTATTGTTTTGGTTTTTTTTGTCCCGTTTAAATTGATTTTATCTCCCTCTTTCTCTCTCAAAATTAATCGATCACAAATGAAGGAAACTTAGTATTGGAAAGTCATATAATGTTCTTTCCCGCTACCGAAACACCGCCTGCTTCGCCTCCAAGGTTAAGAAAAGCTTTGAGATCACGTTGTATCACTGGAGGATGTATGCTGGCCGCCGCACGAAAAAGAGAGAGAGGGGATGTGAAACTGGGAAGGGGGGGGAGGGGCAAGAGGAGATAGTAGTAGCTTCACTCGGGAGAGCCGGCGTCAGGTTCAGACTTGACCGTGGCGATGACGATGTGTTGCGAGGGCGGAGAGTGTATAACCGATACCGGACTGCCGCCCCCGATGCTACCACCGGGTCCGCGGGAACTGCGAACTTCTGAAGGAGAGGAAACCATCTTCATAGCGAAGGCATCAGGGTCAGGCTGAAATTTAATGTGAACCTTTTAGTTAGTATTTCAGTTTCATTTTTATCTGAGCTATTTAAAGTACACCTTCTGAAACGACTCATTTAATTAGCACACGACTTATAAACCAACTTAAAATCTAGCAACAGACAGAATATCTAGTCCTCTTCTGTTAATTCGTCAATGTGAAAGGGGGAAACTCACATTACACCAAGGATAAATTTTTTTCGGCCACACCAGGAATCGAACCTGCAAACCTTCGCTCAGTAGACATACATGTTACCTACTCAGCTAAGATATCAGCCTTTTAATTAGTAAAGAAAGAAATAAAATATTGTGATGTACAAACTTTCATGAAGAAATTTATCTTATTATTATAATTATTATTACTACTAATGATACATTCAACACTAGGTCAACTAAGAGCTTAATAAATATCAAGCTCATATAGTTGAGTTTGCTGTTGACGAAGGTTTGGGTTTGAATCAACGCATTTTAACAACTGCCCAGGCTATATGCATATTTGATATTTACTCTAATGAGGAAGGAAGCATTTTAGAGGTAATTAATCTACCCCCATTTGCATGGAAGTAAAGTGTGAAACCATTTAATAAAACCCACCCTCAGTAGACCCGATCAGGATTCGAACCCCGATCTATTCATCTTCAGCAGGCCAGTCTAGTACGAGACTGACACCTTAGAACATCCCTGCCACTGAACCGGGTCTGGGTGTATTGAGAGGTTAAAAAAAAAAGTTTTACTTCTTTCAATCTATGCAAATATGGGCACATTTCCTCTGAATTTTACCTTCCTCATACCTAGCCTGTTAGTGTGTAATTCAATACAGCTAGACCGGATGGGTAGTTAAATCTGATAGACCAATCACGTGAAGACATGGCTCATAAAGGGGTACCCAAATAGCAAAAGTTTGGGGAACACTACACTAAAAGGATACAAGGATCCAAGGATACAAGGATCCAAGGATACAAGGATACAAGGGGGCAAGTAAAATTTACTTTATTTTTCTTCGTCTACAGTTGCCACAAACTCCAAGTGTTAAAATACTAGCATTGCAAGGTTTCGGGATAGAGCTACTGATATGGAGGAAAGAAAAACATTTCTGGGAGTTGAAGGAGGATGCAAGTCTAAACTTACTGACAAAAGTAATGGACCTGTCGTAAGACAGAACACCTAAAAAAAGTCACATTTGTTAAGGGATTTAGAGTCTTACCACCTTCGATAGAAGCCTTTAATATTAATTCATCAGTCATAATGACACGGTATTGTAGCGTTCCCTTCTTTCCCTATGGTAAAATTTAATGTTCTCAGCCAAGTGTGATGCATATTAGATAAATATAACTTTTCTTTTAAGTAAAAATTGTTAAATTTTATGTTAGTATATTCAACACAAAGTTTAATAGGAACTCAAATCTATAAGAAATATCTGAGGGAATCATTTAAAAGTGCAACACATCAATATTTGCCTGTAGGGAGTGTTAAAAAACAATTGAAAGCCACAAGGTGGAAAGTCGACTTCGGTGCAACCAACCAAAGAATAAACCAAGTCAAATCTTAATCTTCGGTGTCTGATTCAGGAATTCAAAGAAACTATTCCATCAACAAAGTGAATAATTTAACTTTATTATTTATTTAAGATCAGGGGTCTGATAAAGTGGGCGACTGAATGAGATTTCGAGCTTGAGTGGCTGAATTTGTTTTTAACTTATTTATTTTTATTTATTTGAGGTATTAAACGTGCACGTTCTGAACCAAATGAATATATCAGCAGACGAGAATTTTACCACCAAAGTTGATAAAGAAATTATAACAACTTTTATAAATTAAAGGTACAAATGTTGCACTAAGATGTGTAGATTTCTCATGAATTTGCATATCTTGTCGGGTTATCTACTTAAAACGTAAACCAAAGAAACTTTTTTTTTCTTCTAGTCTCAAATTATGGGTAGAAACTTTATTTTAAACCGAATTAAAGTTTGATCGGTGAAGGATCCTAATTTAATTTTGTAATTTATCGCCTGAATATTTTTGAAATAAATTTTAATTCTACCATTGTGTTAATGTTCACTAGGCAAGGTATAGTTGTAATGATTTGCTTTCAAGGTCTTTTAAGGCAATGTTTGGACCAAAATTATGTGATAGAGGGACACCCAAATTTAAGTTCACCTGAGCACAAAATAATGTTCGAGGCAGCCCTGCCCAAGATGTGTAGCTCTCAGCTGCTAAATAGCCCATTAATAACTAGTTAGCGCACTAGCATAATCAAACAAAAATTCCTAACTGCCAGAAAACAAATAGGCTTATAACATTCCTTAGTGGATCTGTCCAGCATCAGGGGAAGGAGGGAGGGGGGATACAAATGACATCATTAGAGTCAAATAAATTCATTCTACACTTATATATCAGTTACCTTTTGTTTAGAGGGCATTTAGCTCTTAAGTGATCTACCAAAAATATGTTGTTTTTTTTGGACTTTTCATAGTGAAAAAATGGCAACTTTTAACCTATGTTTACAAGTTTATGTATGTATAGGGTTATTGAAAACAATTTTGTGTTAATTCCAGTAAACACTAAACTTGTGTACTGTTATAAGTTGTGTCAATATTTAACCTAAGGGCAACATCTGATTGACAAAAGCTCAGCTAAGTAAGGAGCCCCTTTAATGGTTAGTATTAACACTGGTAAGTTAAAAAAAAAAAAAAAAGCGTAAAAGCAATATTAAAACTTCTGATCCCGTGTTGGCTGACCTTAATGGTGGGTAAGTCTCGCAAACGCCTCTGCAGCTCGTCTATCCTGAGCTCCTGTTCCCTGTGCAATCGCACCAACTCCCTGTTGTCCTGCTGCAACCTGTTGTTCTCGTCCTGCGCGTGGTCAAGGCGGGACACGAGCCTCTCCACCAGTTCGACCACGCGGGACCTCGTCGCCTCCTTGGCGTCGCTCAAGGTGTCCATCACGGCGGCCACCTGGTCCACCACGCTGCGGTTCTCCGCCACGCGCAATGCTGAACAGTCATACGCTCTCTGTCAGTGTCGTCCCGCTCAAGAGGACGGACGGTGCTTACAAGAGTTGTGACTTTAAGAATAAGCACTGGCTGTTATCCGTGTCCGTCTAAGTGTTGGTTTCTTATAATCTTTTATTCAGGGATATTAAACCGACAGGTCTGGGATCATTAGAGCTTGAGAAAAAACTCATAATAAGGTTTTTATCATTCTTTTAAACCATTTCCTCGAAGAGGTATTTAATTTTAACATTCAACATTATTTCCTGTTTTTGTCCTTTATGTTGATCATTCCTTTTTGTACCGCTCCTTCTCCAACAAGTGCCGAAATAATAAAACTTAAGTTCAAGGGTTTGAGCAATAACAATGAATTTTCTTCAAGAGGCGACCACTAACTCACTGGCCAGTGACAGCAATGTAAGATGTCTACCGTGTTCCTCTCTTTTAAATGTAGAATTCATAATGCGTTCGCCCCCTTTTATTTGTCCCTCTGCTTCAGACACCACACGGTCCTAGACGTCACTCTCATGTTAACACTGTTTTGCCGTACTGAGAGGAAGATCAGGGTTCGAATCTCAATCAGGTGTACCGAGGTTTTTTTTTCTCCCCAAAATGGTTTTCCACTCTCTCTCTCTACACAAATGTGGATATATTTTCTCAAAATTCAATCTTTCTCATCATTAACTTAATTAGTTTATATGTGTATAACCTAAATAGGTATAGTAATATTGGGTGATATATATATATATATATATATAGTTTAAATCTAGCCCTTCTATAGAGAAAGGTATAGAACAAGGTACAATAAAGATATCAACAGCTGTTGTTGAATAGCCTGTCAAGGGTATCCTGGAATTTAATGACAACTTTTTCAACAATCTTTCATAAAACTCTGAAAAGTTTGGAAAAGAATTATTACTAAGAAATTATTTTATCCGAATTCAATGAAAACCACTGCTGCGATACGAATCAAGATGACCAGCCATACAATAAATAATGGAATGTATCATTGAAATGGAGTTAACAATAAGTATGGTTCTAAGCTCTGATAACCCCACTTATGTGTAAATAGCTTTTATTATAAGCAGTATTTAAAGTGCATTTTTCTGGGCCAAACAATTAGATCCAGACAGCTTGAAGCTCAACTCTAGAGATGACACAGCCACTTAGTCTCCAGCGACATAAATTCACTTCCCTGAAAGACGGTAACTACATCAAATGAAGAATTGTTATGCCATGCTTGGAATCAAAACCAGGACTACTATCTCAATAGACAAATGAGCTAACTACTGAAAGTACTACAAAATAAATAATATGGCAGTCAATTCAATTATTCATATCCTCTTGTGAGAAAAAAAACTTTTAATGGATATTTTACTCACATCCTTAAGACAAGATGATTAACGAAACAATTTAAAAAAACAACATAATTTTTGAAACGAAAGAGTAATTAAGGATCTCCTTTGTTAATTATGTATGATCCGCTTCAGTGGTCGAACGGTCTAAAGGCGTCACTCGCCCGACAAAATGGACTGCCGATGACAGAGAGATTGGGGTTTGAATCCCGGTTGAGTGTAATGAGGGTGGATTTTTCCTATATGTTTCACCCCTCTTTATCTTCACGCAAATGGGGTTACACATCCTCCCAATTCAACACATTAGTCTGTGCACAACCTTAACGGTTAGTAAAATTTGGTGATATATATATATATATAAAATGATTGATGCTAAACGAGCTGAAGGTGTACCTGTCTCCCCTGTAATATCCGACAAGCTATCATCCGTGTCGGTCGAAAGTTCTATCTCGGGGTTGTACGTAGCGAGACCATTTCGAGATATGGCTGCCATGGGTGGGATGGTCAGGCTCAAGTGCGGGGGGGATTTCTTCAACGAGGGCTTCTTGTCCACTTCCTCTGGCACCTCCTCCAACTTGACCTGACACACAAACAAATTCCGGTGAGTAACGAAGCGTGGGGGATTATATATATATATTTTTTTTTTCTAAAGTTAGGTGGGGTCACTTTGCCGACGTGTCAATAAATTCTATGCAGAGATTTCGTTGGGAATAAATATTCAAATATAAACGATTTATATATATATAAAGGTAAATTTTATTGAATTGTATACCAAAATAGTTTCTGTGCCTTAATGCATATTTCAACTCGAGAGCATGTTTTTCACTTATAAAAAGTCACAAAAAATGATACCATGTCAATTAATGTTGAGGCATTAACGACGTTGCCTACTTGGTAATTTCTAAGTTATTTTGCGAAGCGAGTTGCA
Organism: Timema cristinae; assembly: GCA_039000515.1. Classification (NCBI taxonomy): domain Eukaryota; kingdom Metazoa; phylum Arthropoda; class Insecta; order Phasmatodea; family Timematidae; genus Timema; species Timema cristinae. The sequence goes on along the minus strand of JBCFYV010002255.1, from coordinate 6,922,726 downwards.
TCTTAACTTGATGCACCTAAGCGGTCACGTGTCACACTCTAATACACGGCATATAAAAGGGGGAGGCAATTTTTGTCATTCATCTTGTGAGGCCTCTTGTCTATAAGTTGATAGCATGTACCCTCTTCCACTGACAAGTATATACACCCACAGTACTATTTGTGTCTGGAATTACATTCCAAAATTAACTTTTTCTTGTTTCCTATTCTAGATAGACATTTGCTTTCACGGACTTTTTTAATCTACATCCTGGCGGAAAGATTTATACTGGCCATTTTTTGTGAATATACCAAATAATAGACAGTTTTAAAAAAATGTGTCTAAAAAAAAGTTGTGTGGTAAAGAAATAAAAGTTTTAGAATTATTTAGGAGCTTATGGTTTATGCTTACATTTTACATTTTTAAAACCAGCCAAATAAAATATAAAGGGATTAACACATGAAATTAATTCTATCTTGACTTGCCGTGATGTCACAGGTCATAGGCAACATCATTTATGCCCAAGGAATATAAACTACATTTTAGAGAGACATTCTTTCAGACTTCCAATGTATTAGTAGTATTGCGGAATCACAAATTAAAATTATTTTTGACATTTTGTCTATTTGCAACATGATAAAACGAAACCTGGCGTTGTGATATTCATAATATAATTTATTAAGTAAAGTTTGTAGTTCCATTGAACAACACACATGCTTAAAATCTGGCTTAGCAAAGAAATAGTTTAAGCCACCGTCACAGACAATCTCAATAATAACAAACTGGGCTCATATTTTGATGTATTTTTTTTCTCTTCACATTCAATGCTCATAACTATAGTTCATAGTCCTCTTTTTGTATAAATGTATAGTAGGGTGGCTGCAAAACATATTTTACAAAATTCCCTGACTTTTCCAGGTTTTCCAGGCAACATTTTTTAATTTTCCCTGACTACTTTTTCCCAATTTTAATGGTGGATGATGACTTGTTTTATTTATTATTGATCAAATATTAAAAAAAAAAGTGAGTATTTACTAAACATAAATGGTTTTATAAGTTATTTAAAAAATTAAAATGCTATTTTATTTAGGTATTATTAACCTTTTTTTTAGTGTTTAGTTGCGAAATTAATGGGCTATTTTAGACATAATTTTTTAATTCCCTGATTCTTCCTTATTTTTAGTTAAATTCCCTGACATTTCCCTGTTTTCTCTGTCATACAAAAATTCCCTGATTTTTCCAGGTTTTTTCCTGTCTGTAGCCACCATATTTTATAGGTAATTTTTATTTTTTTTATTTTTTGGAATTTTGGAATTTAAGGTTATAGTTTGCATCTTTTTTAGTCATTTTAAGGCATTCATATTGAATTAGTATATTTTTAAATACCATCAATATTTTATAAATGTGTGTATATATATACTAAACTGTAAACACACAGTTGTCTGAATTAAAATATAATGCAGGCAATCACCTTCGTATCCTCTTTGCATGTATGTTCATAAAATACACATTCCTGGTGACACTACAACTAAGCAGAAGAAAGTGTTGCGTTGGGAGAGGGTAGCTATTACTTTTGAATCAGATATTTGTAAATCAATATTATATTCAGCAGGATGCAAGAGTTTTGTTGTTAAAAAGTTTTTAATCACATTTCACATTCATTAAAAATATTGGTTAATTTTTTTGGAAAATTTGAATTATTAAGTCATTTTATAGATAATCTTTTTGATCATTTTTAGGTAATCAAAATCTAGGCCCTGTTCAAGGGCGCCCGCAGGATTTTTCTCCAAGGGGGAAAGGGGGTGGGAGGGCAAACCGGAGGGTCTGGGGGTGTTGAAATGTTTATTGAATTGAAGCTTTTTAAGGCAATCCTTGTCTCCTGAAAATAAGATATAACATAAGAAAAATGTTCCAAATTTATCCAGATTCGTGTGTGGACAGTTGACCTTGATAATTTGAACGGCGAATGCTGTCAGAATTGCTCACCCATGCGCCAAACTACAACCCTAAAGTCAGCAGGTGATGAGTTTTAGTAATTAGATTATTTGTTATATTCTATAACACACCCTGCTTGTTGGCTGGGTGCACTGTTTGAGCGCTAGTCAATAACACTGTTGGGTGGGGTTAGCCTACTTCTAATATTTATACCTCTGAATCTCAAGGGAGGGGGGGGGGGGGTAAGACCTCCACGGCCTCTCTGTGGGCGCCCCTGGCCCTGTTAACAACCAATACTGAAAACTAATATATTAAAATTGTTATCATATGAGCATAAGTTTCATAGATCCTTTGAATGTTAAAATTCTCAAGGCCCCCGGATTTTGGAATCACTGCTATAGGGTCTATTTAACTGACACATACCTAGTAGGAAAACCAGTTATGCCAACATTGATAGCATTTTACTATATCATGTATATTATAGGTATTTATAATATATATCAAAAGTGACAGTGTAATATCGCATGACCTGGCGTATGAATACATGAAAGTAGATCTAGTAACTTTTCTCACTGTTCTTCCTATGAAAATTTGACAGCAGTGAGGTATTGTAAGATACTGTTCGTGTTCGTTGATCCACGTTCTTAAATATATTGTCTTTACTACCTGTAAATATACTCATCTAATTATTTATAGATATGCAAACACCACAATGAACTTGGTTATCCATCAAGAGAGAGAGAGAGAGGTCAGAGTTTGTGTCTTGGTTAGGTGCACTGAGTATATTTTTACAAATAGGATTTATTGCTTTAGTCTCCCCAATTTTTTTCAATGTTTATGTGAATCCTTTATAACGTTTAGATTAAGTCGTTTGTAAACCTTGTGTTGAATGTAACTTTAATAACTAACTATAATTAAAGTATAGTATTAATAGTATTAGTATCAATATGGGTTACACCACAAAACAACAATCACAATTAAAAACAGAAAACAAATGAGTTTTTTTTAATATATACATTTGTTTGTATTTACAGAAGTATTTTTTTACTGTGTAATTTAAAACAAATACCTTAAAGTACTTACTACAGTTAAAAACATGTGAGTATTTTCATTTTGTCTGGCTATTCTGTACAATTAGAGGTTTCGATAGTTCAAGATGAACCCGATCCTGTTCACCCAAAACTATCAAGACTCAGATTGCTGTATGTATTAAAACTACTACACCAACACGCTTGTTTTGTGTTGAGATAGACTGCCGAGGACGCGGGGAGATCGAGGTTCGAATCTGGCTCAGGTGAACTGAGGGTGGCTTTTCCTAAATGGTTTTTCCCTCTCCCTCCTCGCAAATGTGGATTAACTTCATCTATATCCTACCTTCCCAATTCCTAACTCATTAACGTAATTAGTATTTAAGCGTATAGCCCGAACGGGTAGTAAGACGTGGTGTTAAATAAAAAAAACACTCCTATATTAACGTTTAGTAATGAAGATGATAGCTTTGAAGTGATAAATACAAATAAAAATGACAGAGATGCAGTCTTAAATAAATTATTGAAAAGGGGGTTGGCTGTTGGGTGATGGGGGAGGGGGGAATTGGTGGGGGGGGGGACTGACTTGGTGATTAGAGAATTAGAGGGAGGAGAGAAAGAACTGGAAGCAGGTGACTTGGGTGGCTAACCCAGAATATTTTTGAACAGTAATTATTTTAAGGTGGATTTCAAGGCAAAATTCGAAAAAACACCAAACTCAAATTAGTGTTTACCAGTTCACTGCTCACTTCCCCATTCTAATTAAAGGAGCTCTGTGAAAATAATCAAGGGGAGGGGGGTAGGCAATGGTCATCAAGCCATGTCTTTTTTTTACTTAAAGTATAAGAAATAATTAACTTAAGATAGTTACATAATAAAATATTATGTACATAATGAATGAACCTTCGTTTGTTTTTTTTTTGTAAAAAAGGAAGGGAGTCAATATTGACAAATTTAAAAGTACGAGGGCAAACCCCCCCCCCCCCCCCCCCCACCCTCCCTTGTCCATCTATGACGGCACTTTCTGTGTACAACCTATTATATTTATTTGTATTAAATTTAGTTTAGTGGAGTCATCGTTAATAAATGTCTAGCCTATTCTCACCTCTGCGTATTTGGAGACATCTTGCCTGCCCCTGTGTTTGGGCGGGTTAGGGGCAAGGGCCACGTTGGGCTGGAAGCTCCTCTCGAAGCGCTCCGACTCGGACATGGGGACCACCCTCTCGGGGTGCAGCAAAACCGGGGGGCTATGACTCAGGTACGTAGGCATGGGGGCGGGCAAACTAGAACATAAACAAACACCCCTTCAAGTTGTATCTCACAAAACACTTGCGACGCAGTCATAAGTATGGTTTGGATGTATTTGAGTTGTAATTTTTATAGTCAACAGGATATTAACAGGTTTTTATATGTGATGATGAAAATTTTAGGGGTTTTTCAGTTAGAGGGCATAATTGAACAATTTTTGGGGGCATTTAGTTGTACTGTGAAGAATAAACTAAAATTTATTAAATAAATATTGACTAATGAATGGATTTTTTTGCACTGTTTAGATAAATATATATTTTATATAATACATTTTTTAATAAATCATACAATAATTAAACTATTAATTGAAGATTTTTAGGCAACTCTAGTCTAGTGTATATTGTAAAAGTTACATAAAAAAAACCTTCATGACTTGATTCCGCAAGCGGTCCATACCGGCCGAAAGAGGGTGTCATGTGGTCAACACATCGAGCCTTCCTGGCATTAACCTCAGTTTTATAGACCAGAGTCACTACTTCTTTATTCAAGTAGCTCCTCAATTGTCCTCATGAGGCCGAGTTTGACCTCGTTCTAGAACTACTGCTTTATTTAACTGCTTAAGCGCTGGGGATCGAACCGAGGACCTCTGGATCTGTAGCTAGAAATTCTTTACCACAAAGGAAAGCTGTTTATTTGTATGCCTCCAAGCCGTAATCACAGTTATTATTTCGGTTCATCGTTAATTCGTTCAGTTCATCTGGCTGGGATTCAAACCAATTGCTATAATGACCTTCGAGGTCAGTCAGGAATGCAAACCACTACATGAAGCCACTAGATAACTGGCAGCTAGTGTAGATCTTATTAAAAAGGCTGAATGATGTTGTTTTGATCTATTTGAGAATTTATGTCGACAAACAGGTGGATGGGTGACCTGGCGGTCTAGGGGTAAGGTGTTGGAATTCTGTGCTGGGGGTCCGAGGTTCAATCCTCGGTCCCGGTACAGATCTATCTGATTACCAAACCCTTCCTTCACCTCTGACAAGACGTGTATTAATCACAACTTGTGAATGTGTGAAATGCCAGGCCTCCACCGTGGTTCGGATTCCACGTTAAACTGTAGGTCCTTCATTTCATCTCACAATCACCCTACCTTTACACATTAGCGTAAGTGCGTACAACCCGTACGGGTAGTAAGACGCGGTGATGATAATAATAATAATAATAATAATAACTGGTGGATGGATTATGAGAAACCTAGAAATGGTCAACGCTTAAAAAAAAAAAAAAAAAAGATACAGCAGTGGTAATCAGTCAAAGGTGTCAGACTCGTGCATCTAGAGGGGGTCAAATGTGGACCGTTGAGTGTCGTCGTCCTCCCCTCCCCCCTTCCCCAAGATACAAATAATTTGATTAAAAACTTAAAATACAGCGAGTTTAACTATAAAATCTAACATTGAAGATGTGTTGAATGAATTTAATCTACATTTTGTTTTAGTCTGAGAGGCAACTAATTTCAACCATTTGCCAAGCAAATAACACTACAAGTATTTTCTAACTATCTTAAGTTTAAAAAAAAAAAATGTATAGCTTCTAGGTTTAGCCAAGTTTTTAATTTTTACTGGAGAGGGTTCTTGGAATACCATTTGAGTTGAGGGGCTAACCTCTTTTTTTTTAAACTTATTTTGCTAACTCAGCCCCCCCTCCCCCCCATTGCTTTTTGCAACCCACCTCCGTCCCCCTCTCCATCCAAAATTTAATTCTGGATACAACCTTAAGTATTTGCCTCGTTCCAAAAATCAATTTCTGGGCGCACCGCTAAGGTCGATGGGTTCGAATCTCGATTAAGTGCTCACGAGGGGTGAGGGTAGTTTTCCACAGCCTGTAGATTCCAGTTCTCTCTTCTTACAAGAGAATGAGAGTGCATTTCCTCCAACACTTAGATTGTTTACTTAGTTAAGATATGTTACTGCGAGTCGGTAAATTGCATTGTTCGCCTTTTTAATCCTGTATCTTTTGGTTAAAGCTATAAAGTCACTAATGACAAGTAATAAAAGAATAAATAAACTATTTTTAAAGAAAGAAAAAAGGAAGGATCGCTGAAAAATTTACATTATAAAATTCTTTATATTTTTCTATGTTTTCCAAACATTTTTAATTTTCCCTGACTTACCCTTTTCCCAGTTTTCCTGTCGGGGGCGGGGAGGGAGGAAGCAAAACCATTTTTTTGTGAGGGGGAGGGGGAAACTTGGCTTCCACCCACCATCCCGATAAACGTTTGATAGTCAAACTGGAGTAAAGGTATAAATATTTATTTATAACTAATAATTTGAAATTTAGCTGTAATTTTTCCATCTTTATCACAAAAAGCCACCTAAATATGAGTAGATATAATTTACCGTTTTTAAAGCTGAACAATACTCATTTACCGACATTTAAAAACAAAACCAGAGAAATGAAACTTTTTATTTAACAAACTCTAATCATTTTATTTACCACAAATCAGTGTCTCTAAATGAACGCGGGGTGAAAAGGGGGGGGGGAGGGCGGATAGCTCACCTCTCCCTGACGAGGGCGGTGGGCGGCGGTGGGGCGGGGTGCTTGCCCTCCTTGGTGGGGGGCCGTGGTGATGCGGAGGGGGTGGAGGGTAGCACATCCTGAAGGCGGAAGACATGCACGCCATAGAGTTTATGTAGGCCTGCATGTGTACGTCGTGGTGGTGATGGTGGTGGAAGTAGAAGGCGTCGATCGCCGCGGCGGCCATGGCGTCCAGCTTGGGTTTCTTGAGCGACGCCAGCTCCGTCGACTCTTTGTCGTCCAGACAGGGGGGCGGCGGGGATGACACCTGGGAAGTAATAAACAACTTATATAGTTTGTCCACAGCAAGTGCAAACTCTTAAAGTTAAGGCTGAGCATACCTATCAATAAATGGATCCAAACAAACATTTTTACTAAGAAAATTATATAATAATTCAACAATTTAATAACTTATTTATTTGAGTAACTTATCTGGGAATTTTTACTAATTTTTATAGAATTTTCAAACAGTTTAAAAACAGATATTGAAGTATTTTCCTTAAAATTTTCCCGTTTCAATGCATTTTAAATGAGAAAACACATAGTATGCATGGATTTATTGAATAATGTATTCGTGTTTTTGAGTTTCTTTTAAAATATGTGTTAAGTTAAATAAATACGACGATATTGAACTTTAACTACGCCTATGTATTCATCTTTACATTGAGCTAAATAAAAGTTTTCCTTATTATTATACACATCAATGTAATGATGTAAAATAACTGGGGATTATGGATTTTCATAGAAAGGGCCTTTTATAAAATAAAAAACAAAATAATTTTCGGCCAAAATTGAGACATTTACTTTATTTATTTTAGCAATGAATCCCTCTTTTAAGTGAATAGCGAAGGTGAATATTAGATATATTTTTTAAGAAAAATAAACATTAATTCACTCTACACTGCTTTGTACAATAAACCTTGTCCCCTTTCAAACTAGATCATTATAATTTCAGTCCATTGTGCGTTAGAGAATGGTAAGCTACTATTTGGTTCAGTGTAAACTCAGCTTACCATGAAAGGTAGTAGCAAGCTTACTTTGAAGGATCACATTACGTCTTGACTCATCAGTTAAGAGTCATACTGTATTCGTTCAAAGCAAGCCTTGATATATATTTTAAGGGAAATAAAAATTAACATCGTACTGCTAGTATGTACATAACTGGTGTCGCTACTATTTCATAACATATTCTGTACTATTTCATCATTGTCTAACATGTGTCTGTACTATTTCTGTCAGTAAATGGGGGTATCTACTTTTACCATGAACATAGTGTGGTCAGCTAATTCTGTCTGGTATACATCGTCTACTTTCTGTCATGTGTACATAACATGCTGTGACTTCTGTCATGGACAACTGGTGATTATATTTAGTAATGACATAAACATGCTGGTAGCTACTATTTCTGTCATGTGTACATAACATGGTGGTCTGCTACTATTTCTGTCATGTGTACATAACATGTGGTCTGCTACTATTTCTGTCATGTGTACATAACATGGTGGTCTCTACTATTTATGTCCTATGAACATAACATGCTGGTCAGCTACTATTTCTGTCATGTGTACATAACATGGTGGTCATCTAACTATTTATGTCCTATGAACATAACGTGCTGGTCAGCTACTATTTCTGTCCAGTGTTCATAACATCCTAGTCAGTGACTATTTCGGTCTAGTGTACATAACAGACTGGTCAGACATAAATCTGACCGTGTGCTGTAGTTCAGCCAAACCCACACACACCCATTTTATGCGGCTTATTTTTTGGAGACCGTTTTATTATCGGCTCGCATGCCTTCTGCAAAATATATATATATACATATATCTCCCCTCCCCCTTGTTTTTTTTTTTATAACTCTAAAGTGGCAAGGTTGGATAGAGGTCGTTCAACTATTAAGAGTTGATTCTCAAGGGGCCATCTATAAATTGCGTAAGGTTTTGGGAGGAAAAAAGGGGGGAGGGGGGTCAGTATTTTCTTACGTTTTATTACGGGGGTAAGGGGTAGGACTGAATCTTATGTAAGGTTTTTATTAATGTGTTTATAGAGATAAAAACTTTTAAAAAAATCTGAAATACATAATAAACTTAATATTTTGACAAAGATTTAAGTTAATTACAATACACATGACAATTGACTTTTTATTTTAATTGTTATTAATCAGAAGTGCGGTCAAAATGTACGTGTATTGTGGGTGAGCGAGTTCAAGGTCATGCCATAAATAGCAACGACAGAAGATGGCATCACAGTAAATACCAATCCAATATGTTTCGAATAAAAGATTTGTATTATAAATAGATCTACATATTTGTAATGATAAGTAATTTCCTATCTCAAATAGTTTCTGAGATATTATAAAAAATGAGAATTTACACACCATACCGGAGCCCTTAAAGTCATTTTGTCGAAATATTGAGAGTAGCCATTTTGTTTGGAATATTTATAAATGTTTTGAAATGAAATTTAATCAAAATCGTTAGAGCCGATTTTGAGAAAATTGACTTATCTTTTTTGCCCTTCAGAAAACTACCCTTAATATTAGGGTTGGATATCCAATTCCAAAAAACCCTCGGGGCAACCCTATAAAAACCTTAAATACTAAGTCTTAGCCCGATCGGTAAAATAGTTTAGACTCTAGTACGAGGTACAGACAGACAGACAGAAGGAAATTCAAAAACCACTTTTTTGGATTCGGGGGGGGGGGGCATGAAACGTCGAGAATCATCAAAATAGGTTATTTTTCAAAAACGATGGTAATTTCAGAAACAAATATTTAACAACAATTAGGCCTAACGTTATAAATTGTGAATATTTCTGTGGATGTATGATTGATATTAGGCATATTGAAATATTTCATTGACATTTTTAATTTATTTTTTTACAAAATTGTTTCTTTTAAAACGATATATTAGTTTTTAAAAAGAAGTGAAGTTGGAAGTGAACGCTGTTTTTCCTCTATCCGTTGGGCGCATACTGATTTACAAAGGCGTCAGTCTCGTTTAGTCTGATTTGTCGAGGATGGAGAGATCGGTATTCGAATCCCATCTTTGTGTACTGAAATGTTTCCTCTCCCACCCCTCTTCCCTAAATAGTTTACCCCTTTTTCTTCCAACAAAAATGCTAGTGCATTTCATCTAGAATAATAACGTTACTCATTTCAACTCCCATTAATTTAAATAATTATGTGGATAGCGCGCATGTAAAATAACTTAATCCAGCGACATCACGTCAACAGGAGTGATGACTGCTGCCCAAATCTTGCGGCTTTTTAAAATATTACTTTCTAACCCCTCAACCTTCTTCTGTAAACTACCCTTAATATTAGGGTTACATATATAATTCCAAAAACTCCTACATAAACCCCAGATACAAAGCTTTAGCCCGGTACAGACAGACAGACAGACAGAAGGCATTGTGAAAAACACTTTTTTCGGGTTCAGGGAGTCATGAAACGTTGATATCGATCAAAATCTTAATTAAATTCTATTATTATTTTACGATCACAATACTTTCTTTCTCTGAAGGGTCACTAAAAAGTAAAAAAGGTTTCTAGCCATTGAGAGATGAACCTAGGATATTCTCCGACAAAAATATGGTGGTGGTTGTGGGGAGATTCTTGGGCGTCTCTGAAGCTACTTGGCGCCTCGCTACCTCCTATCACCCCTCCCTCCACCCCCACCTAAGGCGTCTACAGATAAATGGGGGAGGGGGAGAGAGACGCAGCGTGGCGTCTCTCCCAGCCTCCCCATTCACAGAGGCGTCGGGACGGAGAAAGCCACCATCGCCATGGCTACCGCCTGGCCTGAATGAAGTGATCTGTATTCCCCCCTCCCCCCTTCTATCTACCCCTGACGGCTTCTGGCGCAGGTATCGTCGAGAGGTCACGGCGCATGCGTGCCACCCACTTCCCCTGACGGGTGATTGGTGAGCACTAGCGCTATTAAAATAAAGTTATTCTACTCATCCCGTTCCCTTAGATTAGATCAACGTTTGGTCAGACAACACCCATTTTAATAATCTTTTAATGAATCTCAATGTGCGTGTGTGTGTGTGTGTGTGTTAACACCCCCTCCCCCACCTCCGCGTCTTACTAAACGTTCGGGTTATACGCCTAAGTACTGATTACAATAATATGCTAGGGATTAGAAAGGTTTCATTTGGAAAAAGTTAACCCGCATTTGCGTTTAGATGGAGTGAAAACCCCTTTATGGAAAATCACCCTCAGTGCACACAATCTCTGCGTCTTTGGAAGTCTAGTTCAACAGGAGAGTAGCGCGTTAGACCACGCCGCCACCGAAGTGGGCTATGTGGGAAGTATAATTTATTGGAATAGTACCCGAATTCGCGTGGAGTAAGAGTGGAGAAGATCGTTCTGGAAAAAAAAATAACACCTGCTAATAACCCATACGTGAATCTAACATCTGACCTAACCCCCCCCCCCTCCTCAGTCGCCGATGAGCAAATGAGCCTTACATTTAGTCCACGTGTTCATCAATATGAATTGTTTAAAAAAAAAAAAGTAACATCTATGTAGGAAGAAAAGTTAAGAAGTTAAGAAGCAATTAAAAAAAAAGTTACTAAAACTACTTTAATATACTACTTTACTGCTTATTAACACATGAGAGTAGCTCTAGTAACTTTTACAGCTGTGGGATAAGGTTCTTCCTTTGAAAATTGGACCATACTAGCAAATTTTGTTGGTGAAAGGTATACCACAATTTTCTTAAGAATGGACATATCTGACAGATGTAAAAAGTTACTAGATCTAATTTCACGTATTCATACGTCTAGTCGTGTAATTTACATCTTTCACTTTTAATAGATGTAATCAAGACCAATCCAGTCTTGTGGTAAAACGGTCATCTGGTAGCTCCCCTAGCTGCAGACTTTGAGGTTCCAGGTTCGATTCCTATCTGGTATCGGAGGATTTTTCTAGAAAGGGGAATAATCACCATAGCCACCAGTGTTTGGTTAATTAGGCTTAAGTTAGGTTAATATATTAATTGGCTCCATCCCTTCATACTCACTATCACCATCACCTCATATCATCGGGACATGGAAAGAGCCTCCACTGAAAGGATGTACTATTAGTACATTCGGGGATCCCCTGGGTAGTGGTACATTAGTACTGGTTAATCTTTACACTACTGGGCTAAGAGTGATGTAACCAAGACACCCCCTTATTATCATTATCACTATCATTATTAGTATTATCATTTACATCATTATCATAATAATTATTATCACTATAATCATTATCAATCTAATTATTATGGTAAACAGGAACTGAGATGTACCATCCCCAAATTATTTAATCTACTACAACTAAAACTCAGAGAAATCCCTCAAATAGGTGTAGCGAAAAGTAAAAATTAAAACATTGGATACTTCCAGGCATGTTTCACACAACTAGGTAAATATTTTTGAGAGGAAATGTTATGATACTCGTAAAACTTGTTTTTTCAATGGTTTAATTATTTTTTAAATATCTAACTGCAAGACCTGTGGGTGTACCTTTAGGTACTTCGGGATTGTATCATAAAATCAATTATGTAATTTTCTTTTAAATGCTAAATAAACAATGATTTATTTATTATTATTATTATTATTATTATTATTATTAGCATCGCGTCTTACTACCCGTTTGGGTTATACGCACTTACGCTAATGTTTAATGTTAAGGTGATTGTGAGATGAAATGGAGGACCTACAGTTTAACGTGGAATCCGAACCACGGTGGGGGCCTAGCATTCCACACATTCACAAGTTGTGATTAATACACGTCTTGTAAGAGGTGAAGGAAGGGTTTGGCAATCAGATAAATCTGTGCCGGGACCAAGGATTGAACCCCGGAATCCCAGCACAGAAGTCCGACACCTTACCCCTGGACCGCCAGGTCACCTATTATTATTATTATTATTATTATTATTATTATTATAGGTACCTACAAAATAAAACTAATAATACAATCACATTTTATCAATGTTGACTGCGAAATAACTACAGTTCTAGATTGTTTTTTTTTTTTCTCTCTTTCAAATAAATTTCCATTCGTTATAAAATAACGTTATGTCCCAACTGTTTTCGGTGAGTTACGCCCGCATGTCTAATGAGACTTCTGACATTACTTGACACGATCGTGATTCTAACTTCGGTTCCACATTATCTTCTTTATCCTAAACATTTCGTTCCACCTTGGACAAAGAGGGGAAAAAGACAACAATAAATACTAAATATAAAGACCGCTTTATACAACAACTTACAACTGGAATGCACACAAGCTTAGAAATGTTTTTGACCTTGTAAAAATGTCCGACTAGTATTTCATTTTAAGAACCCATCATTTTACTGTCTAGACTTTTTTTGTTTGTTTGTATTATTTTATAAAAATAGTTTTATGTAGTGGGAAACCAACGCCGGGTTTATTTATTTTGAGGACGGGAAAGAGGGAAAGGGGGTTACTTTTATTATTCGGCTTTGTGTAGGAAGAGTAGCAAAGGCGTTATTCTAAAACTGAGACGCCGAATATCTTAGGAACATACATAGATAGACACAGAGGTGTCATTCGAGAGTGAAGACAGCCAAATTTTGGCCACACACGAGCCCAAACTAGGCGAGTTAACTTCGTTTGATCTTAAGAGACATCTTGAAATTTAAAAAAAACCTGAGATGTCCTCAATAAGAGCGTATATCATATTCCCATCAACTCTGTGATAGTCGGTTTGACATTGTATATTTATACCAATAATATTTAACGTGGATCATTTCTTAATAAACATTAATGGAGACAAAGAATTAATAGAAGTTCCAAATACAGAACATTGTTGAAATATGAAATGATATTTGGATAAAAAGTTCATTTAAAAGGCCATTTTTTGACCATTTTAGAATGGCTAAGCACTGTACACAAATCTTAATTGTCTCATAATAGGGACATACGGTAGTTATTAACAAGAAACTTTGTCGCTTTGTCCCCCATCGTCACCGCAGAAAATGTCAAGTAATCATTCAAATAATAATAATTCACTGCACACATTTCTATCATATCGTAGGTGTTTATTTTCCCTTACTCCCATAATACCTCGTGTGAGCCGGGAGCTGAGTTGGGTTTGCAATGATGAACACACTTTAAAAAAAAAAAGCAGTATTGCCATCATTCAATGATCATAACAGATATTCAACAACTGTTGATATCACCATGTGAAGAAAATTAAACTTATGTTTCTACTAGAGAAATATTTTATTTCTTTTGGACAAATATATATATATATATATAGCTCCCGGACGTTAGACTCTAACGCAATATTTAATTCTACTATGCGTTATTTAAAAATATATTTGACACTAAAATAATATCCGAGAGATTCTAAGAGGGTTCTTTTTCATTATCAACCTTAAAGTTTTAGTTTTAGCTTGAAAATTTGACAATGCAATCTCATTTTCAACGACTTTTTTAATCCTATCTGCAGAGCTATGAGACTAGGCTTGATTAAAATTCATAAGTATTCATACGTCAGGTCATTATCTATCACTTTTGATAGATAATATCAATACCTATAAAATAATACTATTAATAAATAATAATAAAACGTTATCAATGATGACCGTAAAAATATGTCTCTATGTTCTAAAACAGAGCTCGAATCGGCAACCGGTCAATTTCGCGGCAATTTTCAATCAATTGCGTAACTACAAAGTCATTAAAAGTAGATCCTCGTGTCTTCTAAGCGTGTAAATATGTCAAGTAGGTACTCTCAAATTATATCTGCGTGACCAAAATTACCTTGATCGATCATAACCGATAATTTATAATACAACTAAGTAGTTTAATATGAAAATATTCAGTTTATTTATGATTATTTTTTTCTCCAGAAACGTGGGGATATAATTATTTGAGGGATGATTGAATTTAAGTAATACCTCGGTGGCATTATGGGTAAATTGCTCGCCACAAAACCCGATGGTCACGGGCTCAAACCCAGCTGGGGTTGACCTATTTTTCTTGAACGATAAAAATCCGTAGCACAACTTCCTTCGGGGAAAATAATAATATTTAGCACCGCGTCTTACTACCCGTTCGCATTATACGCTTTAAGTACGCTAATGGATTAGGAATTGGGAAGGTTTAATTAGAGGAAGTGAACCCGCATTTGCGTGGAGGGAGATTGTAAAACCATTTAGGAACCCCCCCCCCCCCCAGTTCACCCGACTGAGATTCGAACCTCGATCTCCCCGTCCTCAGCAGTCGAGCTCAACACAACAAGCGCGTTAGCCAACTACGCCACCGAGGCGGGTAAGCGGGGGGGGGGGGGGGGGGAATAAAGCCGTCGGTCCCGTGTCAATCGTGGCATGTAAAAATAACCCTGGACGGTACCTATGTGAAGATACCTTTCCAACAAAATCGGAAGACCCTTTCATTCTCGCTCATAGAAAATTCAGTGTGGAACAAAGGTATCACCACACGTCCTGAACCGCGCTAGTAAGCCTACATGGTATTTCTACCAGATGGTGGAAGCAGCACTAACCAGTCAAAGGGCAGAGTACGTGGCCAGCGTAGGATGGGTGGTAGTTACATCAAACCAACCTTTGGGTGTGTTGACTTAAGAAGAAGACCAAAAAAAGGTGGAGGGGGGGGGGAGGGTAAATCGGTTAAACGAAAGGTGATCGTGAGACCTTTTTGATAAGTTTGTAAGTCGATCAGAGCTAAGATAAAGGTCCTCACTTCCTTCCTTTGGATCCAAACCCCGAGATAACCCCCGGCTAACCACCCCCTCCATCCATACTCGGCCAGAGAAAGACTAGGAATCGAACCCACGTCTTCCACGTATCTATCTTATCGACCCGACAGACTAGGCTGAGTCCGTTCACCTCGTGACCTTGACCGAGTTCTGGCTTCGACCGGCGGAGGAGTATGGAGGGAGAGAGACAACAGCTCCCAAAGGTAGAGTCTATCTACCATAGGAGATGTGGTAACTGTCAACTACAGTAGCCCCATGACTTTTTGGTGATGACTGACAGCTGACGGCTTTGAAAAGTTACCAGACCAAATTATGTATCCCTATGCCGAAACATGTGTTTAGCAGCTGTCAGCTGTGAGCTGTCAGTCAGCACCAAAGAAGCCGTGGGGCTACTGTAGAAGAAATTACCAGAGCTGCCTTCATCTATTCACTAAACCAAATGACCTGCAAGACCATATGTTGATCTATCTCTTTAACTTTCACAACAAACAATTTGTTTTTAATTATTTATCTTAAACATTTTCGGTTGTGTTCATGAGGATGTGTTTACAAATTGGAAACGTTTATTTTGTATCTAACCATCCCTATCGTGTAGTGGTCATTTGCACCTGGCTACGAGTCTAGGGCTCCTGAGTTCGATTCCCGGCTGGTACCTTGGGTACATTTTTTTCCCAAAAGGGGAACTACCCCGATGGTCACCAGTGCTTGGTTAAGTTGGGTTTAAATGTTTTTACTAGTTCCACACCCTCACACTCACTATCACCCTCATACTCACTATCACCTCACACTCACTATCACCCTCATACTAACTATCACCCTCAACTCACTATCACCCTCATACTCACTATCACCTCATACTCACTATCTCCCTCACACTCACTATCACCTCTACTCACTATCACCCTCACACTCACTATAACCTCATATCACTATCACTATCACTATCATCATCATAATCCATCTCATTGGGCCATGGTAAGAGCCTCCACGGAAAGGATGTAGGCTACGATTAGTACATTAGTACGTCCCCTGTGCAACGGTACATTAGTACAAGCTAATCTTTCCACTACTGTGCTACGATTGATGTAACCCAGACGCACATATATTATTATTATTATTTTTAGACTAATATTTAGTATAGCTCTTTTTCTAAAAAAGTATGTATTTAACTATTTATTTTTGTTGACAATTATAAGAAGATACAATTGTGAATATAATCCTTTTTAATTTATTATTTCATGCACTATAATAACTCTTGTTACTAAAACCACGAAACAAAAACATAACAGTTTGATTAGTATATTTTATTCTTTCAATCATTTAGAAAAATACAATAATTTACAGTAATCCTTAAGGAAGAATTAGTAGAAAAGTTTATTAACACTTTTAAATGATAAGATAATATTACCTAAAAAAATTATAATAAATTGCACATTAGTAACTTAGGCTATAATCAATAATTGCACCCAAAAAAAATTCTTCTACTAGCGGTCAGCTATCATCAATCCTACAGTAGATGGACTTTACCAAATTATTATAACCACCACACAACCTACAAACTAACTCAACTCTAAAACAAACACTCAGCATCCAGTTCCCCCTCCACTCAACCACTTTGAAAGAGTTAGATTGGTATTTAGTTAAAAGGGGCTTGGGAAGAGAGGGTGGAAAAGAAAGGTTTGGTGGTTGGAAGAGGGGGTAGATATAGAGAATGGAGGAGGAATAAGCTAGGAGCGTGGGGATGAACAACTAAAATCCTGTATCCGTAAGTAATTTAATACAAGAAAAAAAAAATTGTATCACCTAATCAAATAAATGAAAAGTCAAGAGAGTAGAAATAAAAAATGAGATGAAAAATAATAGCCCTTTTAACCGAAACCTGTAATATAGAGCCCGCATTACACGTCATATATCGGAATAATAATAATTATATTACAAACTAATACTAGACCTCACAATAGCGTTTAATTGCTTCAATGAACTGCTTCATTTAAAAAAAAAACTGTGGAAGGGTGTGGAAGTAGGGTGAAGAGGAATGGAAAATTGGGAGAGAGGGTTGGAGATCAAGCGGGGGGGGGGGGGGGAATTACTATTCAATGGCTCTATCACACATTTACATGACGTACCCCCGGGCTTTGTAATAAGACTGAGGTGAAATTATAGCCGTCCCGTGGCCCAGAACTTATTTAATGAAAGAGAATATCTGATGAAAGGAGGGGGTGGAAGGGGGTGGTGCTAGTTTTAAATATAGGGGTGTGAGGTACTTTACGTGATCAAAAAATACACCCTGGTACACGTTACACCTTTGTGAACATAGCTCTTTTAGAAAATAAAATAAAACAACACGGTAGAAAACTTTTGTGATCTCAAAACGTTTAGTCCACTTTGTTTTATTGCTATATGTAAAACACACAAGGATTAGAAATGAAGAGGGTAGATAAAGAAGGAATGCACCAGAATGTGGGTGTATAGCTTATCAAAATATCATACTTTCCAATTAGCGGATGGGGTTGAAATTGCTAGGAACCTTTTTTTTTTAGGTGGGGATGTAACAAGGTAAGTGTTTTTGTAGTTTTTATAACAAAATTTTTTTTTTGCCAAAATAAATCAAATATTGTTCAAACATAAGAGTTTAATTTTCTTGACATGATATTAACAGTTGTGGGGTTCTGGAATTTACTGACAACTTTTCTTCTTCATTTATAAAGTTTCTCATCTAATGTCGCTATGCTCACGACAGATATTCAACAACTGTTGATATCACCGCGTGAAGAAATTAAACTCCTTGTTTCTGGAGCAATATTTGATTTATTTTGACCAAACAAATGTTTTGCTATAATTTTAAAAAAAAACTGACCTTTCCTAACATCCCCTACATCTCTACCTTTAAATGAAACCTCGAATGAAATGTATGTAGGTTTTTGTACAGCAATCAAGAGTTGAACCAGCGAACTATTGAGTCAATTGGTCCCCAGTATCGGCCCCCCCCCCCACACACACCCCACACACACACGATACACATGTGCCACAGAGTACTGTGGGCAAGCTAGTGGGGTTAGGGGGCAGGAGGAATCAAGTTTAATATCGACGAGGGTTTATGGGGGGACGGAGAGTATTTAGGTTTACATTTCGGACCAGGTAATTTGCAAAGAGTCTTCTCCCCCTGCGCCCCCTAACCCTCTCCATTGTAAAGTTGTGGTCAACTCGTTTTGTTTACCCACCCATTATACTACACACACACACACACGGATCTGAAGTAAATACAAAAGTAAATACGTTACATATTTGTAGTTGTTTACGAGCCGAAAATTTAAAAAAAAAATGTTACAACGCAATCGTACAAGCTTTCTCATTTATGTGTATTTATAGCTTGGAACCAAAAATGTTCAAAAATAGATATTTCAGTAAGTAAGCCAGTCAGTAAGCCTCAAGTTAAGTTTTTATCAGGAAAACAAACACATAATTTTGTTAATTACAGTAGATATTTTTTATTAAAAAAACTTAACGAAACAAAACTATTCAAACCATTTATCACGAAAAATAAATTCTTGTTATGACCTAAATCCAAGACCATTCAAGAAAAAATTCCAAATTTGCTCAAATTGATCAAAGTGAGCTACCTTGAAATTAATTAATTTATAATAAATTCACATATATATTATTTGTCATGTAAAATAGTCTTTAGATAACAATTTCAAACAAAATAATTGGAGCCATTTTCAAGTTAAAAAAAATCCTCATCAGTAAACTACCCTTAAATAAGGGTTAGGACCAAAATACATCTAAATATCAACTTTGAACAAAACCCATCAACCCGTTTCGCATCCAAGCTCAGGACAGACAGGCAAACAGAATAATTGTAAAATCTACTTTTTAGGGTTCAGGGTAACATAAAACGTAATTAAAAATTCATCATAAATTCGAGGTAAAGAATTTTAACATTTACAATACTTTCGCTTTATATGTGAAAGTAATAAAAAAGTTAAGACTTGTCATGTATACAATTTAATGACTCACGAACTAAAATTTAATACGATGAGTCTAAACAATTGCGAATGGCAGTACAGTCCAATTTTCATAGAAATTGTCTTTTATAAAGCATAAATATATTTTACTATATTATTGTTATTTTATAAGTTAGGTGTTTATAAGATTTGTCAAATTTTATAGGGATATGAACCCGGACCATGCGATACAGGAACGATCACGCCAGCGAATACCTAGCGTTGATTAACATTTGAACTATTCTCATGGTTTAATTCAGCGGCAATGAATGAAATAATATCTTGCAATTGAAACCTACACAAGCACATTAGGTTAAAAGAAATAAGCAGTTACAAAAAAGTAATTATTAAAGATGGGGGGAACAGGGTTCTAATACCGGCCGGGTCTACTGAGGGTGGTTTTCCCTAAATGGTTTCCCACGCTCCTTCCACACAAATGCTGGTATATTACCTCTAAACTTCTTCCTTCCTTATCCCTACCTCATTAGAGTAATTATCAAATATGTGTACAACCTTAACAGGTAGTAAGACAAGGTGATAAAAAAACATAATTAAAAATAGCCTTGGTCTCTTTGAAAATAAATAAAAAATTAAACGGTCCATCCCTAATCAAGATCGGTAAAGTATATTAACCATCCCGATGTTATATCAATTCCAAATTTTTCGAAAAAAAAAAAATGATTACAAATTTGTTTCGACGAACAATATGTCTCTTTCCCTTTGATTTCCTTTCTTTCTTTTTAATAAAAAAGTACTACACAAAAATCACAGTATATATATATATATATATATATATATATATATATATATGCCTACACAAAGGAACTTCAAAAATGGTTTTCATGAGGGTGCTAACCCCCCTACCCCCTTTCTGCCCCACCAATAAAACCGTATCCTTATGCGCATCCGTAAAATAAAATATAAACCTCTTTTGTTATGCATAGGGTCGTATTCTCCCTCGTGTAACGTTATCAGAGGGTGGCTTTTTCTGAAAAGGTGGGTGGGGTAGAGGGTGGGGGTGAGGTTGGGGTAAAGGGGAGGGAGGTTTCCATGCGCGGGCAACTCTGCTCGCCTTTGCTAATAACGAATTATTCAAAGGTATTAGAGAGGCACCCTTTCACCCAACCTTTCCCCCCCCCACCATCCACCCCCCCCCTCATATTCCAGTCGTTCCCAAAACCAGGGTCGCGACTCAAATGATGGGTCATGGAAAGGTCTCGAAAAAATATATATATATTCAAAAATGATGAAATATTACAATTATTACATACACTTCAAGGAAATAACAATAGTGTTGAATTAACAGTTTTGAAACCCTCCTGGACTAGTAATTCTGCACTGTGATCAAGGGCAAGCACATCCTGACTCGTAAAGTTGAAAAGGCTCTTTTTTCCCTCTTCAGAGAATATAGTTCACCTCTGGGAACAAGGATTTTCAAGTCTTGCAACGATCAATATCCTCAGAATCATCGGCGCTGTACTCTACACATCAACATATCACTAACCCGCTTCGGTGGTCACATGGTCTAGGGCGCTACTCTCACAGTAGACCAGACTGCTGATGACGGTTCGAATCTTGGTTGGGTGTACTGAGGGTGGTTTTTTTCTAAAATGGTTACCCATTCTACCTCCGCGCAAATGCGGGTACACTTTATCTAAATATAACCCTCCTCATCCCTGGACGGCTGTCTCTGAAGAACTGTTTAGGTCACATACCAAATTTTCCAATGAAATCTTATTTAAACAGAAAAAAATAATTTTGTAGTTTTCTATTTGTAAGATAAAAAAAAGTTACTGAAATTGATTCAATTTAAATTGATAACATTTATCCAGACAAAATAAAACTCTCAAAAGAACTCTCAGCAAGAATGAAACAACAATATAGTAGTCAATCAAATAGTATTTTTTGGTCATTTACGGAACGTTGTAGTAAAGAATCATTTTAGTTAAAAAAAAAACATAATCGTACTTTACATTTAGTTAGATTAAAAAGTTATTGAATTTTATTTGTTTTGTTATTTAAATTAATTTAACTAAATTGACTAATATGAAGATAAATAAAGCCATGTAATGATCCTTCGGGTCGACAGGCTAGGAAAAAATATTTAGAGTCGTGGTCAAAAAAAAAAAGTTTGTGAAACACTGTCCTATTACATTAAGGGTGTCGGGGTGCGTGGGGGCAGGGGGGGGGCGAGGGGGGGGGGGAGGTGGCTCAAACACGGTGCTTATCCGCTGTGTTGCTAATGGTTCCATTTAGCCCTCCGGAGACGCCCAAGAGTACAACGGTACATGTCCATTTGTTAATATTTTTTATTAGAAGTTTAAATTATTTATTATTATTATTATTATTATTAGTCAAAGTAAATCCTATTTAACATTCACTTTTTGAACAGAGCGATTATATAACCACACGACTTACAAACTAACTTAAATACTGAACAGACACAACATCAAACTTCTCCGGATGTTAATTCATCAATGTGAAAAAGGAAAAAAAAATCACAGACCAGACTACTTTTTTTTTAGCCATGACTGGAATCGAACCCACGAACCCTGAGATAAGCAAGGAGACACGGTACATATTGAGCTAAGGTTTGGGACTGTTACGTTGAAAGATTTGGATGAGCTGCCCAAATAATAATAATAATAAAATTATTATTATTAACTAGATATTAATAATAATAAAATAATTTTTCTTGGACAAAAGAATTACTTGTGTTTATTCCTATTTGTAAATTATAGTCTTTCTTATTGAATAAAATCATATTTGTTCGCTTAATATGTTCATAAATTCTCTAAATTGTTATAAAAAAAAGTACGCTAGCTTATTTTGTTGTTGTTACATAAAATACACTCTAGCTATAGTGTATAATATCTTAAGTGTATAGGAGTGTATAATATAATGCGGTGAAAATAATATTTGACTTAAATAATATACAATACTACTACATTTATCATAGTACAGTATTGTATATAACGAATTATATATAATTGAAAATGTACACTACTGCAAATAGATATATAAGTTAAGTCAAATCCAATATTTTACGAATACGAATCTGGAAAAAAGAAAAAATTATGAACATAGAAAGAAAATAGAAATGGACTATAAAATAGAAATATAACTAAATGTTAATATTTATGTCATAACGCATTCATTATAACATTCAATTAAGTGTTAAATTAATGGTCTAAGGTTTGGTTTTTTAGTTCATCCTATACAATATCATGTTGGGGATGAAACATAAAAAAAGAAATATTAGAGCTAAAAAAATTACATTTATGTTTATATCTACTGTAATTTAAAATCTGGATTCTGATATATTTTCAAATATTTAGTGTGTGCATATACACATTATATAGTACACTAATAAAATGTATACTATATAATAATATGCAAGCTAAAAGCATAAAATACATGTAACGTCTGTCTGTCCCATCATGGCTCTTTATCCCACTTCCCGAAAACATAGAAAGCTAAGATTCAGTATGGACGTTGTGGAGTATGCCATCTTTAAAAAAAATCAGAAAAATTAAAAATCCAAGATGGCGGATCCAAGTAGAGAAGGCGACACACAAAATGAATCTATGACCGATGATATTTGATATGGACGCTATGGATTATTCTATATTTATGATTTAAAAAAGGTAAGAATCCAAAATGGTGGATCCAATATGGCGGACGCAACATATAATTTGAATAGAAGAGATTACATTTGTTATGGATGCTGTGAAGCATGCAATTTTTATTATAAAATTCCCATACTTGAAAAATACAAGATGGTGGAAGTAACGTACCACGATAAACCTAGCGGTTCCATGGAAACGAATTGTGAAACCTTGTGTTTTGAAAATTCTAAAAATAGATAGAAACAAAAGAAAACAAAGTTCGCGCCAAATCTGAAATTGTGTCTATCCTTATTATTATTATTATTATTATTATTATTATTAGCACCGCGTCTTACTACCCATTCGGGTTATACGCACTTACGCTAATGTGTAATGGTAGGGTGATTGTGAGGTGAAATGAAGGACCTACATTATTATTATTAGCACCGCGTCTTACTAACCGTTCGGGTTATACGCTCTTACGCTAATGTGTAATGGTAGGGTGGTTGTGAGATGAAATGGAGGACCTACAGTTTAACGTGGAATCCGAACCACGGTGGAGGCCTGGCACTCCACACATTCACAAGATGTCTTGTCAGAGGTGAAGGAAGGGTTTGGTAATCAGATAAATTTGTGCCGGGACCGAGGATTGAACCCCGGCCGCCAGCACAGAAGTCTGACACCTTACCCCTAGACTTGTGTCTATCAAAGACAAGCCTAACCCCTATACGGCTACTACTATAGTTATTAATGTATTGTTGTAATTTGTCGTTTTATGATTCATTCAATATTTCAAACCATCGCAATTTATGTTTAAAATCAAGATAAGTTTTCCATTCACATTTCTCTTATGTGAATTTTCTTCTAACTAATGTACGATTGTCTTGAGTCTCTTGTCAAGTGGAGATGTGTCGTTATAATTCCCACCAGTCGCGGTTCAAAGCTTTAGGAACAAAAGGCCGTGACATTATTGTATCGTGCCGTTTCTATTCTGCGTCGCTAACTGCGTCCAATAGGAAATTTACACACACACACCACCTCTTCCAGACAACCGTGGTAGTTGTGAGAGCAATTATTAAGGTGCAACAGAAGGTAGCGCGAGTAATTTTATCATTTTTACAGCTTTAAATATTTTTTTTTTTGCCAAAATAAATCAAATATTTATGATGTAGTAACAAAGAAATTAGTTTTCTGCACATGCTAATATTATCAGATCTTGAATATCTGTCAAGGGTGTCCTGGAATTTTGTCAAAACTTTTTATCTTTATTTTAAAAGTTTTGACAAAAATTCAAGGACACCCTTGCCAGATAGTCAAGAAATGTTGATATTAGCATGTGCAGAAAACTAAACTCTATGTTACTACATCAGAAATATTTGATTTATTTTGGCCAAAAAATGTCAGTTCTGTAAACAAAATTCTTTCGCTCCTTTCTGCTGCACCTTAACATTTTACCCGCTTTGGTGACAGCGTGTTCCTACGCGCTACTCTAGCAGTAGAATAGACTGTCCATGACGGGGAGATTGAGGTTCAAAACTGGACATAATGTAGTTATTATTAACAAGAAACTTTGAAGCTTTGTCCCCATCGTCAACACGAAACATGTCGAATAAATCATTCAAATACGAATGTACTGCACACATTTCTGGTCTTTTATTTTCCCTTTTTAATCCCATAATACCTCGCGCGAGCCTGGAGCTGAGATAGGCCTGCTATGATGAACGCTCTTAAGTACCTCAAATAAATCAAATGAAATGACCACCCAATGATAAACACAGTTTTATCAATTTCTTAAAAAAAAAAAAAAAGCTTCGTAGCTTTCATACTCGTAGCAATATTTCCGTTAGAGTAGACAGTGCCCTTAAGACGCTTTATTATTCTGTCGAAAGAGGGAGAGAGATTTTTTTTTTTCACGCGCTCAACTGTTCTTGTTTAATGAAGTATTCTAAACATAGTCGCCACCATATTTCGGTATGAAGTAGTCAGTGCCGCATTCTTGGCACGTTCCTTGTGGCACGTGCTTACTTGGGGGGTATGTTTGGATTGGGATGGGGTGGGGTGGGAGGGGAACTGTTAAAACACTAAGATCAGCTGTCAAAAATCGGGGAGTGGGGAGGGGGAAAACGTTGAGCGAGACGTTTACCCACATAATAAAGGTGCTCATCCGATCTAGAAACATCATTCTCAATAAATCAACCCAAATTAAGGACAGCTGCGGTCCAATTTTCATGGGAAGGATCATTTAGATAATACAAACACATTTCTTCGCTGTCAACATTGATAACATTTAATTATATTATTATTGTTATTTATAGGTATTGATAATATCTATCAAAAGGACAGCTGAAGATCACAAGACTTAACGTATGAATACGTGAAAGTAGATCTAATAACTGCGAGATAAGATTCCTTCCTTTGAAAATTGAACTACATTTAAATGAAAGTAGAGTCTGTTCGCCATTGAGAGTGTAAGTAGCTGACAGATAAATCTACCAGATCTACTTTTATGTATCCATTCACAAAACCATATGATCTGCAAGACGGTCTGTTGAGTTATTGTTGTTACGCGTGACGTTCAAAAACTTACATAACAATTAATTTGTTTTTTAACTATTATTTTTATTTTAACAGTTTTTAAATTAATAAAACACGAACTTTTGAAAATAACAGTTTGGATGTTTTTTTTTTTTTTGTTTAAGTGGCGTCTCTGGTCCACTAAAAAAAAACCGCTTTTCAAAGAAGAGCTTTTGCATTATCTTCATAAATTAATAAGCATCCAGAGGCATTCAATCATTAAAATCCTCAGTGGGAGACAATATTGCAAATAACATGTGAGGTAATTCAATTTTGCAAAATTCATTGGAAGAGATCTATTTTAAATATCTTATGGATACATCAAATTTTAAAAAAATCAATCCAATTTTTAAAAATTTGCCGGGAGAAAACCACTTCAAATATCTAATCTTATTTTTCAAAAGATTTCAATGACCACTCTGAATAAATAGCTTATATGGACATTCAAATTTCAAAAAGTTTCTGGAGAAGGATCATTCCCAAATAGATTATAAATAGTTTTTATTAAAAAAAATTAAGATGAAGGCTACCTCAAATATCCCTTTTTAGTTTCTAAGCTAATTTAACTCCCCTCAAGACAAATAATGTTTCGCCACCACTGAAGTAGAGTAAAATTAAGCGATGGGGGGGTGGGGAGGGGAGGCTCGTACTTCTGTCCCTGGTACCTGGTCCGGTTTGAGCACCGTATGCAGTCCTGCAATACTTTACTGACGTGAGGGTTGCATTGAAAGTATCTCACGGCGCTTATTGAAGATTATAGTTCTAATATAAGCGAGCAACCCCTTTCCTTTATGCAGCATCCCAATACCTTGATACTGTGAGGGTTGCATCACCTGAAACCTAAGGCGCTTATATGTTTCTCATCTATTGTAATCGTAAAAATTGTCTACGTTTTATGTGCTTCTAAACCCCAAAAAGTTGATTTTACAACTTTGTACCTATGTCTGTCTGTCTGTCTTCTGTCTGTTCCTGTTGAAACGATTTGATGGATTTTGTTCAAACTTGTTATTTAGATACTGTATAGCTATTCATCGACGTTTTTTAGATTTTGAAACTAGCCCTCAAATTATGAGTAATTTACTGATTAGTATTTTTCTAAAATTCAATATATTTTGAAAATGGCTTTAACGATTTGGTATAAAAATGAATGATGTAGGAGAGACTAAGAAAGTGGAGGACAGGGGAATAAAGTTGGTGAGGAGCATGTTAGCTGTCACGAGGAGAAACAGGATTAGGAATGAAGTTATCTGGGAAATAGTGGGGGTAAAGGGAGTATATGAGATAGTAGAGGGAGCAAGGATAAGATGGTATGGACATGTAATGAGGATGTTGGAGTACAGAGATAGTAGAGGAACAAGACTGAGATGGTATGGACATGTAATGAGGATGTGGAGTACAGGAGATAGTAGAGGAAAAGACTGAATGTATGGTCATGTAATGAAGATGTTGGAGTACATGAGATAGTAGAGGAAACAAGACTGAGATGGTATGGGCATGTAATGAGGATGGAAAAAGAGAGAAGCTAAAGAGAGTGAGGAAATGAAGTAGTAGATAAAATAAGTAAGAGGGCCAGAAAGAGATGGGATGAGCAGATAACTGAAAGTGTGCAGAGGAGAGGAAAGGAGCAATTAAAGGAGGAATAATGGTGGAAGGATAGAGGAAGATGGAAGCATTTTATTAAACTGATCCGGTCACAGGCTGGAAACAAATTATGATGATATTGGGAGTGTTTGACATGACAAATGAAACTGTTTACTTTTTTTCGGTAAACAAATTGTTTAAGATTAGTTTAATTACGATTTATTTTAAATTGGAAATATTTAAAAAATGGTTTTATGATTTAGTTCAAAATGGGTATCTGCTTATGTTCTTTAAAATAATTTTATAGATTTATTTTTCTTAAAATAATGATGTATAAAAGCTTACCGATGGACTTTTGAAAAAAATTTAATTAAAAAAAAGAATAGTTGAGCCTACTTATAAGATTTGGTCTAGAATTAGTAACTGGGGTATATTTTATATGATTAATAATAGTTTATGTTTATATTTCTAAAATAAGTTAATTTAAAGGTGTTTACTTAAGAAATTTTTTCAAAAAACGACCTTTAAAATTTCGTTCAAAATGGATATCAGGGAATTGTTTTTCATGATAAATAATAATTCTAATATATTTTTACAAATTAAAAATAATTTGAGGGTAGTTTACAAATTAATTGATTTTTGAAAATTTGAGAAATGTAAAAAATATTTGAACAATTTTGTTTGAAATTTATACATGGAGAGATTTTGTTGTGATTAACAAGACGATGTGTTATGTAATTCTGAGGAAAGCTAATCAAGGGTGGTTTAATTAAATCCTATTTTTGAAATATTTTGTTCCAAGCCTTAATACATGTTATGAGAAAGTTTGTGCCATTTTGTCGTAAGCACTTATTTATTTTTATCATGTTAGAGTTATTTAATGTCCACTTTCTGTATGGAATGATTATAACATCACAATATTTATAAACCAACTTAAATCTAGTTCATCACTTTGAAAGACGAAACCCATATTTCACTAAAACACATTTTTTCGGCTACGCCAGGAATATAACTCGTGACCCCTTAGCTCAATATCCAGAAATTCTACCGACCACTTCAATGAAAAGGTCCCCTAGTAAATACATAAAAAAAATTGGGTTCTTACAATTTTTTAAAAAACTTGTGAACGAACCTTAAAAGATAAAATACCATTTTTAGTCAGGCGATTTACAAACACACGCAAAAGTTAGAATGAGAAAAAAAAATACCGGTAGAATTCGTGTCGTTCAGGGAAATTTATATATATATATATATATATATATATATATATATTATATAAAACAAAACAATCGGGGTGGATTATCTAAAGACTTGATTTACAACTAAGTTTGGCATACATTTTTTCTTATATATATATATATATATATATATATTTATTTTTATACGACTTACAGAGTTAAACTATTGCCGGAGTCGTTGCATAATTGCCGGCTATTTATAGAGGAGGTCCCGGATAAATTTGCACGCACGCATATTGTGGGGGGAAGGGGGGGGGAGCGATTTACGACAAGAACAGATGCACGAGACAAAGTTTACACGCGTTCTTTCACGCACGCAACAGTCTCGAATTATTAGCGCCCAACGCTACCACCCTCTCAAAACCCTTTCTACTCGTTTAACCTCGTGATTCGCGTGACACGGTTAGCACGCAACTGTCGACAAACAAAGCCATAGATTTTAACATAAAAAAAGGAGTTGTATTTTAAGTGATGCTAATTTTGGCTTAGTGTCGTGAAAAAGAAAGACAAAAGTCAACGAGTTTTTTTTTTCCCTCTTCTTATAATATTTTTTTTATTTATGTGTAGTTTTAAATAACAAGTTAATAATATGTCTTGAAGTCTTAAAAGGTTTTTAACACTCGATCAAATAAATGGTTACAATACAATTGTAAAACCATTTTCATATTGTGTATTATAGCTTGGAAGAAAATGTTCAAAAATCAGTTTTCTGTGAATCAGCCCTAAGAGGGCTACCTAAGTAGCTGAGATATTGCCCATCAAATTAGATTTAATAATGACAAAACCTTTAAGATTTAACGAGTTTATTACTTACTGGAATGAATAAAAAAAACTATTTATATTACCTTAAACATGTATAGACTTGTAAACATAGTTTTAAAGTTAAAATTTTCCACTCTGAAAATTCCAAATGACTACATATTTCTGTTGTTCGTTGAGAGCTAAATGTTCCGGGAAACGAAAGGTAATCAGTTTAGGAGCGTAGAATGGATATTTGTGAATCAAAATGATGTCATTTTAAAAGAGGTCACAACACAAATTGTATGGTCATTTGTATTTTCCTCATCCCCCGTTTGTTCTCCTGCCAGACAGCTCCACCCACTTGGTTTCTGGCGTATGGGTATTACTGAAAAAATTTCAAAAATTGCAAAACCCACTTTTTATTTCGCGTGGATATTGTAAGCAATATTTAATAGTTATTATTAATTATGATCAATATACTAAAATTATATTTTATTATTGTTATTGAAGGTGACCCGGTGGTATAGGAGTAAGGTGTCAAACTTTTTTGCTGCGGGTCCGGGTTCACTCCTGGTCCCGGCACAGATTTATCTGATTGCCAAACCCTTCCCTCACCTCTGATAAGACGTGTATTAATCACAACTTGGGAATGTTGGGAATGCCAGGCCTCCACCGTGGTTCGGATCCCACGTTAAACTGTAGGTCCTCCATTTCATCTCACAATCACCCTACCATTACACATTATCGTAAGCGCGTATAGCCTGGACGGGTAGTAAGATGTAGTGCTAGTAGTAATAATAATATCCTGATTTGCCGTATGAATAGGTGAAGGTAGATAAGGTTGATCCGTAGCTTTTCCAGCTGTCAGATAAGGTTCTTGTTATGAGAAATTAACTTAAATAATTGTTAGTAATATGTTTTAGCACTAAGTCTTTTTACCCGTTCGGACTAATTATTTATAATAATTCGTTGACCAAACGCACTGAGGTGTTGGCCAAACGTCCCCATTTCCCGACTTTCTCGTCTCAAGCCGCAAGTACCCACCACCCCCCCCCCTCGTCACCGTCAAAAGAGTGTTCCACTTGAAACACGAGAGAGAGAGAGAGAGAGAAGTGTCTGATGAACGCAAGATGACGCCACGAGCCTTCCTGTCCACCCTTGAGACGTTGTCTGGCCCGCGACTGCGCAGTACGATGACCTCAGGTGTAAGAGTAACAAAAAGGGATCGCTCTCTCTCTCTCTCTCTCCTCTTCTGTGTCGGACTCATTTGCTACGCGCGGCGGCTAGTCTTTTGTGTGTGTATGGAAGGGGGGGGGGATGCCTCTACAAAGTTTTTTTTCAGCACCGCGTCTTACTACCCGTTCGGGTTATATGCATATATGTTAAGGACGAGTAAAGTTCAATTTAGAGAATTGTACCCGTATTTACGTGGAAGGAGAGTGGAAAACTATTTATGACTACAAAAAAAACCTTACAAGGTATTTAAGCCCTAAGCGACCCGTCATCTGAAGACCTGTCTATTTTTGGTTTAGAGTACAAATAATTTTATAATATCGGTAATTAAAGCATACATGAGATTGTTTTAAACAATGATTCCCAGGTTTCATACAACCCATTCTCATCATTGAAAGAAAAGAAATCTTATAAACTGAGAATGTGCGCGAACATTTAAAATTTCAAAATTATTTCAAGGCGAAGCCGCAAGTTCAGAAAATGACGCTTTATTTGGACGTCAATTTCTCACGTTCTACTAAAACATTTTAATCCTTTTAATATTTATATAATATTTTTTTATATATATATATATATATATATATGTGTGGTGTGTAGATATATTGTTTACTTTCAAGAATTATTGTATCAAATCTTACACATTTTCGACAGTAAAGCCAACCTGGATCGGTGGTCGCATGGTCTAAGGCGTCACTCTGGTGTTGGACTAGACTGCCGATTACAGCCAGATCGGGTTTCAAATCCCAGTCGAGTGTATTGCGGTTTTCTACTACCTCCACGCAAACGCGGGTTCACTTCCTCTAAATTGAACCTTCCTCACCCCCTAACCTATCAGCGTGATTAGTGCGTATGCGTATAGCCTGGAGAGTTAGACGTGGATCTAAGAAATGGAACTAATGAAGCTGCAATCCGTACATAATTTATGTAACTATTATTATTATTATTAGCACCGCGTCTTACTACCCGTTCGGGTTATACGCACTTACTCTAATGTGTAATGGTAGGGTGATTGTGAGAAGAAATGGAGGACCTACAGTTTAACGTGGAATCCGAACCACGGTGGAGGCCTGGTATTCCTCACATTCACAAAATGTATGTAACTGTGTGAATTTGTGGACGATATAAAGTCATGCCATAAAAAAATGGCTAAGATTTCTAAATAAAAGTATTTATCAATAGGTTAACACAAATACCATATAACGTCTGAACTTAAGCTTGGATTCACTAAATACCCTATGACTTAAAACAAGCAATAGAGTTGACTTAGGCGATTTTTCCACCTAGGTACGACTTGTGATAGTAAATACATGGAGGTACTGTAATATATGTTAAGGACTTTTAATATATATCAGACAGGATACAACTTTACAGATGAGGAGCTAGTGATATTCTACGAACGTTCAATTATTATTATTTTTTTCTGATTAGAAACAACGAGAGCCTAACAACCTAACTTGACGTAGCCTTGAAAGAAGAGATATAACAACAAAGTCGATGCTAATCCCCTTAATCCAAACATGAATTTTAAAATAGTTCTCTTAAAAGGTACTGGAGTGAAGTAGTTGAGACCAGGCTCAATACATCCCGGACCCGCAGTACGCTCAATCTTGGTCCGCCGTGTCTAATTGGCCAACCACAGCGAGAGCTAGAAGCAACAAGGACGACGACAGGTCAGCCTCAGCCTCTACCAAGGACGTCATGTTTTAATACAACCACGGTGTATAAACTACACGGTCCGCCGATGCAGCTTTCGAAATACTGTCAGTCAGGACCGCGACAGGCAGGTGCCTTACGATCGAGCCTGATGAGACCAGTGGTACCTGCTGTTTTTTTTTTTTCAAATTGTGCTCCGCTATAGTTACCCCAATCTTTAGGGCTGCCAATTAAAAAAAAATCCGAATAAAGGACATATTTTGTAAAAAAGTGCAGCCAAAACATGTAATTCCTGTTTTGGTTTTATATAATTTCATACTTGTGAAATTTAAACGGTCGTTACCCCTCCTTGGTGGCGTAGTTGGCTAACGTGCTAGTTTAGTGTTGAACCAGACTGCGAGGGCGGGCAATAAAGGTTCTAATCTCGGTCGGGTGAACTAAGAATGGCTTTTTCCCTACTATTTTTTTTCCCTCCATTCTTTCTCTGCATCAAGTGTGGGTACACTTCATCTCAAATTAAACCTTCCTCGTACCTAACACATTTAGGCCTATATATGCGTACAACCCAAAACGGGTATTATAATGTGGTGCCGGAAAAAAAAAAAGACACCAGTGTCGTGTCGTGGAGTGTTACCAGGGTGAGCAGAGTATGTTGAAACCGTGTCTGTTAATTTGGTTAGCATCACCCAGTAGAACACTCGGTGGTCAGGTATCACGGTTGTTGAAATGTTATCAAGTAAAAAAGTACTACACTAAATATCATCTCTGAGAGAACTGCATGGCTACTATTTGGAAACAGCGTCGTCATTCTATCGTTTTCATATGATCCATCTTCCCTTGAAAATGAGATAAATCTCGCAACGCTGGTGTGTCGATGTTGCCAGTAGCTCGTTCTTTACCCCTTCATATATAGCTGAGAGCAAGGAGATTTGGCAACAGTTGACCGAGAGAGCTCGAAGATAAAGCTACTAAAATTCCCTCTGCGATGATTATTAGTGTAGTATCGCCAGGAAGGAGAAGGAGGTTGAAAAGAATATTGGGTGGAGATGGTATCAAAGACAAAAGTGATAGGAAAAGAAAACGAAGAAATGAAACTTTGGAAAGGTATACAGCAAAGAAGAGTTAGCATGGTAGGACATTATACTGAGACATGATAGTTTGACGGACGAAGATAATTATAGAACGAGATGTAGTATAAGTCAATAGGGAGACCATTACTGGAGTAAATGAATCAGATGGCGGACGATGTTGGCAAAAGAAGGTACAAAGATGTACAAAATTTGGCCCATGATAGTCAAAAAGTAGAGCGTTGCAACCAACCAATCACA
The DNA here is from genome assembly GCA_039000515.1 of Timema cristinae. NCBI lineage: Eukaryota > Metazoa > Arthropoda > Insecta > Phasmatodea > Timematidae > Timema > Timema cristinae. Next base: position 6,889,264 of record JBCFYV010002255.1, on the reverse strand, counting down.
ATATTGATGACTTGATAATGATAGTGTCAAGAATATATATAGATTTTTTTTACATTCCTACCCGCAACCTAGTACGTAGGGCTACTAAAAAAAAATATCTTCCAATGTCCACCTCACTATAGTTTTCACCCTACCCATTGTCATAAGCATGGAAAATAAAACTCGTACTTTAGATGGCAACAGTCCCGGTAGACAGACAAGTTGCTACCCCCCCCCCCTCCTCACACCCGCCCCACCCCAAGGCCAACTGGCGCCTGCCTGAAACTTCGCGCAGGCTAGACCAGACGAGACTCTGGCCTAGGAGCAGATGACTGGACCAGTCCGGTCATCTCGGCTCTGCCTCCCTGCAGCGGTCCATCGACCCTTCCCCCCCCCCTTCCTTTACACAGTGGGCCAGGGGTCTACAACCGTGGTAGAGGTGAACCAGCCTAGGCCCACTCACTGGAGTCCTAACAGAACATGAGGTATTATCGTCCATCTCGCTGGATTCTTACCAAAACATGCGGTATTGTCGTCCCTCACTGGATTCTTACCAAAACATGCGGTATTGTCGTCCATCTCACTGGATTCTTACCAAAACATGCGGTATTGTCATCCATCTCACTGGATTCTTACCAAAACGTGTGGTATTGTCGTCCATCTCACTGGATTCTTACCAAAACATGCGGTATTGTCATCCATCTCACTGGATTCTTACCAAAACATGCGGTATTGTCATCCATCTCACTGGATTCTTACCAAAACATGCGGTATTGTCATCCATCTCACTGGATTCTTACCAAAACATGCGGTATTGTCATCCATCTCACTGGATTCTTACCAAAACATGCGGTATTGTCGTCCCTCACTGGATTCTTACCAAAACATGCGGTATTGTCATCCATCTCACTGGATTCTTACCAAAACATGCGGTATTGTCATCCATCTCACTGGATTCTTACCAAAACATGCGGTATTGTCGTCCCTCACTGGATTCTTACCAAAACATGCGGTATTGTCATCCATCTCACTGGATTCTTACCAAAACATGCGGTATTGTCATCCATCTCACTGGATTCTTACCAAAACATGCGGTATTGTCATCCATCTCACTGGATTCTTACCAAAACATGCGGTATTGTCGTCCCTCACTGGATTCTTACCAAAACATGCGGTATTGTCATCCATCTCACTGGATTCTTACCAAAACATGCGGTATTGTCATCCATCTCACTGGATTCTTACCAAAACATGCGGTATTGTCGTCCATCTCACTGGATTCTTACCAAAACATGCGGTATTGTCATCCATCTCACTGGATTCTTACCAAAACATGCGGTATTGTCATCCATCTCACTGGATTCTTACCAAAACATGCGGTATTGTCGTCCATCTCGCTGGATTCTTACCAAAACATGCGGTATTATCGTCCATCTCACTGGATTCTTACCAAAACATGCGGTATTGTCGTCCATCTCACTGGATTCTTACCAAAACACGCGGTATTGTCATCCATCTCATTGGATTCTTACCAAAACATGCGGTATTGTCATCCATCTCACTGGATTATTACCAAAACATGCGGTATTGTCATCAATCTCACTGGATTCTTACCAAAACATGCGGTATTGTCATCCATCTCACTGGATTCTTACCAAAACATGCGGTATTGTCGTCCATCTCGCTGGATTCTTACCAAAACATGCGGTATTATCGTCCATCTCACTGGATTCTTACCAAAACATGCGGTATTGTCATCAATCTCACTGGATTCTTACCAAAACATGCGGTATTGTCGTCCATCTCACTGGATTCTTACCAAAACACGCGGTATTGTCGTCCATCTCACTGGATTCTTACCAAAACATGCGGTATTGTCATCCATCTCACTGGATTCTTACCAAAACATGCGGTATTGTCGTCCATCTCGCTGGATTCTTACCAAAACATGCGGTATTGTCGTCCATCTCACTGGATTCTTACCAAAACATGCGGTATTGTCATCCATCTCACTGGATTCTTACCAAAACACGCGGTATTGTCGTCCATCTCACTGGATTCTTACCAAAACATGCGGTATTGTCGTCCATCTCACTGGATTCTTACCAAAACATGCGGTATTGTCATCCATCTCACTGGATTCTTACCAAAACATGCGGTATTGTCATCCATCTCACTGGATTCTTACCAAAACATGCGGTATTGTCGTCCCTCACTGGATTCTTACCAAAACATGCGGTATTGTCGTCCATCTCACTGGATTCTTACCAAAACATGCGGTATTATCGTCCAGCAATCAAACCAAATGTGTTTTTTTTTAATATCGGTTTTATGAACACGATTTTGTTAAAAAGTGTATAAATAAAATTAAACGTGCAAGACCTTGAGTGTCGATTTGATAGATTATATTTACTGCCGTGCTTTACTGCCCGCGTGTACGCATATGCACTAATTACAATGTGTTAGGGATAGTGTAAGTTGAATTTAGAGTAAGTGTACCCTCATTTGCGTCTTAGTCACCCGACCAAGATTAGAAACCCGATATCCAAGTTATAGGAGGTTCACTCTAATGCGAAAGTGAAACCTTAGACCATGCGTCCACTGAAGCGGGTTTTAATATAGTTATTTGAGAGCTTAGAGTGGGAAAATTCATCGCCTGGAATACCTCCCTCCCTTTTTTTTTTTAATACTCCCTGGGTGCGCCAGTGGATTACACGATGCTCTACTTTAATATGAAGCGAGGAACCAATTCTTTACAAATTTCCACCGGTACCTCTGTCCAGCCCCCTGTCAAAAGCTCCTGGTCGGATTTACCCCGAAATAACAATCGCTGAGTAGAAAAAAAAAACATTTAGCCCAAGTGGTTTATCAAGATCAGGGGATGAGCGGGAAGAGGGGAAGGTACTTAAAATATAAAAAATAAAATTGGACATCCCCGAAAACATCTAATCAACTTTCTTCCGAGACGCCGACGTATGTGTATACAAAGAAACTAGTCCATACGGAGAATTCCTTGTCCATAAGGAAGATTTTCGCGTAACCTCTCTTCTGTACAGCATTGGAAACGCAACCTTAAGGACGGACGCGCCACTTTGGAAGAAGAAAAAGAAGATGAACCGGTTCCGCAAGCTCGCCAAAGAGATTGATCACCTAGAGCAGTTGGTTCACAAAATGAAGAAATCTCTTTCTCTCTCTTTTTTTTTTAATAATTAAGATGCCACATAAATAATGCTGGCGACAGAAATAATTTTGCATAATAGACTTTAATGTCTGGATGAACTGGCGCATCGCATGGTTAAAAACACAAACTTTGTTTCGAAAATAGAATAGTTTTAGAAAGGGATGGAGCACAAGTTAAACAAGTAATATATTTTTTTAAAGTTTTTATAACAAACAAAAGTTTTATTCTCTTCCAAAATACCTCCGAATTCAAATCAGGGAAAAATGGTCAACATAAAAGGAATTACAGATGGTAACTAAATATATATGTAAACTAGCCCCCTTCCCCGTAAAAATACATTGTAAAGAATCCTGTAAAACAAAGCTTCAAATCATCCATCATGTCAATATAAAAACAAAACTTTTTACTTTTTTTTAACAAATACAGTTCTACCATAACTCTATATCCCCTCCCTCTTTTTATCCACCCTCCTATTTTCATCTCATTCCTCTATAATTTTGTTTTATTGTGATGGATTGAACAGTATGGCTATTATATTTGCTAATTACGACTATTTCTGCATCAAATAGCATAATCATTAAATTGAAAAATTACATCTGGACACGGGAATCAAACCCAGGACCTTTGGTTTGAGTAAAGAATGATCTTTGGTACTAGACGACTCCTGAAAGATCCTTTCTATGGTGGCCATGCTATAGTAAGGGTCAAACAATGCCATATCTATTTGAGGTGAGATTTGTTTTTCTAACAACATAATGATTATTAACCTATTTTTTATGTGTTGGCAGTGATTTAAAAATAAAATAAGGGTTATTAATTATTATGTTTTTAGAAAGAAAAAAATCTCACCTCAAATAGATATTGCATTCTTTGACCATTACTATAGCGTTGTCACCAAAGAAATAACTTTTTTTATGTGTTGTCAGTGATTTAATCAGTGAGCTGGCGGTCTAGGGGTAAGGTGTAAGAGTTTCTGTGTTAGGTTCCGGGGTTCTATCCTCGGTCTCGGCACAGATTTATCTGATTATCAAACTCTTCCTTCACCTCTGACAAGACGTGTATTAATCACAGCTTGTGAACGTGTGGAATGCCAGGCCTCCACCGTGGTTCGGATCCCACGTTAAACTGTAGGTCCTCCATTTCATCTCACAATCACCCTACCATTACACATTAGCGTAAGTGCGTATAAGCCGAATGGGTAGTAAGACACAGTGCTAATAAATAATAATAATAATAATAATTAATAAATAATAATAATAATAATAATAATAATATAATAGCAGTGATTTCTGGTAGCTTCTTAACTATTTAACTATATGTGTCCAGCCAAAACCTGGAGGAAGATCGACAAATATGTATTTATCATAGTTAAATTTCATGATTTCATAGAATTTTAAATAATGAATACATCCCATCTAAATTTATAAGGGTTATAATGTTTTGGCTCAAACCCTTTTATATATATATTTATATATATATATATATATATATATATATATTATATATATATATATATATATTATTAAAAAACACTGGAAAACCAACATCTCAACTTCTCTCCGTTATTTCCACTGAAGCAACTAGGAGGGTCTGTTTGTGATAAAAAATAAATAAAACAGACACTCCAAACGGAGAGTGTGGGTAGCTATTCAGGGTGGAAAATGAAGCCAACCACCACCAAGTTGTTGTGGCTTATCGCGCGGATGGAGGGGGAGAGGACTTGATATTTGCTCGGTAAACACGTTGATGAGCTGATATTGCATCGGCTGCCGATAACGCCACCACGTGCTTTTCCTTCCTTGTCTTCTTACACGTGACGTGACTTGCTCGTGGCGTGTGTTTGAGAAGGGGGGGGGGGGGAGAAAGGAAGGAGGAAGAGAGAACATGTGTGAGAGTAAGGAAATAAATTAAGGGGAGAAAGGATGGCTAAATAGAAGAAAGACGGATAAAAAGGGTGATTAGAGGTGAAAAAGGACATTTATGAGACCACCTCCCTCCCGAAGAAGATCCATTCCTATGTCCTTCAATTCGTGGTGACCTCGGGGGCAAGAGAAGAGAATCGAGGCTCGGCAACCAGAGTGTTGAGTGTTTCTAAAGAGGGAATGAGGAGGGTGTTTAAAAGTGATAGGATGGGTGGGGGGGGGGGGGTGGCACGCGAATGATTCAGATCGGCAGTAGCAGTAATATCAGACCTGTCAGTAGATTAACAAACCCACTGTTTTTTCGCTCGAGAATTGTTTAAGCAGATGGTTTCCTGATTCATCTGGAAGCTTGCTTGCACGTGCTCGCTTCGGGAGACGCGGGAGGGAGAGGGGGGGGGGGTAGGATGAGGAGGGCAGGGGGGGTCTAGGGCTAGCAGCGCTTACAAACACGCATCAGGAGGGAGCAGTCTACGTTTTTGTGCTGCCTGAACGAATTTACTAACAGAGCTGTACCAATATTCATTGGGGTGGGCAGTGCGGGGGGAGAGAGGAAAGGTGTATAAGCCTGAGATGGCCCGTGATAAGAATTTAAAAAAAAAATCTATCCATTTATTTTATTTAATAATATTAATGCTACGCGTCTGGGCTACATCAGTCGTAGCCCAATAGTGGAAATATTAGCCCGATAATAATGTACTGTCGCCCATCTGACGACCGAATTAACTAATCCTATATCCTTTACGTGGAAGCTTTTTAAATGTATCGATGAGATGAGATGAGATGATGGTGATAATGAGTAAGAGGGTGATAGTGAGTTGTTAAATATCTGTCATAAGCATAGCGGCATTAGATAAGACTTTTTATAATGAAGAGAAAAAAAGTTGGCGTTAAATTCCAAGACACCCATGACAGATATTCAAGAAATTTTGAGGTCACCACGTGAAGAAAAGTAAATTCTATGTTTGAAATGGAGCAATATTTTATTTATTTGAAAAAAAAAAAAAGTTTTGCCATAAAAAATACTACAAAAACAAAGCAGGCCTTTTCTTGCCTTAAAGGGACATATTAAAACTTGCTGCCGACGAACTAACACTATATCTTTTTGTGAATGTAAATGTTAAGATGATTGCACGCACCTACAGATTGAACAAAGGAGCGCTGGCAGTCAAGCTCACAAGTGGAATAAGAGATAGAATTATACTTGCAAGAGCATTGCCGATAAAAAGACGTCAAACCATCAATGTACCGCAAGCAGTATAAATTATAATGAAGTGTTATTATTTATATAAAATATTATGAAATTATAATTGGTGCATTTTCACCCGCGCACACAATGAGAGGTTGCCATTGTACTAATCTAGTCTGGGTTATCAGCGATGGCAAGACCGGGGTTCGATCGAATACCAACCAAGAGAGTTTTTCCTCTCCTAAAATACCCCCCGCACCCCCGATTCTCTCTTCTGGTAAATACGGGTACATTTCCTCTTGAATAAAACCTTCCTCATTCCCTACCTCATTGAAGTACCTAATTAAAATGTGTATATACCAGGGTGGGTAGTAAGATGTGGTGTAGAAAGAAAGAAAAAAATTGCGTTAAACGTAATAATTACAACAAAAGAAAACCTATTGCTATTCTTAACAGGTGACCTTGACGGTGACAAGACAGGGGGGTCAAAATGTTGTTAACATCTCGCCCCCTAGTTACTCCCAGACCTAGGGCCACGCGACGGGCGCGTGTCACCGTCTCATTAGTGGGAGGGGGGGGGGGGACGTTACCATTTCATCAGAACTCATTAACAAGCCCCGGCCGTACGATTAGCGCCCAAGCCTCAAAAAAGAAAAAAATATCCCAACATATCACCCTCCACAGGGTTGGAGAAAACTTGCTGGAGATTCACTCGTTCGCATCACGTGACGAGCTCTAAGCCAATCACAAGATTCCAGCCTTATCGGCGTTGTCCGCTCGGTGTGACTTTAGCTTTCCATTTTTCTGTGGGACAACCTCTGCTTGGGAGACTCGATCAAATTTAAAAATCAATTCAATCAGTGCGCACGCGCTTAGATCAACCAATTCAATCAGTGCGCACGCGCTTAGATCAACCAAGTCAATCAGTGCGCACGCGCTTAGATCAACAAAGTCAATCAGTGCGCACGCGCTTAGATCAACCAATTCAATCAGTGCGCACGCGCTTAGATCAACCAAGTCAATCAGTGCGCACGCGCTTAGATCAACCAATTCAATCAGTGCGCACGCGCTTAGATCAACCAAGTCAATCAGTGGGCATGCGCTCTGATTTGAGATGGTTGGTTCTGAGATTTGAATGACTCTCCTGTTGCCGAACATCTCAGGCAGAGAGGATGAAAATCTCGTGATTGGCTTATAGCTCGTCACATGACCTCCGTTTCTGTTCTGCGCTTGTTTTTTGGGCGAACATGTGGGGGGGGGGGGGACACAGTTAAGGCGTCACTTTCGCGATAGAATGGACTGCCGATGACGGTGAGATCAGGGTTGGTTGTACTAAGGGTGGTTTTCCCTAAACGCAAATGTGGGTACACTTTTTTTTAGCATTCAACCTTCCTAATCCCTGACACATTAGCGTAATTAGTACATAAACACTTTTAATCTAATGGGTAGTAAGACGCTGTGCTAGGAAAATAAAAAAAGTTATTTCGACGGTTGCAAGTGTAATAACTCATTTTTGGAAAAATATTAAGATATTTAAAATTTAAATATTTAAAATATAATCAGTTAACGACGTTGCCTACTAGGTGAACTCGAAGTTATTTTGCGAAGCGGGTTGCATCTTAACTCGACGCACCTAAGCAGTCTAAGCACTGTGAACACGAAATAGAGAGGGAATGAAATAAGTATTTCACCTTACGGGGACTCTTCTTTTTTAACTTCTTACTACACTTCCGCTAACTAGTATAAACACTCACTCTTGATGCGTGATCAGAATTGACTTGCATTTCAATAATATCCTTTTCTGGTTTCCTATTCTAGATAAACATTTGATTCCGCGGACTTTTTTTAAAATTCATCTACATCCTGGTGGGAAGATTCCTACTTGTCCTTTTCGGGAATAAACCAAATTACCTGAGTTGTAGATACAATTTATAAAAAATATGTCTAAAAATATACGAATGTTGTGATACTCTGTAAGACTATTTTTATAAATGCTTAAGAATGTGGATGTTTTTTCAATGTTTTAGCTTTAGCTCGTCGAATAAAACGTAAACACACTAAACCTGTTAAATCTTATTTTGTGTGTATTCGTTAGCGGAAGAGGGGAAGTGTTATCGTCATGTTAACAAGAAATCTCGCAGAGTGAACCGCTTCTTTTATTCCCTCTCTTTCTATTTCGTACATTGGCGTCAAAGTGTGATAAGTGCTTAGAGTACTCATGTGCGTCAAGATAAAATTCAACCCGCTTCGCAAAATAGCTTCAAATTCACTAAGTAAGCAACGTTGTGAAATTTGGCAATTTTTACTATTTTTTACGATCTAAATCTTTAATTTGGAAGTGTATATATATTTTATGGATCTAAATTAACAAAAGAGGACTTTAATATGTTGACTTGAAGATATGTAACCGCTATTGAAATTACAACTTTTATAGGAAGTCGAAAAGATCACCTCCTATCCCTCCCAGACGCATCATCGGAAATGATAGGGCTATGGGGTCCATTTTTGAGTGGGCGGTACCCCTTGATACGCCACTCTTAAAAAATCCCCCCCAACCTCTTCAGCCCCGTCTCCCTCCCCAGAGGTAACGGATAGTGTTGTCTATAAATAAAGGTTTTCTCAAAATCTTTTGTAAAGATGAATGCCTCATGTTTATGTTATAGTTATTTTAATTTTTAAATAAAGTTTCTTTAAAACTAGAATTAAGGTTTCTTTGTGTTTTATTCATTTGAGAAAGAGATTTTTCTTTTAGTTTAGACAAAGTTTTTACTAAAGAGAATAATTCACTATCATAATCAATGCAATTTTTTTTTCTTCCTATTTTTACCTCAGTATTTCGCAATTTGTGCAAGAGTTTGCTAGTTTATATTTAATACTCAGTATTTTTCACTAATTTTTTTTCCCCCCTTGAAATGTTGGCAGCTATGCGCCTCACAACATACTCGTAAACACACACACACACACACGAGTTTGTTTCCACGTTGTCGAATGCGCTACAGATCCAAGTGATTAGCTTTCCTAATCCCCTCATTACAATAATTCCAAGCTGTGACCCAGGAATATATTCTCGACTGGCCGCCGTGGCGCAGCTGGAATAGCCCATAATAATGTATTTGTAATAAATAATTACAATATAACAGTCAGTGGTATAGAAACTATTAGAAAATGGCTGGAACGATTTTGACAAACGACCACTGGTAGAGTAAGGAACATAGGCTGACGGTATTATTTTCGTAGTTTTTATAACAAAACTTTATTTTTTTGTCAAAATGACTCGAATATTTCTCCAGTAGAAATATAAAGTGTAATTTTCTTCACATGTTGATATCAACATTGTTGAATATCTGTCAAGAGTGTTCTGGAATTTAATGACAACTTTTTATCTTAATTTAAAAAGTTTCTCATCTAATGTCGCCATGACAGATATTCTAACAACTGTTGATATAACCACGTGAAGAAAACTAGACTCTTTATATTTGTACTGAAGCAATATTTGATTTATTTTGGCCAAAAAAATGTGTTAATATAAAACTTCGAAAACACTTACCTTTACTCGCGTTCAATACTCTCCCCCTCAAAGGTCATAGGTCAAGGATGTGCTGTGGTTCATCTGTACAATCATATCTGTTTGCATCACCATGGAAACCATGATTTGTGTAGAGATGTGTATAAGTAAATAAAATATTTAGAGACGTAAATGCAAGATTGACCCATTAAAAAAAAACCTGCTTCGAAGGCTGCATGGTTTAAGGCGTCATTCTTGCTGCATACTGGATTGCCGATGACAAGGAGATAGGGGTTCAAATCCCGGTCGAGTGTACTGAGGATGGTGTTTCCTAAATGTTTTTCCACTCTCCCTCCGCGCGAATGTGGGTACAATCCCGCTTACGACCAACCTTCCCGATCATTAGCGTATAACCTGAACGGGTAGTAAGACACGATTATAAAAAAAATAGTAATGAAAAACTGTTAATAAAATATATGAAACGAATTACTTTATAAAACGTCATTTATTATTGGCCGCTTCCAGAACATTGGGGCGTTCGAAAAAACATATTTTACCTAATATAGGTGTAAAAAGATGGATTGTTCTAAATTATAAACTAAAAAAAAAACCGTTCCTACCATAATAAAATCTTTGTAAAGCATCGACTTTCTCTAACAACCTGTCCTAAGAGAAATAAAGAAAAAAATATATCGGACAAGACCGGTTAAGATTACAAAGTCAAATCTGGACATATTAATTCTAAACAACATAATACAAATTCAGGTAAAAATAAATATATGAATACAGCTTTTAAATGAAAAAAATAAGGACTGAAGGGGTAGGAGTTGATAGGGTGTAGGGGCTAAATAAATAATACAAAATTCAGTATTTTGTGGGGTTTTCAAGCCACTCGTTAGGACTACTTTTTATTAATAAAGTGGTTTTTTTTTCGGTAAGATAAACTAGTGTGTTAGCTTTACAGAATCTGAGAGAGAAAGGAAGGGGGGGGATCCTTGAATATTAGTTATTTGTTTAAATTTAGTTTATAATCCAATCAATCCTAAACGGTGAGCACGCTGATTAAACACCAAAGTCTAGAATACATGTTATGACAAATTTTTTTTTAAATCTCTAAAGTATAGAGTTTTTTTGGCGATAAAGGTAAACAAAAATACGCAAGTAGTTAAAAAAAAAAGATAACTAAGTTTTAGCGAGGATTAAGGGGGCTCGTGTTTAAATCTCGATAGGTTCACAATTTTATTATATAGTAATTAAATAAAGGGCTTTGACCCCCTCAATGGTTTGTCTATTTTTTAAACCACCTCTGCTCCACAAAGTACGTAACAAGGTAGGCGCTACCCTTTATCAAGGAGTCCAAGAAATAAAATATACAATAGAACGTTGAGAAATGATTCGTCAATAATCCGGATCTCCAATAATTATTTTATAAAAAAAATAACCACAGTGGTATCAATATCAGACACATGGCTGCCAAAAAAAAAAACTCACCTCAATCCTCGTTAAAAATAATTGAGACTTTTTTCGTTGTTAAATTGTAGCCTAATTATTTAGAAAAAAAAGTGTTCGTTATTTAAATAAAGTGAAAATGTTTCCACTAAGGTACTGACTTTACATAAGTATCCCGTCTGTGCTTTTTTTTTTAAGTATAGGTAGGCCTACTGTATTTTTTTGAAAATCCGGACAAATCGATAATTTAGACTGGGTCGATCCCCAATTAGTCCGTATTATCGACGCTCAACTGTACAGAAATATTATTTTAAACCTCCCTTAAGATGTAATTATTTGTATAATACGCTGTAGGTTTGGCCACAGACCGTAAAAAAAAAAAATTAACATAATATTTTCAGACCATGTCGAATCTTTCTAGCAATTTTTTTTTTTTGACCTTGAAATTTAAATGTTCAAATATTGTTTGATAAAATGATAAATAATTTAATATATTCCAATCTTTATAATAAAATATTTGAGGTATAAATTATCAGACTAAGAATGTGAGTAATACTACACACACACACACACACACACACACAAATTACCAGCTTCCTAAAGATTAGCTGGACAAATTGGTTTGGAAGTAGAAAAGAAGTTTTTCCAGGTAAACTTAAAACCTAAAAGTTGTGTAAGGTGCTGTTTTTCTGGTGGAGTCCTTGTTTCTGGAGTTAAGTCCCTCTTTGAGGATCTTCTTTGGCATCCGGCGTGATAAAGGTCAGGTTTTAATTCTACTTATATGTGAAAATAGATTTGTTTTTATTGGGTATTTAAATATCTGAACCAGAATTATTTTATTTGAACAATTGATGCGGAAGCTTAAGCTTGATAGCTTAGCGCATCGCGTACAGTTTTATTCCAAGGCTTAAGATCTAATGGAAAATTGGAAATCAAAATGTTGGGTAACCGTTCCTTCAGAAAGGTTACGAACCAACTGAGGAGAGGAGCCTTCTTTTCGAATTAAATTGTTCTAGAATATTCTTTTTTTTTCAGTAGGTTCCACCGTGTTCCAGAAAATAGGGAGGGAGAAAGAAAGAAACTGTCCTCGAAGCTATAAAGTTTCACAATTATTTAACTGGGGGTGGTTTCTCCTTAATGGTTTTCCCCTTTCTCTCCACCCAAATGCGGGTTCACTTCCTCTAAATTCAACCTTCCCAATTCCTAATCCATTAGCTTAATTAGTACTCAAGCGTATAACCCGAACGGGTAGTAAGACGCAGTGCTAAATAAATAAATAAATCACAAGTATTTGCAATAGGGGTGGCGGACTGTGAACAAAAGAGCATCTTTGTAAACAACATTAAAAATAAATAAATAATCCCCCAGGTGTGTGAGAAGATTTTTATATCACATGTGGCTGCATTGAGTTTTTATATTCTGAAGTTATTAATCAATTTTAACCATATTAAGAGTTGAAGCTTTTGATTAAAATTATTATTATCAAACTAAAATCTATTTCATTTCAGTTTGTATTTAGGAAACTTAAATTTTTATCAAAACATCTCCATGTACTAATACAAGGTTTACTTTATTTTGAAGCAAGTCTTGAATTACTATATTTCTTTCTTATACTCTAAAGAAGTGGTTCTCATACTTCTTTTTTTTTTTAGACTATACCCTTTGGCTATGTCTATAAGTTTAATGTAGCCCCAAGCTCAAAAATTTCCAAATGATAAGCTTTAAAAAATATGACCACTTGGTAAATTATTGATCTATTTAATCTATTGGGGGGGGGGGGGATATCCGTAGTCGAAACATTTCAAATGTGACAAAGCTAGTTAGAGAAAATCCTACTATCATGGCCTTAAAACATTATCTCTTATTGAGAATCGTTATGGTCTGTTAGAAAAACATAAGCTTTCTGTAAAAAGTTGTATACATTTTCTTCACAAATTCGTTAAAAAAAAAAGAAAAAAAAATTACTGGTAAACATAAACAAAATATTTTCAAAGCGAAATATTTAATTGTAATTCTGGAGAGGATATATTATGAAACCCAAATTTTTCTGTGAGAGGGGTGTGACTGCATGGCTTGGCACAACTTTTTGATGTCTGGTTGTCCAGTTGAAACTTTCAAAGGAGCTACGGCTCCAAATTTAGCCTATGGCGGTATTTATTTTTAGGTACACCATGGATGGAAAACCACTCTCCCAGAGATATGTTGTTTAGAAAGGCATAATAAATTGATAATGTAGAAGGTATCAAGTAGAGGGTTGAAATTCTCAGAAATCGGTCATCAGCCGAGAGAAAATACGGATAAAAGAGGGGTAGAAATAACCAGATAACGGTAATTGCCAACAATTAGGGTTTTCCCTAAGTCCTTTGTTATTTTGCCAACTTTCCCTTGAGAGCTGCTCGCGATCCCCCTGAAAGGTGACTGCGTACCCCAGTTTGAGAACCGCTGCTCTAAAGGTTTGACTTAAGACTACAAATTTTAAAATCATAAAATTTTATAATTTTAACCTTTTTTCATGTATGATAAAAAAAATACCATGTTTTAATTTTAACCTTTAAATTAATAGATGGTTGGGTGTTAACCAAGGGGAGAATATGGGCACCTATCAGGCCACGTTCTGACTTGGTTATCTTATTACGGGCAGCATTTTGGAGCCAGGAATGCATAAAGTAAAAAAAAAGTAAGTGAAGAAAAACTATGAGCAGTAGGTATGTGACGACTCATAGATAACTCAGTGGTAAGAGCATTGGCGTACTAGTTCAAAAGTCCCTGGTTCGATTCCCGTGTGCAGGTGTAATTTTTCAATTTAAAGAATATTATATTTAGATTCGGCTTTAACCGTAATTAGCAACCAAAATAGCTTGTCTATTTAATCCATTATTTGTGTATTGCTAATTAGTCTTTGAAAACATTATACATTTCCTGTATTTATTAATCAAAAGTAGAAATTAGTGCAATACAATACAAATCATAGTAATTAGCTGTGGAAACAAATAGGCCTCATTAGCTAAACTCGCTTAATTAGACGGTGGTTTCAATCTGTTTTGATTCCCCCCCAAGGCCCGGATGGAGATAACCTTTTATACTACGGGAATCAAGCCAATGTTTAATGTCATCAAGTCAGTTTAACCTGAATCTTGGACATAGTTGTCAATTACGTGGATAAGTTATTATTGCGAAAGGAAACCCACCAACACAATGACTCAAGAGTTGTTGATTTTATTTTTCTACACAATTACGATCGTAAATAAAAACGTAGGCCTACGATTAGGGTGGCCAACTATTTCCTGAAAGCATTCCGGGGCACCTAATATTAAGCTGCAAATAGGACTATGATAACGGTGTCACAAATAACTGATTACGTGCAATATCTCCGTTATTTATTAAAATATAGCAAACATTAAAAAATATATATAGGTCACCTTTATGCATCATGACATGCGTATTTTCGTTTTAAATTTTCGGTGCTGTCGAATAAAAGACCTAGCTAATTTTTTGTTTGTTTGCCTAATAATCTAAAATTTATAGTCCAAAATGTAAAGTAAAACGAACTCATATTTCACGTGTTTTGAATACAATTATTGAAAAAGTTTGTCATTAAAACAAAATATGCATTAAATAATGTGGTAATGCAGAGAATATAAACGTTTGGAAAGACATTACCCATAAGTATTATGCCATGTTTATAGAGCAACAAGACATTTCTTAATACTGGGGACATTTTGTGCCCCTGGTGTGGTTCACCTGGGAAACAGGCCAATGGGTTAATTTCCGGGACTGTCCCAGCCAATCCGGGACGGTTGGTAGACCTAAATACAATTGGTAGTATGTATGTCACTTTTCTTATTATTATTTTCACTGCATCTTACTAGCTGTTCAAGTCCGACACCTTACCTCAGTCGGTAGAGTGTTTGTCTGCAGAGCTAAGAGTCCCTCCTGGCTTCGATTCTTGGCATGGCCGAAAAACTTATCATAGGTGAAATGTTTGTTTGCCCTTTCATAGTGATGAATTTACGGCTGGAGGGCTGGGTGTTGTGTCTGTTCTAGATTTAAGTTAGTTTATAAGTCGTGTGCCGATATAGTCAGTCAGTTCAAAAAGTGCACGTTAAATACTTCGAATAATTAAAAAAAAACTGTTCAGGTTATACCACGCATACATGTTGATTACAGTAGCCCCATGGCTTCTTTGGTGCTGACTGACAGCTCACAGCTGACTTCTGACAGTCAACATTTAGGTATGTACCTAAATTTTGACCGTCAGAAGTGACAGCTGCTAAACACATGTTTTTGCAAATCATATGGTTCGGCGTAGGGATACATAATTTGGTGTGGTAGCTTTTAAAAGTCATCAGCTGTCAGTCAGCACCAAAGAAGCCATGGGGCTACTGTACTCTAATGGGATGGGTATGAGGAAGGAAGCAGTTTAAAGGTAATGTACCCGCATTTGCGTTTAAGGAGAGTGGAAAACCCTCATGGAAAAACCACCCTCAGTAGACCTGGCCGGGATTCAAGCCCCGATCTTCCCGTCAAGATCATAGGCCACGGAAGCGGGTTATAATTAGGTCTGTTACTCTTTCATGCAAAAACCACTAAACCAATTGTGCTGAAATTTCGCGTGGACATAACTCAGATATCCAGTTAACATATTATATAGTTTGATTAAAATTTACGTC
Source organism: Timema cristinae (assembly GCA_039000515.1). Taxonomy (NCBI): domain Eukaryota; kingdom Metazoa; phylum Arthropoda; class Insecta; order Phasmatodea; family Timematidae; genus Timema; species Timema cristinae. The sequence goes on along the minus strand of JBCFYV010002255.1, from coordinate 6,873,372 downwards.
CAACATTTTATTTCAAGATGGCGGTGAAAAAAAAACTGTTTTTTTTTTCTCAGCTTCTGCTAATCGGAATTTCATTGGGCCAACTTTGAAAGGTTCCTAGCTATAGATTATGATGGCTGCTATGGATCAATACTTTTTATACTGTCCATAACTGGGGAGTATGACAATGGAAATGCTATAGATTCGTTGGAAGAAGATAATCAGAGGAAGAAAGAATGATTCTACTATAAAATACATTCATGCGAAGAACGGGTAACGTGTTCTTTATTAATAAACAGCATAAAAAATGATTTAACTAAAAAATAGTAATCATAAATATATATTTCCCTCGATAAACAATTAACTTTATTATTTATAAAATGTATCGCTAACCATCCGGATTAAACGCATTTATCTGCACTAATGAAGTTGGGATGAAGGTATAATTTAGAGGAAATGTACTCACATTTGCGTGTGTAACGATAACTAGTTTATAAAGGGAGCACCCGGTTGGGAAGATTCTTTGCTCAAGTCAATAGAAAGTGCAGTATTATGTTTTAAATGAACTAAACGGCGACATAATAAACGATAATGTAGCTGATATGACATCAGGATTAAATTTATAATAAATATTAAAATACTTCACCCTCATCAGTATGGTGGTATTTATAAATGTATAGATGTAAGAACCGCTCTATATGTAGTCCCGAACCTTGGAACCTGTCCATCCACCCCTGAATGAAGGCAACTCCTAGCCGAACTGGTGATATATCAGTGTTTATCAGGACCAGTTTGTGTGTGTGTGTGTGGTGTGTAAATAGAGAGAGAGAGAAAGAACACGCAATGTTCGTCTGTATCGACAAGACACGTGACATGCCCTCACGAGATGGCTAATGGTACAAAAAAGATCATCTCACCGCGAAATTAGTTACAAGGTTACGGCTAGAACCAGGAAACATTTATCAGCGCGCGGTTTTCTATATTATTATTATTATTATTATTTATTATTAGCACCACGTCTTACTACCCGTTCAGGTTATACGCACTTACGCTAATGTGTAATGGTAGGGTGATTGTGAGATGAAATGGAGGACCTACAGTTTAACGTGGGATCCGAACCACGGTGGAGGCCTGGTATTCCCCACATTCTCAAGAAGTCTTGTCAGAGGTGGAGGAAGGGTTTGGTAATCAGATAAATCTGTGCTGGGTCCGAGGATTTTCTACACTCCCATCAGATACAAATGTCAGATTGGGGCCATTTTGACAGTTTTTTTATTTAAAAAAATATATACCCGTTTCGAGTGTTCAAACGGTCTACAGGCATTACACTCACGATGGAAACTGCCAATGACGGAGAGATGATTGTTCCAATCCCAGTCGGATGTATAGAGATTCCTGCCCCACTCCCCAAAATGGTTTCCCCACCATAACTTCATGCAAATGTGGGTACACTTCCTCTAAATTCAATCTTCCTCAACCTTAACATCTTTCGAAACCTTTCTTCCTTCCACGCCAGGTAAGCTACAGTAGCCTCATGGCTTCTTCTTTGGTGCTGACTGACAGCTCACAGCTGACTTCTGACAGTCAACATTTAGGTATATACCTAAATTTGGACTGTCAGAAGTTACAGCTGCTAAACACATGTTTTTGCAGATCATTTGGTTCGGCGTAGGGATACATAATTTGGTCTGGTAACTTTTCAAAGCTTTGAGGTGTCAATCAGCACCAAATAAGCCATGGGGCTACTGTAACTACCTTGACGCCCTCAATCACGTGTGAATTCCCCACGTGCTAATCAGTGGTGGAAGGAAATGGGGGAGAGGAGGGCTTAGCCCCCTCCTTACACATAAGACAAAGGGGGTTTGGTGTGAACCATCACCTGTGGATTTTTGAACATACGATGTCCTTAGAAGCTATATAAAATGATCCTCGCCGGAATTTTTCTTTAATTGAATGCCTCTATAAATTATTTGGAGTTTGATTTTAAGGTGCGAGTGCAAGGAACGGGGGTCAAAGAGCAATTGTGTGTGATTTTTGTGGCAAAACAAATTTTTCGGATAAAATAAATAAAATATTGCTTCAGTAGAAACAAAGAGTTTAATTTTCTTCACATTGTGTTATCAACAGTTGTTGAATATCTGTCAAGGGTGTCCTGGAATTTAATGACAACTTTTTATCTTAATTAAAAAAGTTTTTCATTTAATGCCGCTATGCTTATGACAGATATTCAACAAATGTTGATATCAACGTGTGAAGAAAATTACTCTCTTTGTTTCTACTGTAGCAATATTTGATTTATTTCCCCCGAAAAAAAATGTTTTATATAAAAACTGTAAAAACAATAGTATTTTCTCGCGTCCCTTTCCAACCCACCTTAAGCGTTACTATTAATTTTGAGAATATCAGAGGGAAGTGAAATAAATCTAAGGGTGGATGCATCACGGAGCTACGTAACACAGATATTATACTTCCTAATGTTTAAAAAATAATAATATTATTATTCATATTTCCACCGTTAAATAACTTCTGATTCTGATCTGTATTAAATCTTGATCCTTCATTTTAACGTCACAAAAGTTTTCCCTATGAAATAATGAAATAATGACATGTGAAAAGTTACGTAACACAGGTTGCAGGGGTGAAGGGTCGGGATAAATATCTACATGCTATTTTATATTGGGGAGGGGGGGATAAGAGAAAAGGTATGGGAAAGGAGATACTTGGTTTAAAGGTGAACCTTTAGTAGGTGTGACATCCGAAATCAAAAAGCACGTAAGTCCCCTTATAAATAATCCGACAGGGCCAACACCGGAAAAATGCGGTTCTATGTAAGCCATAGCTTTAAATCTTTCAAAGGACCGACGGTGGAGCTAATACAAAGCTTCGTCACGAAATGACCTTGGAAGAGCGAGAGAGATAGAGAAGAGTGAAGGAACGAGTTTGCCTGTAGTTGATTTCGAGTATATCGATTCCGGTTTTTGATCGCGGTCATGGTAGTGTGAAGTGTAAAGGATGAAGGGTGAAATCAAATGTCCTTTAAATGTTATTTTGAGTCTTAAGCATTTTAAGCGGAAAAGGAGGAGAGAAAGGGGTTGAAGCGGGACATAGAGTTAAAGTTTGAATTTATACTGATTTCCCCCCCTCACCCCCCCCCTCTTTCAACTTCACAGAACGGATAGAGAAGTGAGATTCCTATTTAAATGGGGAAAAAAAAAATCATACCCTTTGGAATCTCTCCGAATAACCTGGTTCGGTGGCCGCATGGATTAAGGCGTCACTCTCGCAGTAGAACGTACTGCTGATGACGGGAGATATCGGGGTTCAAATATCGGTCGGTTATACTAAGAGTTTGTTTTCCTAAATGGTTTTCCACTCTTCCTCTACGCGAATGCGGATACACGTTCTCTAAATTCAACGTTCCCTAATCTCTCAACACATTATCGTAATTAATACGTATGAATGTAAACCGAACGGGTAGTAAGACGCGGTGGTAATATAAAAACACTATCCTCGTCAAACGAGTTACAATTACACGCGATTACGGTTGTCTCCTAACACTCATTCCGTATCGACTACAGCGCTCGGTGGTTGAATGCTGAGTCACCCAGAAATATCTATGGGGGGAGGGGGGGGGAAGAAATATATGTCAGTGTGCTCCAACCCTCCCCGAGCTTCCTAAATTTCTGAATCCTGCCATTTTGAAAGTGGCTGAAACGGTACATATAAGAACACCGCTATTTTTATAATAGTGTAAATATTATTCTAATAAAACATTAATAAAGCCATCATCGGTGGTCGCATGGTCTAACGCGTTGGTCTCGTGTTGGATTGGCCCACCGGTAACAAGGAGGTCAAGGTTTGAATCCTTTCCTTACAAGAAAATACGCGTGAATTTTCTGTTCAAATTTTACCTTCCTCAACTCTATTCAATTAGAGTAATTAATACATACATTACATGCATATAACCCGAACGGGTATTAGAGAGCAGTGAAGCGGACCAGATACCCCAATATTATAATTAGAGTCTTTATGAACACATCCACCTTCCCCTCCACCCCCCTTCCGTCAACTTAAATATGAATTAATTAAATTAGATACCTTCCTAGGTGGCGTAGTTGGCTGACGCGCTAGTCGTGTTGAGCTCGACTGTCGAGTACGGGGAGATCGAGGTTCGAATCTTGGTCGGGTGAACTGGGGGGGGGGGGGTTACCTAAATGATTTTCCACTCTCCCTTAAAGCAAATGCGGGTTCACTTCCTCTAATTCAATCTTCCCAATTCCTAATCCACTAGCGTAATTAGTACTTAAAGCGTATAAGCCGAACGGGTAGTAAGACCGGTGCTAAATAATAACAATAAAATTAGATCTTCAACAGAAAATGTTCGCCTCTACAAGAGCGTTATTATTATTATTATTATTATTATTATTATTATTATTACCAGTAAACCCCTGAGAAACTTTCGCACATTCAACCTCTCTCACCCCCCCCCCTCCCCCCAAAAAAAAGATTCAGTTTTTTGTTTGTGTGTTGAAATTAAATTCTCAGCGAAGTGTATACACATTAATAACTAGGAGAGTTTATTTTCCGTAATTGATACAAAAATATTGATAAATTTTTTAGCTTAAATTTTAAACAAACAATATGTTCTAACATAAACCGAGTATGCTATATCAGAGGTCGGTAATAAAATCCTATCCACTGATACCTTATTCATCGCTGAAGACTTTGTATTAGCTGAGAAAAAGGGATGTTGACAACATACATAATATATAGGATGTTTTATGTAGTATTTAATGAGCACTTACTGAACCGACTCTATATATCAACACACGACTTACTAACTAACTTAAGGTGAAATGGAAGGGGACGCAAGGAAAGGTCAGTGATTTCGCAGGTTTTTTTTATAGCAGAACATTTATTTATCCAAAATAAATCAAATATTACCCCTATAGCAACGTTTAGCTTAAGGATGTTACCCAGGGACCTTTATCTCGGTAGACGGACAAGAGCGTTAGTAGAATTGTCATAGACTTGAGGTTCTCAGCCTGGGGTACACGAAGAGTCTTGTGTGGAGCCCGCGAAACAAATCTAGATATTTTTTTAAAATATGTATTTTCACTCACAATTTGCTCAAAACATCTGTTTTTTCTCCCATTAATGTCGACTAAGCAACTCGTGTAGCGATGAAGATTGAGGGGGAGAGGGGATGGGGTGGTATAAGGTAATGGCTGGGGAACCACCGCTTATAGACTACAAAAGGAACGACATGCGAAACTGGACGCGATATAGATACCTGCTAAAAGTCTTCGCCACAACGACCCGGAGTGTTATGAGAGGTCATCGAACTTTCACCGCTATCTCTCTCTCTCTTTCTACCATCACACGGGAGGACCTCAATCTTTCTCTCCCACCAATCCTTCCTTTCGCTTCAACATGTCGTTTCTCTCTCCTCAACAATTAACTCATTAGCCATCACTTCATTCTCTGCCTCCTCCCCTTCACCCCTCAACACTGGGTGGGAAGATAGGTCCACAATCACAACACAGTTGAGATCACTACACGCACACGCACACCAACAACTGGTCGTGGCGGGGACAGGTATGGCGTGTGACGTCACCCGCAGCTCTTCAGACATGATCACAGATAAACAAGACCCTCATAGAACGAGCAGCGAAAAGGCGATTTTGTTTTTTACCGTCTCGACAGGCTTGCCAACCAGTGGGGTGCTAGTGAGCGTGAGTTTAGTGCATTAATTTTGCAGTTTTTATAGTATAAACATTTTTTTTGGTCAAAATAAATCAAACATTTCTTCTATAGAAACATAGAGATTAGTTTTCTGCACATGCTAATCTCAACAGTTGTTGAATATCTGTCATTGTTGTGACATTTTCTCTTTATTTAAAATGTTTTGTCACCAAATGCCACTATGCTCGTGACATATATTCAACAACTGTTGATATCACCATGTGAAGAAAACTAATTTCTATGTTTATATAGAAGAAATGTTTGATTTATTTTGGCCAAAAAAATGTTTATACTATAAAAACATCAAAAATACTGCCTGTTACACTATTGAATTAATCGAGCCACGTCGGGCGTAGATTGAAACACTACGGATTAATTCCGATATAATAATGCTGTGACGATGATTAGGTTGTCTATAGCTCCGTGGTCGAGCACTAATTAAATCGGTATATTAATAAAATTAAAGAAAGAGAACTGTTAATGGCTGTTGATTCACACACGGTTTATTTAAATGACATAATGTTAATTACTTATACATACTCCAATTAAATACTTTATATTAATGCTAGTTATGTTATAGTGTTAGACTGTGACTTTTTATATATTTTAGATTGATCTAAACCAATATCATTTCATGCCCAAAGCTCTCGCTCACTAGCAGTTAAAGACGGAGGATTAAAAATGTGTATTTTTAAATTTTAAACTTTATGGGCTCCTAAAATTCGTGATCAACACCTTCAAACGAGTAACCTGATTTGGTACTTAAGGTGTGTCTGTAGGTAGCGCTAGTTAAAGGGAATGTTTTTGCAGTTTTATAGAGCAAAACTTTTTTTGGTCAAAATGAAATATTGCTCCGGTATAAACATGAGTGTTTAATTTTTATTCACTTGTTGATATCAACAGTTGTTGAACATCTGTCAAGGATGTCCTGGAATTTAATGACAACTTTTTCTCTTCATTTATAAAGTTTATCATTTAATGCCGCTATGATATTGACAGATATTCAAGAACTGTTGATATCAACATGTGAAGAAAATTAAACTCTATGTTTCTACTGGAGAACTATTTTATTTATTTTGGCCTAAAATAAGTTTTGCCATAAAAACTGCAAAAAAAGTGGCCTTTTCTTGAGTCGCGTACCACCCAACCTTAAACTCATCTGTTAACGAGATATTCAGTAGGGTTTTGGTATGTCTAAACCTTTATAAAATTCAAAACTAGTTTTGTCAACATTGATGACATTTTAATTTATTATTATTCTATATCAGTGATTCCTAATCCGACACCTTAGGTCTGTCGCTAGTGTATCTATCTACTCAGCTAAGAGTCCCGGGTTTGATTCCTAGCAGTGGCGCAATGTTAGTTTACCCTTTCCCAGTGATTATTATTATTATTAGCACCGCGTCTTACTACCCGTTCGGGTTATACGCACTTACGCTAATGTGTAATGGTAGGGTGATTGTGAGATGAAAATGAAGGACCTACAGTTTAACGTGGAATCCGAACCACGGTGGAGACCTGGCATTCCCCACATTCACAAGATATCTTGTCAGAGGTGAAGGAAGGGTTTGGAAATCAGATAAATCTGTGCCGGGACCGAGGATTGAACCCCGGCCACCAGGTCACCCTCTTTCCCAGTGATGAATTCATAAAAGGCATATGAAGAAGCTATGACAGGCCTTGCAAGCCGGTAGTGTAAAATATATGGCTTGAATAAAAAATTGACCCAGGCCATAAGCTGGATGTAAAAAAAAGAATCAGTGAATCAACCAGAGTTTTACGAGAATTTTCCAAAAGCTAGCTTTTTATTGGTCTGCCCATAATTCTTAGACAGTGTTTTATTATTGTTCCCAATGAAAAGAAGAGTGCCGGTAATAATGTTAAAAGGGAGGTTAGTAAAGATAGGGATAAGTAAGGTCAAATTACTCAAGGACAGTAAATTAGGAGGTGACCTGGAGGTCTACGGGTAAGGTGTCGGACTTCTATGCTGGGGTCCGGGGTTCAATCCTCGGTCCCGGTGGGGCAGGAAATCTTCTAGACTAGGAAATTTTTAGGTAGTGGTTCTTTGTCAATGCCGCCCATTTTGTTTTTTTAAATTTCTTTGCCAACGCCGCTGTGAAGTTTTTAGGAAATCTATAGACTAGGACCCTCCTCGGTGGCGTAGTTGGCTAACGCGCTTGTCGTGTTGAGCTAGACTGCTGAAGACGGGGAGATCGAGGTTACAATCTCGGTCGGGTGAATTGGGGGTGGTTTTTCCTAAATGGTTTTCCACTCTACCTCCACGCAAATGCGGGTTCACTTCCTCTAATTAAACCTTCCCCATTCCTAATCCATTAGCGTATAACCCGAACGGGTGGTAAGACGCGGTGCTAAATATTATTATTATTATTATTATTATTATAGACTAGGAAATTTTTAGGTAGTGGCTCTTTGTCAATGCCGCCCTTAGGAAGTGTGTGTGTCAGAACAAATCAAAACTCAGTTGTTAGTGTATCTTTCCGGACGTTTATTAATTTGAATGCATGTATTTAGTTTATTGTTAGTATGGATAAATACTGCCTTATCAGGCCTTGGGAAGAGTAGCCAACATCAAAAAGTCAAGATTCTCTTTTACACGAAGATAGCAGCAGGAAGTATTTTTAAGAACAGTTTATAAATAATATCTTACTTATTTATCACTTGCTTGCTCAGCGATGGTGAAAATATTATTCTAAATATAAAATGACCCAAAATGTAAAGCTTTTTTATTTATTTTTATAGGAAATAGATAATAAATAATCTTAAAATGTTTTATTCGAAAATAAGAACCTAATGTGTGTCAAAGAAGTAGGAGGTTTCATGAGAAAGGTTCCACCAAACAAAAAAAAAAAGGGTTGGGTATCACTGTTATATAGGTATTGATAATATCTATCGAAAAAGAAAACTGAATATCCCATGACTTGACGTATGAATACGTGAAAGTAACCTGATTTTATTGCGATTAACCAACTGAAAGGCCTTTCTTCCCCTACCACGACCGTATAGGAGAGTCCTGGATCAAATAAAGGTATTATAGAAGGGTCATAGTAAAGTATAGGGCTGAAGTATAGTTTATAGTTGTCAGATAAGACCCTTCCGATGAAAATTGGTCTGTACTTGTGCTTAGCTTGGAAACAGATAAGTCCGCCAGCAGTTTTTTTTTTTACATTGACACGTGCGCTTTTCATCGCTATAATGAAGAATATTATCCTACTGGAATATGTGTCTGCACGTTGCCTACCTGTCAGGGGCAGTATTCCTCCAGCCCAGGTACAGCATTGGAGGGATAGGTGAAGACACTAACCTGGAAACAAAGATAAACCAGCGTTAGTAAGAGCCGTAGGTTAGGACGCCTGCCACAGTCATCGAGTAAGTTACCATCGCTGTCAGGATACACGGCTTAAAATACAATGGTCTCTGCCGTTTTAGGGAACTACTGCTTTAATGTCTTGGCTTATACTCCTATCGTTCATCACCTACAACTTCCCTTTGACATATCAAAACTTATTAGTTATTATGTCAAAGTAGAGAGTAAAGCTCGCTGCTAGTTCTAAAATATATTAAAATATTATGTCGTGAGCCTAGCAAAAAATACTGTATTTTTTTAGAAGAAGACTAAATCTAGAACCCTTTTTTCCCCTGAGCCTAGTCCAGAAACAAGACTCTCAACCTTACGTGAGTTTTGCTGCGCTCCTTTTGCCAGCTTGAGTCTTCCAACACTGGGCTGCGCTAGTGTCACTGCTGGGTGATGATAGGACTAACCGCAGCGATCCTAGTGGTGAAGGACTCAAGCTGCCAAAAGGAGCGCAACCATTTTAATTTAGAGATTGAGTGTCTGGGTATATTATTTGTCTGTGACCTAGTAACATATCTCCGTAAATATGATTAAAAAGGTGTTGAAAAAGAGGTTATATTAAATTTTCATACATTCTTCCTATTAATAAAACTCAAAATATAGGGCTGTTTAGGGAAAAGAGCTTTCTTTGTTAATATATACGTCTAGTAATTATTCTGTATGACAAATAAGGTTCTTCTTATCATATTTTGACTGTGATATAACTCTTGAAATTATCACTGATTCGTCATATCCTTAGTCTCCTTGAATGTCACCTACAGAGTGACAATAAACAACAACAAAAATGGCTGAAAACGAAATATTTTTAAGGAAACTTTTCCCCAAACGGTTTCTAACGATTGGAACGGAAATTTGAGTTAATTCCTTTATAAGTCTTACTTTTCTCATCCTTTCCATATTAGTGTAAAATATGCGTTTGCGTACGTTGTCTACGAAAATAAAAATAAGGTAGCATTGCTAACGGTTGTGAACAAAGGGTAATTTAGCGACGACCTTCTCTTTTAATGAAGATAGCTGTCGTGCTGTTATGTGTGTAAAAAAAAAAAGAAGTAGCTTTCAAAGTCACCTTGGTCAGTAAAACAACCGGTGGGGGTACTACTTCGTATCGTCCCTCACATGGTCAGAACGTGAGGTGGCTTAAACCGACGTCAAATCACGCGTGACGCCAGGCGTCGTCAGATAGTAAGACAGTCAGACAGTTCGACTTTCATAACATCAACGCTCGTTGAAGGCTCATATCGTTTCCACTGCCTGTCTCGGGGTAATTAGACGAACCTTGCGTGGTCGCCTAAGGCACGAAAGTCCTAAGGGTGCATTTTCCTACTAGAGATGGCAACGATATATCGATCAAGCTATCGATATATTTCCATCTATAAAACTACGATTTAAAATAAAGCTTGCAAATAAAAAATAAATTGAATGATTTTCTTTTCTCTTTGAGTCTTTTTTTTTATCTATCTTTATTAAACTTGTCTGCTAAACAACTAAATAAAAGCATTAAAAAGTAAAACGCTGCTAAGATTAGCATTATGGAACAACAGCCATCTTTATATCACCGTTACAGTTGGCTCAGACCAATGCAATTCAATTTATCGGAAACAATCGATATAATTTGATCGATATTAGCATAGCTTTCGAGATATAATTTGAGATCTTATCAAAGGATATATTAGGGAAAATTGCTATACCTTATTTCAACATTATGTAATTTTTTTCGTGTTAAAAAATAATAATTTAAATTAAATAGACTAATAATAATTTCAAGCTAAATAAATAACATATAAATATTTAATCTATTATTCATAATGGTTTTTTTTCTAATGATTGATTAAAACATAACCACTTTTATGATTTTATGATATTCGGGGTCACTTCCAAAAATATAAGATGATTAGAAGAAGGGATAATATTTTTACACACAATGATTAAGGTATGAACATATCGCTACTTATTTTTTTATTTATTTTATCTCTCTTTTAATATTCTACTTTTCCCCCCTCGAGTATTTTGGCACCCTACTATTGTTTTGGTTCACACAGAGGGTGCTGCTTATAGTTATAAAGAATACAACTGGGGAACAAATTATAAATCCCGCTAAGGACGTTTGAAAACTTTGCGCCAGCCTAATGGTACCCGAGTGCAAATTTCTCTGGACTTAAAACATGATATTAAACACCCTTTGACTTTTATCTAAATGCAGGAAAGTTTGCATTAATGCTGCTCGTTTTTTGTTTGTTTTTTAAGCTCCACATCCTACTACCCGTTCCGGTTATGCGCTTATATACTGATTACACTAATGTGTTAGGGACGTGGAAGGTTTAGTTAAAGCAAGTGCATCCTTATTTGCGTGGAGGGAGATTGAAAAAAAAACCTTTAAGAAAAACGATCTTCAGTGCACCTGACTGAGATCGAATCCCAAGCTCCCTGTTCTTCGGCAGTCTAGTTCAACACGATAGTAGCACTTTAGGAATGGTGCTTGTTCATCCGCTTTAATTTAAGTCATAAAAGCTTTGAATATTGCGATAGTATAAGTTGTATGAGCAATAAAACGATGCAAATAAAATTAAAAGCGAATTAATTCACTTGTCTACTCAACAAAGTCAAGTCTGACGTAATTTCTAACGATGATTTAACAAAGAGCGTTAGTTAGTTCCCTTACCTAAGTTATTCTTTAGTTTAGAGGTCTATAAAACTGTTAACAAAACAATAAAGCAATGGTTAGGAAAAAAAAAAAAATTGACGCTATATCGACGTAGATTCATGCATTATTAAGTCTGACTTTTCCAGAGATGATGGTTGTAAATCTGTCTGAGGAGCCCAGCGTAACCGAGACTAGTTCAAGAACACGCCACATCACATTTGTGAACGACAAATAGAGGCGCGAGCGTTTTGTGGATAGAAGTGTAACCTTGAGTTGTGCGCAAGCTCAGATGCCTACAGTAGCCCCATGGCTTCTTTGGTGCTGACTTCTGACAGTTGCTAAACGCATGTTTTTTGCAGATCACAATATGACCATATTATGGTTCGGCGTAGGGATACATAATTTGGTCTGGTAACATTTCAACGCTTTTAACTGTCAGCTGTGGGCTGTCAGTCAGCACCAGAGAAGCCATGGGGCTACTGTAGTTTTACACATGCTTACGCTTACAGTCTAGTTTTTTTTTTATGGAAAGGGCTTTCTTTATCCGACAGCTAGAAAAGTTACTTGATATCCCTTCACGTCAAGTCATGTTATCTGCAGAATATCTATAAACATGAGTAGACTGGGTCGCAACAATTACAATAGAGTTATTCTTAAAAATCTTAAATGATTGTTTCATTATTGTTTAAACGTTTAATTTTACATTAAATCTGAGGGTTTCTTGTTCTTGTTTCTTAAAACATATTAAACAGGATAAAAATTAATTAAGCTCATGATAAAGAAAATGTATTAATTCCTTGTAAGGAAATATTAAAAGAGACTTAAAAAAAAAGCCGATTCACACAGAACGCTAAGCAAAACTATGCTATGCTGTGCTAAGGTTTTGTCAGTTTTGGTTTCACACTCTTTGCTAAGCTAAACTATGTTCCTCCCCCCCCAACCCCCCACCCCTCCATGAACTCTTTGTGGGTTTTTTTTCTGGTCTGCTCCAATGAAGTTTAGTTATGATGACGTTCTCCAAAATGTCTTGTTTGAACTCAGATGATAGTACAGAGGAAGAGGAACTGCCGCTGTTAGCATCTGTTTCAGAAGATGAAGAAAATGTAAGACGTGGAGGTTTGACTTGTTCAATTAACAGTTCCATTTTAATATAAAACCACTTATCTATAATAATAAAAGGAAGTGTTTGTTTGTGTGCTATGCCCAGCCAAATCTACGGCACGCAGAGATATGACATTTTTAACATAGGTGGACGGAAGGGGGTCCGAACGCACCTGCAAGCTGAATTTTTAAATTTTTAATTAGATTTTTAATTAGGCTATTTTTTAACAAATTTTTGAAGAAAATATTGTTACTCTGGTTTAGAATTACGTTTCAGAGATAACTGTGGTAAAAATATGCCACATCCTCCTCAGGGGGAAAAAATGTGTACGAAATCGACTGTAATTCTAAACCATTTTTGTGGGGAGTGGAGTGGGGGACCTTATATAATTTGTATACCACAGTGGGTCACGGGCAACGCTGTGCAGGATTGCTGGTTAGATATAAATCCTTGACAAAATATTAATTAAATACATGTGAAACAAACTGAAAACAAAACTTCTACACTTCTTTAGTTATTTTCACCAAACCAACACTGGGTCTGTTCAACACAGAGTCCAAGATGCGTTATGCGCAACGTAAGATGGCTCAAGATGGGAGATGGAAAAATTGCCCGGCCAGAAAAAGGAAAAAACATAGCGCGGTGTAGCGAGGCATAACTAAGCTTAGCTTTCTGTGTGAACCAGCCTTAATACTAATTATATACTATGAATCATTATCCAAAGATCAAACATTTTGTGGCCCAGGCTCCGCTTGGAAAGTGCCAATCAACACTTACCTGTAAAATATATATATATTTTTTTCCCTTTAGCACCATGTCTTACTACCCGCTCGGATTATACGCTTATTTACTAGCTACGCTTATGGATTAGGGATTGGTGACCTGGTGGTCTAGGGTAAGGTGTCAGACTTCTGTGCTGGCGGCCGGGGTTCAATCCTCGGTCCCGGCAAAGATTTATCTGATTACCAAACCCTTCCTTCACCTCTGACAAGACATCTTGTGAATGTGGGGAATGCCAGGCCTCCACCGTGGTTCGGATTCCACGTTAAACTGTAGGTCCTTCATTTCATCTCACAATCACCCTACCATTACACATTAGCGTAAGTGCGTATAACCCGAACGGGTAGTAAGGCGCGGTGCTAATAATACTAATATAATATATGATTTTAGGGATAAGGAAGGTTATATTTATAGTAAGTGTACCCTCATTTGCGTAAAGATAGAGAGTAGAAAACAATTTTGAGGAACACCACCCTGAGTAAACCCGACCGAGATTCGAACCTCTATCTCGTCAGAGGCAATCTAGTCTAATGAGAGAGTAGCGCCTAAGAGGAGTTTGGCCACAGAAGCAGTTAATATAATAATTATTACCGTAGGTGTTTCGTTTTTTCGACATTTGCCCCTTTAAAAAAAAAATCCCTGACATTACCAAATTTCCCCCACCTATATCGACCATGTTAGTGATATTTATTTTCCAATTCTTCTTGACAGCGCCTACGAATATAATGATGACGGCTACACGTGTTGTAGATAAAAAAAAACACACCATTCCCATGCTATGAAAAATCACACAGAAGAAAAAAAAAAGTCATAATTATTTTTATTACCATTATTCTTTTTTTTTTTAACTAAATAGTCGTAATATGGCATACATACTTAACTTGCAAATGTTTCTACCCCCCCCCCCCCCCCTTTTCCGACTCATGAAATGTTGACAAGAAAACCTTTTGTTGTGGCTAGAAAGAGCAATGCTAGTCGGCTCGTGTCAAGGTCAAGGACAGAGCAGCCCGTCACCAGTGCAAGTTTTATTACAGTCCCACGCGATGCACTTGCAAAACTGTCTTTCTCTATAGTCAAGTGTTGAGCGGTGCAAGTCCAGTATATTCAGACAACGGAGAGGGGGGGTGGGGGGTGTAAAACGTGGGCAAGCACAGCTACAGTAGCCCCGTGGCTTCTTTGGTGCTGACTGACAGATCTCAGCTGACCTCTGACAATCAGTATGTACCTAAATTTTGACTGTCAAAAGTGAAAGCTGCTGAACACATGTTTCTGCAGATCATTAGGTTCGGCGTAGGGGTACATAATTTGGTTTGGTAACTTTTCAAAGCCGTCAGGTGTCAGTCAGCACCAAAGAAGCCACGGGTCTACTGTAGGCAGTCTAATTTTCATACGAAGAGTGTTATATCTGACAGCTAGTGAAAGCTACCACACCCAATATCATCGGTGAGGCAACTGCAAGCATTAGGGGTAAAGAAAGCTTTATCATCGCACTCCCCCTCCCCCTCTTCTCGCTTTCAGTTATGTCAGCAGGTGGTGTGAAAAGATGAAAATTTTGAATCGGAAAATGTTCTACAGTGGCGGCTTGCGATGGAGGGGTTAAATTGTATGGATGGCACCTAGAGTCTATTGTACAAAATATAGTGTGTTAAGAGACGAGTGGGTTATAAGAAGGGGGGGAAGGGGCACGGTGGTGGGTCAGGGGTAGATCTCAAGCACGGTGGATAGGGAGAGGGGGGGGAGACAAATGTCGGGCCAACCTTAAATCTCTTATTCTCAATAAGTTAATTAAAATAATTTTAAGTATGATTTATGAACATAACGGGTCTACAAAGGCTCGCATTCATAATTTCTTACTACTTTTTTTAGCATTGAGTCTTACTATCCGTTTGGTTTAAATTAATCTTAAGTATAAACGTTAATATTTGGGATATCTATATTTCGATTACATTATAGTTTCCATTTAATAAGTTGAAAATGTTTTACAGAAATAATAATTGAACTTTCCGTTTTGGAAAATTTTACGGAAAAAATATAGGGAAAATTCTCGGTCTCACATCTTAGTGGTGTGTCGGGGTAAGACAAAACTACTGGCAACATCGAATAGCCAGCGCAGCGTTGCCAAACTTATCTTATATTTGAAGGGAGATTGACCACACATAGTGGTGTGCCGGGGTAAGACAAAACTACTGGCAACATCGAATAGCCAGCGCAGCGTTGCCAAACTTATCTTATATTTGAAGGGAGATTGACCACACATAGTGGTGTGCCGGGTAAGACAAAACTACTGGCAACATCGACTAGCCAGCGCAGCGTTGCCAAACTTATCTTATATTTGAAGGGAGATTGACAACACATAATGGTGTGCTGGGGTAAGACAAAACTATTGGCAACATCGACTAGCCAGTGCAGCGTTGCCAAACTTATCTTATTATTTGAAGGGAGATTGACCACACATAGTGGTGTGCTGGGGTAAGACAAAACTACTGGCAACATCGACTATCCAGCGCAGCGTTGCCAAACTTATCTTATATTTGAAGGGAGATTGACCACACATAATGGTGTGCTGGGGTAAGACAAAACTACTGGCAACATCGACTAGCCAGCGCGACGTTGCCAAACTTATCTTATATTTGAAGGGAGATTGACCACACAAAAACGAGCATATGACAATAAAGTTTTATGGTTTTCTGATTTTTTTAAATCACTAAGCTATTAATAAAATAAATATAATTCAACCCACTTCGGTGACTGTAAGGTATAACGCGCTACTCTCGCAGTAGACTAGACTGCCAATGATCAATGTTCGAGTCTCGGTCCTTATATTGAGGATGGTTTTCCCAAAATTATTTCTCAGTCTCCCTTCGCGAAAATACGGATACACTTTCTCTAAACACTTCCTTCCCAATCCTTAAAACCATTAGCGTAATTAGTAAATAAGCGTGTAGCTTGAACGGGAAATAAGACGCGGTGTTAAATATCATCCAACGGCAAGAAATTAATTTAATTTAACATCACAAGAGGATTTAGAAACCATAATTTATGGTTCTGCTAAAATATAATAATCACACTAAAAACGTGTTCACCTAAACGTACAAAAAAAATTAAATTTATAAACAACAGCTACACAGACCCATTAACTTATACGATCGAATTAAAATTTCAAATTAAATTTGAAACTCAAGGCGTTTTAGCTCGTTCGATCATAAATCTGGTAGCTTGATCCATTAACAAGAGATTGAAAACCGACATTTTCATCACTGCTCGAATATAAACAAGTATTCAACTCACAAGAAAATAAAAAATATATGTGAAACGATAAAACTGAAATTAAAAAAACAAACAAATCTAATTTTGTTAGAAAAATTAAAATCGAATATAAAACTTAAGGTGGGAATGCGAGTAATGACAGGGTTTTTACAATTTGTATGTCAACACTTTTTTTTTGTCAAAATATATAAAATATTGCTCGAATAGAAACCTAGAATTTAACTTTCTTCACACGGTGATATCAACAGTTGTGAATATTCATCAAGGGGGTCTTGAAATTTAATGACAACTTTTTCTCTTCACTTAAAAAGTTTGTCATCTAATGTTGCTATTCTCATGACAGATATTCAACAACTGTTGATATCACCACGTGAAGAAAATTAAAATTTTGTGTTTCTATTGGAGTTTTTTTTTTACTAATTACACTAACCTAATGTGTTAGGGATTAGGAAGGTTTAATTTAAAAGAGGTGCACCCAAATTTGCCTTGAGGGAGAGTGGAAAAACTATTTAAGGAAAACCACCTTAAGTGTACCAGACTGGAATCTAACCCAAGATCTTCCTGTCTTGAGTAGTCTAGTCCAACAATAAAGAAGCGCGTTAGACCTCGCAGTCACCGAATAGGGTGAAATATTTTATTTATTTTGGTAAAAATATATAATATATATTAAAAACAGAGAAAACACCGACCTATTCTCGCGTTCCCTTATACTCCCACCTTAAAGTTAGTATTAAATAAAAAAAATAAGATCAAACAAAAAAGTTGGTTGTTTCCTGTCAGATATATTTTTTTTATAGTCTCATTTTTTAGTAATGCTATAAACTTTCGACCCTGAAACGTCTAAACTATTGTATTAAATGAGCTTGTGTTCAATTCCTCCCCCCCCCCAAACCACTCTTTCTCTTCTGGTTATGTGCAGATGTGCTCTTTGACCATGAAACAAGTCATAAATGGCACCCACATGGCTTAAAATGACACAGAAACGTCATAACATATATTTCTTCTTCAAACTACTTCACCTTTCAACACAAAACTATGAAAAGTTCTTCTTTATATTGCCACGTGCAACATGTGTGATAACTTAGTCACCGAAACGACATATGCATGTGTAATTTCATATGTGGAGCCAAATTTAGCTGACTATAAAAACTGGGTCACGGCCTACTAAAATAAATGGTACGGAAATCTCCGCACGGACTTTCTCGCTCTATTGTTTAAAATGGAGATATTTACTCAAAACTCGTAATATATGTGGATCGAAATAATAAACACTTGCAAACCCAAGCATAAATTGCACTTTACTTGTACAACTTTTTTTTTTAGTTCTGGTTTTAAATTTTATAATTTTGTTTTTAAAGAATTAATTTCCTCATTTGTATGTTTGGACCGATAATAAAAAGATCAATGTTGGGTCCACAAGGGTCAACACTTCGTATTAAAATTTCAACTACCGGTTAAAATTTTTGACAATTTATTAGGTGTTGCAAATCTTCGTGTCATTGCATTGCTAATAAATTCCTCATTTATAAATTTTGACCAATAAAAAATGTTAATATTGACTATTGATTCTAAAATGGATATAGATCATTGTTGTAGAGGTTTAACATAAACTTTTAGAGTACTTATATTTAATTCCTCTATGGCATTGGAGAATTATTGCGTTAGAATTTAAGTAATATTTCTTTACAACTAAAGCTCACAAAATTGTATTAATATATATGTCAATATCTTAGAAACTGTTGGATTTATAAAACATATTTCCATAAAAGTTTTTAATCTTAAATAGTACTATAATTTTGCAATGATAAGTTATTTAGTATCTCAAATAGTTGCGAAGATACGAAAGTTTCTGCTTCTGTAAAGTACCCTAAAACTCATTTTCATGGTAAAATGAAAATAGCCAGTTTATTTATAATCTTAATCATGACCTAGATACGAATTTTAATCAATATCATTAGAGTCGATTTTGAAAAAATCTTTTTTTTTTTCTTTTTTCGCCCTTTATTAAACTACTCTTAATTTTAAGTTTAAACAGACACACAGACAGATGTCATTGCAAAGACCATTTTTTAGGGCCGGGGGTCTTGAGACGTCGACATCAATTAACATTTCAGGTTATATTTTTTTTACGGTCGCAATACTTTTACCTTTTGTGTTCGAAAAAGTTAAAATATATATTTTTTTACATATAGCTTGAAAGTTATTGATTTTATAAAAATATGCTTCTTATAAAATATTTGTATTATAAAGAGACCTACATATTTGTTACGATAAGTAATTTCATATCTCAAATAGTTTAGGAGATATTATTAAAAAAAAGATAATTTGCGCATCAGATCAGAGCCCTTTTTCTAATTGCGATGTAAAATATGATTACAGTAATCGTAGAGGGACAGTACAAATTAAACGATAAATATATTTTTTAAATCTTTACTATACTGTATTTTATTTTTTAGAAGTGGAACATCGTCTACAAAGCCAGAACAAGTGAGAATAGAGCGTCATATGGGTTATGTTATAAATTCAGTAAATGTTTTATATTGGATATGTACCGGTTTGTTTATTTTAAAACGCGTTGTTAAAACCGAGAACCAGGCCGGATAATCGCGAATCTAGTTTATACCTTTATTGGGTGGAGGGAGTGGGGGTAAACCGTAAAGGAAAAAAAAAATCATCCACAGTACCCCACGGTCGGAATTCGGATCCTGCCTGACCTAATAACCGATAAACCGAATGGGCGTGACCTTAAAACCAGCGTGCTTGATTTATTTACTATAACATGTTTATATAATGATTATACGAATGCGATTAAGATATATAAAAAAATAAATAAAACCGGCGGGTATTTTGTAAGTTATGCAAACAGTGTCACTCACGTTTACACAAGACTACTTAAGTTAGAAAGCAACTGTCGGAGTTGAGAAACAAAAAGAAACATAAACAGTAACTTCACAATTTTTTTTTTTAACCACTTACATCTATATTCAAATTTTGCACCTTCCTATAGTCATCATAATCACTTTTAAAAAGTACCTAACCAATGAGCTAAAAACTCAACAAGCATTTGCGATCCTCCCCCCTACCCCCCTCCCTTTTAGACACATGTCACGACCCCCGGTTGGGCACCACTTGGTTGAGTTAGATTGAAAGCTAGTCTCGTCTGGTTTTTCCGATTATCAGGAGGTAGGTTTTTTTTTTACCCCAGTTGGATCTAATGAGGTTTTTTTCTTCTTAAATTGTTTATCAATCTCGCTCCACGCAAAAAACGGGTGTATTTCCTCTTATTTCTACCTTTCTCGTCCTTATTATACCATAAGAGTGAAATATGCAGACAGCTTGAACGGGTAGTAAGAAGTGAAGCACGAAAAATTAATTAAAATAGAAGTATAAGTCCATGTGCCAAAAACAGTACCGAGATTTTTTTTTTAAACACGTGGCACATCAACATTCTTAAACAAAAAATAAATGACTTGTGTCACAAACATTTAAAAAGTTGGAGTTAACACGAATATCTTCTTCTGTCACATAACTGGAGCCAACTTTGGAAATTAAAAAAAAAATACACGTAAAAAAAAATGGTAAACAGGAACTGACTAACTAAAAAAACTTGTGTAACCTTCAAGAAACAAACGAGATGGGTTTTTTTTCTTTTAAATACTATAACTAGTTGCGCCCCTCTCCCTAGTCTATTCCTTTCATACCGAAATGACTACCAACAAAAGAAGAAAAAAAACCTATTAAGAATTACATTTAAAAAAAAACTGCGCTACATAAACCAGATGTTCGTCAGTAAAGAAAAAAAACGTACGGGTGTCATTCTTACTTTACATTGAAGAAAATGTCCTTGAAAACATGTTGAGAATATGTTAGTGGGAAACAGAGATGAGGAGGGCTGGGTGGTAAAAGGGTTGCGGGTAAGGAGGGGAGGGGAATGTCATGTGTTTCATCGGATTGAATGCCGCAGCACCCTTAGTGATGTAAGCTACAGTAGCCTCGTGGCTTCTTTGGTGCTGATTGACAGCTCACACCTGACAGTCAACATTTAGGTATATATCTAAATGTTGACTGTCAGAAGTGACAACTGCTAAACACATGTTTTAGCAGATCATATGGTTCGACGTAGGGATACATAATTTGGTCTAGTAATTTTTCAAAGCTCTCAGTCAGCACCAAAGAAGCCATGGGGCTACTGTACTAGTTTTCATTTAGCTTTTTATTTTTATTTTTCTAACAGAATGACAAGAAGTTATGCTCGGAGAACTGCATTTCTCATGCATTTAAGATGCAGTTAGAAGGGGTACCCCTTGCCATAGGATGAAATAAAAGGTACTGGTAGCAAGGGTTGTAAAGGGGATTTGGAGAGAAAGAAATGCATCGTTTACAATGCATAGAAATGAAGGACGTATAAGGAACACCGACGAAAGAATAGCATCCGCTTCTACTGAGAACTTTTTGTTTGTTTGTTATATTGCACCGACTTTGTGAAAAGTACCTATAGATGCAATTCCACTCGCTAGTGCACCTATATACTTGTTTTCAAGAGGTTTAGTTTATTTAAAAACTTTTAAAGTGGCTTTATTTTCGCAGAGTGGATTCAACCATAACGAGGCTAGTTTGCTTATGGAGATAGTTCGAAATGCTTACGGAAACTTTCTTTAATCATTTTAAATATTAAAATAAACTGTACCCAATAGTTTTTTTAATATTGTAAAATAAATAAAAATTTGATTAAATTTAAGCTCAATTCCGGAACGAGAGTAATGTAGGAGGTAGGCTGGAAAAGGGGGTGAAGGGTGTTGGGGTTCATAATTTGTTTTACCATCCTCTCCACATGTGAATGATTACAGCCCTGCTGGGTAGTAAGCCACTTTTTTTTTTTTTAAGGAACCAAAACCATTTTAGCTATAGTAAGATTTTGGTAGAAAGAAACTTTTAGATTTTTTTTTTTTTTACATTGCTAACAATTAATGACTGTAAAATTAGTGTTATATACGTGAAATATATCTAGTAACTTTTATGATCCGCTTCAGTGCCCGAACGGTCTAAGACGTCACTCTCGTGTTAGACTGGCCTGCTGACGACGGGGATATCGGGGTTCGAAACGTAGTTAGATCTACTGAGAGTGGTTTTTTTCTCTCTCTTAATGGTGTACCAATCTCTTTCCACGCAAATGTGGTATATTACTTTTAAAATGTTTCCCTTCTCATCCATACCCCATTAAAGTAATGTATTATATATATACGTATAGCCTGGACAGGTAGTAAGACACGGTGATTAAAAAAAAAAGAAGCTTATTTAGCTGAAGGATAAGATTGTTTCTATGAGGTATTATTATTAGCACCGCGTCTTACTACCCGTTCGGGTTATACGCACTTACGCTAATGTGTAATGGTAGGGTGATTGTGAGATGAAATGAGGACCTACAGTTTAACGTGGAATCCGAACCACGGTGGAGGCCTGGCATTCCCCACATTCACAAGTTGTGATTAATACACTTCTTGTCAGAGGTGAAGGAAGGGTTTTGGCGATCAGATAAATCTACCGGGACCGAGGATTGAACCCCGGCCACCAGCATAGAAGTCTGACACCTTACCCCTAGACCGCCAGGTCACCTACATTCTATGAGGTAAATAAATATATTTAAACTGCTTTTTTTTAAAAAAAAATCATGTAATTTAAGATGCTAAGCAACAATAACTATTTTTCTCTGATAATAAATGTTCGACCACCTGTGTTTTAGTCTTAATGTGGACCACCTGGCTATGTTTGGCACTATAAAACTCCATAAATATGTTTAATATCAAGTTAAGTAAACAGCCTTGATCTATATCTTATACTATTCAAATCAAGACGATTTTAATATAATTACGTCAGCTGAAGAATAATTTGTAAATAATATAATTTAAATATTTCTTTTGACCTTGGAATTTAAAAAAAAAAAAAAAAAGAGAGTGAGGGGAAATGTTGACAACAGATGCAAAAGTTGAACGAACAAAAGGTGTATTTAGAGTGGAATGACCTATAAGAAGATTTGTATTTACTGAGGTCACGCGAATTTCAACTTCCGGTTTGTATTTTTTTTACAACAAGAGGGTTGTAAGAAGTAAGGGGGGGGGGGGGGGTGATTGGAAGTTAAACACATGGTGTGGATAGAGGGGAGAAGGGGGAAGTGTGTGTGGGGGGGCTACCAGATGTCTCCTTTAAACACTTTTAAAACGCTCAAAAAAGGAAATTATTACTTTGTTAGAAGGCCAAATGTTACGAGTTAATAATCTTCTCTATTATATTAGTTCACTGCTCTGAATTACATACATTAGCAAACGACTTCCCTTTCATATGAAATAGGGCCTAATGTGTAGTTTTTTTTTATAGTGTTGAGACTGAAGATTTTAATTATATTAAAAGTTAATTAATTAATTAGCTGGGGGGAGAGGGGGAATCCTCTAGAGCATGGACGTCACAAGCGCTTAATTATTGGAGGGGGAAGGAGGCATGGATGGAACGAACCCATTTTCACATTAAATTAAAATATGAAAAAAAAAATGTGTACCAACTGAATAATATAAATAATATGCTAACGGGATTAATTATTGGACCAATAGTATTAAACCTGTGGTACATGAAGACATATTAGTGTATATATAAAACTTATATACATGTATACACAATTTAAAACGTATTAATTATTACATCAATTTGGATGTAGTTTATTTATTTATTTTAGATGTAAACTATGCATAGAGTATGTAAAAATTGAATTATTTACCTAGAATTTTGAGAATAATAAGTTGAAGATAAATTATGTCTAGAGGTAGGCTACAAAAAAAAAATAACCACATGGGACATAACCTTTTAAAAGCTTTTTTAAATCTAGGAATTATTTTCATGTGTAAAACAGTGTTTCTAAATAAAATAACCAAGGCCCAATTTTTAGAACGATAAACTTTTGAGACACGCCTAGCTTTAATGAACATTAAGGAGGGTTTGTTTTTCCCTTTCCCATTTTTTCCAAAATTTTCAGTTTATAATGACCCACTAAAAGTCGGCTTGTGGAAGCACTGGTTTATAAAAGATATAAAAAAAAGTGTTAGCCAATTTTAACAATATTTTATAATCGTCAACAGTGACAACTGAAGAATCCTATGTTTGACGTATGAACACAGTAAAACGGTTACTTGTCAGATAAGGTTATTTCTATGGCGAACCAAATATAATACTACCCGTTCGGGTTATAGGTTTAAGTACTAGTTACATTAATGTGTTAGGAATAGGTAAGGTTGAATATAGAGGAAGTGAACCCGCATATGCGTGGAGGGAAAGTGGAAAACTATTTAGGAACATATACCCCCCCCCCTCCCAGTTCACCCGAGTGAGATTCTAACCTCGATCTCCCCGTCCTCGGAAGTCTATCTAAACACGAAACTAGCGCGTTAGCTAACTACGCCACCGAGGCGGACGAACCAAATATAAACAATGCAATATATTTCTAAACTCACTAGGATCATTTTCTTCCTGTCAGTATGGAATGACGTCACTCAGCAGAGATGACACTCCCACAAACCAAATATACCAAGCGACGAGACGGCGGTGAAAAAAAACCTAACCTAAAACCTGAACTTGTCCGCACAACGGCGAGCTGGCCTGACCTTACTCCACGACCTTAGCACAAGAGCAGACTGAGTCTCACAGATACTCCACGACCTTAGCACAAGAGCAGACTGAGTCTCACAGATACACCATGGGTTACAGAGGACAGGATACTCCACGACCTTAGCACAAGAGCAGACTGAGTCTCACAGATACACCATGGGTTACAGAGGACAGGATACTCCACGACCTTAGCACAAGAGCAGACTGAGTCTCACAGATACACCATGGGTTACAGAGGACAGGATACTCCACGACCTTAGCACAAGAGCAGACTGAGTCTCACAGATACTCCACGACCTTAGCACAAGAGCAGACTGAGTCTCACAGATACTCCACGACCTTAGCACAAGAGCAGACTGAGTCTCACAGATACACCATGGGTTACAGAGGACAGGATACTCCACGACCTTAGCACAAGAGCAGACTGAGTCTCACAGATACACCATGGTTACAGAGGACAGGATACTCCACGACCTTAGCACAAGAGCAGACTAGGAGTCACAGATACACCATGGATTACAGGCCTTTATTTTTTACTGAGCTATTTGACTTAAAATGTATAAACACATGACCTACAAACTAACAATACCTAAAATATTACACCTTAACAGAATGATAATACACACTTAACTCTAAAGCCTTACTACTGTATCTTCGACGGCACTAACAGGGATCAAACCAGGTCCTTCCAAATATTTGGTTGATTATTATAACCATTTAGTTACGGAAAAGGTGTGGTTTTTTTTTTACTAGAATTAATATTTACATGCTTATAAGAATTTAATTTGGATTTTACCAGCAACGGAGAAAATTAGGAAAAGGCATCATCATTGTCTAGTCTGGTTATCTGGTGGGTGTGGAGGTTTGGTTTTGAACCATAGCTGGGCTTATCTGGCCCCTCTCCGCTCATAAATGGTTTCTCACTCTTTATTCACGCAGATGCTGGTAGCACATTTCCTAATAGATTCAACCTGCCTCATCCTCTATATTATTGGTGAAAATATTTGCGGAAATTCCCGAGAGAAAATAAAAAGTGAGCCACTTAGAAATATTTTTTAACGGTGTGGGAATATCAAAATATTTCACATAATTCCTTGAATTTTACAAAGTTTGCTTAGTATAAAACCAGCATAGGTGATCACATCGCTTAAGGCTTCACTCTCGAGCTAGCTTAGATTGCCCGTGACAAGGAGATCAAGGTTCAAATCCCAGCTGGATGTACCGAGAGGGTGTGGGTATTTTCCCTAAATGGTTTCCCAATTCTCCCTTCATGCTAACGTGGGTACAGTTCCTGAACCCTGTCCTACTAGCCGTTTGTGTTATACACATATGAACTGATTAAGCTAGTGTGTTAGGGATTTGGAAGTTTTAATATATAGGAAATATGCCCCCGAATTTGAGTGAAGGGAGAAGAATAGCCATTTTATGACAAACCAACCTCAGTAAACCCGACTTGGTTTCGAACACCAGTCTCCCCAACAATCGGTGCTCAAGTCTATAGCGAAAGTGATGCCTTAGATCATTCGACAACTAAAGTAGGTGTAAAGTGATGTACAACCCGAACGGGTATTAAGAGGCATTAGCTGTAAATGGGGCGGGTAACACTAGAACAGCCGATGACCTGGTGGTCTAGGGGAAAGGTGTCGGACTTCTTCTGGGGGCCCGGGGTTCAATCCTTGGTCCCGGCACAGATTTATCTGATTACCAAACCCTTCCTTCACCTCTGACAAGACATCTTGTGAATGTGGGGAATGCCAGGCCTCCACCGTGGTTCGGATCCCACGTTAAACTGTAGGTCCTTCATTTCATCTCACAATCACCCTACCATTACACATTAGTGTATGTGCGTATAACCCGAACGGGTAGTAAGACGCGGTGCTAATAATAAATAATAATAACACTAGAATACAGAAATGATGTGTTAAATCCTTTGTACCATTGTTCCAAGGTGAACGCGGTGTAAATCAAATAGAACCGCGGCACGGCCTGTCCATAAACCTGCCCCCCCTTCAGTGACGAGGACATACATGCATGCATGCATGGTTCTCTCGTTACGTGTGACCTTGGTTCGAGTCTCCGAAGGTTGTAGAGTTGTGAAAGAGGGAGCGAAAATAAATCAAAACCTTTCGTATCCGTGCGCATCGGGTGTGTCGTCGAATAAATCACCCGAATGATGTGCAATGTGCAGCGAACCACACACGTCTTCTAGTTCTAAGGCCGTTACAGGATGACGTGCAAGTGATGACTAATAAATGCACTAACATGATTTGTAGCCATAGGTGTACATGTGTGTCGACCTCGGTGGTCTTGTGGTAAAGTGTTCGTGGGTTCAGACCCAGCCGAGGTGCAACGGATTCTTCCTGAGCGATAAAAAATTCGTAGCACAACTTTCTTCGGAGAGGAATTAAAGCCGTCGGTCTCGTGTCGATTGTGGCGTGTAATATAACACTGGAAGGTATGTGAGGATACCATTCCTGGCAAAATTAATAGGTTCTTTCACGCTCGTTCATAGAAATTCAGTGTGGAAGATAACGGGAAATCACCACACTTCATAGAACTCGTGTCTATGTATATATATTTATATATGTCGTGTATATATACGAGTTCTATGAAGTGTGGTGATTCCCCGTTATCTTCCACACTGAATTTCTATGAACGAGCGTGAAAGAACCTATTAATTTTGCCAGGAATGGTATCCTCACATACCTTCCAGTGTTATATTACACGCCACAATCGACACGAGACCGACGGCTTTAATTCCTCTCCGAAGAAAGTTGTGCTACGAATTTTTTATCGCTCAGGAAGAATTTTATATGTATAAATATATGATATATATATAAATATATATATATAAATATATTTTTATATATATAAATATATATAGGGGTTTATACCAGATGGTGCAGGTGGCACTGACCAGCCATGCCCAGCGCCGGATGGATATAAATAACATCTTTTTTTTATCACCACACGATTACGAAACCTAACCATGAATGGGAAGACGTCTATCCGGAAGTTGTATTGAGTCTAATTGTGATAACAAGGGGAAGTACAAACATCCAGTGAAATACGGCAGAGAAACGAAATAAGATTGCTAAGAGACAAAAATTTCCTTTTGCGATTCACGTTTCCGGATGTAATTTATTTTTCCACCTAATTCTTTTAATTTTAGATATATAACGTACATTCTCTGAACCGACAGATTATATCAGCACATGACTTATAAACTAACCTAAATCTAGAACAAGCACAACACCCAAACCACCTGTCGTTAATTCATCACCGTGTAAGGGAAAAACCCACATTTCAGCGGTGATACACTTTTAGGTTATACTGGTAATCGAACCCGGTAGCCTTGGATAAATTGTTGGACTTCACTAATTTTAAATATATTACATTATCAGTGTTATTTTAAAGGTATTTATATTCTATATTCATAAAGTGACATCTACAGATTAGGTGACCTGACGTATGAACACATGAAAGAAGATACCATGAAAATTTGACTGTATTTACAAATACGTTCCTGTTTCTCCTTCGGGTTACCCGTGTAAATAAATAGATCCTGTCGTGGAAGGAGACGAGCATTTTCACTCTGAAACTAAAACCTTCGCGAGAGAAAGGGAAATATCAATCCACCCACATGTATGTTGGCAACATTGCCGCTGGATAGAACAAGGGAAAGTGTTTATAAAATCAACCTTGTTGGGGGGAGGGGGGACGGAGGATGTGAGATGGGAGAAAGAGACACTTCAGCGCAGACAATGGAGCAATTTATCCTCCACGCGTCCTTTTTGGTGGTTTTCCTTAAATATTTACTTTCTTAGTTGAGGGGGAAGGGGGGGAAGGTTTGATAGGATTTCCAGGATTTTTTTTTTAACACCTCGGCTTATTACCCGTTCGGGTTATACGTCTATGTACTAATCACACTAAAGGGTTAGAGGTTAGGAAGGTTTAATTTAGATGAAGTACACCTGCATTTGCGTGAAAGCAGAGTGGAAAACCATTCAGGGAAAACTACCCTCAGTGTACCCTACCGGGATCGATACCTCGGTCTCCCTGTATTCGGCAGTCTAGTCGATTGCTAGAATAGAGCCTTAGACCGTGCGGCCATCGAAGCGGGTTAAAAGAAATCTTTCGTTCGATGAAAATGTATTGTAAAACAAAGCCCGATTTTTTTTTTCGTAAAAGAATAATCTTATCGGATGAGCCTGATATTTTAACCCGCGTGCTCACCGATTCAGTCGTCTAGCAATAAATAACCCGCTTCGGTGGCCGCACGGCCTAGTGGCACGCTACTTTCGCTGACAGGGAGATCCAGGTTCGGATCTCGGTTAGATGTACTATGGAAGGTTTTCCAAAATGGTTCTACACTCTCCCTCCACGCAAATGTGAATACATTTCCTCCAATTATAACCTTCCTAAGCTCTAAAACCATTATTACTAGTAGACTGCATCAGTGTACAACCCGAACGGGTAGTAAGACGCAGTGCTAGAAACAATTAAAAAGCTAAAAAGATCAACAAGAAATATCAAAATAAATCCCAACAAAGGGTCTTGATTATTATTAGCACCGCGTCTTACTACCCATTCGGGTTATACGCACTTACGCTAATGTGTAATGGTAGGTTTATTATGAGATGAAATGGAGGACCTACAGTCTAACATGGGATCCGAACCACAAGTTGTGATTAATACACTTCTTGTCAGAGGTGAAGGAAGAGTTTGGTAATCAGAGAGGGTCTTGACGTGGGGGGCTGTTAATATTTTATCCCCTTCCTTTGAGAGACACATTTTCAACCGCCGGCCCCCAAGAAGCGTCGGCGCCGTTTGTCGGTCGCAAGCTGTGCGGTATACATCTGTCTTGCCTTTTAACGGCGCCTCCTAAAATTTTCTTTCTTTTACTACTTTCGCGTAAAGCCAACTTCAAAAGCGACTATAAAAAAAATGAAACCGTTCTTTGACATTTCAAAACGAAAACTCGAGTAGCGAAACAAATCAAAATATGAAATGTTGTTCCGTGAAACAATGGGAAATCTAAATTGAATGTTTACTTTTATAATAAAAAAAAAAGTTACTTTTAACGCGAACAGCTTCTTGAATGAGTTTTCCCGGGTGGTGGGGGCTGAGGGGTGGAGACGTAATGAAACCGACTACTTATATTTTAAACGCATGTCTTTTTATTACTTTTTTTTAAATCTCTAAGATGTAACTTTTTAGTTTCTCGCGAACCCTCGGGTGGAGAGAATATTGTAATTAAAAAATAATCAAAATTCGAGATTTTGATGAATATGTCGTTTTATGACTACCTGAAAAAAAAGTTTTTCGTGATTCGTTGCCTATGGCCGAAACAAATTTTTTTGCGGAACAATCCGGAACAAACGAAGAACAAACGATTGCAATCATAAAAATTGAATTTTTAAAATTGGGGGGAGGGGGGGGGGCTAATCCACGGACGTTACCAATCGGGCTAAAACTTGCTGTCTAAAGTTTTCCTTAAAGTTTTCCCGAGGAATATTCGGAATTAAATATCTAACACGCGTCTGTGGTTGAATGGTCGGAAGTTCCCAAACTGGGGTCTGCAAAGCGTCCTGTGGCGGCTCGCGTAACAAATCTAAATGTGTAAGTTACCTTTTTAATTGTATTTTCACATCATATGAGAATATTCTATATTCATATTAAACACGTTCAATTTTTTTTAATTACTGTCTGATTAAACATATTTTTTTCTATGATTAATATGGAATAGGTTACGTAGAATACTATAAAATGTGCGTGGAGGTTTTTAATAATAATAATATTTAGCACCGCGTCTTACTACCCGTTCGGGTTATACGCTTTAAGTACTAATTACGCTAATGGATTAGGAATTGGGAAGGTTGAATTAGAAGAAGTGAACCCGCATTTGCGTGGAGGGAGAGTGAAAAACCATTTAGGAAAAACCACCCCCATTTCACCCGACCGAGATTCGAACCTAGATCTCCCCGTCCTCAGTAGTCGAGCTCAACACGACAAGCGCGTTAGTCAACTACGCCACCGAGGCGGGTTGCTAGCTAAAACCACAGTTCCATTTGACTTCTCCGGTTGGCTTCTAATAAAGTATTTTAAACTTTGAATTATGTTTTATTTTATACACAATCTTACTCATGATTGTGTACCCTCATATCCCTCCCCCCAAAAAAACAAATCCTCTAACTTTTGTCTATCCAAGAACGTTGTGTAGGCGTGTACGTACAGTCTACGTCACGAAATGTGGCAATTTTTTATTTATTTTTTAAGTTTTAAATCCTAGCGATTGCATGCCGGGCACGTTCCGTTACCAAAAGAGGTTCAACTGGTTTTGTTTGTCGGGAAAACCCTTTCGGCAGTGTTTTTTTGGTTTTTTTTAACAATTTTTGTTTTTTTGCGTGCTAGTTGTATTTTTTGACGTTATATTATTTTGGGCTCTCGTCCACTTCCCCTCGTGCCCCCACGTTTTTTTTTTCTGTAGATGGTATCTCTCACAAGTTTCCTTGTTTATGAGGGCGTGGTAATTTACCTCTTACACCGACTTCCCTCCCTACAATCCCCCCCTCCCCCCCAAAAGACCTGAAATGACCCAGCTTTGATCTTGATTATCTCATTCTTAGGATTTTGTGTCATGTTCATCGGTGAACGAAAAGTAAAAGTTATTATTTCAACTGGTATTAAAAGTGCGATTTCTAAACCAATTTGTTTTATAAACACACGACTTACAAACTAATAAACTTTAGATCAGAAACCACAACCTCTTCATACCAGAGCATTGATTCATCCCTGTGAAAACATATAAACCACTTTCCACGATGATTAATTTTTTTCGACATAGCCGGGGAATCGATCCTGGAACTCTTAATCCAGTAGGCGGATGCATTTCCAAGAAATTTAAGTGCTGGAACTTATTTTATTTAAAAAAAACATACATATTTAATGCAATTTACTTGATTAATATACCTTTTTTTTAGCACTTTGTCTTACTACCTTTACAGTTTATACGATCATGTACCAATTACAATTATGTGCTAGGGATGAGGAAGGTTTAATATAGAGATATAGTGCACCAACATTTTCATGGATATAAAGTGAGAAATCATTTATAAAAATCGACCTCAGTACAACCGACTAGTTTACTACGAGAGTAACACCTTAGATCATGCGGCCACGGAACAGGTGTTAATAGACTCACGCTTATGGTTGAGATGCTGGCCCTCAGTAAAATCTTATTTATTCACAAAGGACATTTTTTAGAAGTTATAAAAATGAATAAAATTTTGAAATATATTCATACGTCAAGTCATGTTATCTGCATCTGTCACTTTTGATAAATATTATCAATACCTATAAAATAACACTGATAAAAATAGTAAAATGTTTTAAGCGTTGGCCGTAAACAAAAAAAAAGTATGTATTTTCTAAAAAGGTAGGACTCAAAATGTCCGTTCGTAATAAAATCAAATAATTGTACTAATTAACTCGCTCGCAAACCTAAATTAAAAGAGGAATCTATTTCCGTATGCCCCTGTTACGAGACGTGTGGGTGACACGCACAGATCCCGACATGCGACACACAGCACGTATGGAGGAGCTCACACACGTGACTAGGGAGCGGCCGCCTTTGATGTCGTGCACCCGACAGAGGTGTGGGTCTATAGGATACCGCGCGGCACACATGCAAGGGGGGAGGAGGAAGGTGAGGTATCATTTTGTGCGCTCATCAGGCATCGCCTTGACTCGATCCCCGTCCACTCGTCTACTAGGGTCGAGAACATCGAAAGCGCACGAGAGAAAGAGAGAGAGAGAACTCAAAACAAAAGAACATAAAGATATGGATCAAAAGCGCACACGAGTGAAAAAATAAACAAATACATAACTTGACAACATGGCGAACATTTTCTTCCCACATTGATGGCGGGAATGAGACATCACGTTATGGTTTTACACCCTGCTTCAACGCAAATTCTGGGACATAATATCCAAAGGCACCCATGTGTGTCAAAATGAGGGGCATATTGTAGTCATATCTGCTCGGGGTGTAGCCCCCCCTACTCTAGATATAATATCAGGAATTTAACCTTGTGTGAGGGAATTTTAGAGCATCTGAACCAACAATTCTGAACTAATTATATGAGTTTCAAGAACCAATTTCGGCAAAAAATCAAGTTTCTGAAAAATTGTAAAAAAAAATAGAGTCGTAGCAGAACTCATTGAAAAGAAACATTATTTTTTTTACATAAGTTTATTGAACAGAACAAACTGAAACTAAATCTGTTAAAGATGGGATGGGAGGAAATCAACATTTTATCCCTCCCCCCCTCTCTCTGTTAACTTGGATAATCATGATTCAAAGTTTTAATAGCAAATGGCATCCATATCCCAAATACACCAAATACACAATTTTTTTAAAAATTTCATAAAAATTAACAAAAATAAAGTAAATATTGTTGAAGACCCTTTTATCAACCATTTTGTGGGTGCCCGTGATAATCTACTATAAATCAATGGTCGGCAATTGGTGACAAACCTTTTTTTTTTTTGCCAAAATAAAAATAAATATTACTCCAGTAGAAACAAAGAGAGTAATTTTCTTCACGTGTTATCAACAGTTGTTGAATATCTGTCATGAGCATAGTGACATTAGAGGAGAAACTTTTTAAACGAAGAGCAGGTGTCATTAAATTCCAGAACATCCTTGACAGATATTCAACAAATGTTGATATCAACATGTGAGTAAAATTAAATTATATATATATGTACGGAAGCAATGTATTAACTATTTTGGCAAAAAAAAAAAAGTTTGGTCATAAAAAAACAGCAAAAACATTTACCTTTACTCGCGTCCCTTTCCATCCCATCTTGAGTCAAAATTGCTATCTTTTCTTTGTGAACATATTATTAGCGCGAACATAGCTAAAAATGTTCATAAATTCAAATTTTCACGACAAAAAAAAACTTTATAAAAAATTGTTCCTTGCGAATTCGGATAAAACGGTAGAAATCGGGCCTTATAAGTTATTTGTATTAATACAGGTGGCCCGCAAAATTTGTTGATATGGTCATACGGCACGCAAACAAAATTAATTCCCGATCACTGCTATAAATTATTATACCATTTTCATCATTACGTCATTAAAGTTAATAAATGGGGATAGTTCAGACGGGTAGTAAGACGTGTTAAAAATTATACTAACCACTCTCCCACCAAAATAGTAACAAAAAATGTGTATAGGTTAAAAAAAAATAAAGTCACTTGTCGTGGTTCAAATAATTATTCTACTAGGGTGAACTGGCGGTCTAGGGGTAAGGTGTCGGGACTTCTGTGCTGGGGGTCCAAGGGTTCAATCCTCGGTCCTGGCACAGATTTATCTGATATCCAAACCCTTCCTTCACCTCTGACAAGACGTGTATTAATCACAACTTGTGAATGTGGGGAATGCCAGGCCTCCACCGTGGTTCGGATCCCACGTTAAACTGTAAGTCCTCCATTTCATATCACAATCACCCTAACATTACACATTAGTGTAAGTGCGTGTAATCTGAACGGGTAGTAAGACGCGGTGCTAATAATAGTAATATTAATTATTATTCTACTGTCGTGTATCTCGTATGCCAAATAAACACATAAAGACTTTGGGTTCGAGCCCGATCTGGTGTACTGGGAATTCTCCTCTTTGCTCCCGTCTTCATAATGTAATTTCTAATCCTCTTATTAAAAAAAAAAAGGTTGGTTTTTTTTCTTAAAAAAAAAATCTTCTCATCCAATTTTCTCGAACAAGATTGTTTTAAGTCACTCATAACCCATTTGAAGTTTTAAATTACAAATAAATAAGTCTTGCCAGCAGGATATTATATTGCGAAACATTTGACTTTTTTTTTTTTTAAGTTTTCAGTGCCACTTTAGACTCCTACTGAAACATTTATCACCCACCCTATGATAAAAAATATTTAAGAAAACTCCAAACGCTCTTTCGTCACATCACATCAACGAACATTTATATTCAGCAATCTTCACCAACTACCCCAGAAATATATAAAAAAAAACTTTTAGTAATCCACCTAATGAAAAAACTACCCTCCCCTCCCCCCCACATACCTTTCAACCATCAGGCGGAAAACTTTCAACAAACATCTAAGACGTCTTTTTCTTTCAAGTATCACACTAGTTATTTACCTACCCTTCCTTTTTTTTTCAACTACTGTGTAGCTAGCTCATCCCTCGAAGGGCAATAAACAGAATACCAACCTTGTCTGAATGACACTAAGATTGTCTCTCAGTAGTATTCTCCTTTTAGCGACGGCTGTGTCACAATTTATGATGATGACACTACTTCAAATACAAACCACCCACCCCTCTCACTCCCCCAGTCACATTTTATTTCCTCCCCTTCATATTCTTCATCTGCATCTCTGTCTGTTCTTCATTTTCCCTAAAGTCACTGCCTGGGAGATATTACGTCCCGAGCTGAAATTGCCTACACGTGCCCCGCCTGTCTGTCTGTCCCTAAGTACGAGAGCTGTCATCAGTGTATGAACAGCTAGTGACATCTGTCGGCAACAACAGGAAACTGAAATGAGCAAACCACCTGAAAAAAAAAAGGTAAGGAGAACCGCCAAGACTTTCTCTTTCTTTAATCTTAAAATAGAAGACATTTACTAAAAACTCGTAAAAATGGTTAAATATATACTGTTGCGGAAACACTCCACCAAAGCGCGTAGCTGTAATAATATACATTGATACAGAAACATTGAGAAAAGAGGAGCATATTTGTCCACCAAGGAGCGTATCAAGCAAATTTCATTTTCAAAGACTTGAATAAATATATATATATTGTCTTATAGCCCAGAAAATATTTGTTTTATAAATATATATTTCAAACAAAAGAGTTTTATATTAATAATAATATTTAGCACCACGTCTTACTACCCGTTCGGGTTATACGCTCTAAGTACTAATTACGCTAATGAATTAGGAATTGGGAAGGTTGAATTAGAGGAAGTGAACCCGCATTTGCGTGGAGGGAGAGTAGAAAACAATTTAGGAAAAGCCACCCCCAGTTCACCCGACCGAGATTCGAACCTCGATCTCCCCGTCCTCAGCAGTCGAACTCAACACACGACAAGCGCGTTAGCCAACTACGCCACCGAGGCGGGTAATTTTATATTTAAGAGTATGGGATATCAACAGACTTTAACGATATTTAATAAAAAAAAACAACACCAGAAGAGTGGACAAAGAAATGAAAATATTCCGGGAACATCTTTGATCGGAAAACTTCATATTAGTGAACCAGCAGGGGGAAGAATTCGTAGAAGTTTAGATTGTGATATTGAAGTTGTGACGTCTACATCAGAGGTGACGTTAGTGTCACAGTGACCGTCCTTTTGATCTAGTGGTCAACATCCCTGGCTGTTAATCTAGAGGTTCCAGTTTCGATTCCCGGTGACACCCTAGGTATTTTCTCACCGAGGG
The DNA here is from genome assembly GCA_039000515.1 of Timema cristinae. NCBI lineage: Eukaryota > Metazoa > Arthropoda > Insecta > Phasmatodea > Timematidae > Timema > Timema cristinae. The sequence continues at coordinate 6,837,350 of JBCFYV010002255.1, read as the reverse complement.
GAATCGTTCCTCTGGTCGCCATGCAATGGTTAAATAGGCTTAAGCTAAGCTTAAAACTTCTCCTGTTACCGCATAATTATCAACATCATCATTATCATCTCAATGGGTCGAAGTAGACAAACATACAACGGCGGCATAACCTCAGAAGACAATCACATATCCACCACTTTAGGTAGACCTTGAGGAATATCCAGCCAACAAACCCTGGTGGCATAACCTCAGAAGACAATCACATATCCGCCACTCTAGGTAGACTTTGAGGAATATCCAGCCAACAAACCCTGGTGGCATAACCTCAGAAGACAATCACATATCCACCACTCTAGGTAGACTTTGAGGAATATCCAGCCAACAAACCCTGGTAGCATAACCTCAGAAGACAATCACATATCCACCACTCTAGGTAGACTTTGAGGAATATCCAGCCAACAAACCCTGGTGGCATAACCTCAGAAGACAATCACATATCCACCACTCTAGGTAGACTTGAGAATATCCAGCCAACAAACCTGGTGGCATAACCTCAGAAGACAATCACATATCCACCACTCTAGGTAGACTTTGAGGAATATCCAGCCAACAAACCCTGGTAGCATAACCTCAGAAGACAATCAACATATCCACCACTCTAGTGACTTTGAGGAATACCAGCCAACAAACCCTGGTGGCATAAACCTCAGAAGACAATCACATATCCGCCACTCTAGGTAGACTTTGAGGAATATCCAGCCAACAAACCCTGGTGGCATAACCTCAGAAGACAATCACATATCCGCCACTTTAGGTAGACTTTGAGGAATATCCAGCCAACAAACCCTGGCGGCATAACCTCAGAAGACAATCACATATCCGCCATTCTAGGTAGACCTTGAGGAATATCCAGCCAACAAACCCTGGTGGCATGCACTAAATAAATAAATAAATAGTGACGCATTCAACCACCACGCACATTATTTGATCTGCGAATGTGGGCAGACAACTAGAACCGTTGTAAGCTCATGTGCAAATGTGTGAAGTGTTAAGGCGGCCGCCTCGGTCATCGAGAAAGTATCAATTGTTGTCAGGCTTAAAATACAATGGTCTATGTGTCTTTTTATGGAACAACTTCTCTAACACGTCTAAGATCATACTTACTTCCTTTTGTCCTTCACCTACAACCACCCATTGTCATGTCAATGAGAAAAACAGAGGGGAAGAAAACTAGGCCAAGGAGAAAAGGTCGCTGCTAGTTTTCAGATATTACCATTTTCTGTTGTGAGTCTATCAATAAGTTACTGTATTTGTTAGAGGAAGGCTAAATCTAGAGCTCTTTATCTTCAAGTCTAGTATCATAGCGCCACAAATGTACCCAAAAAAGTCTTTTTTCTGTTAGTAAAACTCAAACTATAGGCTAATGTTTTTAAGTAAAAAGAGCCCTGTTGGATTCTTTCGATTTTATTTTGGAGTGAACAATTATTATGAAATTTCCACCAAATAATTAAAAATTGCTTTGTGATAAGATGAAAGTCTGCATGTAAATTTCTCACTTACAGAGGCAGTTTCTCTAACATCCTCGGAGAAATTAAACTGAAGATTAAAACTTTGAAACTTTGGTTCTCTCCATCGCATTCACTCGATTTAAATAGTTGGAGAAGCTTTAATTTTTTTTTTTCCCGGACAGTTTTCAAACTATTTAAATCAAAGGGGCCCTCCCCCCAAAAAACCTTAACAGTAAAAAAAAAAATTTAGTTCTAATTTATTTGAAGTCTTTAACGTGCACTTTCTGAATTAACTGATTATATCAGCACACGAATTTTTAACTTACTAACTTAAATCCAAAACAGACACAACAACCAAACCCCTGTCAGTTAATTCAATACTGTGCAAGAAGAAACTCACCTTTCCCCAATGATACATTTTTTTTTGCCATATCGGGAATCAAACCCGGCACATTATCTCAAGAGGTAGACACACCATCGACTTAGCTCTAATCTTAATTACTTGTTAGTTTCATGTTATTTTTTATTGTTTAAAATATTCAAATATTCATTCGACTTCGATGTTCTTGATTACAAACCCAGCCGGGGTCAATGGATTTTTCTTTAGCGCCGATAAAGTTCTGTTGCACAACTTCCTTCGAAGGAAAGTAAAGCCGTTGGTCCTATTTCGATTGTGACATGTAAAATAACCTGGAAGGTATGTGAAAATACCTTTACTGGCAAAAATGGTAGGCTCTTTCAATCTCGCTCATAGAAATTATCATGTGTTGATATATTCTGTTGGTTCAGATAATGCACGTTAAACACCTCACATAAATAAAATACATAATGTTATATCCAGAAAGGCCTATAATTATGGTATTCTGATATTAACACTGTTGAGTACTCGATATTTGATTATTATGTAGTTACAATTTTACCCGCTTCGGTGGTCGAACGTTCAAAGGCGCCACTCTCGTGTTAGACTGGCCTGCTGACGACGGGGAGATCGTGTTTCGAATCCCGGATGGGTCTACCGAACGTAATTTTTTCCTTTAAAAAAAATCGTTTCCCACTCTCTTTCCAAGCAAATTCGGGTAGATTACCTCTGAAATGCTTCCTTCCTCATCCCTACCTCATTAGAGTATTGATAATATATGCGTATAACCTGAACAGGTAGTAAGAAACGGTGATAATAAACTACCACTAATACTACTTCTCTTTAAAAGCTTTATATATAATATTTTGGCCTACTCATTCTTGCCCTGCGTACTTATGAATAAAACCATTGTTGGACAAGTCCCTTTCGTATCGGGGATGGGGGGAGGAGGGGGGGATCAACTTTACATAAATGCCACAGTATAAATACAACTCATCGGGGTGTGAGCGGAGTACTAATGACCCTTTTTTTATTATTAAAAAAAGACGTAAAGTTTCTTTAAATCACTCTATATCTTTTTTTCTTTACCGTCCCCTGCTCGCCTTTACCCGTTTAGGGGGGGGGGGAGGGGGGTGAAGTCTAAAGCTTTACTTGACAAGATAAGGTTTCTTCGGAATTTATGGGTGGTTAATGCGCATGCGTAGATGATGAGAGAGAGAGAGAGAGACACACACAAGCAACATAACAATGACACACATATAATGTGCGTGCCTATAAAAAGAGTGTGGAAGAGTAAATAAAAACAGCCACAAATTATTATTATTAGCACCGTGTCTTACTACCCATTCGGGTTATACGCACTTACGCTAATGTGTGATGGTAGGTGATTGTGAGATGAAATGGAGGACCTACAGTTTAACTGGAATCCGAAACCACGGTGGAGGCCTGGGTATTCTACACATTCACAAGATGTCTTGTCAGAGGTGAAGGAAGGGTTTGGTAATCAGATAAATCTGTGTCGGGACAGAGGATTAAACCCCGGCCGCCAGCACAGAAGTCTGACACCTTACCCCCCTAGACCACCAGGTCACCAACAGCCACAAATGTCTGACAAAACTTGTACTACTAACATCCTTAAAATTTTATGGTAGTCATTATTTAATAGCCTTGTAAATTTTTCTCCTACTAAAATAAAGATTGTTCTTTTCAACAAAACTTAATTTGGTTTTTGTAAATCCAACCTTTAAAAATATATATAGATTAATATCAGTGTTATATTATAGTTATTGATAATATTTATCAAAAAGTTACAGCTGTAGATCACATGGCTTGACGTATGACTACGAGAAAGTATGTATAGTGTAACTTGTACAGCTGTCAGATAAGGTTCTTCCTTTGAATATTGGAAAGAAACGATACTGATGGACATAGCTGTGTTTTCCTCCGATTAGTAAAAAAAGAAAAGAAAAGATAAACTATAAAATGGAATAGTTTAGTCGACCAGGGTGGGATAACTCGTTCTGCCGGTAAGTCGACCACATTTTTCCGCGCCTCACCCCATTTCACAACTTCTTTATATTCTCTTTCGTGCATCTCAAACCACTTCTCCCCCTTAATATGCATTTAAAATGAAACACTTCAACATAGGGACTCCACCGAACACAATAGCTCCTAAACAGTCACATAAACTAGAGAAAGGGGGAGAGGGTGTATTTTCTATTCTTGGACAACGGACAAGGATAGGAGATGGGGAGGGGAGGGGAAGGGAGGTAATGATCAAATACGTTCCAATGTAAAGAAAAAAGAGGAACTGGGGGGGGGGGGGTAAGCGTATCAATTTTACGGTTGTTGAGTCATAACAAAAATCAACTTGACAATGACTATAGAAAAAATAAATATATGTTTTTTTTCTGTTGATATCATACTGCAGTTAAAAACATTAGTTTACGTTTTTGATTCTGCGCCCCCCCCCCCCCTCCAACCAAATATAACTAGAGTGACTACTGGCGCCGACTTTAAGTAACTTTTTTGGGGTGGTTGTGGGGGAATGATTAATAAAATGCAGGGATGTTAAATGAAAAACCAAACAAATATGTGATATGTGAATATTACTCTGTGTGTAATAAAATATATTCACATGTTAATAGGAAAAAATTAGCCAGAGGTTGGACGAACAATAAAACTTGCTCAACTTTTCTGAAGTAATCCCTTATTTCTTGATGTGAAATTCTCTCTACCCCCAAATGTAGCACTGTAACTAATCATCAACTAATCATATACATCATGCACACATGAATAAAATGCAGACGTGGAGATTGGGGGAAGGGGGGGGGGTAAAATGATACCATACTTAGGTAATTTTTGGGTGGGAAAAAGTTACTTTGCCCCGGAAGCCGGTGTCATTGCTACAATCCAAGCTAAATATGAGGGAACTTTTTTTATGATAGTTATAAAAGTTATAAAAACAATCTTCGTCCGTCAAGTCATGTAATCTGAGCTGTCAATTTTGATCACTTTGATAAATATCTATACAATAACATTGATAATAAAGTAAAATGAGATCAATGTGGAAGAAAAAAAAGTTTGTTGTATTTTCTCAAAGTTCCTTCTAACCAGAATATTACTATACCTTTCCCCACTCTCTCTATACACGAATGCGAGTACATGTCTTCTAAAATTCTACCTTCCTCGTGACTATTTCACTTACGAAATTAATGAATTCGTATGGCCCAAACTGTTACTGAGACGCGAGGGGGGGATAGGGGATATCGTTAATGGGCGTAGGATGAGGAAGGTAGAATTTAGGTAAATGTAACTTCATTTGCAAAAGGCTAGAGAGCGGGAAACCATTTAGGATAAAAGTGTAATGCGAGTCTAACGTCACAGACCACCCAGCAACAACAGCGGCCATTTTGTATAGATGACAACACTTTTTGGTTTTGTCTCGGATGGGATGAGGAAAAAGTATTTTTTTAGTACGACACAATTTCTTGGGTTGAAACCCGTCCAAGAAAACACGTTAAAAAACGAGTCAACTAACTTTTTCATTGATAATTAATTTATGAGACCCTCCTCCACCCCCCCTTTTGGTCCCCTTCTACCTCCCCCAACATGTACACAGTAATTGTAGTCCTATAGTGGTTTTTTTTTCAAAACAAACCCAGAAAGCGATCTAATTATAGGGAAATACCTATTAGAGGTGTAATTCTTTTCTAGATACAAAACCAAAAGCAGAAAAGGTCTCATAAAACTATAAAGTTTTACAGCATTTAGAAATTATTGTGGACACAAATCACCTTGGACCAATGATTTTATTGCACCCAAGAGTCGGAAATTCGTATTGACACAAAGATCTGTCGCTGTGTTGAGAAGCCTTCTTTTATCTTCTGCGCCCTAATCCTTTACCACCTCCTGAATAACATAAGTGGTTCGTTTTATTTAGTTTCTTTACATCCATTAATTACTAAGATCTATTGGGTTTTGGAAGTTTCACGGAGTATAGTTATTTTTATATAGAAATTAAACTTAACATTTAATTGAAGAGATTAGGGGTTTGTGATTCATCATCGATTTATTTATTTTTCACGCTACTAGTTCGGTAAGCACCTTAAATTTAAAGATTTCATTAATGTGTACGTATCTTCTTCGTTCAGATGTCACGTAATTTATGTGAGTGTATTTATTTCATTGCCCTGTTTTGTAAATGTGACAAAAAAAAGTTTTATTTTTAAATGTGCAAGCTTAAATGCCCCTGGTTTTGGGCAGGATTTGAGCCCTGGAGGGCTGGGTTTGAAATATAAATTTAGTTACAGTTATTAAAAAAACAACATAGTTGTTTCATATTCCAAATAAAGTTACCTTAGATCTAAAGTAGTATTTATTGTTCAACTATAGATTGAGATAAAATAAAGATTTTGATTGCTTTATTTATTGGGAAAAAGATAAGTAATTTTGTGCATTGAAATAATGCCCTTTTTGAAAAAAAAACAAAAAAAAAACAGCCATACACCAAACAGTATAAGCCGAATTAGGTTAACGGTTAGCATCTAACTTACCTAAGCGACATTTTTCACCCTCTTTCTAGGTGAATGCTTATGCCACCCTGTGACTTGTATATAACCTAACTAATAAATCTATGTTATTTATATATTCCTGCACTATACCTACAAAAACTGTTAAAAGTGGGAAAAGAGGCCATGAGAGAGAGAGATTCGATGAGACATGTTTTTGTTCCTCATTGATCACAAACCACAACATAATAATCGATGAGATGATATTGACACGTATCTTACTAACACTCCTCAAAACCTATTCAGTCCCCCCCCCCTCTTCCCCTCCCATTTTTCTCTAAGAAAAGTTGTTAAGGTTCAAAGAGTCGACCCACTGCGCCATGATACCAGACAAGGGTGTGTAAAGTGGTTACGCGAAATACCGGACTCCGTGCATGCTCGAAAAGCTTACACTTGTCCAATGTCTACAGCCATATGTGGGCCTATATCACGAATGAAGGGCTCATAGAAATAAACTAATATTTTTTTTATACATACAGTTGGAAACATTTTTCTCGGGGATTTCTTTCGGATATTTTCTAGGGAATATTTCCGTTCAACGAATATAAAAGGGATTTATTTGAGAAGGTTTTGAATTATTAACATAACTGGTCTACAACAGACCGGGGAGCCCGACGTTGGTGACACAATCGACCGCAAAAGCGCTGCAGCCGATATGTCGAGTGTGTTAGAGAACCGGAATAAGTGTTATTGCTTTATTTATTGCAAATCGTATGAGAATTATGAATTAAATAGTAAAGTAATTATATTTGTTAATTACGGTTATAGCCACGTCTAAATATTTTAAATTGAAAAATGACGTCTGTACATGAGAATCGAACCCGGGACTTCTGGCTTAGTACGCCAATGCTCCAACCTTTGATATGAATTAAAATGAAATTGAAACTTAAAACAAAAGTACATTTTATATTTCGATTGCAATAGTTCCATTTAAAACTTGATTTGTTGTCAAACACGCTAACCACCCTGGTCGGGGGTGTTATGATCTTTACGAACTCAATTATTATTATTATTATATTATTATTTTATCATCAATGTTCAGGTTATACGGCGATATGATAATTACCCTAATAGGGTAAGGATGAGGAAGGAAGCATTTAAGAGATAACCTTTCTGAATTTGCGTGGAGGAGCGTGGGAAACCATTTGGGGGGGGGGGACATTCCGCAGTTGACCCGACCGGGATTCGAGTTCTAATCTCCTCGTCACTAACAGGCCGATCTAACACGAGAGTGACGCCTTTAGTTCGTTAGACCACTATAGATGTAAGATGGAAAATTTTCTGTTTCGAAAAATTTTCCATAAATTTTTTTTTCAGAAAATTTTTTCAAACCGGATAATTTTCAATTATTATTTCCTGTTGATTAGTTTCAACTGATTAAATAGATATAATAATAGTAATAATAATAATTAGTGGTAGTAGTAGTAAGAAACACGTGCTTCGGTGGCCACATGGTCTAACGCGCTACTCTCGCAACAGACTAGACTGTCGATAACAGGGAGATCGGGGTTCGATTCTGGTGTACTGAGGGAGGTTTTTTTCTAAATGTTTTTCCTACTCACTCACTCACTCACTCACTCTCCACACAAATGTGGGTTCAATTCCTGTCAATTCAACCTTCCTTATACCTTAGCGTAATTAGTACATAGGCGTATAAACCGAACGGTTAGTAAGACGCGGTGCTAAAAAAAAACTAATAAAGAAACAAATGAATGTGAGCCTTTGTAGACCCGTTATGTTCATAAATCATACTTCTATTTTTTTTATCATCAATAAGTTAACTAAAATAATTTTAACGTTGGTTCAATATTTGCCTCCCCCCCCCCCCTAACCAACGTGAAAATTTTCCGATTCAAAATTTCTCGGGAACATTTCCATCTCTATCGACCATTGAAGTGAGTCAAGTTATTTACTAACAAAATTTGAATACCCCTGCACATGGAAACCTATTTCTATAGCCCCCCCCCCTTTTTTTTTTTTACTTCAGTCCTCATTGTATCCCCTCTCTAGATTGTAACCATCCTTTCCACCATCACCCTTCACCCAAGACCGCCCACCGGGTCTGGTTTCAATGGAACCCAAGAATCAATCTTTCTGTGTATGTGTGTGTGTGGGATAGAAAAAAAAAAAGTCGAACGAATGACCCCAAGAACAGTGGAGAGGGGAATATATGTGTGTGGGGGGGGGGGGTACATGCATTCGGGGTCACACATCCACATGAGCCTCTCGACAAAGATGTATTGGCAGATTCTCATTTCTGTCCTACCTTCTTCGGTGTTTGTATGAACTTTTGATCGAAAAACCTGTTACGCAAAAAAACACTTAGTTATATATATATATATATATATATAATATATATATATATATAATATATATATATATACACACACACACACTATCTCCTTCATAAATATAATAGCAATACAAGTATAAATATATACCTCTGCCCTCTCTTGTTTGGTTCGCGTTTCCTTTTTATTTTTAAATGCAACTACACCTGATTATATTCTACCCCTTTCCCACTTCCCCCCTCCTTTGCCTCAACCACACATCTCTTTATTATACTATACGATTCTACCTAAGGACAAGGGAATAAAACGGGTTTTTAATGCCATCCGCATTGCATTTATATTGAACTTGATAAATAACATAAAAACAAACAAAACTAGGAGGGGGGGGGGAACCCAACCAAACCAGTCTTATCATGACACACACAAACTAATGGAATGGCAACGATTTATTGATGTTATTTTTTTTTTTTTACCTATCGTCTTCCATTTTCTCAACGAATAAATGTGTTGTCTCCCCCCCCCCCCCCCTTTTGAGTACATTTCATCCCATGTTTCTGGATAAATTTACAGGCTAGGAACGTTTACTTTGAATAGCGTGAGAAACTATACTTTTTTGTTGTTGTGATCCCATCACTATTACTAACAATGAAGGGATAAGGTGAAATATAACTAAACCAAAGGACTCCTTTAAAGGACACTTTTACCATTTTCTTATATCAATCATCAAATGCAAAATATTTCAAACTGTTTCCCACGGACACATAATAAAATTATGTATACATCTATCTACCTATCTACTTATCTATCTATCTATCTATCATCTAATAATATTATAAGAAGACCAGAGGATTATAATTGCAAAATAAATATAGCCTACAAGAATAGATTAAAGGAAACAATGTCAATTTTCAAATCTACACGTTGTTTGGCAATTTTAAAACAACAATGTTAGACGTTGCCAAGAGAAATAAGGTATCATTGATTTATAAAATAAAAACGGGCAATGAATTATTCGCAAAGTTTGCTATCAATAAAACTACAAATTAAACTTTGTAAACAAACTTATGACATCAAAGTCACATGCTTCAATTCAGTAAACAAAACATAAAATGTACTTAATTTATTAAATTAAAAACAAAATTGGCATAGCAATAATAATTTCAAAGCTTAGACTTCAACATAAGCACAGTTAAATAATTATATTAATATAAACGATATTAGTATCGAGTTTCATTTCATTGTTATATAAATAGATACCAAATAAAAGTTATTCAATTAGAGAACACGTAATTATTTAATAAAATAAATTTGAATGATATTAAACCATTGTAGGTATTAGTGAAAGATTTACTGGGCCATTGTTGAATGCTACAGGAAGAAGTGTCTTGTGAAGAAATAAAGAATTCCCCCTCTTGTGAACGTTTAACCTTTTTTTATCACAGCCACACAAAAGCCATATTGTTCGAGCAAAAGTGACACAACTACGTATGTCAGAGCAATAACTAGAATTTGTAGATGACAGATAAAACAAGTTTATGAACCTTTAGAATACAATCAATGATTTGTTTGATTTCGTTCCTATCCGCATAGGCGAGAATGCGAATTAAGACGATAACCATGTCAGACCTAATTTAATGATGGCAGAGAGGTCAAGATTCGAATACCGGCCCCGGGTATTCTGATTCTCCCCCCAAAATGGTTTTCCAATCTACCCACACAAAAGAGAGAACATTTCCTCTAAATTATAATTTCTTCATCTCTACACTATTAAGCGAACAGCCCGGATGGGCTAATAAAACGCGGTGCACAATAAAATGAGTATAAACATCTTTCCTCCATCTTATTTTGAACATTTCATAATTTTAAGCGAATAATGTATGAAAGTAGATGTGAGTTTTATTCTTATTGAGCTTATTTTGTCAGTTAAGACCTTTATGTTCCACAGTCTTACCCAAAAAGATATCAAGTGAGGAAGTTTTTCAAACAAAAGAAGGTAGTCGGAATGGAGAAACAAAACAGTGTTCTTTATAGAATCAGCCAGCCAATCATGATCAAAGAATTATCAACGTTTAAAAAAAAAAGGTTCGTTGGCTCCAACCAGTTGAAATTAAAATGTGCGAAGGATGAAAGTTCGTCTCGTGTATTGTGTGTGATAAGTTTATCTTTTCGGATAATGCTAAAGTTTGATTTTCCAACAGCTCATAATTCGGATTATGTTTATGTTTAATGAATTAATCGATATTTTAAAATAGTTTATGTTTATTATTCACTTCAGTTCATTATCGATATAAACCGTGTGTTTTGGTGGACAGCTGTGTAAAGAACTTCAAAAATATCATGTTGGAGTTTACACCAGGTGAGCTATAATCAATCCAGTACTTTTCTTTAACTGTAAGAATGGCTAAAAATAAGTTTATTGTAATGTAGTTCGTAAATGTGTTGCTATAAATATATTTTAGATATTGAAAGTAATGATTTAGTAATGTTTTTTTGCAATGAAATGTTTTATAATAACCACGCTTTCGAATAAAGCATTCAAAATACAATCCAATAATCTTTGCAACAATGGCGACTATAAGTTAATAAAGACTTTACAATAATGGACAAAATGTTTAATGGTATAAATAACTGTCAATTAGGAGTAGCGAGATGATAATATCGACCAGTATACAATTTTTTTTTTTAAATACAAAAAGTAGTATTTGTAAACATGTTTAACGGAGGTTAATTAGAACATTTATTTTTCTAAGCCTTGTCAGATTAAAACAAAATTGTTATGTACAACATTTTAACTGTGAATAAACAATTTTGGCATTTTCAATTACTAAAGTTTTACCCGTAAATCTATAGAATTTAATAAACACGTGAACTTAATTCAGCAACAATGCAAATATTTTGGGAGGTTCATAAGTAGGTCTGTGTTTGTTTAGAAATCATGGGGAATAAATAATAGAACAAAAAGAGGGTGGGATTATTTAATCTTTTCCTATGTCATGTTATGAGTGTTTTTTTTACCATTATACACACAACAAAAAACAAATTAATATTGTAAGATAAATACCGATTTTCATATAACGTCTCTTTCTACCACCAACAATGAATGAAAATCACTAAAATTTGGCATTGTAGGGTTATGTAATAATAAAAAAGTTATCAAAAGCTTCCAATACTACTTTATGGATACATGTATAATCTCTTCTTACATTATTAACTAAACAGATTAGGAATATACAATTGTAATATTTTATATGTCATTGTGGCAACATGAGCTGCCAGTTTCCAAATAATGAGCTTCCTATGAAAATCATACTTAAGTTGTAAATAATTATATATATAAAAGATAGTATTTTAGTTCAATATATTTCAGGATCCATGAAAGTCATGACAAATGTGTTGTTGACGCTTAGAAGGTTAGGGTTTGTTCGGTCGGGGTAGCCCATGATAATACAAATTTTAACTATTACGTATCAAAATACTTTTGGTGACATTATTTTAAATGTTTATTTTCTAAGTATATACGTTCTTCTGAAATTAAGGTGAGTTTTTTTTTTAATTTTAAAATTATATTAAATTATTTTTCAATATTAATTTTGTCACTATTTGGAAATTTATTTTTGTGTATATAGATGGTGAAAAATATTAAATTTTCCATAATATGACAGAGATAAAAAAAATTAAAGAACCCCTCCCTCTCTTTATTAACGTACTACCCTCAAATTATGATTCTGTTAATTTAATATAATGCTAAAAATCAGTCAAACAAACTTTGCCGTTCATTGATTTGTGTGAATGTGTGCCTACCTAAAAAAAAATCAAAAAAACTTAGGTTGGCTACGAGCCAACATTTGTTCTACATTTACAATTAATGAGCTGTCGTCTCCCGCGAATGTAGGATTGTCCGTCCGTCTGTCCACCTTTCCTAATCCACCCGATGTACCGCGACAGGAGAGTTAGAGTGATGTCTTTGGATTAATGCCATGAACACCCCCCCCCCCCCCTTGGGGCTTGAATTCTCCAAGAGCATTAATGTGGAGAAGGAGGGGGGGTTAGTGACAATGTCTCACTTAGACGCATGAACATGATGCTGGCACAACCTTACAGGAGTACATTATTATTATTATTATTAGCACCGCGTCTTACTACCCGTTCGGGTATAGCATTCGCTAATGTGTATGGTAGTGATGTGAGATGAAATGGAGGACTACGTTTAAGTGGATCCGAACACGGTGGAGTACAGCTGACCGAATATGCGTGCTGCACAGTTCCGTAAAGAAGCGTGTGAAACCGTGTGCCGCGGGAGTTTAAGAGGGGGGGGGGGGAGGGAATCGTGAAAAATACAAACCCATTAAGGAATAAAAATATATCTTTTTTTTTAAGATCCAAGATTGACATTATTTTTTAAAAAATAGCATAATTATTTAGAATTTTAGTCATTGAACTTTGATAATAACAATCTTATTACTCGTTATTTTAATTATATAATCTCTCCTTTAAAAAAAAAAAAAGTGACCCGATGAACCTTGACACTTTCAGCGCCTGAGCTGGGGTACGTTAGCGGGTACATAAAAAAAAAATCCTCATTTAAAACCTATAAGGTTCTTTAGTTCAAACATTGGCTTATGTCAACCTATTCGGAAATAATTATTATTTGCTTATTAATACTATATCATCAATTACGTTACCAAACTATTACATTAACACTTCCAGCCAATGTTTGCAGTAAAGAACCTTCTGCTTTTCGCCGCTTGAAGGCTTGATTTTGATTGAAACAACAGTTTAGAAAATTCAAACCTGTTTCTTTACGGCCAACATTTATAACATTTTACTATATTTGTTGTGTTATTTTATAGGTATTTATAATATCTTATCAAAAATGACAGGTGCAGATCACAGGACTTAATGAACCGGTATGAATGTTTTTAAATTGTTCTAGTAACTACCAGATACCCACTTCGGCGGACGCGTGCTCTAAGGCCCTAATCTCGCAGTATACTATAAACTGCAGATAACGGGGAGATTGAGGTTCGAATCTTGGTTGGCTGTATCGTGGGTGGTTTTTACAAAACTGGTATTCCACTCTAATTTCATGAGAATGCGGGTACGCTTCCTCTAAATATAACCTTCTTAATCCCTAAAACAATTAACGAAATTACTACATAAGCGTGTAAACCGAACGGGTAGTATGATGTGGTGCTTTAAAACAGAGCATATCTACATTCCTACCGTGGATATACTATAGGTAAGTGAATGCTGAAAACATGCTCACGTCCACTTAAGATCCCGTCGCCAAGAATTAGCTGTCTCCCAACAAAGTGCAAAGAATAATAAATAAAGACATCTGCAGCTTTTAGCAGAGTATGTTCGTAAATAAGTCGACATTAGTCATTTGCCAGAGCATTACAATGTGTTACAATACAATCAGAACAAAGCCAAGGAACCTGAAACAAAATCAATTAATCTAAGTTGGCACTTTCTGTCGCAGAGTTAAAAATAATTGGGCTTTTTTTTTTCCAACTAACGAATCAAAGGGTTTATTAATTATTATTTTAAATGTTAAAATAGGTAAAAGGTAGGGGGGGGGGGAGGCACGGAAAATTAAGTTAGTTTATAATTACATCGTGTACTGACACATAAAAGCTGCATAAACAATTACTTTTTATTGCGTTCCCTGCATCACCTTAAGGGTGCATACGATGCGATGTCCGATTCAAGTTAATCTACACATATAGTGTGATTCTAGAATAATAATAATAATTATTATTATTATTAGCACCTCGTCTTACTACCCGTTTGGGTTATACACGCTAATGTGTAATGGTAGGGTGATTGTGAGATTAAATGGAGGACCTACAGTTTAACGTGGGATCCGAACCACGGTGGAGGCCTGGCATTCCCCACATTCACAAGATGTCTTGTCAGAGGTGAAGGAAGGGTTTGATAGTCAGATAAATCTGTGCCGGGACCGAGGATTGAACCCCGGACCCCCAGCACAGAAGTCTGACACCTTACCCCTAGACCACCAGGTCATACCTGATTCTAGAACGAAGGCAGGTTTATAAACTACAAACATATTTATTTGCAGTCAAGTTTAAAAAATATATATATATATATTTCATTTTTAACATCACGTCCTACTAGCTGTTTACGTTTTACGGCTAAGTACTAATTACAATAATGTGTAGGATATAAGAAAGGTTAAATTTGGGTGGAAGTGTACCCGCATTTTCGTGGATGAAGAGTGGAAAACCATTTATGGAAAACCACTCTCAGTACACCTAACAAGGATTCGAACCCGGATGTCCCTGTCATTTGCAGTCTAGTATATTGTGAGAATGATGCCTTAGACCATGCGTCCACCAAAGGTGTCAACAATGATGACATTATAGGCTATTATATTATCAGTAATATTTTATAAGTTATTGATATTCTATCTAAAATGAATATAGGCTGTGTAAGTAGTTTTAGTAACGTATGTGTTCGTCGAAAACCTTTCTTTATACCTTAATCAAAGTTATAGTTAGGGCTAGAAAAACTACCTGATCTACTTTTAAGCGTTCATAAGTCAAGTAATGTGATTTGAAGCTGTCACTTTCAAAACCGATATTATTGATAGCTATAAAATAAAATTACGGTAATAATATAGGCCTACTAAAATTATATCAGTGTTGACCGCAAAAAAAAAAAACAGGTTTGCATTTTCTAAAAAAATAAATCTGGGGTTCAATCCTCGGTCCCGGCACAGATTTATCTGATTACCAAACCCTTCCTTCACCTCTGACAAGACGTGTATTAATCACATCTTGTGAATGTGGGGAATGCCAGGCCTCCACCGTGGTTCGGATCCCACGTTAAACTGTAGGTCCCCCATTTCATCTCACAATCACCCTACTATTATACATTAGCTGAATGTGTGAATGCCCGGCCTCCACCGTGGTTCGGATCCACGTTAAACTGTAGGTCCTTCATTTCATCTCACAATCACCTACTATTATACATTAGCTGAATGTGGGGGATGCAGGCCTCCACCGTGGTTCGGATTCCACGTTAAACTGTAAGTCCTTCATTTCATCTCACAATCACCCTACCATTACACATTAGTGTAAGTGCGTATAACCCGAATGGGTAGTAAGACGCGGTGCTAATAATAATAATAATATACATTAGCGTAAGTGCGTACAACCGAATGGGTGGTAAGACGCGGTGCTAATAATAATAATAATAATTATATTATATTATTATTATTATTATTATTATTATTATTATAATCTATCCGCGTGTGTGTGATGACTTGAGCTCTTTTAAACGTCAATAAAGTGAACAAGGTCTTAAGAGGCGAGAGAGAGAGAGGAATCCTACCCCTTCTACAACCCACGCTCCCATTTTCCACCCCCAACCCTAACTCGAGTGTAATCCTGTTAGGGGGGGGGGACTGTAATAAGGCTGCAAGGAGCGACGTGTCAGCACTTTACTGCTTTTATTACAGTCTTGATCCCTCGTGGGAGGAGGGGGGAGGGGATGACCCCTCTCTTAAGCTCCCCGGGCATCGAACCTGGTGGTACCCAACTCAAAACTTTATTACTACTAGGATGGGCTGAGGGTTTGCAAACCGCGTCACGTGACCATTCTCAGGTTTGCTAGCACTGAATAATAACACCTCCCCCTCCCCTCACAACATATTCCGGAGTCTTTTTATTATTTGGGCATTTAATGCGCATTTTTTTAAAACACATAAATTATACAGGAGTGCTACGCTGTACATTTTAAATACCAAAATATGCATTATGCCATTTTCTTATATGCAAAGTAATAATAAAAACCCGCATCGGTGGCCGAGTGGGCAAAGTGGTCTTCCAATCTCCCTCCACGCAAGTGTGGGTACACTTCCTCTAAAATTCAACCTTATTAATCCTTATACCACTAGCGTGATTAGTAACCCTAGGTGTGTAACCCGAACGGGTAGGAAGATACGGTGCTAAAAAAAAATTATTTGTAAAGTGTTTTTTAATCAATTCTTGGAACAGGACTCATTTAATAACAATGTCAGTGTGAGTGCTGCTATTTGTTCAGGAAAACATTCAATATCAATGCTTAGCGAACTGCAGGTCTGATGAAGAAAAGCTTTATCTTTGCTCGCTCTCATTTAACTGTTGCCAAATCTCCTCCCTCTCAGTTATGTTTGAAGGTGGTGTGCTGGGGTAAGAAGGAGCTACTGGCAACATCGACGGACCATTGTTGCAAAGTTTGTCTGATGTATGAGGAAGGATTGACCACGTGAGAACAAGAGAATTACAATTCTCATCAAAAGTAGCCATGCATTTCCCTCAGCGATTATAATAACCAGTATATATATATATATATATCACTTACTGTAGTGTAACGTTATATATTATTATTATTATTATTATTATTATTATTAACACCACATCTTCCTACCTGTTCGGTTTATACGTTAAATAGAAACCACCTAAACATCTCCCTCTCTCCCCTAAACAGCTACGAAAATATGTGTAGGGGATACCTTTATAAGAGGAGGGAGAGGTGTTGATAAATATTGACAAAATGGTCCAAGCAACGCATTATACTTCTATAAAGCCACACGGCTGATTCACTCACTGACATTTATGTTTACCCACTTACACATGAGCTATAAACTTGAAATTTGGCAAACTTATAGCTTCTAGCCTGTAACCGACGGTAAAATTTTAATTTCTACCCCCGAAAAAATTTCAAAATGTCGGAGCAACTTTAAAGTCGGTGCGGACCTTTCTTTGGAGGTCTCTTGTGGCTAAACGGTAAGAACTATCAAAAAATGGCTCTGGATTTACATTAGTTTACATCCACTTGCAAAGAAAACTCACCGGGGGTGAGAAAAGCGAGTCTCTCTAACCATGGTCGTCTTGAGTGACTACAGTAGCCCCATGGCTTCTTTGGTGCTGACCGACAGCTCACAGCTGACTTCTGACAGTCAACATTTAGGTATATACCTAAATCTTTACTGTCAAAAGTGACAGCTGTTAAACATATGTTTTTGCAGGTCATATGGTTCGGCGTAGGGATACATAATTTGGTCTGGTAACTTTTAAAAGCTGTCAGTCAGCACCAAAGAAGCCAAGGGGCTACTGTAACTAAAGAAGGCCATGCTACAACCCATCTTCGAGTTCATCAGTCAACTCATCCTCAGTTCCTTCCCCCCTTCCCATCCTTCGAACCGTTTTCCATTCAAGAAAAGTCTCCAAGGCGAGAGTGATTCATAATTTATTTCTTCATCCCCCTACCAAACAAAGATACAGCAAGGGGTAGGGATTAAAGGGAGTGAAGAACTATTTGGTTTCCTCCCCTTTATATCCCCTAGGCTTCTGTTTCGCATCCATCAATCATTACGGACCCATATCGGGGATTCCCCAACAAATTGGGTGAGTTTGGTGCAACAATCGATCATACTAGAAAACAACAAAATGGATTTGAAGTGAATTTTAAGAGTAGATAGAAATTATATCTTTAAAAAAATATATAATTGCAAGATTACTGGATCCACAGTCTCGGGATTAATATTAATTATGACCTACACCGGATGGATGGACGCATTAAGGCGTCAGTCTCGTTTGGTCATCAGATGACTAAGAGGTCAGGGATTGAATCCCGACCGGTGCCCTGAGGACGTTTGACGCAATCCCCCAGAAAGACTAATCTAAACATGGCATTTATTGAAGCCTTGGTAGTTAAATTAACCGCCTCTATGGTTTAGTGGTCAGAGTATCCGGCTACAGATTTAGAGGTACCGGGTTCATGTTCTGTGAAGCAGGGGGTCTGGAACGGGGTCAACTCCACCTCATGAGGACCAATGAGGAGATACATTAGTGAAAACCGTTAGCTCAAGGAACTTGACCCTTGAGGGTTTTTTAATAGTTTTTTAATTTTCCTTTAAAAGTAGTTCTATTTGTCAAAAGATGGATTTTTATATATTATTATTATTATTAGCACCGCGTCTTACTACCTGTTTGGTTTATACGCACTTACGCTAATGTGTAATGGTAGGGTGATTGTGAGATGAAATGGAGGACCTACAGTTTAACGTGGAATCCGAACCACGGTGGAGGTCTGGCATTCCACACATTCACAAGATGTCTGGTCAGAGGTGAAGGAAGGGTTTGGTAATAAGATAATCAGAACAGGATTGAACCCCGGACCCCCCAGCACAGCACAGAAGTCTGACACCTTACCCCTAGACCATCAGGTCACCTTGATAGATATTCAACAACTGTTGATATCACCATGTCAAGAAAACTAAACTCTATGTTTCTACTGGAGAAATATTTTATTTATTTTGACAAAAAAAAGGGGGTAGGGTTTGCTATAAAAACCACAAAAACATTGCCCTTTCTTTCCTTCTACCCCACCATATGACCTCAGAGGTGATATTCAGTGTAGCTCATACTTCCGAAACCCGTGTTGGAAGGGTATGGTAGGGTTTTGGCTGTGCCACGAGCAAGGAAGGGTTGGGCAAGGGCGCGGGTGAGGGTAGAAGGGTGAGAAGACTAATATTAAGGGAGGAAGCGTAGGACAGGCAGCTGTTGAGCTGGCTCGGGCGAAGTAGGGATGAAAGGGAGAGGAGAGGTTGGTTCCCGGGCGCTTCGATCGATTGCCTGACCTAGTGATTCGTTGTGTGAACAGATGGAGGGGTGGAAACTGAAAGT
Organism: Timema cristinae; assembly: GCA_039000515.1. Lineage (NCBI taxonomy): Eukaryota > Metazoa > Arthropoda > Insecta > Phasmatodea > Timematidae > Timema > Timema cristinae. The sequence continues at coordinate 6,817,958 of JBCFYV010002255.1, read as the reverse complement.
CACCCCTTCATCATTCGGTGCAGTTAGCGGGGGTGAAAGGTGTAATTTATGGTATCGTTGGAAAGAACTGGACCACTCATAATGACTTCAACTAAAACATTTTCATTAATTTTCGATTGTATTCATACCCGCCTCGGTGGCGTAGTTGGCTAACGCGCTAGTCGTGTTTAGCTCGACTGTTGAGGACGGGGGAGATCGAGGTTCGAATCTCGGTCGGGTGAACTGGGGTGGTTTTTCCTAAATGGTTTTCCACTCTCCCTCCACGCAAATGCGGGTTCACTTCCTCTAATTCAACCTTCCCAATTCCTAATTCATTAGCGTAGTTAGTACTTAAAGCGTATAAACCGAACGGGTAGTAAGACGTGGTGCTAAATATTATTATTATTATTATTATTATAATTAATTGAATTCAAGTAATTTGACTTTACTCTACGGCTTCCTTTTCGTTTTGTATTCGGTAGGTCCTTTTTAACAGCCACTTTTAAAAAAACTCAACCAACACATGACTCTTACAAACTTTACTTTTGAAAAAAACAAAACATACTTATTCCCTTGCTCACTAAATCTTCATTGTTAAAAGGAGTAAGGGGAGGCCCTAATTTCACTAATAATGAGTTCTCCAGCCACGTCTGTAATCGCAACCGGGACCCTTAGCATAGTTGATATTCGTACTCCCGATTGTGATAAGGTGCCTGTCTAGTTTGGTCACGCATAGGTAAAACCAGGAGAGCTGAGAAATTACAGGGTCATTTTGTGGCTGTAAAAACCGGGAATTTCACCCCCTAAGATAAAATAAAAAATGATAGTATAATCTATACTAATATTATAAAGAGGAAAGATTTGATTTTTTGTTTTTTTGTTTGTAATGGATAAACTCAAAAACTACTGGACATATTTTAAAAATTCTTTCACCAATATAAAGCTACATTATCAGCGAGTAACATAGACTATATTTTATTTTGAAAATTTAATTTATTCCTCATAAAAATGTCGATAGTATATTATATAGTCGTTGGAAAAAAAATTTGTTGAAGGGAATGTGGGGTCGGTGAAGGGGTCGGTGGGGTAGGGGTGAGGAAAGAGGAATGAGATAAAAATAGGAAGGAGGATAAAAAGAGGGAGGGGGCTATACAGTGATGGTAGGACTGTATTTAAAAAAAAAGTTTTGTTTTTATATTGACATGATGGATGATTTGAAGCTTTGTTTTACAGGATTCTTTACAATATTTTTTTACGGGGAAGGGGGCTAGTTATGTTTATATTCTTATTTGCTACTCTCACTCCTTTAAGTAGTTAATACCCGCATCGGTGGTCGAATGGTTCTAAATTCGTCACTCACACAGTGAACTGTGTTCAAATCCCAGTCAGGTGGGGGGGTTACTAAATTGTATTCTACTATATCTCCACATAAATGCGGTTGCACTTCCCATAAATTCAACCTTCCTCATCCCTGGTATATTAGGGGTTAAGTGTAAGAAAAGGTGCTTCACCCAAATAAAGAAAATATATTATTATTATTATAATTATTAGCGTAATAATTAGTGCATATGCCTCTAACCAGAACGGATACCAAGACGCAGTGTTTAGAAAAAAGCTAATTTATTATTAAGCTATTGTTTCAAAATGCTGTCCTTCTTACTACCCATTTGGGCTATTCACATATTTAAACTGATGGGTTCAAGGATGTAGTAAACACGCTTTTTATATATGTTACCAAAGAAAGGAGTAACAGAGTTGATTGAGCAAAAATAATATAAGGAAAGAAAAACCACAATACTATTTTATTAAATCTCCATTTTCATTGCTAATTCAAAAATTAAGTAAAAAAAAACCTATTAGTTTCGTTGTCACTTTCAAGAAATTTTTTTTTACTGTAACGAAAAACTGTGTTCGTACAATCCCATAGCTAAAGTTTTATTTTAACCTATTTTTTGATTCACTAATTTCACTTATGTGTGCGCCTTTTTATTTAGAAACTTGAAAAAAAAATAGCTTGAGACAAAAATACTGGTTATGAGTTAATCAAAAAATTCAATTTTAGGTTAAAAGAATATAAAATTAAAAACACTTTAAACTAAATACGTAATTACAAAATATATACTATTATTTATCATTTAAAGCAAAACAACTCCAGGAACAAATAATAAGTAGTATAAAGAAATATCTTTGAGAGACGTAAGAAACAAATAAGTAAAAAGTAGGTGCACACTGATTTTGGTGGGGCAGTCCGTTATTAAAGGAATGCCAGACCTCCACCGTGGTTCGGATTCCACGTTAAACTGTAGGTCCTCCATTTCATCTCACAATCAACCTAACATTACACATTAGCGTAAGTGCGTATAATCCGAACGGGTGGTAAGACACGATGTCAATAGTAGTAATAATAATAATATCCAACAAGAGTGACCTGGAATTTAATGACATTTTCTCTTCATTTAAAAAGTTTCTCATATAATGCCAGTATGCTCATGAGAGTTATTCAACAACTGTTGCACCGTGGGAATAAAATTAAACTCTTATATTTCTACTGGAGAAATGTTTTATTTATTTTGCTGAAAAAAAAAACATTTTTGCAATAAAAACTGCAAACACACTGGTCTTTTCTCGCGTCCCCTTCAATCCTAAATTAATGCTTTGGATGAGTTAGGTTGTAGGTCGGGCGATAGTGTAACCCTCTTGAATATAGCTCGTACCGGTATGTAAAAAATAAAAGGTTACCGTGGCATTTAACTCACCAGTTTAACACCCCCGGTTCGATTCTCTTATGATGGGTGGGCAACAAAGAGAAAATGTATTGCCCGACAGAAAAACAAACAAACTATTATTACTGAACAACCCAGAGAAAATAATGTAACATAATCTTATATTGTAAATTACATTATTTTACAACCAGGATATAATTTTTTTTTTTTTTTTAACTGATTAGTGAATCTAATGTGTGCGGTTTATTAAAGAAATTAACATAAAATTAATAGCCATTAACTTAACCGTCTAGGGAAATTTTACAAAGGTTATTTATTGTGATAGCTTAGTTTAGAATTCAGGCGGCCAGGACGTGTGGCGGCGCCACCGTTCCAGATATCCTGGCACTCCCACGTCACAGCAATACATATATATACCCTCCCTTTTAAATACAGACTATCCCCCCAACCAGCCCCTTGGCCGAACCAACCGCGGTGTATGGATGACAAACGCGTATTTCATCTGCCGCTGCTAGGTAAAACGTCACCCCCCTTCCTTCAAAAGCCCTTTTTCAAACCATCTAACTATTCAACCACCAACAACTACGATATACAGACCCTCCCCCACTATCCCTTCACCCTGCCCTCTGCTCAACAAACGATGGGGCACGTCTAGACCCGACGACAGACACCCCTCAGCATAGAACGCGGCTAGACACTCGGACACTTTCCCAGAGCGGCGCACCCTTCCCTCCCCCCCCCCCCTCGCCATAGCTCACTTGGAACTAACCTCACCCCGCCAAAATATCGATCTCATTGTCCTCAAAGGTCCCCTCCCAAACCCAACTCACTGCCTAGACCCGACCAAAATCGAGAGTCGTTTAGGTCGCGCACGCGCACTGCGCAAAATTTCAGGGCGGGTAAACTAACGGGGAGTATGAGGAGAGGGGAGGAGGGTATCAATGCAGCGGTAGACACGCGGACTAAATATCAGACTCGTCTAGAGATGGGGCAACGATATATCAATATAATTATAAAAATATCGATATAATTATATCGATGTTTTAGTATTCGCTCTATCGACCAATTTGAATCAAAATATCGGGAACAATGCAATTCAAAATATCGGAAACAATATATATATATATCGTAGCTTTCGTTGGAAGGAAGGGGGTAGGGAGAAAATAAATGGCTACGACACAATCGTGCACTCTCTTTCATATTATCAATGAAAGTTTGGAATCAAATTTCCAATTAAAAAAAAAAAATTAGCTACTGTTATTTTATTTTTTCCACCGCGCAGTAACGGAGCGTATGGTTTCCGACTAGGGGACCTTACAACTCGTCCCACAACGTGATGGCATTTCACGGTGGCACGGTAGAATAATCACACCAACACACTGATTGTGATTCTCACTAATTTAGCCCAGCAGCGTGGTAAACACAATCACATCCCCGTGGAAACAGGGCCGGCTCGTGCCCTATAGCCACCCTCCTATCACAAGACATTAAAAAATATATACATATAGGATGTACCGTAACGTGTGGACATACCCGCTTCGTTGGGCGCATGCTCTATTATTATTATTATTATTATTATTATTATTACCGCGTCTTACTACCCATTCAGGCTTTATGCACTTACGCTAATGTGTAATGGTAGGGTGATTGTGAGATGAAATGAAGGACCTACAGTTTAACGTGGAATCCGAACCACGGTGGAGGCCTGGTATTCCCCACATTCACAAGATGTCTTGTCAGAGGTGAAGGAAGGGTTTGGTAATCAGATAAATCTGTGCCTGGACCAAGGATTGAACCTCGGACCCCCAGCACAGAAGTCCTACACCTTACCCCTAGACCACCAGGTCACCCACAAGCTCTAATGCACTACTCTTGCAGTAGACTAGTCTGCCGATGACAGGTGGTTTTATCTAAATAGTTTTTCACTATCTCTTTCTTCAAGCAAATGCTGGTACACTTCCTATTAATAAAGCCTTCCTCATCCCTAAAATCGTTTACGTAATTATTACATAGGCATGTAAGTCTAACGGGTAGTAAGATGCGGTGCTAAAACAAAAAAAAAAGGAGGGGTGGGGTGGATAAGAGACATAAAAACAATTAGAAAAGTTCATTTAGATGTGTGTCCCATTTGACCTTGTTTCCCGAGCTACAGCCAAGTGATTCCACTAAACTGTTTACATAACATAACGCCACGTTTTAGCCGAGTCGCCATCAATTTCTTAAAACGAAAGGTTTCCTAACAAAGGGATAGGTCGGGCAGGACCTAATGGTTGGACTGCTCGCTACCCAAACTTAAACCCATTAGACTTTTATCTGTGGAGGGGCCACTTGGATCCAATTGTTTATTCAACACCCATTGCCAGCATTGAAATACTTCGTCAACGTATACAAGAGGGCTGCCAACGAAGCCGACAAACACCCGGTGTGTGTGTGTGTGTGTTTTTTTTTTAAAGAGTGCACGAAGATTGCAGGCTTACGTTCTGGCCGAAGGTGGCCATTTAAAGCACTTGCTATAATGTTATTACTATTATTATTATTAGCACCGCGTCTTACTACCCATTCGGGTTATACGCACTTACGTTAATGTGTAATGGTAGGGGGATTGTGAGATGAAATGGAGGACCTACAGTTTAACGTGGAATCCGAACCACGGTGGAGGCCTGGCATTCCCCACATTCACAAGATATCTTGTCAGAGGTGAAGGAAGGGTTTGGTAATCAGATAAATCTGTGCCGGGACCGAGGATTGAACCCCGGCCACCAGCACAGAAGTCTGACACCTTACACCTAGACCACCAGGTCGCCTTGCTATAAAGTTAAGCAACTCCACATTATTGGAGTACAAACATAACTATAACTCTGAAACAAGGTCAAATGGGATACTTGTTTAAATTATTTCTCTTTACATTGTTTTTGTGTCTACTATCCACTGTTGAAGTGAGTCTCACATGTTACAGCTTGTACTGTACTGTAAAACAAGATTACAATATTTTATTTCTCAAATAATTAGGTTTTGAAATTTTAGTAAAAAAATAAAAAGTTATTCAGTTCCTCAAGATCAATTTGAACGTGCATCATAGCAGGCCCAACTCAGCTCCCGGCTCACGCGAGGTATTATGGGAGTAAGGGAAAATAAACACCTACGATATGACAGAAATGTGTGCAGTGAATTATTATTTGAACGATTACTAGAAATTTCCCGCGGTGACGATGTGGGACAAAGCGACAAAGTTTCTCGTTAATAACTACAGTATGTCCCTGTTATGACAGAACGAAGAATTGTGCATCATGCTTATTTGTGAAGCCATTCTAAAATGATTAACAAACTTCCTTAGCTCTGCAATTTTTATCCAAATATCGTTTAATATTTCAACAATGTTCTGTATTAGGAACCTCTATCAACTCTTTATCTCCATTACTGTATAGTCAGAAATGCTCCACGTTCAATATTGTTGGTGTAAATAGACAATGTCAAGCCGACTGTATCATAGAGTTGATGAGAATGTGATGCAGGCTCTTAAAAACTAAAACCCACAAATTTTTTTTATCAAGGGAAAACATCTTTATTGGATCACGTATTTTGATAATATGATATACTTTTCTTGATAAAGTCTTTATCGTAAAGACAAGATTCTAATAAAATTTAATAAAATTCAACTAAAAAACTTATTATGAAAGTCCACAAGCTCACATTATGAGCAAAATTTGAATATTTAGTAAATATAGTTTATTTTTAAGAAATATAATATATAAATAATATTTAGCACCGCGTCTTACTACCCGTTCGGGTTATACGCTTTAAGTACTAGTTACGTTAGTGGATTTAGGAATTGGGAAGGTTGAATTAAAGGAAGTGAACCCGCATTTGCGTGGAGGAAGAGTGGACAATCATTTAGGGAAAACCACCCCCAGTTCACCCGACCGAGATTCGAACCTCAATCTCTCCATCCTCAGCAGTCGATCTCAACACGACTAGCGCGTTAGCCAACTACGCCACCGAGGCGGGTAAGAAATATAATAAAATTGCTATTCTAAATACACATTTTTTAAGTATTACATTTTTTCCCCTTGACAAGATCTATATCCTTACTTAGGGTTGCCAATCTTTTCTTAATTCAGGTATCCCTGTGGTTTTTCAAGAGGATTCCTATTTTTTTTTTTCTAGACCTGAACAGTAATAGATAGGAATCAAATGTAACTAACATATTCATGAAACGTATAATTGTAAAGTCATTCTGTTCTTGTTTACAACAGAATGATATGACCTTGATTTTTAAATTCAGTTATTATGCAACCCTAAATTTAAAGGAGAAATAAATTAGAAGGGGGTTGATAAAACACATGTAGACCAATCAACGAGCTTATTTATCTCAATTTTTCTTAAATACAAAGGCCTGCTATTTAAAGATTCTAGTTTAATGTACCAGTCCGACACCTTTAGCTCAGTCGGTAGCGTGTCTGCTTGTTGAGCTAAGAGTCCCGGGTTCGACTCTCGGCATGGCCGAAAATGTATCAATGATAGAAATATGGGTTTACCCTTTGACATTGATGAATTACCGGCCGGAGACTGAATGTTGTGTCTGTACTAGTTTTAAGTTACATGAAGCTACGACAGGCCTAAACAGCCATTAGTGTAAAATATATAGCGCGAATAAAAAACTGAACACAGGCTGGAAACAATAATGGATGTAAATTAAAAGTTTGTTATTATTAGCACCGCGTCTTACTACCCGTTCGGGTTATACGCACTTATGCTAATGTGTAGTGGTAGGGTGATTGTGAGATGAAATGGAGGACCTACAGTTTAACGTGGAATCCGAACCACGGTGGAGGCCTGGTATTCCCCACATTCACAAGATGTCTTGTCAGAGGTGAAGGAAGGGTTTGGTAATCAGATAAATCTTTGCCGGGACCGAGGATTGAACCCCGGCCGCCAGCACAGAAGTCTGACACCTTACCCCTAGACCACCAGGTCACCTTAGTAAAAGTTTAATGTTCCAAATCTACAAACATTCTGGTGTATTTATATTTTTAAAGTTTTAGTGAAATTTCCTGTGTTTTCCCGACTTTCCTGGTTTTAAAGGTGCGTGACAATCCAGCTACTTCATAGGTGATAAATAAATTTGGCAAATTCCCCTCCATGCCCCAAAAACTGGTCTTACATGGAAGCAATGCAGGGTATATAATAATAAATAATACCGTCGGAACCTCTCTTATTATAGATAGAGATCTGACGTGTGAACCACTCAGTCCTAATTGATTAACAGGATGAACACAAATCGTAAATATAACAAGTGAGAATAGAACCGAGGTTCCCTAGGTTGGTAATTTGGCCACTCTAATAACTTATCCACGGGGACGTGCTAAAATTTATGATAATAATTTAAGTTATATTGTTCAGAAAGTAATTAGGTATTTTTTTCAAGTGGTATTTTTTTATATCGGTCAGTATTATTCCAATTAACTTAAAGATCATAATCAATTTTAGAATACCATTACCTTAACAGCTTTATTTATTAAATCGTAAAATCTACAGATCTTATAAACTGAAAATATGATAGGTTGGTTAAAAGAATGTTGGGGTCTTCCCCCCCACCCCCTCTGTTAAGTAGGTAGATAGTAAAATGACTAATAAAACATCTAAGTGGTTGGTCGGTGACCATCTCCATTTCAGAAACAGCAAAGGGCTATTTATTTATATTCGTTTCCATCTCAAACCTTAAAAAAAATTAATAAAAAAAATTGGCACACAATTATAAATAATTGACGGGAAACTGTACGATACATGGCACCATTCCTCTTGACATTTGAAAATAAATAAATAAATAAATTGTGAAAATTTAACTACAAGTGTGCAATAAACTGGTTTCGGTGGCGGCATGGTCTAAGGCGTCTCGTGTTGGACTAGAAAGACGAAGACGGGTAGATCATGGTTCGAATGCCGGTCGGATGTATTTTTTTCCTGAATGGTTTTCCACTCTCCCTCCATGCAAAAGCGGGTACACTTCATTTGTATTCAATCTTCCTCATCTTTAACTCGTTAGTGTAATTAGTACATAAGCGAATAGGTTGTAGGACGCGGTGCTAAAATAGAAAGTTGCCAATATTAAACCATTCACATTTTTAAAATTAATTTAATATGAATTTAAATATTATAAATGACATAACCTGAATACTTTCCAAACTATCTTTTTAAAATCCAAAATATTATAAATTTTGTTTCACGTGCACCACAAGTATCTGGATCATTCTCAAATAAAAGGAAGAGGGGGATGAATAAGGTAGAATTTAAAGGAAATGTAGTTGCGTTTGAGTGGAGGCAAAGTGATAAAACAGTTTATGAAGCAAAAAAAAATATCTCAATACACCCAGTCGGGATTCAAACCCTGATTTCCCCATCAGTGACAAACCATACCCAGACGCGAGACAGATCCCTTTTGTCAACGTATCCATTGGTGTGGGGGGAGGGAGGGAGGTAGAGGGAGGGAAAGAAAGTCCTTCTTTAATACCTCTCCTATTTATAAATGTAAAAAAAAAAAGATTGCATTTTTATTTTTCATTTTTATTTTCGAATTTCACCTTATTTGGAAATTACAACAACGCATGCGCTCAACATACATTAGGTTGGAGGCACCAGGGCACTGAAAACCAGACCGCGAATCAATACAATAAAGAGAGAGAGAGAGAGCAAAGTGGTTGTAAAAGAGAGGTAAAGAGTACGAGAGAAACACATGAAGGAGTGAAGAGGGTCCATGACAGAACAGGACGAAAGAGAGAAAGGAAGAAGGATGGAAGAAAATAAAAATATAAAAATGGTGAAGGAATCGTTCTCTCGATGCCAGTCAAAATGCTAGGGATGAAATAGTAAAGAGGGGGTTAGAGAGGGTTGGCAGGAAAAGGAGGAAGGGAGGCACAATCCAAACCCTTATCACTGGATCACGTCGTGCACATTGGAAATCAATAAATAACTAATGACGTATTTTGCTGAACGCAGGAATAAGCCATTTTGTTCCTTCGAACCTACTGAATATTTTGTTGAATAGTTACTTTAAAAAAAAAGCCCATCAAATTAATCAAAATGTATATTTCCCTACTTACCAATGTTTCGCGTCTCACTGCCCGTCCGTGAATATCCGCTTATTTATATTTATAGGGTAAAGAAGAGGAAGGTAGAATTTTATAGAACGTTGCTTGATTGGAAAGTGGGGGACACTATTTTACGAACTGACAAGTTTTAAGTTGTCATTTTTAATAATTCATTATTGGTTATTCATTATGAAATAAGGGAAAATTACTACACTCCCTCGTTTGAAACAATGTCACCTAGAAGTAAGATAATACACAGAGCCAACAAGACGGTACAGGAAATCAAGATTTGTGAGAAAATATTTAGTCGCTGTAATATTTGACTATCAAAGACTGTGATATTTTTCAATGGCACTTCATGTAGAGTATTATATTAAGCTGATGTGATATTTTTCAACGGCACTTCATGAGTATTATATTAAACTGATGTGATATTTTCAACGGCACTTCATTAAGAAAGCTGATGTGATGTCATTAAAATTAGTTATTAAAAATATAGTTAAATATATTAATGAAAGAAATAATATCAAATAGTTTGGTACACATTAAGATGTAACAAACAGTCGGTTAAAATGGTATATTATAAAGTATAATACAAATAAGTGTTATACAACTTATTATATTATAAAATATTATAACTTCAAACATTACACTAGATTAAGATTTTAATTTGTAAAACCAATTTTAAATCAGTATGTAATTTCTATAATAAGTTGAATAACATTTATTTGTGTTAAACTTAATATAAAATGTTAATTGACTGTTACAGCTCAGTGGGTAACAAGCTACATGAAATAATTCCCTTCATTATAATAATAAATACGCTTATTATTGCTATTATATATTTTTTAGAATGTCTAATCAAATTATATATTAAAATAAAGGTCGGTAACCTGGTGGTTTAGGGGTAATGTGTCAGAATTCTGTTCTGGAGGTCCGGGTTTCAATCCTCGGTCCCGGCATAGATTTATCTGAGTGCCAAACCCTTACTTCACCTCTGACAAGATATCTTGTGAATGTGTGAAGTGCCAGGCCTCCACCGTGGTTCGGATCCCACGTTAAACTGTAGGTCCTCCATTTCATCTCACAATCACCCTACCATTACGCATAAGCGTAAGTGCGTATAACCTGAACAGGTAGAAAGACGCGGTGCTAATAATAATAATAATAATAATAATAATAATAATGACGAAGAGTTTGGTATTCTTCAGGATCAAGGGCATAGAAAGGAGGTACGATAGAAAATTGTAGTATACCTTTAGTAAAAAGCATTTTTTCTAAGTGCGTATGAACTCTTCCAAGGAGGGGGTCCACCCCAAAGGGGGAGGGGTGGGTGCTCACAAAATTCCAGGGTGGGTCTGGCCTCCCTCACCCTCGACACCTCTCACCTTTTAAACATCTTTATTCAGGATATATTTTTTCCTTCGCTAATCTTAACACTATTTCAGGATTGCCAGAGTATCGAGCCGACTACTATCTTTGTGTGTGGCCTCTCTTCTCGTTGAAAGTAAACTAAAACCTATGTAGGACAAGTGATGCGAAGAAAGAACAATACCACGCAATTTGGAGGGTAATCTATTTTATAGGGAGCAATTTAAATTACATCTCAATCGGCTGCTAAAAGCAAGTAATGGCATAGAGGCATGCGAACAGAAAGAGATGGATTGTGGGAATGAAGAGGTAAAAAAAAAGAGGGGGGGGCGGGGTATGAGGCACTTTGAGAGCCAAAAGAATAGTAACACAGGCATTAATGATAGTCATCATCCAATCTGTAGAAGTAAAAAAAAAAACAGAAATAAAGTCATAAAATCCCAAGAAATCACATGTATTTCTGCATTTTAACATCTGAACCATTATAAACGACGGAAAACCTCATAGCTCATAAATTGTGAAAGATGATGGTTTTAGTTGGAACGGTTCTTTCCCCCCCCCCCCCCCTCTCTCTCTCTCAGATTGGGTAAGAAAAGGGACATCCGTTGCCAAGCACACAAATTTACGATGATAAAATGGGTGCCTTATAACCACAAAAACATAGTCTTAAAATTCAAATATATATTTTAACGACAAGGCAATTTGTGATGTTATTGGTCATCTCATTGGTCGAGACAAACGTTACTCTTGTGCTGACAAGGAAATATATCCTCTCTGAACAGCGTTTTTATAAACGGGGCCCCCATCATAGCTACCTCAGGCTACGTGAGGCAATTCTAGAATATTCTTTATTTGCTTTTCATATTTATTAAAGAGCATCCGTAATTGTTAGGAACCCGCTTCAGTGGCCGCGTGGTCTAACGCGCTACTCTCGCACTACACTAGACAGCCAATTACGGGGAGATCGGGGTTAGAATCTCGATCGGGTGTACTGAGGGTGGTTTTTTCCAAAATAGTTTTCCATTTTCCCTCCACGCAATTGTAGGTACACTTCCTATAAATATAACCTTCGTAATCCTTAAAACCATTGGTGTAATTAGTACACAAGACGTGGTGACTAAAAAAATTTATTAGGATAATCATTTTTAAAAACACCTCAGTACACCCGACCGAGATTCGAACCTTGATCTCCCCGTCATTGGCAGTCTAGTCTAACACGAGAGTAGCGCGTAGATCAGGTGACCATCGAGGTAAATAAATGTCGTTAATGAATGTGCATTTAATTAGACGTGTTAACATTTTTTTATGAGGGCTCTTGCATTTTTTTTTTTGCAAGGGCCTCTTTGGTCTAAAAAGTTTGGGAACCCCCCTGGTCTAAGACATGGTTTCTCAAACTGTGAGACGTACCTCTGCGTATCGGTGGGCACGCGAGCTATACGTCAGGCAGGCTTGTCTAGTTTGATTCGTCGATGACGGGGAGTTTGGGGATCGATTCTTAGTCAGATACTCTTAGAGGTGATTTTTCCTAAAGAGCTCCTCCACCCTTACTCCGCAATAAAGGCAGATATATTCCTTGATTTATTCTAGAATAAACTTTCCTCGTCCTTACACCAATAGCGTCGTTACATTTGGATAGTCCGGACGGGTGTTAAGGCAAGGCGCAAAAAAAAAAAAAAAAAAAAACTTTTCCTGATCATTTATTCGTCAAATTACTGATTCACTTTCATGAATTTTTATGCAAACCCAAAACGGGAGTGTTTTGCATCAGACACTGTTGACCTCTAGTCACTCTGGTAAGCTATTTTACGTTTTATATATATATATATTTTGAAAATACCGCCTCTAGACAGTGGTCAGAGTTCTTGGATACAGATCCATAGGTTCTAGGTTCGATATCCAGCCTCACGAGAACAAATGAGCATCTATTTGAATGGGTAAAAAAAAAAAGAAGTGGCTCCGATCTAGAAAACTGAGATTAACGGCTGAGAGTGGGCTTGTTGTGCTGACCACATGACACCCTCTATCCACACAGAGGTTGGTACTATCTTCGCCAGCAGACAGCGGACCTCTTGGTCGTTATAGTTCGATTGAAGGATGACGTCATAGAGTCTTATTTTTAACATTACAAGCTTATAAATTCTTGGGTAGCTTGTTTTTACAAGTGCTAACAAGAGTGGGATTATTTTACAAGTGTTATGGGATCGCGCTAGAAGAGTTAATATTTTTTAACAAGGTGAGAACTTTTTTACTCGTCATACTTTTATTTTAAGTGGTAGAGTTGGTAGAACTTTAAGTTTACAACACGATTGCAAAAAGCGTTTTAAATTATTATTATTATTATTAGCACCTCGTCTTACTACCCATTCGGGTTATACGCACTTACTCTAATGTGTAATGGTAGGGTGATTATGAGATGAAATGGAGGATCTACAGTTTAACGTGGGATCCGAACCACGTGGAGGCCTGGCATTCCCCACATTCACAAGATGTCTTGTCAGAGGTGAAGGAAGGGTTTGGAATCAGATAAATCTGTGCCGGGACCGAGGATTGAACCCGGCCGCCAGCAAGAAGTCGACACCTTACCCCTAAACCACCAGGTACCTACAGCGTTTTAAAGAAATCATATAAAGGAAGAGGAGTGTGATATTATTAAGCCATTCGGAAATTTGAATAATTACACTAATGTGCTGAGAGATGAGTAAATTTGAACTTTGAGGAAGTGTACCCGAATTTGCGTGGATAGTGGAAAACCACTGAGGGGTGAGGACTCAGGAGGTGTACGTTCGACTGAGATTCGAACCCCGTTAGCGATAAACGTGTAAAGAAGCGAATTAGAAATTCATAATTGAACATATTATCGTAATTGTATTTATGCAAATATATTGAACGGATACGTGGTGATATAAATAATTTAGAAAAAAAATTAGCTCTACAGGACTACTCATTCAGTAAATGGATGAGGAGGGGGAGGGGAAACCGGGGGCGGGGGTAGGGGGGCATTGCGTTCCAAAAGCTAAGACCTGCTCTTTAAATAATATACATTAGCATTCAAAATAAGCGCTAAATTGGTAGAAAAAAATTCCAAAAGATTTAAAAACAAAAGTTGTAAAGGTGGTTGCGTGGGTGAACGAACACAAGCCATTTGTTGGGGTATTAAAAAAAAAAAATCTCAGCTAGCAAGCGCGAGCAGAGATGACGTCACACGCGTCTGAATTTAAGGAAGAAGGAGGGGTTGGGGAGGATAGAGGGGAACTGGGTCATTGGCGCACAGCGACCCTTACCCCGGACCCGTCCCGGGGCAGCGCGCGCTAGACGAGACTGCCTGGATCGATGCCGCCGTCCTCCTCCCCCCCCTCGCTATCCCTGACGTGACGTCATCCCCAGCCACCCCCGGGAGTCACCTCGCAACCGTCCAGGCCTACCAACATGGCCGCCGACACACTACTGTCTAATTTTCATAGAAAAAAAGACCTTTTAAATAAAACCGAACGCTGATTTGCAGTCAATATTGATAACGTTTTTACTTTTTTTTATTATTATGGTTATCTATTAGGTATGGGAGTTGAACTCGATGCTCTCGGAATAAAGTGCTCGCCTTAAGATTCGATGTTCGTGGGTTCAAAACCAACCAGGGTCAACGATTTTTTTTTTAAGAGATTAAAAAAAAACTGTTTCCCAACTTCCTTCTGAGGGGAAATAGAGCCATGTCGATTGTTGAAATTAAAATAACCCTGGAAGGTTTGGGGGAATACCTTTCCCGCCAAATTAGTAGTTCCTTTCGCTCTCACTCATAGAAATTCTCGTGTGTTGATATAATCAGTAGGTTCAAAAATGTTCATGTTAAAAACCTCAAACAAATATATTAGGTATTGATAATATCTATCAGAAGTGACAGTGACATGATTTGATGTATGAATACCTGAGACAGGGTTGCCATGTACCCGAAATACCGGGAGAGAACCTGGAAAAACGCAAGGAATTTTACAAATCTAGTAAAATGCTGGAATTATTGATAATTTGAGAGATTAACTGAAAGCTCCGAGTCGGTAATAAATGGAGTCTAGAGGAGTACGGTTTGAAAGGGAATCCATTAAGTCAATGTGAAAGAAGCGTCTTACGTTGGTTTAGGAATGTTGAGAGGATGAGTCTTTTGAGTCTAGTGACGAAGTAAATATATGAAGGTAGAGTGTGTGGATCAAAAGGAATGGGTAGGCTATGTAAGACGTGGTTAAATGTGGTAGATAAATGTGTGAAAAAAGATAAGCACCAAGCGTTTTAAAATTAAGAGCGCATGTTTAACTCGGTGTATGGATGTTATTGAAGAAGGGAGTATGCAAGAATAGGGAAGTGTGTGGAGAAATTAGGGAGGATGGCTTAAGTACGGAGTTGTTTTTTGTTGAGCTATATGCACAGTTTTTGCTTTCACCGTAAGGGAACAGTGTGATTAGCTACAGTAGCCCATGGCTTCTTTGGTGCTGACTAACAGCTCCCAGCTGACAGCTTTGAAAAGTTACCAGACCAAATTATGTATCCCTACGCCGAACCATATCCCTGTAAAAACATGTGTTTAGCAGCGTCACTTCTGACAATCAAAATTTGAGTATATATCTAAATGTTGACTGTCAGAAGTCAGCTGTGAGCTGTCAGTCAGCACCAAAGAAGCCACGGGACTACTGTATGTATGTATTATTGTAAATAATAAGGCTGTGTTACCACCTTGTGCGCTTTTGTTATGAGGGTTTTCCCTCTTATGCACTTTCGATGTTCCCCAACGTAGCACTGAGGTGGATTTTCAAAAGGGTTTGAAACCCTCCAAACATGCAAATGTGTGTATATTCTTATTCGTAAAAATGTTTAGTAATAAGACGTAGGGTACTTTATTTTTAATAATCAGTAATTAAAGGTAGGTTTAAAATAAAAGCTTAGTGTTCAAGTGCCAATACTGGCTATCAGCAACTTTCAAAACATAGCCTACTTAAAAGAGCACACATTCTCTGTGGGTAAATTGCTGGTGGGTAATCCATAGCTATAGAAGGCCATGGTTCAGTACCGGCCACAGGAGTTATGGTTGTTTAAGTTATCATAAGGGCTCGGTCCTAGGTTAAGCCAGTTTGTAAGTAATATTCTGATAAGGGCCATGTGGAGCAAAATAGGTATTTCTCATTATATTATTATTATTAGCACCGCGTCTTACTAACCGTTCGGGTTATACGCACTTACGCTAATGTGTAATGGTAGGGTGATTGTGAGATGAAATGAAGGACCTACAGTTTAACGTGGGATCCGAACCACGGTAGAGGCCTGGCATTACCCCACATCACAGTTTGTGATTAATAACGTCATGTCAGAGGTGAAGGAAGGGTTTGGTAATAAAATAAATCTGTGTCGGGACCGAGGATTGAACCCCGGACCCCCGCACAGACGTCAGACACCTTACCCCTAGACCACCAGCTCACCTACTTCTCTAATTATAAAATAAATTCAGGTTAATACCCAATTTGTTTGCGGCCAAGACTATACTTTCACGTTTCGGTGCACGCCATCCATGTCTGTGACGTAGACGGCGCGGGTGGGGTGGGATGTAAAAAAAAAGAGAGAGAGGGTGAGAGAGGAAGTTAGGAGAGGATGGGTCAGGGCAAGCAGGAGAGCGAGAGAGTGTGTTTGGAGAAGAAGGAAAAAAAAAAAGGGCGAGGAGAAAGGGAAGAGGGTGCATAAAGTATGGCTTCCCTTGCGAAAACCCCGGTCAACCTCACCCACCCCCGTCCGTCTATAATATCTCTGACACCCTAGGGCTGCCTTACATCCTTATATTCGAACATTTCTCCCTCCCCCCTTCCCCGCTTTTACATCCCATGCAAGGCATAGGCTATTTCCTGGGGTCAAGTGCTAATGGATGGAAAGGGGGGGGGGGGGTGTAGTTAGACAGTCACAGAGAGAAAGGGTAAGGGGTGCTTAAGGTGGGGATGTAAGAAAGAAGAGTTAAGGGCAGTGTGTTTGCAGTTTTTATAGCTAGACTTTTTTTTTTGTTAAAATAAATAAAATATTTCCCCAGTAGAAACATATTGTTTAATTTTCTTCACATAATTATATCAACAGTTGTTGAATATCTGTCAAGGGTGTCTTGGAATTTAATGACAACTTTTTATCTTCATTTAAAAAGTCTCTCTCATCTAATGTCTCGCTATATGTTTGAACTGAAGCGTTATTGGATTTTTTTTTTTTAGCAAAAAAATAAAATTGTTTCGTTTCCCCAAAATACCCAACTAATTTTCGGTTCAGTCCTATTTATTCTATTCATTATTTAGAAACTTGTCTTACTAACCGTTCGGGTAACATGCTTGTGTACTAATTACGCTAATGGGCTAGGAACTGGTAAGGTTGAATTTAGAGGAAGCGAATCCGAATTTACGTGAAAGGAGAGTGGAAAACCATTTAGGGGGGAGGGGGGGAACCCACCTCTAGTTCACCCGACCGAGATTCGAACCTTGATCTCCCCATCCTTGGCAGTATAGTTCAACACGAAACTACACTAGGCGGGTCGGGTCGGTTCAGTCTTGATACCATACTAAGCCAGACTTGTTGGTTGAAGGAGGTAGGAGGGGGGGGGGGGAATTCTCTGAAACGTTGTGTAGTCAGTCACATGACGTGAAAAATACTGATCATTAATTAGATGGCCGGATCTCCGAGCTGTCATCCCCGCTGTTAGTTTATTTTATTCAAACTATCTCTCTCTTTTGGCAGACTGTCCGACATGTTTGTGTATCTGTAGGCAAGTGTATAGTTCCGCACACTTGGCTCGTCTGCCGTGTTGGAGACGCATACGAACTCCGTTGAGAGTAGACCTAGGTATATATTTTGATGAACCTTTCATGAGCCACTAGATTAGTCGGGATTATTTAGCACCGCGTCTTATTACCCTTTCGGGTTATACGCTTTTGTATTTATATACATTATATTATTATATTTTTATATTATTATTATTATTATTAGCACTGCGTCTTACTAAACCGTTCAGGTTATACGCTTTTGTATTATTATTATTATTAGCACCGCGTCTTACTACCCGTTCTGGTTATACGCACTTACGTTATGTGTAATGGTAGTGATTGTGAGATGAAATGGAGGACCTACAGTTTAACGTGGGATCCGAACCACGGTGGAGGACTGGCATTCCCCACATTCACAAGATGATTGTCAGAGGTGAAGGAAGGGTTTGGTAATCAGATAAATCTGTGCCGGACCGAAGGATTGAACCCCGCACCCCAACACTAAAGTCCTGACACCTTAACGCCTATACCGCCAGTTCACCCGCTTTTTATTCATTGAGATAATGGGTTAGGGATGCGGAAGGTGGAATTTAGAGGGAGTTTACTCGCGTTTACGTGGAAACCATTTAGGAAAAAAAAAATTAGTACGTCCGACCAGAATCGAACCACGATCTCACAGTCATCGTCAGTCTAGTTTATTGTGAGATTGTTCCTTAGACCATGCGGTCACCTAAGTGGGTATGTAATAATTACACTAATCACTACGGATTAGGAAGATTGGATTTAAAGTTAGTCTACTCGCGTTTGCGTGGAGGGAGATTGGAAATCATTTAGGAAATTACACCCGACTGGGATTCTGACCCTAATCTGCTGGTCATCGGCAGTTTAGTCTGACACGAGAGTGACGTCTTAGACCATGTGGCCACTGAAGTTGGTACTAGGGCAAGTTATCAGTGTATACAACGGGTGATATGATGTAACGACACTATTTAAGTTTTTTTTTTCCGAATTGCAATTAAAAGGGGAAGGGGAATATATCTAGCCTAGTTTTAAAATGTGGTCCATGAGTTCGACATATCTTGAGAATACAGCATCATGTTTAAACAGATGATGGCGCTAGTGAAAACGGACCAAGCGCCCATGTGGTTGCATTAAGAAGCCTCGAAGTTTTAACAGCAGCCGGTTGGTAAACAAACACAAACATGGTCGGAAAAAGACCAAATAATAATTATATCGGGGTTTGAATCACGGTTCGGTGTAATGAGAGGGATTTTTCGCTTACTGTTCTTTTTCTCCATGTGAATTCGGGTGCATTTCCTCTAAAATTCTATCTGCCTCATCTCTACTCCATTAATGTAATTAAGGTGTATGTAATGTAAAGATACTTCTGGCGGAAAGCTAAGGGTTCCGGGTTAGATTCCTGGCATGGGCGAAAAATGTATTGATGAAATGAAGATATCCTCTTTCAAAGTGTTGAATTAACGGGCGTGGGGTTGGTTGTTGTGTCTGTTCTGAGTTTAAGTTAGTGTGTAAGTCGTGTGGTGATATACTCAGTCGGGCTTAAAAAAAGAAGGGACACATTAAATACGCCATTTAAACGAAGCATGGCGGTGCAGAAACAAGCGATAACCCCTTCCCTCTCTGGCTCATAGCTTGTCCTGGTCGGACCGAGCTATTTAGAGGGGGAGAGGGGGAGGGATGGACCGCGGGAGCGGCGCGGAGCACGATGGGAGGATGTTCGGTTTTCGCCAAGGTGACCTCGTCTCTGTTGCTAATGACGTAACTTATTTTGTGCGCACCCGCGGGGTGTAGCGAGAGGAAAGGAATGGATTCGTGAAACGGAGGGGGGCAGGGGGGGGGGGATCATCACGCCAGACAACGCTCGTATATTGATAGTTTACCTCTAGGGTTCTCTCTATTCCAAGCGGCCTTGATCACCAAACTCATCATGAAACATTCACTTATATATATAAATATATATATATATATATATATATATATATATATATATATATATATATTTCTTAGTTTGTACAAAATTGAACTTTAATTTAATTTAAGGGTTTCCAGTGGTTGAAAAAAAAATGGACTTACTAAAGATTAAATTCTAAGTGATCAGTTATGATAGAGTGGGGTGAATTAACCTCCCCTCCAACCTCTCCAAGACAGAATGTCACAGGTTAAAGGTAATATTGTTGCCAATAGGAGTTAGTTTTCTATTTAGAGAAAGGGTGTATTAGTTCCGTCTTTAGATGTTTATTGCTCACTAAGAAATGTGTAATTAGAACCTTGTTCCTGACTAATCTGCAATAAGTGACAGTTTTGATCGCTAGCACACAGCTTTCTCTCTTTAGGTTTAGTTTCTCCCTCTAATACTACCCTCCACATTTCCTCTGTAAGTAAAGGGGGGAGGAGGGAGTTATCTCAGGGACACAGTGACTAAGATAAGCAAGCTTGTCTGGATTAAATGAATCGTTGTAGTTCGATGAAAATAAAAAAATTAATTGAAGGCATTTTATATTATTTCTTACATAAGCTTTTTCAACTTATTATAACGTGTACTTTATTAACTGACTAATTATATCAGCGCATGAATTAAAAACTAGCTTAATCCATAACAGTCACAACAAGACCCCCCTCCACACCCAGCTGTCAAATCGTCACTGCGAGAGGAAAATCCCAATTTTATCAATTATAATTTTATCGAATGTGCAAGGAATCAAACCAAATAATCTTGGTTCAGAATAAGACCAAATAAGACAGTTATTATAACATTATTTCAAGGAAGTTATCAACTTTAGTACACATGATATATTACGTCGAAGTTCAAATCTCATTGGATTTAATTGGAAGAGGTTTTAATCCTACCTCTAGATTAAATCGTTACAATGCCCTTGTTTTGAAAAAATGTGTATTCCCATGGTTAATTTTGTGTTGGTTCCCCTAGGGGCCAACTTTTAAGAATTTATATGCCACGAGTTGAAGCGTTCTGGAATTACGGGTCCCTACGTTGTGCGCCAATTATGTTGTTCTGATATTTTACTGCCGCGATGGACGCCAATTGAAGAATTATAATTAATAAACACTTATTATTCTTGACATGTTTTTTATTTCTGAATCTGTTTATTTAATGTGAAAATAGATCATGTCGTTGAAATATATACACGGCCTATTGTATGAGCGCGGACAGGTGTTGCTGGACGCCAAGTGCCCAAGTGAGTTCTGTCAGTATTGGACACCAACTAACTTTACGTTGCACCATTCTTTGTATATATCCCTTGCTCATGGAAGCTTCGAGAAGGTTTAGTCTAGAAAAACAAAATGCAAGACAAAAACATCTCTGTTTTACTGGGAGGTTCTAGAGCCGGAAAATGACTCAAGTTACATTTTAAAATCTCTCTTCGAACCTTCGAGAAGAGGAAGTTATTATTTGAAATATATATATTGTCAACCTGACTTGACTAATGTCACGTGCGTGACGTCATTGATCAGTGGCTTTTGCCTTCTTAGAAGAAGAAGTGCTTTAAGCGCCATTAAATATACTATCATTTAAATAAAATTAAATACGTTTATAAAATTAGGACGATATTATTGTCAATGCTTTCACATACTTTTCAGGGGCAAGTCAATTACATTACAGAGTCCTCACTTTTTTAAAGCACCCTTATTTTGTATGGACTGCAAAATTTAAAATGGTTAAATTAGCTATTTAGAGGTGGGTAAAAAAAATCAAGTACCTAATGGCACTGAACTGATTCACTATATGTTTGAAATACATTTACAATTTTTAAATAATAAGATCAAAAGAAAATAAATCATTACAAAGGGCAATATTACAAATGTAATAATAAATATTTTAAATATTAAATATATATTATATGTTAAATATTTTACTTAAAATTAATAGTTTTTGAGATATCTACTAATCTAATTCCTTTAGTTAAAACGTCAATTTGATCAAATTAAAAAAAACTTAAAAAAACTATAACTCGGCCAGAATCTGTTATTTGGAGCCAAAAGTTCAATTTCTGTAAAAAATACCAAGACTTCAACACCCTCAAAATCCAGACACCCTGGTTAAAGTTGGTAGCGCATTTGTATACTGAGTTAAGGGTCTCCGAGTTTGATCCCTGGCATGACCGACAAATGTTTATTTGGGGAAATCGGGGGCTTTCCCTTCTCATAGTGATAAACTGTCGGTACGTGGTGCTGTTTTTGTTTAAAAAAAAGTTTGTTTGTAAGTCGTGTGATAATCAGTTTGTTCAGAGAGTACTCGTTCTATACCCCCAAATTTAATACAGATATTATTTTAAGTAATGTTTTTTATAGCTATGATTTAAAATTTAAAAAAAAAACAGAAAAGTATCCCAAATTAATTTAACAGATAAGATTTATATCAACAGCTGAATTACAAATAACTTAACCTAGAGCAGCAAGCACCTAATAAAACACATCAGACCTTTGGTAACCGGGTTGTGGCGAAAAAAGACAAGCCTAGATATCTAATTATTTTTTAGACGCGGTCTTGAATCGAATCAGGAGTGTAGATGTTGGTAAAGGAGGGTGACCTTCCCCCCCTACACCTTAATCCACTTTGCCGGGACTCGAACCACGACTTTGGACCGTGCGGTGATGTTTGGTTTTAGTTCGTTACTTCTCTCAGCTTGTAATTGCAAATAGTGACCTCCACAAATAAATAAAACGCGAACTTTAGAAGTGTGTGTAGATAAGAAATGAGGCAGATAAAATTTGGAGGAAATACACCTGCATTTGCGTGAAGGGAAAGTGGGGAAAAAACCACCCGACTGAGATTTGAACCCCGATACCCTCGTCATTTGCAATCTAGTCTAATGAAAGTATGAGGCCTTAGGGCTTTGACCATACGGTCACCGAAGCGGTTAAGATCCTTAAAATAATTTTTAAAAAAAGAAGTGGTACTGTGGGGTAGTATCCTAACACATAATTAAATTAAAACGAGTCCCTGGTAGGGTGTCAATAATGGGGCAGCAAGACCATCTGGACCTCATTTAGACAGGTAAAAAACAACCTCGTCCACACCTGTGTCTACTGGCCGGTATAAAGTTGGCTCCTTACCTCTTCAAACTGTTTGATCCCCTGATACAGCCCTCTACTCTCCTAAGGGTTCGGCCAGACTGCCAAGCGTGCGAGCGAGCGCGCGAGCGAGCGAGCGAGCGCGCAAGCGACTGGGTGGCCAAACTGGCGAGCGCGCGAGCGAGCGAGCGAGCGCGTAATTAGCGGACCCTAGTTAGATTATTATTAGCACCGCGTCTTACTACCCGTTCGGGTTATACGCACTTACGCTAATGTGTAATGGTAGGGTTATTGTGAGATGAAATGAAGGACCTACAGTTTAACGTGGAATCCGAACCACGGTGGTGGCCTGGCATTCCCTACATTCACAAGATGTCTTGTCAGAGGTGAAGGAAGGGTTTGGAAATAAGATAAATCTGTGCCGGGACCGAGGATTGAACCCCGCCTGCCAGCACAGAAGTCTGACACCTTACCCCTAGACCCCCAGGTCACCCCCCCCCTCCCCCCTAGTTAGAGAAGATGTCTCTGTCAAACACACTTAGTACATCTCTGCTCCTCGAAAATTCTTACAGAAAATATTGTGTATTTATAAAAAAGAAAAAAGTAGAAGTGCATCCAATTAATAAATTGAGAAATGTGTATGGTACTGTACTGAAGTGTTTTAAAAACAGATTTGCCGCACCAGTGGCGGAATGGTGCGTTGCACTCGATAGCTTTTGACTAGGAGGCAAAGGTTCGAATCTAGGCTCAGTGAACTGAAGGTGATTTTTAAAACTTATTTATTGTTGTGGTTTTTTCATACTCTCTCCAAACTAATGGTGATTCTTATTTGTAAAGGCCTACTTTGATTATAATATTGAAGTATTTTAACATATCGGGTTTACATATATACATTATATTATTTATGGCCTTACCAATTAAATTAGGCCATTATTATTATTATTATTATTATTATTATTATTATTATTATAGCACCGCATCTTACTTCCCGTTCGGGTTATATGCACTTACGCTAATGTGTAATGGTAGGGTGATTGTGAGATGAAATGAAGGACCTACAGTTTAACGTGGAATCAGAACCACGGTGGAGGCCTGGCTTTCCCCACATTCACAAGATGTCTTGCTAGAGGTGAAGGAAGGGTTTGGTAATCAGATAAATCTGTGCCGGGACCGAGGATTGAACCCCGGCCGCCAGCACAGAAGTCTGACACCTTATTCCTAGACCGCCAGGTCACCGGGCCATTAATAGCAAGTGTGTTAAACCTATCACTGATAGAAAAAAGTCAAATATCATGTCAAAATGAGAAGTTTCCCCAGCACTCAATGAACCAACATACAATAATATTGCCTAGCGCCTGTAAACTAGACTGTACCGGGTCGAGCGCGCGCGCTTGAAAAATAGAACCAGTTCTATCTTTCAAGCGCGCGCGCTCAGTCGCTCGCGCGCTCGCTCGCTCGCTCGCTCCAGTGTGGCCACCCCCATTACAACCAATGTGTTCTATTTTATATTTTAGTCGCTCGCGCGCTCGCTCGCTCGCTCGCGCGCTCAGTCTGGCCGTACCCTAAAGCTTAGCGATGGCACGTTTTGAGTACTCAAGAGTCGACTCCACCCCACCCTTTCTCGGTAACACGACAGTTCACGTCATCTCTACATAAAAACAACAAAAAAACCTCCCTCGCCTCTCGCTCCTACCAAGCGGTGCATGACGGTAGACGAAACGACGCCTCTACTCCCGACGTCCTTTTACAAACTCCACGCAGTCTCGTCTTCCGACAATCAACGGCATCATTCTGCGTCGACTTATTTTCGACCCCGAAAGATTGGAAGCTTGCTCTGATTTTTGGTAGAAAGCCCGCTTTCGAAGGCCTTTTGTACTAGCAAAATACCATTATACAGAAGCCCCAGGGCCCCCGAGTGAGGACTTTTTTTAAAATATATATTTCGAAAGAAAACAGACCAGAGCTTTAATCAAACATATCGTCTCAATATATTTAATTCTTGATGTTTTTCTCTTGCCAATAATTTGCAATTCAACTTAATAAATATTTTACCTTCAGGCTACCGCTTACCTTAGTCATATATCAAGATTTTATATTGAATTCATTATTAACTTCACCGGATCAAAATCATCCAATAACAAACATCACACATCAACAAGAATTATTAAAATAAAGTGGGAACGTGGGATTTAGAGGTGGGAGAGGGGGGGGGGGGAAGGGGAGTCCACATTATTATCTGTTGCCCCGGGGCCCCAAAGCCTCTAGTTACGCCCTAGAAATAAGGTCTCACAGAGCGGACTTCCTACCAACATCATGGTATACATACATTCCTTTTGACCGTGAGTGATTACACTATGGCCCTATCTTATGAGCGGCACCAAGAGGAACCAAGCAAGGTAGCAGTCTTACCGTGAGTGATTAAACTATGGCCCTATCTTATGAGCGGCACCATAGAGGAACCAAGCGTGGTAGCAGTCTTACCTTGACTGATTACACTATGGCCCTATCTTATGAGCGGCACCAAGAGGAACCAAGCAAGATAGCTGTCTTACCTTGACTGATTACACTATGGCCCTATCTTATGAGCGGCACCATAGAGGAACCAAGCGTGGTAGCAGTCTTACCTTGACTGATTACACTATGGCCCTATCTTATGAGCGGCACCATAGTAGAATAATCCAGATCACTTGATACCTTTCAGGATGAACCTTGTTTGAATCCTACTGCTGTCTAAATAATACACTCTCATTCCCACTCGTTAGTGTTGACCATACGTTTAATAGTATTGCAGTAAGAACCTCATTACGATTACAGTGGAACCTGATCCATCAGAACCTCATTGATCCAGATTTGTTTCATCCGGATTGAAATTTCGCATTATTCTTTTTAACAATTTTTTTATCAGACGAAATAATTTATTAAAATAAATTCACACGCAACAAAAAAAAAACTCACACATTATTTTATAATTGAATAGTGATTGTAACATGTTTAAAGTGTGTTATAATTTGTTATTGTGAAAATAAATGGTGAGTTGTATTAACATATATATATATACATATATAGCTTTAATGCATTTTTCCTATAACTTCCGGATTATCTGGATGACACCCGGTCCCAATTAGACCGGATAAACGAGTTTCTACTGTACCTGGCTTATTTTTAAAATCATACACTATAATAAATGAAGATGAATATTTAATTTAAAAAAAAACAGCAACAATATTAGGTGTGAGATTAGCAAGCCTGACTGACTTGTGTGATCAGAGGTTCGATCATTGAGAAAGTTTTATTTTTAAATACGAGACATACATATATAACTAATCACGCCGTTCCTTTAAGGGGTAGGCAAGAAACTGTGCATATAGTTCAAAAAAACAACTATTCCGTACTTAATCCATCCTCACTAACTTTCTTCACACTTCCCTATCCTTGCATACTCTCTTCACTTCAACCACATCCATAGAGCGAGTCATACATGCTCTTTATTCTTAAAACTCTTAATGTTTCTATTTTTCACACATTCCTCTACAACATTTAGCCACGTCTTAAACGGTCTACCCCTTCCTTTTGATCCACACACTCTACCTTCATATATTTGATTCATCACACGATCCACACTAAACCATTCGACATGCCTCAAACCAACGTAAGACGCTTCATTCATATTGAACTATTGGATTCCCTTTCAAACCACACCCCTTCAGCCCCCGTTAATTACTGACGCTGTCCTTACGAATTTTTCAACATACACCTCTTAGATATCTCATTCCAACCGCATCCCCCTTGATCTTGTGTTTCTCCTACCAAAGCCACACTTCACATACATAAAACAATGTTGGCGTCAACACACTTTTATATACCGCCATCTTTATCTCTTTCGTTACTACTTCATTCTTTGCTATAGTCCACATACATCCAACTACTCTCCCAGAGGCATTATTTTTAAATATTGGTTTTAATACTTTGTTCAGAAAATATTGGTGCATTTTATTAATAGTGGTTCAAGCGATACTCTTTTTAAGTATACGCGTATAGTCTAGGTCGTTTGACATTGGGTCTAGTAAAATTTAAAAATGTGCTCATTCATGATAGCGCAGTATTAAATCATATATATATATATATATATATATTATTATTATTTTTTTGTTGCTGCTTGTACCGAAAAAATATGTGGAGTGTTTTACTGCCCGTACGGACTATCTGCATATTTACATCAATGGGGTAGGCGCGAGTACGGTATAATTTACATTAAATGTACCCGCATTTGAGTGTAAACTGGAGTGGGAAGCTTTACGGTAAGTCCGGGAGGGATCCAAAATCCGACTACCTTCGTGCCCGACAAACCAGACCAGATGAGACTGACGCCTCTACCCGCGTGTCCAGCCGACGTGGATGTCATATCTATTTCATCATGAACAATATCTCTACCCGCTTCGGTGGTCGAATGGTTCAAGGCATCATTCTGGCAAGAGACTGGATCGCTGATGACGGAGAGACCGGGGTTCTAATCATGGTTACGTGTAAGGAGGTTTTATTCTAAATGGGTTATAACTTTTTCTCTACCCGTGCAAATGTAGGTACATTCCCTCTAAATTCAACCTTCTCCATCCCTAATACTTATCGAAATTAGTACATACGGATAATAAGATGCAGCACAAAAAAACAACATGCAACAACCAAAATTGTCATGTAATGTAATTGCACGGAAACTACTTTACTACTTTCTCTGTCTCGTAATTTGGTTAGTTTTGATTGTTTTCTGAACCGTGAAATTGTGTTCCTGACAAATACAACACCCAATCAGGCAAAAGCAAAGACCACACGGTATGTCGGCGATGTGTTGTCACCAACATGTTGACTGAAGTTAAAAACTGTGACTGTATGTGAACCCTCAACATTCTGTTGGCAACTTCGTGTCCAGTGATACTTGTCATTGGCCGGCATTGAATCGAGTTTCCGCGGTCTTTTTTTATTTTAAAGCAGTAAACATCAAATGTAAAAGTTGGTAGCTCCTGTGTTCGGGAAAGTTTGAGTAAATGTAATTTGGAATGTGAACGTGTACACAGAGAAAACAGAAACAAATTTATGGTGTGCTAATCAGATAAACAAATTTAGGGTGTGTTAATCAAATAAACAAATTTAGGGTGTGCTAATCAAATAAACAAATTTAGGGTGTGCTAATCAGATAAACAAATTTAGGGGTGCTAGGGATAGAAACAAATTTAGGGTGTGCTAATCAGATAAACAAATTTAGGGTGTGTTAATCAAATAAACAAATTTAGGGTGTGCTAATCAAATAAACAAATTTAGGGTGTGTTAATCAAATAAACAAATTTAGGGTGTGCTAATCAGATAAACAAATTTAGGGTGTGTTAATCAAATAAACAAATTTAGGGTGTGCTAATCAGATAAACAAATTTAGGGTGTGTTAATCAAATAAACAAATTTAGGGTGTGCTAATCAAATAAACAAATTTAGGGTGTGCTAATCAAATAAACAAATTTATGGGGTGATAGGGAGAGAAACAAATGCAAGGTGTGATAGTCATAAAACAAATGGAGGGTGTGATAATCAGATAAACAAATGCAGGGTGTGTTGTTTGGAGAATTAAATGTAGGGTGTGCTGAAGAGATAAACAAATGTAATAAGGGTTGGTCGGTTTTAAGATGTTTGTAAGTGAGCTCACTCATAATTTTCTTTCGACAAATGTTCATCTTCAAGAAATTTATTGATGGATCGTCTCCGAAATATTAACGGTTCCAATAGCTCTGCTATTATTTTGGTTCTCAATTCCAAATTTTATATAATAACACGACAAAATCTCATAACATTTGTTCCTCCATGGTTATCGTCTTTCGAAAACGAGGGTAAGTGCTGGTGCTAAAAAAAAAATATGAGGGTGGTTACATAATTGGTGATTGACGGCCCAGTGAGGGAGAAAAGGTGAGATGAATTTGTATAACTTTTAATGTAAGCCTATATATTTTATGCATGGTATTTATTAGGAAATTTAAAAAAAACTTAAAAAACCAAAAACCGAGAGTTGATTTACTGAGACCCGAAACTTTTTCTGTTCACAAGCAAAGAACCAAACCTATCTAAAATTTCTAAAACCAAGTTTGAAAACTATTGTTAGAAAAATGAATGTGGCAATAGTTACGATGGTTATTTCATGAGGGATAGATTTTTTTTTTTTTTTGTTTGTTTCAATAAAATATTTAGTTTTAAACATAGTACCTCCCCATCTGAAGATTCTCTCTAATACATGGAAAACAGATTGGGTGGCTGACTAGATACTCACATTTTAAGAAGCTCTAATCATGACCAGCAGACGGAAAAAAAAACTCACCTGAAAACAAAGAGAAAAAAAACTATTGAAAAAAATCACAACGAAGGATTACAAAATTACAAAATACAATGAACTTGCTCTAAAAAACGTAGAAAATTGAGAAAAGCTGTCAAGTTTAAAATTTATTCAGCATACTCTTCTAAAACACAAAATAGAGCATAAGATCGTAATCAGCATATACTTCTAAAACACAAATAAAGAAAAAAAATGTGGTTTTTCAGAATATAATCAACAGAACAAAGGAAACTTGTCCTTTTGACTCCTAAAAAATACAACATTATTTCTTCTACCGAAAATATTGGTTATGTTCAGCTCAAAAATAGTTTTTTTTTAAAGTAAAGTAGTTTTAAGGTAGAATGTTCAGTGTAGAAAGTTCGTTTATCGTTTTCTACTTCTAAATGATAAATCAAGCGGTAAGTAAATAAAACTAATTATTCAAGAATTAATGGTTGGTTCCTCTGATGCAACTTTCAATACTTAAGGAAAATATTTAACGAAGGTATAACATGTAGTTTTTCCACTTGTTTATTTTCAGAACGTAATTTTAAATTTTGCAGGGGCGTAAAATGATGAGGGGGAAAGGTGGTAAATAATATGAAGCGAACAATTCCATTCCGTCTCCTGTGGCTCTTCAAGAATTTTACCCTGATTTTCAACTTCGTCAGGAATCGAACCTCGCCAACTCAACTGTCTGCTTTGGTGGTTGAATGGTATAAGAAGGCGTAACTCTCGCTAGAGACTTAACTGTTGATGACGGGGAAATCAGGGTTCAAATCCCGATAGGGTGTACGGAGGTATTTTTCTCCTCTCTCTCTCCACGAAAATGCGAGTACACTTCCTCAAAATTCAACATTTTCATTCTTAACACATTAAAGTAACAACGGTTGATATCACCATGGGAAAACAGTTATTAAGACTTTTCTATTTCTATCGGAGCAACACCTATTTTATTTATTTTGAACAATAAATTTTTTTGCTATAAAAAAATTGCACAAAAACTAAAAAACCAACATTTTCTCGTGGGAGTCCGGGGTTAAATCCTCGGTCCCAGCACAGATTTATCTGATTGCTAAACCCTTCCTTCACCTCTGACAAGACGTGTATTAATCACATCTTGTGAATGTGGGGAATGCCAGGCCTCCACCGTGGTTCGGATCCCACGTTAAACTGTAGGTCCTCCATTTCACCTCACAATCACCTACCATTACACGTTAGCGTAAGGGCATACAACCCGAACGGGTAGTAAGACGCGGTGCTAATAATAAAACCTTTTCTCGCGTCCCCTACATCCACACCTTAAAGTGCGCATCAAAGAATAACAAACGAGACGTGATCCCCGTGGTAAGCCAAACGTGGCCGCAGCCTCGCGTTTCGTCCACCCCTGGCGCGGCATTCCTGAGCGGCTAGCCCGGGACACTGAAGGTAGTAGGAGAGAGAGAAGAGAGAGAGAGAGAGAGAAAGAGAGAGGGGAACCGACCGAACGAAAGACCGACCGACCCCACGCCAAGACTTGCAGAGCCGAGTTATTTCCTACCTACAAGACTTGAGCGTTATTTTCAGACCCTAAAAGAAGGAAAACCTACACCCACCACCGCAAGTTTTTATCGGAGATAATACAATATACACGTAACTGCTTGCCATTATTTGTTTTTAATAATTAAAATTTGTTTATTTTCGGGATCTTACTGTTTAACTTCCGAACAGACCGGTCTTATCGGCACACGACTTACAGTCCAACTCGACCCTAAAACATAACACTACACCCGGTCACCTATAGTACATTCGCCAAAGGAGTGGTGATAGCTGACAGCTAGCATAAAATGTAATAAATTGTTGAAAGATAAACACAAAAACAAACATTTTGTTGTGAAAGTTTTGTCTATCAAAAGTAACAACAAATCAATATGATTATGTTTTTGCAGACTATACACACTGGATATAATCTCTGAGGGAACTACTTTGTTACTATTGGGGAAACAACGTTGTCATTCTCTCGTTTTTGTGTGGTAAATATTACCTCAAATATAAGATAAGTTTTGCAACGCTGGTCCATTGATGTTGCCAGTAGCTCCTTCTTAACCCAGAACACCTTCAGATACAACTGAAGGAGAGGAAATTTAGCAACAGTTAACAGAGAGAGAGCAAAGATAACGTAAGCTCCGCTCCCCAATCGGGTGTAGCTCTTGTCGCCAGGTTGGGATGTTTATATCCTGATTTTGATAGAAAGCACGTTCTAGAAGGCCTTATTTCGAATCAGAATACTACTCTTTAGTATTAATTTGGTAGGATAAAGGGCCTTCTAGAGCGTGCTTTCTTATCAAACTCAGTGTATACCCGGCACTAAATATTAGTTTTATGTTTGTGCGTTTAACATAATACAGCAGTTAGAAACTACTTCATATGACGGGAGAAGAGTTGAAAAGGTTAGTTTTAGGAAAAATGCACTTGGGATTAACGTGAAGGGAGTATGCATGCTTGAACCACCACCCCAGTGTACTCTGGGTCAGTGGCGAACACGCCCAAATGCAAGCATAACGCCTTAAACCTCTCAGCCATCGTCATGGGTAGCGTGTTCTCTAATATGTGTACCAACGTTCTAAGTTGTTTGTTGGTGAATATACGAGTATATATATTTTATCTTTTACAGTGTATTACTACCAATGTAGGCTATCAGCAGTTAATTAACCAAATGAGGTAGGGACGAGGAGGGTATAATTTAGATTAAATGCACCCTAATTTGTGAAGGAAGAGGCACAATTAAAGAAACAAACTGTAGCTCATTGCGGTCGGTCTAGATCTAAGCAACGACCGTCCCATAATCTGCAAGCCATTCCAGATAAGCCTGAAGTTTAGACCGCATGCCCACCTATCTGGGTAAATATATACATTAAAAACATTAATTATATGTACATATAATTAGGATATCCTTAACCACTCTCGCGTGGATAGGAGCTCTAAGCCTTGAACTTGATGTCAACCAATATTACAGTAGTCGAACTGAGGACAACGGGGTCACGGCCGTGGCCATCGTCTGACACGAGCTTGAAGCCTTTATGGGTGTCAATACAACAGAAACCCGCTTTGGTGGGCACGCCGACTAATCGTCAAGCTAAGGGTGGCTCTTCTTTAAATAGTTTACCAACCTCCCACCACGAAAATTAAATACATTTCTTATAAATTATAGTTTCCTTATCTCTAATCCTATTAGTCTAAATACGCGGATAGCCCGGACGGGAATTAAGGGGGGTCTCCCTATAAACTATTACATTAGGTGGGTGGTAAGTGGTTACTGACAGCTTGCAGAAGGTTATTGATTGCAAACATTAGCTGGAAGTATTATTAGAATAGTTTGATAACACATTTTATTGATAATATAAATAGGCCCATATTAGGCTAATAATCACATAATATTATATCTGAATGGGTTGACCTTAGTGACTTTGAGCGAATGTTTGGAAATATGAACCTTCTGATAGCTGTCAATTACCATCTCAATTAATATAGATTAGCGTATAAGTAGCTAAGCTATCGACAATCAGATGTTACATTCAGGTTAAATTATTATTAGCACGGCGTCTTACTACCCGTTCGGGTTATACGCACTTACGCTAATGTGTAAGGTAGGGTGATTGTGAGATGAAATGGAGGACCTACAGTTTTAAAGTGGAATCCGAAAACCCCGGTGGAGGCCTGCATTCCACACATTCACAAGTTGTGATTAATACACGTCTTGTCAGAGGTGAAGGAAAGGTTTGGAAATCAGATAAATCTGTGCCGGGACCGAGGATTGAACCCCGGATCCCCAACACAGAAGTCGACACCTTACCCCTAGACCACCAGGTCACCTTCAGGTTAAAATATTGATTTAACATTTAAAAGTAGGATACACGAGTTTAGTATTTACTAGAATGAACACAAAACTATTGTCTATGACCGCACAATAGAAGTTTGTGCAAAACGGAAAATCTTAGCGCATGATCAAATGTTGATCCAGGAGGTGTGGTTAACTGGTTACACAGACGTGACGTGACGACCAGGTGGAGTGTCTCTCGCAGCATCCCCCCTCCACTCCCCCAACCCACCTATCCCTTCCGTGCCATTTTCTCATATCCCCCTTCACCATAATCTCCTTCGCTTTTCTTCATTAGTCACTCATATCAGTGCTTTTCCATATTTTCACATTTCTCTCCTTTCCATTATCTGAATTCTTTCTATCCTTTTCTATTCTGTGATATATATATCAATAATTTTGTTTCTCCCCATCTCTATTTCTAAAATTATTTTCCCTTCTTTATAGTTAGCTCTGCCTTCCACATCTTAACCCCTTTTACCTCTATTATTTATCTTCAGTTCCACCTTTCCTATATTTATTTCTCTCTATCTCCATTTGATCCATCCTTTGTCTTTAGCTTTGCCATCTAGATCTTTATTTCTCTTCAACTTCGTTTCACCCATCCTTTATCTTTATTTCTGCAATTTACAGCTTCATTTATCTCCAGCTTCATTGAGTCCAAAATTTCCCCTTCCATTATCGTTAGCTCTGCATTCCACAAGTTTCAATTCTCTTCAGATCCCTATAATCCACACATCTTACCTACTTTCTCTATTCTTATTTTTTGTTTTCTATCTTTTCGTTTCCCTCCAGTTCTCTCCTAAATCTGCGCTTGTCTTATTTTTATTAATCAAGACATTGATACACACACACACGCAAAGTCACAAAGACATATGTATCCCTACACATACACAAGTCACGCAAAGACACGTACATAATGTATCCACACACACAAAGGAAAGACATTTGGTCCGTGCAGTAATTAAGACCACTTCGATGCGCCATCAAATGGAAAATAGGTCCCTGTTTTCGAATCTGAAGATGGTTGGTTTTAAATTACTTCATCACAAAATGTTAGAACCGTATCTTACCACCAGTTTGGGTATCTGCTTATCTACTAATCACGCTAATGAATCAGGGATCAGAAAGGTCAAATATATAGGAAGTTTACCCTCATTTGCGTGGAGAGAATGGGAAACCATTTCAGGGGAGGGGGGAATAACATACTCAGTACACCCTACCGGGATCGAATCAAGATCTCTCCATAATCGGCAGTCAAGTCTATTGCGAGAGTGACACCTTAGACCAAGTGGCCACCGAAGTGGGTGGCGTGTAACGAATGTTGTTCGAAGGGTGAGAATACCATTATTTTGGTATGAAGTTCTTTCAGGAAAGATTTATCTTGTACAAGATTATTATTATATTATTATTATTATTATCATCAGCGTGTCATACTACCCGTTCGGGTTATACGCACTTACGCTAATGTGTAATGGTAGGGTGATTGTGAGATGAAATGGAGGACCTACAGTTTAACGTGGAATCCGAACCACGGTGGAGGCCTGGCATTCCCCACATTCACAAGATGTCTTGTCAGAGGTGAAGGAAGGGTTTGATCTTCAGATAAATTGGTGCCGGGACCGAGGATTGAACCCCGGACTCCAGCACAGAAGTCCGACACCTACTAACCCCTAGACCACCAGGTCACCCTCTTGTACAAGCATCATAGCCTGTTTGTATATAGTAGTAGTAGTAGTAGTAGTAATATTTTGATAGGATAAGATCTTCCAGAAAAGACTTCCAACTACCTACTAAAATACTACTATCATATAGATAATATTTTCGTACGAAATAAATCTTACCTGAAAATACTTCCTGCCAAAATCAGAGTAAAGATATAATCTGCCAAATATAGCCTATGTGTATTAGTAAATTAAAATAAATACTCAGTATATGATAACTTAGAAAGGCATCTCAGGATGCCACTAAATATATGATACTTCTTAGGGGGAGAAAAACAATTTTATTCAACTAAATATTTTTATAACCCGTTGGCCTCCAAACTTAGATCTCACTTAACAAAGCGAAAGACAAAAATAAGTATTGAGCTAGGTCTATTAAGAAAAAAAAGAAGAGTAAAATATTAATTTAAAAAATAGGGGGGAGGGGCTTATTCTTGTTATAAACATTCTTATGTTAATAAACTTACCACAAACCAAAACTAATAAAGTAATCTTGAATTTGGAATACCACTAAAATAATTTTGTTTTCTTTTAAATAAATAAATAAAAATAAACTGTTTTTAAAAAGATACGTAGAAAATACCCCTCCAACCCGGATTCCTTCAAAGAAAAAAACTACCAACAATCTCACACTCCACACAAAGACATCCCACGAGTCTCTTTGCCAGAAAACGACACAATAAAAAAAACCTTTCCTCACTTCCCCAAACCCCCTAACCCTAAAAAAAAAGCACCCGTAGAAACGCCCACCTGAGAGAAAACCCGGAGTTGGAGACACTATTGCCTAAAGAGAAGGGGGATAAATAAGGGGGAGTGGGGGTGGATAAACCTCCCCTCAGACCCGTCTTTTACCATGCGTTTCCCCAACTCTTTCTCGAACAACGGAAACTTTCCCCCAAGTTTATCCCCTTCCCACATTCCCCTATTTCCTCCAGGACTTGTAAGATGCAGTACATAGATTAAAACCTAACCTTTACGCTGTTTTTTAAAGTGACATCTCTTGCGGGTAAATAGGGAAGCTTTAACCATTCCTTCCACCCCCTCTTTTTTTTAAATAAATATATTTGTAAAAATAATGTTAAAAAAAAAGTGGATAAGGGTGAGTTTGTTACCTTGACATATTATTAATTGTAAGCATTGAAAGAAGCAACAGTTTGTATTCTATGAAAATCACAACAAACGCGTAAAGCATCACGTAAAAGTTCTAGAATCAACTCCGGTGGACGCATGGTTTAAGGCGTCACTCTCGAAGTAGAATAGACTGCCGATGAGAGAGAGAGAGAGAGATAGAGGTTCGAATACCGGTCGAGCGTAATGAGGGTGGTTTTTTCCAAAATGAATTCCCATTTTCCTTCCACGCAAACGTAGGTACAATTCCTCTAAATATAGCTTCCATCATCCTTAAAACCATCAGCGCAATTATTACGTAAGCGTATAACCCGAACGCATAGTAAGACGTATTTTTAAAAAAATACCGTTCTAGGGGTTAGGGTTAGATGGGGAGGGGTGTGTGGGTGGGGGGGGGTGTTTCAAGGTTTCAGAGGTTGCAAAGTTTTTAACTAACGTAATAACTACAATTAAAACTGTCTAGTTTTTTTTCCGTAGTTTATTAGAGTAGACCTAATAAAAAATACATGGAATCCAAAGGTATAAATTGATTAAAATTTAAAATTATTTGTTAAGATTTTTTTTCTACATATTTTTATATGCTTCTACCTTGAGTTGCTACATTTTTTCTAACGCAAAAATGTTCTTGATAGCAAAAATGCAAAATAAGAACTTATCAGTACGGCAAGGTAAATTTTGGCATATACCTTAAAGGACTAGACAAATAATAATCAAATGTTACAGAACAATATTATCTACTAATTGAGATATCTGACGTTACCAAGGAGGAATGTATATAGTTTTGTCACTGTATGACGTACGTGGACGGTAACTTTAAATTTTCAAAATTCTGGCTTTAAGGTACACACACAGAAGCTACTATTTAAAAAAAATCAGACCTGTGTGTGCGGTAGACATCACGCAATGATCACGAAGGATAAACTCATCATTATTAATAAAGAAAAAGAAGAAAATACATTCTAAGCTTTCCTTTCAACGATGATAATTGGGTGTAAGCTATCTATACCCCAGTTACGGTAGGAAAGGTTGTAATTGACAGCTTCAGTAGCCCCATAGCTTCTTTGGTGCTGACTGACAAATTTGAAAAGTTACCAGACCAAATTATTATCCCTACGCCGAACCACATGATCTGCAAAAACATGTGTTTAGCAGCTGTCACTTCTGACGGTGAAAATTTAGGTATATACCTAAATGTTGACTGTCAGAAGTCAGCTGTGAGCTGTAAGTCAGCACCAAAGAAGCCATGGGGCTACTGTAGCATAAGATTTTTTATTGTAAATAGTTTGTTGAAAGTCACTAATGTTAACTTATTCGGAAACAATATTTTTTTTCCTAGTAATACTATATTATCAATAATTATTTCGGAATATAATGACATTAATTACTTTCGGCCAATGTTCGCGATAAAGAACTTGCCGCTAGCTGTCGGAACAGCTCCTACCGTAGTTAGGGTATACGTTCAGCATTACCTAAACTCGCCTTAGTGCGAGGCAACCTGCAACACACGGAGGGATATTGTGCAGTAGATCAGCGCCCGATTATATTGGAATGGGGGGGGGGATGATGATGATAGAATTGGAAGGAAAAAACTCCGAAAAATACATTTTTTTCTGCATCAACGATAGCCTGACTTATGATTAGGTGATAGTAGACTTATGAATAGGTGATAGTAGATCTAGTAGCTTTTCTATTAATTAGATAAGGTGACCTGGTGGTCTAGGGGTAAGGTGTCAGACTTCTGTGCTGGCGGCCGGGGTTCAATCCTCGGTCCCGGCACAGATTTATCTGATTTCCAAACCATTCCTACACCTCTGACAAGACATCTTGTGAATGTGTGGAATGCCAGGCCACCACCGTGGTTCGGATTCCACGTTAAACTGTAAGTCCTTCATTTCATCTCACAATCACCCTACCATTACACATTAGCGTAAGTGCATATAACCCAACGGGTAGTAAGACGCGGTGCTAATAATAATAATAATTAATTAGATAGGGCTATTTCTATGAAAATTGGGATATGTATTAGAGTTACTTGAGAGGAAGCCCCGCATTTTCTTTTTAAAGAAAGTATTTTGGTCACAAAAATGTTTGACCTCAAGATTATGACGGGTGCTTTATGTGCTCCCAAGCTAAGCAAGTGTTTTCGAACCCCTCTCTATTGGGGGTACGACTAAAATGGTTTAACGGATTTAATTCGAATTAAATAACTAGATCGAATAAGGTCATAGCTAAAATAAAAATTGTGATTTTAATATTATCTTTAAAAAATTAATGGTAGTTTCGTGATGATCTATATTTGAAAATTTAAGATTTTTCGAACGATTTATTCAAAATAGGTATCTAAGGAGGGTTTTACTTATAAAAAAAATTTTTTAGGCCAAAATATTTTTTCGGGGAGGAAAAATAAATTTAAAATTATTTCACTGATAAGTGACAACTGTTCTGTCCCGTATATTTTAATTAATATAATTAATACAAGCGTGATTAACAACTCAATATCCCACATCGGTGGACACACATACTAAGGCGTCAGTCTCACCTAATTTTATTTGTAAATGACGGGAAGGTCGGGGTTCGAATCCAGAATTTTTGAGGATAAACTATCGAAAACAATTCGGGGGAGGGGGAAAACACTCCTAATACAAACCCAGCAGATATTTTAAAAATGTAATAACATTCCAAGGACTGACAGCCCTCGAATTGTTTAAACGTATTTTGAACTCGTTCACACAAACGGTAGCAGTCTTACCTTTACTGATTACACCATGGCCCTATCTGATAAGCTACACCATAGTGGAACCAGGGAGGTAAGCATGGAGAGTGCACTGTACATCCCTAGGCCACTATATATCACACAACGTAACCAGAACTGTTCTAGGAAGTAAAGAAAGAAGGATTCCTTTAATAAATTATCGAAAAAAGGATCATCTTTTTTTTTCTTCACCCCTTCCATCTTGCCCACAAAAATACATAAATCAGTCCTAGCGATCCGCTACAAAATCCTCTCACTCTTCTAACTCTCTCGACCCACCAACTAATGTTTGGGCTGAAGCTCTCTCTCTCTCTCTCTCGAAGAGAGAGAGAGAGAGAGAGTCAGAGCACACAAGGCAAGCTCGCCTATGAATACACCAGCACTAAATATAAATATTGTGACCAGACCCTCTGTTTATAAACAACTATTAAATAGTGTATGACCCCTCAAATAATGAGGCACACCAGTCCCGTAGTATGGCGATCAGTGCACCTGGCCACGAACCAAGGGGGGACCCGGGTTCGATTCTCAGATGATACCATGGGTATGTTTTCCCCGAAAGAGGAATCATCCTAACGGTCAGAGTGGAAAGGGGGGGGGGTCAGTTAGGCTTAAGTTAGGTTTGAGATCACTACTCGTTCCACACGTTCATAATCACTATCCTCACATCATCTCGTTGCGGAAATGGCGTGTAGACAGCCTCCATAGACGTAACGTTGTGCTACCAGAGCGGCTAAAAGTAGACACACACAGGCGACAACTAGATAATATATATCTTACCAAGTAAAAGTTGCAATATGCTAAAAAAAATATATTTATATCGACGCATACACCCCTAAAAGTATGTTGGTACCCTCCTTACCAACACATACATGCCCCAATATTACATTATAGGCTCCCCACTCTCTTGTCGTAGAGTGAATTTCGTCATAATAGGACGGCCAGACTGGAGCGAGCAACTAAAATATAATCTAGAACACATGGGTTGTAATGAGAGGTGGCCAGACTGGAGCGAGCGACTAAAATATAAAATAAAACACAATGGTTGTAATGAGAGGTGGCCAGACTGAAGCGAGCGACTAAAATATAAAATAGAACACATTGGTTGTAATGAGAGGTGGCCAGACTGGAGCGAGCGACTAAAATATAAAATAGAACACATTGGTTGTAATGAGAGGTGGCCAGACTGAAGCGAGCGACTAAAATATAAAATAAAACACAATGGTTGTAATGAGAGGTGGCCAGACTGAAGCGAGCGACTAAAATATAAAATAAAACACAATGGTTGTAATGAGAGGTGGCCAGACTGGAGCGAGAAACTAAAATATAAAATAGAACACATTGGTTGTAATGAGAGGTGGCCAGACTGGAGCGAGCGACTTAAATATAAAATAGAACACATTGGTTGTAATGAGAGGTGGCCAGACTGGAGCGAGACACTAAAATATAAAATAGAACACATTGGTTGTAATGATAGGTGGCCAGACTATAGCGAGCGCTCAAGCCGGTACAGTCTAGTTTACAGGCGCTAGGCAATATTATTGTATGTTGGTTCATTGAGTGGTAGGAAAACTTCTCATTCTGACATTTTTATTACTCTCGATAGGTTTAGCACACTTGCTATTAACGGCCTAATTTAATTGGTAAGACCATAAACCTTACCGTATATATATAAAAATACTTCAATATTATAATCAAAGTAGGCCTCTACAATTAAGAACCACCATTAGCGTAGAGAGAGGATGGAAAAACTACAACAATAAATCACTTGTCAAAAACCACCCTCAATTTACTGAGCCAAGATTCGAACATTTGCCTCTTTGTCAACAACTATCGAGAGTTATCTGCTAATCACGCGCTCGCTCGCACGCTTGTCAGTCTGACTGAACCCTAAATAGAATCGATGACTTTAAAAAAACCAACCCATCGATGCATGTACCGGTATTGCAACCTTCATATATGTGCATAGCTGAGGTAAATAAAGCAGTTTAACTAAAATAAACAGTTATGAACCGTTTATAAATCAGAGTGTAACCGAGTCCAACATCCAAACGGTTGTATCAGCGAGGTTGCTGTCGGATATTCAGGTTGGACTCACAATTTAAAACCGTCGCAAGAGCGCAGCATTGGAAAATGTATCGTCGCAAGTGGGGTTATGCTTATTTGTCTTTTTGCACAATTCTCTGACACACCAACCCACTTTTTCAGGGTGGCTATAAAACTTATATTAAAAAATTCGCTGACTTTCTCCAGGTTTACTAGGAAACATTTTTTCAATTTTTTCCTATTAGCTTTTTCAGCTTGTTTATGGTTAATAATATTTCGTTGATTAGATTACTCATATATAATATGCTGGCTGCTACTAAACATATTTTTTTACATTAGGCCTATTAAATATTATTATAGGTATTAGGTATAGTTCACTTTTGTTTTAATGATTAAGTGCTAAATTAAGGTGGAAGTGTAATGGACTCGAGGAGAAGTGAGTGTTTTTTTTTTTCAGTTTTTATATCAAAACTTTTTTTTGTCAAAATGAATCAAATATAACACCTGTAGAAACAAGGTACTTAACTTTTTATACACGTGGTGATATCAACAGTATGTTTCTACTGGAGAGTTATTTGATTTATTTTGGCCAAAAAAGTTTTTCTGTAAAAACTGCAAGAACCCTTACTTTATATTGCGTTCCCTAAACTCATACCTTAATGGAGTTTTTTAGCCACATATTTAAATGTCATGACTTTTTCAGTTTTTGCCCCTTGTTCCCTGATCGTAGCCACCATGTTTTGACTATATCATATATTAGAAAAATTAAGGTAAATGTTAACATTACCTGTCTCAAGATTATTGGATATTTACGTTTTTTTCTTACCTCCGAACTTAAAAAACAGGGGCCTTAGAATTTTGTCTGGCCTCAAGTCTGTGTGTGTCCCCGGGGCTACAACCAAAATGGATTGATGGATTTACTTAATATTTAGAAGATACATGATCATATCTCATGTAGAAACTGTGAATTTGATTCTAACTTTAAAATTAAGGGTAGTTTTCTAGTAACTTTTTTTTTAAATCAAATATTTTTGAAAATAGCTTTAATAATTTTGTTAAAAATTTATATCTGATTAGTGCTTCATAAAATTTTTAAAATAATATTTTTAGAGGTCATTTATTTAAATGTTTTTTTACCATTTATTTTTACGTGCACAGTGTCTTAGTATAAACTATTTCATAACACCAAACCAGGATTTGAATCCCGGCTTTTATATAGCAGACGAAACATATCAGAGAAGACTGATACCTTAAATTAGGGGAGGGGGAAAGAAGGTGGGGGTGTTATTCTATCACGCACCTATGATTATTGTTTCCAGTTAGGCCCTTGAGAGCTCGTCAAAAACCTTTGTAAGGATGAAACGGTTTATCAAAATCATCAGTAAAAAAGCCTTCACTAAAAAAAATTATTTAAATAAGTTATATAAGAGAAGTATTTAATAAAAATTATATTCCAATTTTTACCTTCGGTTATAAATGTTGGGATAGAAGCTCTATCTAGCTAAGGTGGGAAATGTAAAGAGGAACAAATCTAATTTAGATCAGTTTTATAAAAGCACGTGTTTCGCAGCTGTCACTTTTGAAAGATGGTGTGAATTCTGGGGGCTGTAAGATAAATGTAGTAACCATTTGTCAACGTTGGGTTACTCTACATTTATTTCAAAAATCGTCTGAGAGGATCTTCCATCTTACGATCCGAAACTATATTTGTCAACACCGAAAACCATTTCCTAAAACTTATATATTAAAATGTTCAAATAAATAGAATTCCATAATATCAGTGAAATAACATTTGGTCTCCCTTTCCTCACTTTATCACAGTTTTAAAGAACCAAAATTATTTTGTGGGATTTTTGTAAAAAAAAAAATCTAATCATATTGACTAAGTGTCCGCTGGGTGTTGACTAAGATAGTGCCAACATTTACAGATATAAGGTGTCATGTGGTCAGCACAACGAACTTTTATGCCTTTAATCTCAGTTTTCTAGACCGTAGCCGCTATTTATTCAAGAGGCTGAGTTTGACCCCCGTTACAGATTCACTGCTTCACATGCAAATTCTGGACTCACCGGGGATCAGACCTGGTACCTCTGGAATTGTAACCAGGAACTCCGACCACAGGAGGGGTCTTTGTAAGAAGGAACGTTTAAGAAAACACCTTTTTTTTGGTTTGCAGTCAACAATTATTATATAAAATAAAAAATGTATGATAAACAAGTGACTTTTCTGTAAGACCCTTCCTATAAAATTTAGACTGTGCGTGACTGAATGTTCTAAGTTGATTAAAAAAAAGGGTTACATTTTAATCAAAGGAAGATGATAGGCTCACCATTAAAACATGCTTTAAAAAAATCAGTCGGAGACAGCGTTTGAATGCAATAACAAGAGCTCTGTAGATAACGACGAGGATGATTATCGCCTAGACAATATTTATAAAATACAGGATATCTTGGTTATAAATCTACAGTAGCCCCGTGGCTTCTTTGGTGCTGAGTGAGAGCTCACAGCTGACTTCTGACAGTCAATATTTAGGTAATGTTGACTGTCAGAAGTGACAGCTGCTAAACATGTTTTTGCAGATCATATGGTTCGGCGTAGGGATACATAATTTGGTCTAGTTACTTATCAAAGCTGTCAGCTGTCACTCAGTACCAAAGAAACCATGGGGCTACTGTAG
Source organism: Timema cristinae (assembly GCA_039000515.1). NCBI lineage: Eukaryota > Metazoa > Arthropoda > Insecta > Phasmatodea > Timematidae > Timema > Timema cristinae. Next base: position 6,774,452 of record JBCFYV010002255.1, on the reverse strand, counting down.
TAACATTCACAAGGAAAGTGGTCGGGATATTCATGTTTATAGTTTGTGAAGACAGGCATCATAAAATACACAGCGACAGACTCGCGGTAGTCCAAATTAACGCCATCAAATAAAAATTAAATATCCGGTATTCAGGGTCACCACTATTTTCTTATTACCAAATACTCTGTGTTTTCCCCAGGTTTTCCCGAAAGAATTTTCCACAATTTTTCCAGGCAGCTTATATTGAAGAAAAGAGTAATACAATTTCATCTGTCAACAAACTAAGTTTGAAGTCATGTTTAAAACATAATGATTTAAGATGTGGAGATAACACTTCTGTCATTTAGCCTCGTGGTATGGTGGTCATAGACTCTGAATGCTGACCTATTGGTCCCGGGTTCTATTCCTGGATCGTACTGGGGGATATATTTTTTTCCTCTCTAAAAGGGAACTATCCCAACGGTCACCAGGATTTGGATAATTAGGCCTTAAGTTAGGTTTAAGTGTTTCCACTGGTTCCACACCTTCATACTCACTATCACCTCATACTTACTATCACCCTCATACTCACTATCACCCTCATACTCATTATCACCCTCATACTCACTATCACCCTCATACTTACTATCACCCTCATACTCACTATCACCCTCATACTCACTATCACCCTCAACTTACTATCACCTCATACTCACTATCACCTCATACTCACTATCACCCTCATACTCACTATCACCTCATACTCACTATCACCCTCATACTCACTATCACCCCATACTCACTATCACCCCCATACTCACTATCACCCCCATCCTCACTATCACCCTCATCCCATCTCATCGGGACAAGGAAAGACCCCCCATGGAAAGGATGTACGATTAGTACATTCGTGAGTCCCCTGGGCAGAGTTATATTATTTTTTCCACAAATTGAGCTAAAAATGATGTCGTCCAGACACGCAATTATTGTTATCAACCCTTATGTGAAGGGTAGTAAGATAAGTTTGAATCAGCGTGCTTAATTCTTCAGGTCACTTTATAGTCCATCCAAAGACCTATTTTAGCTTTCAGTTAAATGACCCCCATTAGCAAATATCCCAGTATTTGTATTATATTTTGCGAAGTTTCCTGTATTTTCCCGGTATATGGCAACCCTGGTATTAATGTAATAGTAAAAATAAATAAAAAGGGCTTAGCGTAATATTAAAAATAATATCTTATTATGTTTTAAAACGTGCGCACCGCGTCTTTATGCCTACTACCCGTCCTGATTTTCGCATCTTTACATAAATGGGCAAAGGGTCAGTAAGGCAAAAGTTAGATAAAATGTACCCGCGTTTATGTGGAGGGAGAGTGAAAAACCATACTCGGCCTGGGTTCAAGCTCCAGCTTCCTATTACCAGTCTATTGCGGAAGTGACGGATCAGCACAGGGGTTGGCAACCATTATGATAACGTCAGACCGATGATTAGATTTAGCCCTCGGGTGAAAAACATTGGACCTACCTATAGCTTAGACCACGCGGCCAAAGAACCTTGTTTATTTTGCTGTCCAGTTATACATAGACACAAATATTAATATAATATGTATTAATGTATTACTTTGTGCACTATTATAGCTCTTGTTGCCATAACCGCGAAACAAAAACATAATAGTTTTATTAATATATTCTCTTTTTTCAAGAAGTTAAGAGAAAGCCAATTATACAGTAATCCAGAGGGAAGTATTATTAGAATTGTTTATTAACCCTTTCGATTGATAAAATATGTTATTAATAAAGTGATAATTATTTACACATATATTCTATAATCTAGACCCCCATTTTCATGTAAATAGTAGGTACCATTTCTGCGGTAAAGAAATGTGAGATGTCATTTTGTTAAGTTGATTTTTTTTGTGTGTGTAGATTACGAATATGGCAACCCGGAAATCGAAATTGGTAGCTTTCTCATCTTTTTTACTTAAAAAATGTTTTTTTCCCTTATAATCATAAAAAAAATATGTTCGTACAAAATATGTTTAGTTATAAATTCTCTACAAAAGGTTCAGTTTATTTTTTAAGGTTGAACCAACGATTAACGTTCTAACCTTTTTTTTGTAGAGAATTTAGAGTTAAACAAATTTTGTATTAACATTATTTATTTTAATTTATGTTTAGTAAGGGAAAAAACAAAACCAAAATTTTTAATCAAAAAAGATGGGAAAGCTACTAATTTCTATTTCCGGCTGCTATATTCGTAATCTACACACACAAAAACAAAAACTTAATAAAATGACACCCCATACGTCTTTACCGCAGAAATTGTACTATTTTTTCACCTAGCTGATAGACTAATAGGTTAACAATAGTTATTTCCTTGGTCGCGTAGTTAGCTAATGCTTTAGTCGTGTTGAGCTAGACCACCGAACACGGGGAGATCTAGGTTCGAATCTCGGTCGAGTGAACTGGGGGAGGAGTTCCTATAAAGTTTTCCACGCAAATGCGGGTTCGCTTCCTCTAAATTCAACCTTCTCAATTCCTAATCCATTAGTGTAGTTAGTACTTAAGCGTATAACCCGAACGGGTAGTAAGATGCGGTAAAAAAATAGTAATTTCAATTAATGTTTGCAATAATTAAAATCTTCTGCTAGATGTCAGTTACCACCACTCTAATGACGAATGGACTGTACTATCCACGTTTTTTTAATTTCTTTTATTAAAAGTCGTTCTCGACAGTAATTACTTAGCGCAAGTCTAGCCTAGAACAATAGACGCGGAAGTGGCTGGCGTGATTTGCTGAGCTGTGTTTATAAATTAATGACAGTACCATGCCAGATCAAGAAGCCGACTATAGCCGACTATCGCCGACCGTAATGACCAGCAATAGAGTCTGAAGGTATTTGAACGACTAGAATGTTTTTATGCTCCTTCTACTGGAATAATTCGAAACGCGCGCGTGCGTGTGTGTGCGTGTGTGTGTGTGTGTGCCCAGTAATAATACGGTACGGAATACGATGATCTAAAGTATAGTATGAAGAAAGGTTTATTTTAAAAAAAAAAAACTTTTTTTAATATGATATTGATAACATTTTACTCTATTATCAAAAGTTGAGGTATTTCACGATAACCTTTCAAGACAAACGTTTATATCAGCACGTACCTTATAAACCAATTTAAATATAGAACAAACACAACAACCAGATCCCATGGCTGTTTAAATATCACTATGAAAGTGGAAAACCCACATTCAACCAATTATATATCCTTTCGGTCATGTCGAATAGCAATACTTATGAAACAATAATAATAGTAAAGCTATAAGGGTGCCCACAAGGAGGTAAAGGGGGGCAATCACCCCCCCTAAGATTCTGAGGTTCCATAAATATTGGAAGTTTGAAATATTTTCCTTATGTTGTATCTTAATTTCAAGAGACATGGATTGCCTTAAAAAGCGTATTTTGAGGTTTAAATCTAATATTTATTTTTTCCTGGGAGACCCCCCCCCCGGTTTATCGCCCCCTTGGAAAAAAGGAGGGAGGAGGGGATACGGGGGTTATGGTCGGAAAGTTTCTTCATACGGGAGGGGCGGGGTGGAGATAAGAGAAGCATCAGTGGTCCGATGAATTCAGCACACGTCCACCTGTTCCCAGAGACGAGGTAGACGGGACAGAGAACCTCCCCTCCCCCCCCCCCAATCTCCCCCTTTCCCAACACCAACTGTTACCAGTGCAATGAACCGGACTCTCAAGAGTAGTCCTCAGGTAGGAGGATCCCTTGCGACCGGCCATCCGCTACTACACCCAATATCATCTCTGAGGAAACTGCCGCAGGTCTCACGGAGGAAAAGCTTTATCTTCGCTCTAGAGAGGTCAAGTGTTGCCAAATCCCTTCACTTTCATAAAAATAACAAATACCCGCATAGGTGGCAGCGTGGTCTAAAGGGTGTTAATCGCACAGTAGACTAGATAGCCGATGACATGAAGATGGGGTTCGAATCCTGGTCGGGTGTACTTTGGTTTTTGTTTTATAAATGGTTTTCCCATCTCCTTTCATTAAAATTGGGGTATAGATCCTCTAAATTCAACCTTTCTCATCCTTAACTCATTATCGTAGTTAGTAGACCCTAAATATGTAACCTAATCAGGTAGTAAGACGCGGTACTAAAAAAAAGGGGGGCTATGTCATGAAGGTGGTGTTCTGGGGTATGAAGGGGCTACTGACAGTCTCGAAGAACCAGCGTTGCCAAACCTATCTTGTATTCAAGGGATATTGACCACGCGAAAACGAGAAAATGACAACGCTTTCCTCCCCATTAATTCTCCCAGTGTAGGGCCAATGACTTACTGGTTCTTTATCTGTCCTGCTCCAAGTCTTACTACACGTCCGGGATAAACTATTGGGGGAAGATATTTTGTAAGACTATGTTACACGCATTGGCGTGGAAGGAGAGTGGGGAAACCGTTCAGGGGGGGAGGAGGGGACCCTCAACAGCTCCAACGGGGGTTGGCACCCTTGCCTTTTCGTCACAGGAAAACGACACTAGATGAGACCAACGTCTGGACCCACGTGACCATCTGGAGTTTTCCCATCCCCACCTAACTCCTCCATTCGGGTTGTGTGCGTATATATATATATTATATATATATATATATATATATATATATATATTATATATATATATATATATATATAATCAATTACGTTATGTTGATAGTATGAGGTCAGTACAAGCTGTTTAGGTTAAATATTGACAATATCTTAAACAGTACACGAGTTTGATATTTACTGGAATGAACACCAAATTATTTTATATGCCCATATACATACAAAGACTCATGAATATTTTTTTATAAAAATCGACATTTTCCTCTCTGAAAAGTCCAAAAATCAACATGTTTCGGTTGATAAGTAAGAGCTAAATGAACCGGAAACGAAAGGTAACTGGTATTGGAGCCGAGAATAGATATTTGTGAATCGAATGAGTAATTTTAATTGGGGGAGCCATATAACATTTGTATTTCCCTCCTCCCTTGTTAGTTCTCCTAATGATGGACAGCTCCAAGCAGGAACGTTATCAGCCCACTTGGTTTTCTGGCGCTTAGGAAATTTCTGATCGACTATTCTACAGTATATTCGACACAAGAGTGGAGGTAACTAAATTACAACTAGCAAAAGATTTTTTTTTATTGCAAACAATGGTTGAACCTCATAAATGTGGAATTATAATTATGTCCTTGGTAATTAAATCTTATCAATCAAAAAGTGTTAATAAACGCTACTAATAATACTTCCCTAAGGATTACTGTACGGTTGGCTTTTCGTATCTAATCAAAGGACAAACAATATTAATAAAACTATTAAATTTTTTAGTTTCGCGAGTGTGACAAAAAGAGATATTATAGTGCATGAAATAATAAATTAAAAAGTAGTATATTCATACTTATATCTTCTTATATATGACCACAATTTGTATAAATATATATATAAATATAAATATATATATATGTACATATGTATATATATCTTCTAGAAAGAGCCATAAAAATATAAGTTTCAAAATAAAACGCTTTTATTTTGTAAATACGCGCGCACTAACACAAATGAGCACGGTTTGTATGACTTCATCTACCGCCTTCATTTCGTCTGGTCTTTCCGGTTCACCATCTTAATTTGTGAATAGAACGCAGCCTTTTAGACGCTCTCGTCTGTAAAGCATTTTTTAAGTGAACCAGAGATGCCGCTTACTTCCCCCCCCCCCCATACCTCCACACACAAAAATACCCATCCTAACAGTTATTTTAGTAAGTTCGTTTTTAAATAGTGTGAAGAAAGTTAAAATAAAAATGATAATTAAAAACATATGGTTTGTTGTGAAAGTTTCGACTGCCTGAAGTGATAACTCAACACAAGGTATTGTAGATCATATGGTTTGACCAATTGATGCATGGGAGTAGACATGGTAGCTTTGGCTAGCTGCCCCCCCCCCCTTTTCAGTTGTGAATCAGTGAGACTTAAGTAAGTCAGTAAGTCAGTAAGTCGTGCGCGGTGATATATAGCCCTTTGTGTTGTAAAGTGTACGTTAAATCCCTCGCAATTTATTAGCACGCGAGGCTGCCAAGGGTGTAGCTTATTGAGTAGATATACACCTCCGTTAAATTATGCAAATCCCGAGGGAGTCACCCATGTGGCCTACCTGGGTCGCAAACCAGGGGGAACTAATTAACAATGAATAATCTCCCTGCTTCCCGCGACTCAAGATAAGATAACGAGTCTGCGTGCGGCCGACACCCCAACATCGATGCTACCAAGTTTTATATTTTCATTTTTTATTTTCTACACAAAACACAAGGATTATTATCAATTTTTTTATGGCTATAGGCCTAGTTTATATGAAGGTTGACATGGGAGAATACGTGAGTGTTAAGTTGGTAGTGAAGGGAACGCGAGTTTTACAATTTACATATTAACACATTTTTGTAATCAAAATAAATCAAATATTTCTCCAGTATAAACATAAGTTATAGTTAAATTTTCTTCACATGTTGATATCAACAGTTGTTGAATATCTGTCATGAGCATAGCGTCATTAGATGAAAAACTTTTTAAATTAAGAGAAAAAAATTGTCATTAAATTCCAGGACACCCTTGATAGGAATTCAACGACTGTTAATATCATGTAAAGATAATCAAACTCTTTAATTCTACTGGATATTTATTTTGACAAAAAAAAGTGTCGTACTGTGTGTGACTATTTTTATTTCAAAACACTTTTTCAGCCGAAATTAAAATATTGGTTTAGTAGCTAGATTTATTTTAATTTACTACAAATAGTAATCCCAACAGTAGACCTACTCAGACAGGATGTCTACTGAATGTAAACCATATTTAATTTATGGTTCATGATCTCTAGATATATGTTCATAAGAAAAAAAAACTAATCTTTCCATCAGAAAATTTTTTTCATAAATTCTGATTTCTAAGATTTTCTCATTCCTTAATTTTGCTATCAATGGAGAGTAGTTGTAATTTAACCTAATTTTTATCGAGATATTAAAAAGAAAAGCTCTTACAGCGCTACAATGAACGTGTCTCACTGTACAGTAAAATGATCTATTTTAGCATCGCATCCTAATATCAGTTCCGGTTGTACGCATCTAAACTAATTGTCCTGATGTGTTAGGGATTAGGAAGCTTGAATTTATAAGAATTGTAACCGCATTTGCGTGAAGTGTGAGTGGAAAACCACATTCACTACACCTGTCCAGGATGTGAACAGTGAACACCCCTTAATCTATTGTGAGACACACCTTAGACAATGCGTCCACTGAAATGGGTCCCATTAGATTACCGAGTGGGTACTATTGGCGCGGTGGATGATTTACAAAAAAAAAAGTTAATAGCATGGACGGGTAGTAAATCATCCGTGAATATAATAACACAGGGGTGACCTGGTGGTCTAGAGGGGTAAGGTGTTAGACTTCTGTGTTCGGGGTCTGGGGTTCAATCCTTGGTCTCGGCACAGATTTATCTGATTACCAAACCCTTCCTTCAACTTCTGACAAGACGTGTATTAATCACAACTTGTGAATGTGTGGAATGCCAGGCCTCCACCGTGGTTCGGATCCCACGTTAAACTGTTGGTCCTCCATTTCATCTCGCAATCACCCTACCATTATACATTAGCGTAAGTGCGTATAACCCGAATGGGTAGTAAGACGCGGTGCTAATAATAATTACAACACAAGGTTAGATGTTCATGCTGTCATTTATGACGTCAAAATGTTCGTCAAATTAACGTAAATAATACGCCATGAAAGGGAGAGCCCTTACAGCTAGAATAATGATGTAAAAAAACTAAATTGTTTCCACTAGTTTTACCGACAGCTAATGTCACCGCGTGAAAACACACATGAAGAGAGACATGTGTGTATGAAGCAATGTTCTACAACATCGCGTTGTATTATATATATATATGTATACGTGTGTGTCGCTTACCGAAAACCGCCCCCCCCCCCTCTCTCTCTCCAGCCTCAAACAACAACAATTCGTCTCTTTTAATGAACATACTTAGTTTTATGTGCTTTAATTAACGAAAATGTCACGTTCCTCTAAACTACGCTGTGCGTGGCCGGCCCATGCAATTATCATAGGAAGGACGTTATCTGACGGATATTTCTACTAGAGCTACTTTCCCGTATTCATACGTCAAGTCACGTGATTAGGTTTTTTTATAATTACCAATAAATTAACACTATTTTTACCTACTTCGGTGGCCATATGGTCTACTAAGGCGTCACTCTCGTGATGGACTAGACTGCCAATGACACGGAGTTCGAGGTTTGAATGCCGGTTGGGCGTATTGAGGGTGGGTTTTTTTCCAAATTTTTTTCCCACCCTCCCTCCACATAAATGCGTGTACACTTCCTTTAAATTTAACTTCTTAATAATCCCTAACACATTAGGATTAGTGTAATCAGTACATACGCGTGTAACCCGAATGGGTAGTAAGATTTTTTTTTTTTTAGCAAAGTTTCTTACTATCTGTTCGGGTTTATGTACTAATTACGAGGAATGTGTCAAAATATTAGGATGGCTAAATTTTGAAGAAGTGTCTTATCATTTACGTGGAGGAAAAGTGGAAAATCTTTTAGAAGACCCGCCTCGGTGGCGTAGTTGGCTAACGCGCTTGTCATGTTGAGCTGGACTGCTGAGGACGGGGAGATCGAGGTTAGAATCTCGATCGGGTGAACTGGGGTGGTTTTTCTTAAATGTTTTTCCACTCTCCCTCCACGCAAATGCGGGTTCACTTCCTCTAATTCAACCTTCCCAATTCCTAATCCATTAGCGTAGTTAGTACTTAAAGCGTATAACCCGAACGGGTAGTAAGACGCGGTGCTAAGTATTATTATTATTATCATTTAGAAGGAAAATAACCTCTCATTACACCCGACCGGGATTTGAAACTCCATTTCCCCGTCAACAGCAGTTATGTATATTTTGAGAGTGACAAATTCAACATTCATCACCCTTAACTCATTAGCGTTAATTATTACACTATCCTGAACAAGTAGTAAGACGTGGTACTAAAAAAAAGTTTGTATTTCTTTAAAAGGTTCTCCAAAAGTCTTTTCGTAGGAAAATCAAGATTTATAAACTCAAAATCGTAATATAGCAAAACATGTTCTTGTCGCCTAAGTCTTGCAGTAAATGGAGACATAAACGTCTCCCCCCCCCCCCCACCCAATGGTCAGACCGTGGGATGGGGGAGTAGGAGGTGATGTGGACGTGATTTGAATACTACGTTTCTTACTGACGGGTGCTTTCCCCCCCCCCCCCTTCCCATACACGCATACACACCACGTGACCTTTAACCCGCCGCGTCTCGTCTGGTACTGACTCGTGGTCAAATAGGGGCCTAGCGGTGAAACTTTACCCTGTTTTAACCGACTATCTGACATAACTGTTTGTCTGTACGGATGTTTGTGCCGAGATTCAACTGTCAAATGCTTCGGAACAATTTTAACGGCAGAGATATAATTTGAAACTAGACTAAACAATATACAGTTCGTACACTCCGTCTAACCTGCAGGGTATATATAGCAAGCGTGCCTTTGCATGTTTTACAAATGGGGGGCAGATTACAGTCCAATCTGCCGGGGGTGCGGAAACCCCCCGCCCCTCACCGAGGGGAAAATTTCAGGAATTTAACCTTGTGGGTGAGGGGGGTTATTTTAGAGCATCTGAACAAAATCATGAACTAATTACATGAATTTCAAAAGCCAATTTTCGCAATAACCAAAAGTTTCTGGAAAATTGACAAAAAAAAAAGCTAACTAAAATTTAGTTGTAGCTTATGAAGCCATTGAAAATAAATAATTAGATTTTTCACAAGTTTATTGAGTAGAACGAAACGAAAAGGAAAGGTTTTTTTTTTAGCACCACGTCTTACTACCCGTTCGTATTGTACGCCAAAAGGAAGACGTTGAAGAGAGAATAGGAGGAAATCTACATTTTATCATTGTTTCTCTCTGTTAACTCTGATATTGATAATTTCAAAGTTGTTAATACCAAATTGCTGTCAAATCCCAAATGCATTGTTATATTTTTTCATTAAAAAAGAGTAAATATTGCAGAGTATTGCTGTAGCCCCCTTATTGTCCATTTATGGACGCCCGTGATCATAGTGCAATAAGTTAAGGTAAGCTCACAACTTTTCAAGGTAAACGGTGTGTACTGTACATAATATATTTACAATGTGGCTATCTGTATATTCCGTTCACGATAGGTTTTTACCTGGATGACAGTTGGAAACTGATATGTTTGGGTTTTGGGTTGCCAACACTTGTAAAAGATCACAGTTTCGTTATAAATGTAAAGATCTTTAATTACCTGTTATATATTACATTTAAAATAACGTAAACTTAAGTTTTCTCATACTATTTCATTTTTTTAATAATTTCTTTTTATCCAACTCGAAACGATATTTTAAACATAATTAAAAGTACTTATTTTTCGTTTTGGAACGTTACTGATTTTGTGTAATATAGTGTACACATCAATATCGTATTTACTTTGAAAAGAGAAAATTGTTGTCATTTTTTTACAATCGTATTTTGAAATATTGAACTGAATAAAATATTTTCATCAACTGCGTGTCTGCATCATTGTAAAAAACTTGTTTACCGTTGTTCAATCATATGGTTTAGATTCGTTAGTCGCCATTTTGAAGCTATGTTCGTTAGAAGTTTTTGTGAAAGTGGTGTTAATATTTTTTGTTAAGGGGAATACAACTATAAATAAACTTTGTGTCCGACCCCAGATAAATATATAAATAATATTGGCCTAAATTACTGTGGTTAACTATCACATTAATAATTACCATCTGTTTTCGTTACAGTCATCCAAAGTGATAAATGTCAGCTGTTGGCGTGGTGATATATTAGGGACTACTTCTAGTAACATTTCGAGCTGTCATCCAGGTAAACTTAGCTCGTGAATGCCTTATAGTAGTCTATCTTAAGGGATTTGAGTTTAAAACTTGTAACGTTTAAAAGAGCTAGCCTGTTATATTAATGTTTGTTTGCCACCATTAGGGTGACATTTGATATAACGATTGAATTGGGTCCAAGTTTGCTGTTCTGTATTATAATAATTTAAAAGGGATGATGTCTTATTTTACAAATTAAAAGTTCTAGTGTTTTATAGTTATTTTTATTTAAGTAGATAAACCGTTTTTTGCTAGATATTTCACACGTTGTAGATTTTAATAAAAGCCCGACTATTACTTTATATGCATGATAATTCCCGACACGTGAGATTTAAAACAAAGATTAAGATGTCATAGACTCTACCTACACGGCTCCTCGTCAGGAAGGAAAGTGAATAGATGCATACCCTGAAGGGGTATATCAAGCGACATTTCCTTCTCGAAGCTTCCCAAAAGAAAAAAGGTGTGATCATCCAGGAGCGTTTCTGTTCACAAAACTGCGTTGTCTTTTAAACACAGACGTAAAAGGATGTCGCCATACCTTGCAGCTTAACAACTTAACACAAATAAATATTACTACCCGCTCTCATTTAAAATATAGTAATTTTGAATAAGAACGTGAATAATAAATTATTGAGATGTATAATTATATATCATTACAAACTCTATGCAATCAATCGATTACTTAAGCGTTTTATTATTTTTATTTTGACATAAATGGTTTGACTGACGCTTCAAACAACGCGAAGAATGGTTATTCTCTATGAATATAATGTAGCCCGCTTCAGTGGCCGAATGGTCGAAGGTGTCACTCTCGTGTTAGACTGGCCTGCTGATGACGGGGAGATTAGAGGTTCATTCCCGTTCGGATCAACTGAGGTTTTTGAAGTTATACTTCTTTAGGCGCGTTATGAAAAAATGATGAGTGAAATTTTAAGATGCGCGCGCATCACTGTAACACAAAAGTAACAGGTTGAAGGTAAACCGCTCACTAAGTCTCTAAAAAAAAGCTACCAACAAAATAGAAATAGAACCTCTGTTAGTCGCGCATGTTGGTACGCTCATAGAGAAATGTATACTATGTTATTCCTTTCTCTATGGTACGCTCGTCGCCTCTGATCACTGTTTTCATATATATAATATTTATCCACGTGTTTCTAGTTTCTACATTCACAACACGTGTTTTAGTTTCATACAAGTGCGAATTATATATGTGCTAATAAATTATATTCAGTAGTGATTTAAATTGAATATTTTGATTAATATTATTTACTATTCGTAAATATTTGTGAAAAAAATTGTGCTTATATACTTTTTCAAGTGCTCCAATATAATTGAGGTTAACTATTCGTATGTATTATTTATTTATATAAATTAAAATATTATAATTAATACTAAATATTATCATTTTATTGTAATTAATTATTTGCATGCAATTAAAAACTATTTTTAATGATGCCAAAGAAGTATAACTTCTCGCGCGCGTACATAAGTACACACACCCATTTTTTTTTTCCTAAATGGTTTCCCAGTCTCCTTCTAGGCGAATGCAGGTAGAACACCTCTAAAATGCTTCTTACCTTATCACTATCCCATTTGAGTAGTTGTAGTTCAATTTAGGAAGACGTATGACACGACACCATTAAAATAACGAACGTTTGTGCATTTCTGCTTAACACCACCTCATCGAATTCTAAATGTGGTGGGTAATAAGTTTACCTTTTTGAAAGGATCTTTGTAAAACTCAAAATGATAGGCAGGGCGAGTATATTTTTAATTTGTGTGATTAGATTAAACAAAGTATTTCATACGGGTCATTTACCCGCCTCGCGCTTAACTCGTTCAAAGAGCCAAGGCGGGGTTATTGTGTCATTTGTTCATTGACCCCCTCCCAACCCACACACCCAGACCAACCAGAAAACGAGAGGGAAGTGACAAGGTCGTTATATATGTACAGTATATATATAAATAAAAAAAAACAGCCATGTTTGCACCCAGTTTCGTGCGTTGAGAAACTCAATCGGGCAATATTGTTGGAGGTCATTTCTTTAAGGCATAGACGTATGGTAGAGCTACCTCCTCAACTAGAGACATCACAAGAACCACACTCGCTTCGTTTCCTCAGGTCGATCCGTTACAACTTCGGCACACCTGGATCTATATCTTGATTTGGGTAAGAAACCCTTTCTGTGAGGCTTTATTTCGTACCAGATTCCTACTGTAAAGTAGTATTTTGATAAGATGGAAGACCTTTTAGGACGGTATTCCTACTACCATTATAGTAGGTCTTTCATCTTATCAAAATACTACCAAACAGTAGGATTCTGGTACGAAATAAGGCCTCACAGAGTGGACTTCCTACCAAATTCAGCGTGTAGTAATGGTTTAGTAATGGTCCCAAAATGGGGCGTGCGTCTCCCCAAAGAGGGTGTAGGGCACATGATGTCTTCAAGGAAGGCGCAGAAAAGTTTATTTAGTTTTAGTACTATCACAAGTTCTCGAACGATGAGTTAAGAACAAACAATTTAAAAAATGTGAAACGAATTCGATAGTTTTTTGAAAGATCCGTTCGTAGGGACTCGACTCTTTTTAGGGAAGAAAACCGGAGACACGTTCGTCTCCATGGTCGAGTGGTTGAGGTGATGGTCTCTAATGAAATACTTTATCAATTCATGAGTCTACACAAGTCGGTAGCGTGTCTGCCTACTCAGATAAGGGTCGCGGGTTCTACGCTGGGTTATGGATTAAAAATAATTCATCATTGGTGATACATGGGTATCCCCCTTTCACCTTGATAAATTAACGTCTGGGGACTGGATGTTGTGCCTGTTCTAGTCTTAAGTTAGACTATAAGGCATATGAAGCTAAGACAGGTTTAGCAAGCCGGTAGTGTAAAAAAAATATGGCTTGAATAAAAAAACTGACTTAGGCCACAGGATAGAAACAATAATGGACAAAAGTAGTTGAGATATATGTTTTATATGTCTATGATTAGAAACGAACAGTCGTGAGGGGGCACCCCCACCAGTGCGCACTTGCGCGAGTCGCTTGTTTTTCTGAGACGTGATGTTTTTGTCAACCTTAATTATTAAGACCATGAAAGTGAGGTTTTTAAAACTTTTATTTTTAGTTTTGTTTAATCTTGAGCTTTATATAAATGCTAATACAACTTTTTCAGCGATTCCACAATAATTGTCTTCTTAGAAGACGCAGTAAAATATCTAAGAAGGGTGATTTTTTAAATGAAGAAATGTATATACATTCACATAAATAAAGAATATAAAATTACTCAAAAGAAAAAGAAAGAAGTATTTCTAATATATTGGCAAGGATAAACTATTGCTAAAAGTATAATGACACTATTTTATATCATTTTTACATTATAATATTCTGTTTAGTATTACATACATCTAATAGATAAGCGATATATCTTCAAACACGAGCTTTTTTTTTAGAACCGCATCCTACTACCCGTTCATACTATACGAATATGAACTACTCTAGTGTGTTAAGAGATGAAGAAGGTTGAGTTTGGAGTAAATGTACCCGTATTTACGTGGAAGGAGAGTGGGAAACCATTTAGTATAAACCTCCCTCAGTAGACCTGACATGGATTCGAACCACGATCTTCCCGTCATCAGCAGGCCAGTCTAACATAAGAGTGACCCCTTAGGGCATTCGGACACTGATGCTGTTAACATTTCTTCTTAAATTACACCTTCTTCCTCACATCACAGTTAGTGGGGTTGTTAAGATGAGACGTGGGAAAAAAAAGAAGAAGAAATCCAGATTATCCGTTTGTTATAACGTAGTGAAACAGAAAACAACAAACAAAATCTTGCTCTTGTCGCGAGGCAGTCGTTTATACACAGAACTGTACTTTTTTTATCCTTTCTTTTTTAGATTGGCGATTCACTTGGTTAACTGGGACAAGGACAATTTATACTAGCGTGGCCAACCGACATCGGGGCAGACGGATTGTTCGCAGTCGGCGGGGCGGGGGCAAATGTCCAGAACTTGAGTGTACGGTGACTTTACAAATGCAATCTCTATGACCGTGGCTGTACGATTAAAGGACCGGCTACACGAAGACGCATCGCACCCGCGCGGATGAATCGACGAGAGAGCATTGCTCTGTGCGGACCGTGTAGCCATCTACACAGTAGTCCCACGGCTTCTTTGGTGCTGACTGACAGCTCACAGCTGACTTCTGACAGTCAACATTTAGGTATATACCTAAATGTTGACTGTAAGAAGTGACAGCTGCTAAACACATGTTTTTTGCAGATAATATGGTTCGGCGTAGGGATACATAATTTGGTCTGATAGCTTTTCAAAGCCATCAACTGTCAGCTGTCCGTAAGTACCAAGAAGCCATGGGGCTACTGTATCACCGGAGATAAATGTTCGGGAGCTTCTGAACTTTGTTTTCATGATAACCACTAAGCACTGTAGGGATGGGCGAAACAGTGATTTTACGATATCGGTGACACAGTGACATTGATTTAAAAAGAGCAGTAATTTATACCAGTGATTATTCACAGTCACTGTGTCAGCACTTGTAAAACTAGGTATTTCTTTCACAACCGTTGCACGTGTGACTTTAAAATATCGGTGATCACAGTGACCTTGATTTTAAAAGGGCGGTGATTTATACCAGTGATTATTCACATTGATTGTCAGTCACTGTGTCAGCACTTGTAAAACTAAAGTCTGTTCACGGTAGGAATTGTTTTTTGAAAGGCCTTTTTCCCTACCAGAACTATATTATATAGTAGGATATTGGTAGGAAAAAAGACCTTACAGAGAGAAATTCGTACCGTGAATGGAATATAGGCATTTCTTTCACAGCAATTGCAGCAGTTATCTCTTTTTAGGTACAATAATCTGATGCTTGGTTTAATAAAGTGAATTAGTTAAAAATCCTCCGTGATGTTCTTGTAAATAAATTCACTTCAGGCGTGGTGCGAGTCGGCTCCTTTAAGCCAGAGCTGCTATTAAATAATCTTGGTTAAGCTGACATTTTTATTTCAACGGTAACAAGCTTCTCTCGTACTATAGTAGGTGATTTAAATAAAAATTGTTGTGTTACCTTGAAAGGTAATTGTGTTTTTGTGTTCTTTCTTTCAACCGAAACACATATTCCTTGATAAGCTCAATTTGAACCTTTTGTAAAAACGAATACAATCTGTAACTTCAATAAGGAGTATTAATACCGAACACACTGGGAGAGCGAGCGTGCGAGCGACTAAAATATAAAATAGAACACATTGGTTGTAATGAGAGGTGGCCAGACTGGAGCGAGCGTTCGAGCCGGTACAGTCTAGTTTACAGGCGCTAGGCAATATTTCTGTATGTTGGTTCATTGAGTGCTGGGGAAACTTCTCATTTTGACATTTTTATTACTGTAGATAGGTTTAGCACACTTGCTACTAACTGCCTAATTTAATTGTTATGATCATGAACAATATCTAAGTATTTATATATAACTGATATGTTAAAATACTTCAATATTATAATCAAAGTAGGCCTCTACAAATAAGAATCACCATTAACGTGGGAAAACCACAACATTAAATCACTTGTTAAAAACCACCCTGAGTTCACTGAGCCAAGATTCGAACCTTTCCCTCCTCGTCAACAACTATCGAGAGCTATCTGCTAATCGTTCTCCCGCACGCTCGTCAGTCTGGCCGGACCTTAAAGAATCAGGCTCGCGATACATTGGATTACCGTTGAAACGATCCGAAACATCGGCCGTGTGGAAAGATGGTGATTTATCTCAATCTATTTTATCACTAACCCGATTTGGCGATCGAACGGTCTAAGCTCATAAGGCGTTACTCTCGCAATAGACTAACTGCCGTTGATGGAGAGATTGGGGTTCGAATCCTGGTAGAGTGTGTTGTCAGGTAGTTTTTCCTATGTGATTTTTCGCCTCTTTCAAGGCAAATGCAGTTATAATTCCTCTTAATTAAACCTTCCTCATCCTCGACTCATTAGCGTAATTAATACACATACGTAGGCCTATATCCCGATCCGAACGGGTAGTATGACGCGGTGCTAAAAAAATATATATTATTTTATTACAGTGGTTATTCCATCTTCTCTCCAGTACAATGCGGGCTTATTTTATCTAAAATACTTTCACCATCCGTTAGATCAAAGCCGTTAATTAATTAAATTGATTAGTTGTTAAATTTTAAGGTGAGGCAGAAGGGAACTCAAGAAAAGAACAGTTTTTATAACAGTTTGTTTTATAAAAAATAAATAAAATATTGCTTCAGTAGAAACAAAGAGTTTAATTTTCTTCACGTGGTGATATCAACAGTTGTTGAATATCTGTCAGGAGCATAGCGGTATTAGACGAAAAACTTTATAAATGAAGATAAAAAGTTGACTTTAAATTCCAGGATACCCTTGACAGATATTCAACAACTGTTGATATCGCCGTGTGAAGAAAATTAAACTATATGTTTCTACTGGAGCAATAATTCGATTTATTTAGGCTAAACATTTTTTATATATAAGATCTGCAAAAAACAATTACCTTTTCTCGCGTCCCCTACACTGCCACCTAAAGAAAAAAAATCAAAAAGATTTATTCGACGAAAATTCATGTTATTTGAGGATTCTGATAAATGATCACCGGTTCGTGCCTCGTGGATGATGTTAGTGAGACTTATAATACACCATCAACGAGGATGAACAAATTAAAGAGCAGGACGATATGTTTCAAGAAATTCCATGGCTTGAGCCCGCACTCGAACCACCAACCTTTGTGGATAGAGGGTGTCGTGTGGTCAGCACAACGAGCCTTCCAGCCGTTAATCTCAGCTTTCTAGACTCGGAGACTCCTCATTGATCCTAATTTGACCCCGTTACAGACCCATTGTTTCACAGAACAATCTGGAAGCACCAGGGATCGAACCCGGAGCCTCTGGATCAATAGCCAGGAGGTGGTCTGATGTTTCAGAAACATGTCTACAGTAAAGATAACATCTCGCTAGTACCGGCATCGGTGAGCACGCCGACTGGTGACGGTGGAGTTTGTATCCCAGTCAGATGAACTGAGGTTGTTTATTTTTCTAAACCGTCCTCTACTCTTCTTGGAACTAAAATGAAGGTATATATATTCCCTCTACGATTTTACTTTCCTCATCCCTGGTTAGTCCAAAAGGGTTTTAAGAGGCGATGTCCCACTTTTTGACCATTCTGTAGCAACTTTCATGATGCACGTGAGGTCCAATGTAATTATTTATGTCACGACATCGCTACCTACGTCAGGGCTCTACTATTTAGCTCAAAGCTAATATTTGGACACGTCTTGGTGATCCTATGAAACTATTATTATTATTTAGCATCGCGTCTTACTACCCATACGGGTTATACGCTTTAAGTACTAATTACGCAAATGGATTAGGAATAGAGAAGATTGAATTAGAGGAAGTGAACCCGCATTTGCGTGGAGGGAGAGCGGAAAACCATTTAGGAAACCCCCCCCCCCCAGTTCACCCGACGAGATTCGAACCTCGATCTCCCCGTCCTCGGCAGTCGAGCTCAACACAAGCGCGTTAGCCGACTACGTCACCGAGGCGGGTCCTATGAAACTAAAGTCACCGTGTATACGTTCAAGAGATATTTTATAAATTGGATAGGCCAAGCGCTTCCCCTATTTGTTATGTAAATAAAATAAATTGATGTTAATAAGAAGATAAACAAATTTAGGCACAACTCAGGGGGCAGTGGGAGCTTATTTGTGTAGAGGGGTGGGGCAAGGAAAAACTTTTTTTTTTTTTTAGGAGCTTGGTTTTTACCCCCTTTCACTTCCCTGATACATTGATTGATGTCCTTGAAAGCTATATGGAGTAGTCTTCCCTTCGATTTTTTTTAAAAGATGCTTCTATAAGTTATTATGAGTAGTCATTGTCTTGAATCTAAAAATAAAATATAATATATATATATATATATTAAGCTATTTAAAGTGGTCCTTACTTAGACATTTTTAAATTTGGATGCCCTTTGGGAGATATTCAAATTGATCCTTCCTCACCTTAAATTTTTTAGACAATTAGACGGCACTAGAATCTATTTGTAGTGGCCCTTTACCGGGTCAACATCCATAAAAATCTTGAATTAGATTTTTTTGACTGATAACGAGGGGTCGCGAGAAAATAAAAATCTGTAAAAAAAATATTAATAAAATACTATATGCATTAACCATGATTCACCGAATCAGCTGTTGTCCTTTAAAAATGTTCAGAGAACTTTTCAACCCTCCAGCTCAGCCGTCTAAGTCTCGCGAGCTTATTTGCCTCTTGTTTTGTTTGTTTTTAAATTAAATTACAGAGAGCAACTCAAGAAAGGGTTGAAAAACCTTTCTCCAAAGTGTTGGGGGAAGGGGGGTGGGGTGGGGACAGTGCACTTGATAGCGGTTCACAAGAGGATTACAACAGGCCCGAAACAAGATTATCTTCCAATGATTGAGGAGGGTGGGGCAAGGGGGCCATTACGTCGCCAACCCGACCGCGGTAACAATTTCTTCTCAGGACTTCTTTATATTCTTCTTCTTAAAAATCAAAATGACCATCTATACCGAATGGACATAAGATTTTTCAATAACACGTTTCTATCATTGAATCCCGTGGGAAGAGTAATAATGCATTTGTAAAAGTTTAGATCAAAATTCTACGACCTTTCACGGTTCCCTGGAAAAGGGTCGTTATTTTCGAAGGGGTCGTTATGAAATTTTAACAGATTTTGTTCCACCCCTGACCTCCATACTAAAAAATTGCATTTTTTAGACAACATATAGTGTGGGTCATCAAAAATCGTTCACATAATCCAACCAAAAACGTAACCAAATCAAAATAACAATGTTAAACAATAGCATGGGTCATCAAAAATTGTTCACAAAATCAAACCAAAATAGTAACCAAATCGAAATCGAAATAACAATGGCAAAAGCAAGCTTGGCGCGTGATGTAGCGGCAGTCGCGCGTGGGTAAACATTGTTTGCTTGTGGGAGGGGGTGGAAAAGAGTCAAGTGCTATTGGCTGGCATTGATGAGGTGGTGTCTATTTTTATATCTGACCCACCCCAGTTACTAGTAATACAGCGCTCACAAAGTATAATTGCAACGCAGCGACCTAAATAAATGCAACAAACACATTTTACAGCCGATTTCCGTAAACTTTTCAACCTTTTTTCCCACATTTCTCACGGTTCCCCAAAAAAGGGTCGTTACTTCGAGAGGGACGCTATTCCCGGGGTCCTAGAATCGAGAGTTGACTGTATTAACATAATCCGATCTAAGCAGACCAGACCTGACGTTGGTGTCAAAATCGGGCACCAAGCGCTCGCTGTAGTTGATAATATGTGAGTGCGAAAAGAAAACCGGAATCGCTGTTATTGCTTTTATTTTAGTATTAATTCATTTGATAAGTTTTCCTCGGAAAAATTAAATTGAAGAGTAAATGTTTAAAATCATAGGAAATCTCAACTGTATGTGCCTACGTTTATCAAGTTGTACAACTTTCCAAAAAACAAAACAAAAATCAGAGGAATATTGTCTGGCAAATATACCAAAACATAAAATTGTCAGTGGGAAATGTATCTACCTTTCATCTCTGTTGTCCAACTGGTTAAGACCGTATTGACGCCAATGTATGCGTGAACACCTACAGTAGCCCCATGGCTAATTTGGTGCTGACTGACAGCTTTGAAAAGTTACCAGAACAAATTATGTATCTCTACGCCGAACCATATGATCTGCAAAAACATGTGTTTAGCAGCTGTTACTACTGGCAGTCAAAATTTAGGTATATACCTAGATATTGACTCTAAGAAGTCAGCTGTGAGCTGTCAGTTAGCACCAAAGAAGCCACGGGGCTACTGTATGAAGGACACTATTCCTGGGAGGAGGTTTTGTCGTAGTTTACTCCCACCTATGTCCGTCCGTCTGACAGAATCACATTCCAGCCTGCGAGTTAAATGACTGACGTGACGTTATTAACGTGTCGTGACGTTGAACGCGGGATTTTAAGTCTAAAAAGTGCCACCATTCGTTCGAAAACATGCCGAAAATCTCTCGGCAATGACTGATACATAGAAAGAAAGAAAAAAAATGGTGGACAAATCTATGAATCCAGGCCAACATTACCTGAGACACACACACCGGTGGCTATACAATTTATGGCATCAGACTCTCAATAAGACTGGATTGCCGACGACGAGGAGGTTGAGGTTCGAATCTCGGCCGGTGGCAATGACGGGGGTTACATCTGATTTTATCTTTCTCTCTCAACGCTAATACTTTGAGTGGGTGTTGCCAGCCGCATCGGTGGATACGTGGTCTAAATGCCAGTCTCACATAGTCTGGTTTGTAGTTGACGGGAGCTTCAAGGTTCGGGTTGTGATCGCGGGTGTACTGAGATCCTTTTTCCCTAAATGGTTTCACACTTAACCTCCATGTAAATTCGGGTACATTTAATATTTAAAATGCTACTTTTCCCATAAGACCTCGGTGGTTGCCTCAGGACCCGATGTTCGTGGGTTCAAACCCAGCCGGGGTCAACGGTTTTTTTTTCTTGAGAGATACAAATCCGTAGCACAACTTCCTTCGGATGGTAAGTAAAGCCATCGGTCCATGTCGACTGTGGCATGTAAAATACCCCTGGAACGTATCTGAAAATATCTTTACAGAAAAAATTGGCAGGCCCTCTCGCTGACAGAAATTCTCGTGTGCTGATATAATCAGTCGATTCAGAAAGTTCACGTGATTTACCTTGAAATAATAAATAATATTTTACTATGAAAACCATTTACTAAAACTGATTTTTATAAATTTGTTTTCCTCCGCGCTTCTCATTGAACAAATTAATACGTTTAAAGGAACAGAGGATTTTAATAAATTGCCCAGTATTCACCTCTAAAAAAAACAAAAACAGTGGTGGAAGGAAGAGAACCCCCCCCCTCCCCCTTCTTTCGGTAATCGAGACCCGATCTTCCGGCTCAGTGCCTTTCACCTTAGCTCTCACCTAGACCTTCCCAACTGCAGGACCACCAATGACCCTTTTGTAATCAGTAGAGGAATGTACCCCCCAACCCCAGACTACTCCCGTGCACCCCCTCACATCCCCTCGTCGCCGCAATACTGCAATGCGGCTACCCGGCCGAATAAATCGTACTACAGAAACTCTCCACATCGTACTACATCGTAACGCTGAGACCTTGGTGGTAGGGGAGGTGAAGTAGTGGAGAGGGGAGGGAGTGTTTCTCCCAGAATATCTCCCTCCCCCAAACCCACGAGACTCATTCAGGAACCCCCATTCCACTCCGGCGCCTTGCTTCCCTCACCCCACCCTCTTTCAACACTCACGTACCGCCGCGACGTCCCGGGTCGACCACCCCCAACTCCCTCCCTCCCTCGCCGCAGTAAAAGGGACAGACGCCGGCAACCAGACCAATCGCCCATTTTAAAAAGGAAGGGAGGGGAGATTTAGGTCTTTTGAGATACTGGGTGTTTTGAAATAAAAATATATTCTTTATTTTTCCAGATTTTACAAATTTTCGTTATCAACCCTAAGATTACATATTTATTTTAGGTTCCAATGTAATACACAAAAAATCCTATTTACAGACTAAAGGCATAAGACGGTGACCTTAGAGCAAGCAGCCTTAGCTTAGTATTAAAACTGTGCCTATGAAAAAATGATAAAAGTTTCCTCTCAATAATAGGCTCAGTTTTATTATTATTATATATTATTATTATTGCCATAGTAATTAGTTGCCTTTAAAGTAACAAGGTCATGTTTAAATGAAGAGAAAAAGTTATCAAATTCCAGCAATATTTTATTTATTGTTTACAAACATATTATTATTTAAAAACTGCAAAAAAATATTACCTAGTTGTAATTCGCGTCTCCTTCAGACGAGGTAACATTTTTTTTTTCTTAAGAAAGGTGAATGTAGAAAACGTTTTAGTAAGCCACCGTCTGTTTGTGAAGATAGTACCAACTTCTGGGGATATAGCGTGTAGTGTGGTCATCATGACGAACCCTCCAGCCTTTAATCTCAGTTTTCTTTACAGGAGCAGCTACTTTTTCATTCTAAGTAGCTCCTCAAATATCCCCAAGAGGCCGAGTTTTACCCCGTTCCAGACCCAATGATTCACAGAATAAATAATCTGGAAGTATCAGGGTTCGAACACGGGATCTCTGGATCAGTAGCCAGAAACTCTGACCACTAAACCACAGAAGCGTGAAAAACATAATTAATTACGGGTGGGATACTCAAAACAATTTTTTTTTTATATAGAGAGGGGAAAAAATTATCATTAGACCCCTTAGCTCAGTCAGTAGTGTGTCTGTATACTGATCGAAGGGTACCGGGTTCAGGTCCTGGCATGGCTAAAAAATTATCACTGGTGAAATGTGAGTTTACCTTTCGAAAGTGATGAATTAACGCCCGGGGTGGGGGGCTGGGAGTTGAGTCTGTTCTAAATTTATGTTAGTTTATAAGTCGCGTGAGCTGATATAATCAGTTAGTTCAGAAAGTGCACTTTAAATACCTCAAACAAATGAAAAACTACATTTTCGTTCTATTATTATTATTATTATTATTATTATTATTATTAGCACCGCGTCTTACTACCCGTTCGGGTTATACGCACTTACGCTAATGTGTAATGGGAGGGTGATTATGAGATGAAATGAAGGACCTACAGTTTAACGTTGGGATTCGAACCACGGTGGAGGCCTGGTATTCCCCACATTCACAAGATGTCTTGTCAGAGGTGAAGGAAGGGTTTGGTAATCAGATAAATCTGTGCCGGGACCGAGGATTGAACCCCGGCCGCCAGCACAGAAGTCTGACACCTTACCCCTAGACCACCAGGTCGCCTACTAGGACAAATAGAAAGGCATTACGTTATTAACCAGTCTTATCTGTCCAATGTTAGAACCATCATCACTTTTTTTTTTAACGTGTTGTAACTAAACTGATAATTTAAATATATACAGCACAACTAAGTTTCGGAGGTCCGCCGCCCGCCCGAACCCATTACTTTTCGGGTCTGTAAAATGAGTTACTATGTGACACCACGACGGTAAATATAATATAATCGTGGCACGTGAGAGAACGAAACCAGTCAACCTTGACATCGCGACGTGGCAGCGCAGGGAAGTGACGTCACATTTCAATATATATATATTAATTTACCAAACGCTACAGTTATGTTTAACTATCGTCTACCCGTCCCGCAGACAAACTCAAAAGAGTCCACAAGACCTGCATAAACTTGTAGTTGTCGTCTCGTTCGACCGAGACACCTGTATGACGTAATGCTGTAAGGCCTGTCTAGCCGATAAAGCCATTAGTTTTATCACAACACCTGTAATAACATAATGCCTTCTTTCTTCGATAGACGTAACGTCGCAAAGAGTGAGGCAACCGCCAAACCCATTACGCCAAGACACGTACAAGGAGTTATATTAAATATATAAATTTGAAAAAACATTATGATTGTCGCTATAGTCATTAAGTTTTATCAAAATACCAGTACAACAATAACTTCATGGACCATGTTTCGGTGGCTGCGTGGTCTAACGCGCTACATTGTGTTGTACTAGATTGCCGAAGACGGGGGAAGCGGGGTTCGATCCCGTTCGGGTAAACTGGAGGGCTGGTGTTCCTAAACGGTTTTATACTCTACCTTCACGCAAATAGCGGTGCATTTAATCTAAATTAAACCTTCATCAAACCCTAACCCATTAATGTAATTAGTACATAAGCATATTAACCGAACGGGTAGTAAGATGCGATACTAAAAAAAAAAATCTAACTTCATGCAGTATTTAATAGACGTAGGCGTTTGTCTAATTTGTGGCCGCCGATAAAATCATTAAATTTATGCAATTTTTAAATTTCTTCAAATTAAGTCAAAATGTTTCTAAGTTAAACAGAATCAGAAATACCTTGTTGTTAGTAACTGGATCGTGTAAGTGCAGAAAAGAGTGTAGATTCGACTGATGGCAGTAATGTAGTCTATTTATTCGCGATTAAATAAATTTAAAAGATTGAAATTATTTAATTTTAACATTTTCTTTACAAAAAAAACAAAACAAAACCACAGTACTCGATTAGGAGAAATTTACCCGCTTCGGCGGTCGAATGGTTAAAAGGGGAGATTGGAGTTCGAGTCCCAGTTTAATATACTGAAGATAGTTTATTTCCAATAATTGTACTCTCTCCCTCCATGCAAATACGGATATACTTCCTCTAAATTCAACCTTCCCTGTCCTTTAACATTAGCGTAATTAGTACATAAGTGACCTGGTAGTAAGAAACGGTACTAAAAAAACAACAACAGAAAACATTGTTTTTCGTTTCAAATACAATGTGGCCGCATGGGCTAACGCGCTATCTCGCAGTCGACTATACTTCATTGACTGAGAGATCAAGGTTCTAATCTCAGTCGAGTGTACTCACAATGGTTTACCATAAAACGTTTCTCACGCTGGTACATTTTTTTCTGAATTCTACTTTACTAATTTTTCTTTCTTTCTTTTAGCATCGCGTGTTGCGCTATACGCACGCTTATATGTACAAATTAAGCTAGTGCAACAGGGATGAAAAAGGTTGAAATTACAGCAAATGTACGCGCATTTACGCGGAAAAAAAGTGGAAAGTCATTTAGGAAAATCCTCCCTCAGTACACCCAACCTAGATTCGAACCTTAATACCCCCGTCATCGTTAGTCCAGTATATTTCGAGAGTGACGCTCTTAAAGACCATGCAGCCACCGAAGTGGGTTAAGAAAAATGTTAATAGGCACTTAAGGCTATTGGCCCTTTTCATTTGACGTGGAAATGTGGAGCCGTGGGAACAAACGGTTATATTCAAGAGTTGTTATTGTTTAGCAATTTTCTTTTCAGAAACGGTTTGTTCAAGAATAGAAGCATATTGATTATGTTGTACTTTTTATATACACACTTCTTCTATAATTTTAACAGTGATCAAATATCAATCAAATCGACCATTTTAAATAGAAAACTGCCGGCTTCATAACAAACAATAAGAAAATGTAACAATTAATAAACATCGATACATTATCTTAGAAGGGGCGTTGAAAATATTAACATAAAAATTTCACTCGTTCTCGAGAAAACTGGTATTTCCAAACGTATGATTTTTCCACAAGACCTGTCCGGTAGCTAGCGCCATCTACTGTTTCCATGATCCATCTCTTATTGTTGGTGCGGAAGGATACTTTGGTCGGTTGTGAACCCCCCACGCCTTTCACCCTCCCGCCCACCACTCACAAATTAAGTTTTAGACTTGCACTCGACTGGGCCAAGGGCGTTAAAGCAATTTAGATTTATAAGCTAATGTGTTGGCCAGCGAGCTATACTGATGTACTAACCTTTCCCAGAAGATCGACATTTGGTTCGAATCTCTGTTAAAAGCATCAGAGTTAAATTCTGATGTGTTTACCTTAAATTTCTCCCCATTCTGAAACATTAGGGCTATGTACAGTAGCCCCATGGCTTCTTTGGTGCTGACTGACAGCTCACAGCTGACAGCTAAAAGCTTTGAAATGTTACCAGACCAAATTATGTATCCCTACGCCGAACCATATGATCTGCAAAAACATCTGTTTAATATCTGTCACTTCTGACGGTCAAAATTTAGGTGTATACCTAAATTTTGACTGTCGGAAATCAGCTGTGAGCTGTCAGTCAGCACCAAAGAAGCCATGGGGCTACTGTATGTCCAAGTTGTGGATAGCCCGAATGGACAGTAATAAGATTAGCCCTATTAAAATCAAAGGGTTTTACATGATCCCACGAGTATAATCCATTCACAAAAACAAAGACCTTGAATTGGTAAGGAAGCATTTATTTTCGCATCTAGTTTCTTACTAACGTTGTTGCACAGAGAGTTTTGTTCGAGATTTGTGAAATATTACAAACAAGCTAATTTATTGGCCTGTCATTTGAAAGGAACTTAATGAGGCAATTACTAGAGAGCATACACAACTAATAGGCAATTAGCTTTGTTATTTTATCATTCCGCTTACTTCCAAATTATGTAATTAGGTGATTTAAATATCTAGAGCATTAATTTTGCTATTCCTCATAAAAAAAATACGTAATTTTATCAGTGTTTATATAGTCTAATCAAAACGCATCTGCTTTTGGTTTTATAATTATTTTTAAAATTGTATCGGATTAATTTATTTTATACCACGTCTTAGTTTTACGTCGGGGCTGTACGCATTTTAATTGCGCTATAAGGGTACAAAGAATTAGGAAGTTTACCGCTTCTGTGACCGCGTGGTCTAATGGCGTCTGTCTCAAAATAGATCGAAATGACTATGACGGGAAAATCGGGGCTCAAATCCTGGTTCGTTGTATTGAGGATGGATTTTCCCAAAGGTTTCTTCCACGCGTCCTTTATGCAAATGTCAGTACACTTTCTCTAAATTTAACTTTACTCATCCCTAGTACATTAGCGTAATTAGTTCATAAAATGCGGTGCGGTGACAATTTTTTTTTTTTTGGTGGACCGCATCTTGCCACCAGTCCGGTTTCATCCACATACTTAATTAATGAATCAGGAGTCAAGAAGAAAAATTTAGAGGAAATAAACCCGCATTTGCATGGAGAATATTGGAAAACAATAGGGGGGAAAAACCACTCAAAATTCCACCAGACTGGGTCTAGGCAAATTGATCGACAGCAGAGTGGTCGACAAGGAAGAACAAGGGATAGACAAACAAATCAAGAGGTCAGCAAGAGTAAGACCAACTTGTCGTCAAGCTCATGTATATGAAGACAAAAGTGATAGGCAAACTGATCGACAAGAAAAGACCAACTGGTTGACGAATGGATTAAGTGCTCGACAAGATGGATACATTGCGAATAAAGCGCTCGACAACGAAACTCTTAAGATACATTATTTGTCCTCCTATGCATGAGCTTGTCGACCAGTGGTCCAAGTCGTGTCGGCCCACCTAGCCATTACAGCTTGTCGACCACATTTTGTATGGTGCCCAACCGACCTGGATTCGAGCCCCGATCTCTCAACCACTGGTGCGGGTGATTGCCAAGTGAATAGTTTTGGCACATGCAAAAAATATTCACGAGCTCTCTTACGTGAGATCAACGGAGTGAGGCTGAATTCTGGTCCAATAACGCGCTTAGGGGGACGTACTGATGTCACTTGACAGTCGACAGTCGTGGGGATGGGAAAGGATGGAGGGGTTGAACGGGCGGAAATGTCGAGAGCAGCATCACGCATCCCTGTGGAAAGCCAGACAATTTCCGGGTATTCCTAACCCCCCCCCCCCCCTTTTCCGTTCCATAAACCAGAACAGCAAAGCTACCTCGATACAATCACAAACATATTATCTTACTGAGAGAATACGTCTAACATCTTCAAACATTAGAGGAATATGCGTTCAACCCCCTTTGATCAGATCATTATTATTTTTATTCGTAATCTTAAGGGCCCATTTTATACAAGCGTTTCTTGACGCGCGACAAGCGTGTTTTTAAACAAGCAACATATGTCGCGCGTCAAGAAAAAGGGTGGGAGGAAATTAAAACGGAGACCAGGGTCACCAGTCTCATCTTTTCTACCACTCGTGATGCATCGTGCGTTATTTACCTCGTGTTGTTGTCAGTTCAGGAACAAATAAAGTGGTAGACAATAAATACCATACACTCACTAGCTGCTAAAGAAGTACTCTTGACAATGGTACTGAGATACAGAGAGGTTCCAACACGAGTGGTGGAGAGGTTGGTTCACCTGCAATCTCACCAACACGGCGACATAAAAGTTTACGATGTACAAAATTACCCAATGAATATAATGTATCTTGGATCGTCGCGCGTCATTTTTTTTTTTTTTTGACGTGGCGTTCTCTAGGTTACGGCGACGGAATAAATTACGGCGACAGAGTATAATTATTATTAAAGCACTCAATGGTCTCCTGTGTATCCAGAGAACGCTCGTGACTGTGTTGACACGAGTAAGGGTTCGGCCAGACTGACAAGCGTGCGAGCGAGCGAGCGCGCAAGCGACTGGGTGGCCAAACTGGCGAGCGCGCGCGTAATTAGCGGACCCTAGTTAGATTATTATTAGCACCGCGTCTTACTACCCGTTCGGGTTATACGCACTTACGCTAATGTGTAATGGTAGGGTTATTGTGAGATGAAATGAAGGACCTACAGTTTAACGTGGAATCCGAACCACGGTGGAGGCCTGGCTTTCCCCACATTTACAAGATGTCTTGCCAGAGGTGAAGGAAGGGTTTGGTAGTCAGATAAATCTGTGCCGGGACCAAGGATTGAACCCCGGCCGCCAGCACAGAAGTCTGACACCTTACCCCTAGATCGCCAGGTCACCGGGCCATTAATAGCAAGTGTGTTAAACCTATCACTGATAGAAAAAAGTCAAATATCATGTCAAAATGAGAAGTTTCCCCAGTACTCAATGAACCAACATACAATAATATTGCCTAGCGCCTGTAAACTAGACTGTACCGGGTCGAGCGCGTTCGCTCGCTCGCTCGCTCCAGTGTGGCCACCTCTCATTACAACCAATGTGTTCTATTTTATATTTTAGTCGCTCGCTCGCTCGCGCGCTCAGTCTGGCCGTACCCTAACGAAACGCCTGTATAAAAGGCCCTTGCAAAACAAGATACAACCCGCCCTCGGTGGCCGCATGGTCTAAACCAATGTGTTCAACTAGTGGCCCGCGTTCACTGAAACTGT
This sequence comes from Timema cristinae, assembly GCA_039000515.1. Classification (NCBI taxonomy): domain Eukaryota; kingdom Metazoa; phylum Arthropoda; class Insecta; order Phasmatodea; family Timematidae; genus Timema; species Timema cristinae. The sequence continues at coordinate 6,744,722 of JBCFYV010002255.1, read as the reverse complement.
AGCCCTCACAGTATTTTGAAGGAATATTAAAGCGAGACCCTCGGTGGAAGATGTGAAATAGCTAATGATTCATAAATATTCTCACGGTTACATTTCATTATGCATTAATACAGTGATTAATAAAAGATATATAAATATATATTTATATTGCTAAGTTGTTGTGTGAAAGTGTGTATGCTTGTGCGCGTCATAATTCATAAATCATAATACATTTTTAGGATATTAATATACCTACAGTAGCCCCGTGGCTTCTTTGGTGTTGATTGACAGCTCACAGCTGACTTCTGACAGTCAAAATTTAGATATATACCTAAATGTTGACTGTCAGAAGTGACAGCTGCTAAAGACATGTTTTTGCAGATCATATGGTACGGCGTAAGGAACATAATTTGGTCTGGTAACCTTTCAAAGCCGTCAGCTGTCAGCACCAAAGAATCCATGGGGCTACTGTATATTTGGTAGTAAAATTTGAAAGATTCTACCAATCAAAAATATAATTTATTTTAAATATTGTTTGTGGGCCTATATTAAGTTATTGGGACTACTAAATATATCTCGGCCTACAGTTCAAACTGAGTTTGCCCTAGGCATGAAAAACGCCTAAGTTCTAAGGCAAATTATGGCCCGCGGGCCTGATCTGGTCCACCGACTAATTTCATATGGCCCGCGAAATATTTAGCAAACAACCAATTTTGTTCATAAAAATAGATTAATAACTAATTACTATATGAGAAATATAAAGTTGAATTATTTTGGATCAATATTTGTTCCATACGGCCCACATTTTTTTTTAACCCATATGGCCGCCCGTGATACCATAAAGGTTTACAACCCTTGGTCTAAGGCGTGACTAGAACGCAAAAGAAGGGGGAGATCGGGGTTCGATCCCAATCAGGTAATACTGACGGTGGTTTTCATTAAATGGTGTTCCACTCTCTTTCCATGCAAAGGCCGATACATTTCCTCTAAATTCAACTTTACTAATCTCGTAACACATTATTGTAATTAGTACATATTATGCGCGTAGTCCGAACGGGTAGTAAGACGTGGTGTTGAATAAAAATAGTCATAGTAATAAACTAATTTTAATGTCATAGTAACCAACAAAAGAGAGGTTAAGACTGTCCGGTATCGTCAGATTGCGAAGGTACCTATTGTAAATGTGGGGGAGGAGGGGTCGAGGCGACCCGCCAGTGTCTCGCATGCAAATAGATTACAAGGGTTAATAGAAGCCACGTAAAAGGGGGAGAGGGGCGAAAGCTTGGGAGGGCCGGGAGGGGTGAGATAATTGTTGGCGTCAAACAACGCAAAACCCAAAACCGTATAATCGAGTTGTCGCGATCCTCCCCCCCCCCCCCCACTCCTACCAAAAACCATCGTCTCTTTTCAACCCCGACTATATACTACTCTATTGCGGTCAAACACCCCCGCGAAAAGTAAAAGAGGTGTGGTTGTATGGGATTGAGGGTAGAGGGGGGGGGGGGGGTGTTAGGAAGTTGAAGGCAGTTGGTGTTGGAATTACTTTATAATCCGATTAACGCTTTCAGAAGTAGAAATTAGGGAACAATGACGTCATGGCTCACCTCGTTAGATTGGAACAAGGGTGCTTAGAGAGGGGGAGGGGGAAGGAAAAGGGGTGTGTGTCAAGGGTGAGAGTCTAAAGTGTGCTACACACGGGCTTGCATATTGTTTCATAATAATAGTTTTAGAAAAATGGGTATATGGTACACATTAATGCAACATTACGTTAACTTTTTCAAGTTCGTGTCAGACATTTTACAAGCCTAGATTTTGTTTACAACACAATGTTTGGTTTTAATTACGCGCAGCGGTAGCAGAAAATGGATAAAGCACCCAGTACAAAGGTTGTACGGTAGATCAAAATTTGGAAAGAAAAGACCCGCCATGACCAAGGAAGCTTTCAAACAAGAGGAGGTTACTGCTGACCAGCAAGTTGAGTTTGGAACTGAGGGAGAAACTGATGAAATGTTACATTTGGGGTAACGCGCTGTTTGGAGCAGAAACTTGGACTCTCAGGAAGATGGAAAAGAAATACTTGGTGATCTTTGGAATGTGGTTGGAGAAGACTTGAGAAGATCAGGTGGACAGACAGGGTAACAAATGAAGTCCTAAGAAGAGCGGGTAAGAAGAGAACCATTTTGGAGGTGATTCTTTGGTACAAAGCAAACTGGATCAGACACATCCTTAGAAGGAACTGTCTTCTACATATACATACACGTACTGGTGGATACGTGGACTAAAGCACCAGTCACGTATAATTTGCCAGTGACGTGAATGGTTTGGATTCGACTCCTGGCCCGCTATAGTGAGGTCTATTTTTTTTTTTTTTTTTTTTCTAAATTATTTCACACGCTACCTCCACGTAAAAGGAATACATCCTCTGTGTCCTGCCTTCCTTATTCCTGCTCCACTAGAGTAAATATTCGGGTGGGTGGTAGGACGTGGGGAAAGTAAAAAAATAATAATTGTAAAACATCACGTTTTACTACCCATTAGGGTTATATGCCTATGCATTAATTACCTTAATGGGTTAGGGATGAGAAAGTGTGTCCGCACTTGCGTGGGGAGAGAGAGTGGCAAACCATTTAGGAAAAAACCACTTTCAGTACACCTGATTGAGATCGAATCAACGATATCCCCCTATAGTCTGTTGCGAGAGTAGCGCCTTAGACAATGTGGTCAACGAAGCGGGTAAGAAATAAAATTAAAAATCACATTTAAAGATTCAAGGACATCCGACTGAGCTCAAAGGAAATGACTTGCCCAAGCTTGAGAATCTTGATCAGTCACTGCCTTGTGTTTTAATAAAAAATATTCCCACACGCTATTGACTGACCGAATGAAAAGCTCATCCCGGTAGAACGACGTTAGTGTAAACTTCTTCTTTTCTACCTCAGCGTCTTACAACCCATCCGGGCTGTATGCATAAGTACTAATACGCTAATGTGTTATATTATTATTATTTATTATTATTATTAGCACCGCGTCTTACACCCATTCGGGTTATACGCACTTACGCTAATATGTAATGGTAGGGTGATTGTGAGATGAAATGGAGGACCTACAGTTTAACGTGGGATCCGAACCACGGTGGAGGTCTGGTACTCCCCACATTCACAAGATGTCTTGTCAGAGGTGAAGGAAGGGTTTGGTCTAATGTGTTTATAAGGCTCCTACACGATCAGTCAGAGTGTCAGTATAAATTACTACTTAATTAATACTGACAGTCTGACTGGTCATATAGGGGTCCTATTAGGGATGAGAAAGGTACCATTTAAAGGAAGTACACCCAAATCTGCGTTGAGTTATAGTGGAGAATCATTTAGGGAAAACCACCCTCACTATACCAGGCCGGGATTCAAACCCCGATCTTCCCTTCATCGACAGTCTAATCTATTGCAAGCATGACGCCTTGGACCATTTTACTACCGAATCGTGGATGTTTTTATTTTATTTATCTGTTAAAATTATATTTTTATATAAACGCACGACTTACAAAATAACTTAGCTGTCCTAGACATACCCAGTCCCTAGCGTCCAGATGTGTAATAAATGTATATCAGGAATAAACTGTTTACAAATATTAATTAATCTTATCTGCCACCATAAGGAATTGAAACAAGGACCTATAGGCAAGTGTATCTCAGACTAAATGGTACCTCTCTCCCCTCTTACCACCAAGAGGCGTTTTTGGTTTGGAGCGTTAAATTGGAAAAGGGGGGGGGTTATGTTTTTATGGATATAACAGCAATAATTTTTTTTGTTTAATAATAAGAGTCAACAAAATATTTGACAAAAAGGCTCATAGATTTATTTTAATATTTACGTTCCACAATTTTGACGTTACGTTTAGTTACGTTTTATCGTGTGTTTTATTTATAAGAACTTCAAGTTATGCCACAAAAAAAAAAGTGCACTAATTTTGTGTTTTATGTGTGTTTTTTTTAACGAGAATATGCTGTGTCCATCTGATAACAACTTAAGGTTATTATCGTTGATTTCAGCATGCTTATTACATTTAACTTTGGGATGGGGGAATACGGTATTTAACATCCAATTCGCATAAATGGTCGCTGGGCTGAAAAAAGGTTGGGAACCACTTCCCCGGTAGACTCACGGTCGACCAATCTACCTGTGTGGTCAATGGGAGGAAGGTTTCCTTCATAGCAGACGGAAAGACTAATTAGATACAGTTTTTTTTTTATGTATCGAGGTAAAGAAGACACTGATATGTTTACAGGAATATTCATAATATTTTACATAAAATTGGTTAAGGTGAAGATGTAGGGGACGCGAGAAAAGGCCAGTGTTTTTGTTAAAATAAACAAATATTGCTCCAGTACAAACATAAAGAGTTTTATTTTCTTCACATAGTGATATCAACAGTTGTTGAATATCTGTCAAGAGTATTACAGAATTAGCTGAGAAACTTTTTAAGTGAAGAGAAAATGTCGTCATTAAATCCAAGGACACCCTTGACAAATATTCAACAACTGTTAATATCACCGCGTGGAGAAAATCATATTCAAATGGTTCTACTGTAGTAATATTTAAATTTATTTTGACACAAAAAAAGTATTGATATAAATATTGTAAAAAAGAGTGAATTTTTCTCGCGTCCCCTACCTATCCACTTTAAGCTACTGCCGCACCCCTCTTCGGGGCTATCAGCATATTAAAAATAATAAGGTAAGGATGAAAAGGGTAGAATTTGAAAGAAGAATTGCCACTAATTTACGAAATAGAAAAAATATCTAAGAAATAGAAAAGTTCACCCTGTGAGATATCTAATTTATCACATGCTAGCAGTTCCCCTCTTCCACTGAGGAGTATAAACACTCGTTCTATTATTTTCGCCTGGACAGTATTGACTTGTATTTCAAAAATTATATTCTTGTTTCTTATTCTAGACAGAACGGACTTTTTTCATCTACATCCTGGCAGGAAAATTCCTACAGAACATTTTCGTAAATAAGCCAAAAAGCCCGAATTGTATATGATTAAAAAAAGGGTTAAAAAACTTCTTCAAGACGAAAACGATATTTTTTATACAAGTTTTGACAATTTTTATAATCATTTAAGGATGTACGGTTTTTTGTTTCAATGTTATGTCTATCTTTAAAAATCGTCGAATAAACCGTAAGTACAGTAGCCCCGTGGCTTCTTTGGTGCTGACTGACAGCTGACTGCTTTGAAAAGCTACCAGACCAAATTATGTATCCCTACGCCGAACCATATGATCTGAAAAAAAAAAATGTGTTTCGCAACTGTCACTTCTGATAGTCAAAATTTAGGTATATACCTAAATGTTGACTGTCAGAATTCATCTGTGAGCTGTCATTCAGCACCAAAGAAGCCACTGTATCATAACATGGGAAATCCCACCATGACTCGCCGCAAACGTCACAGGAAGAATCGTTTCTTCTCTCCCCTCCTCCTTTTGTTCGGTCGTGTATTAGCTGCAAAGACCGGACCAGCACGCGGGTGGAAATGGCCTATTTAGGCAACACGTGTCTCGTCAGGTAGACAAACCTACTTGGCGTGACGGCGTTGCGTGTCTCTCTTACTCACGCACGCACGCACTCAGTCGATATCTTCATCTACGTACCTAACACGATACACATGCTTCGTTATCCTATAGTTATAAACATACTTAAATATACCAGCAAAAGACTGACCAATAAATTGACCAGGAGTTGCGAGGTTGTTTTTAACCTGACCATTTGGCATTTAGTCTGTCTGTCCGGAAGTTTGTTCCGTGATAACTGTCAAATGCGGCGACTAATTTTAACGAAATTTGGTAGGTACATTCTTCGAGCCTAGGCTTAACGATGTATGTACATAACTTTTAAATGCGTTCATCCATTTAAAAAATGGCGTCCACTCAAAAGGTTTTTTAGCTAATATCAAGTGGTTTTAATCTGTAATCTTAAGCAGTGGATCAAGTAGGTTTAACTATGTAGGGCGTGTTCATGATTTTTTTTTTACCAATATTTGGAGACTGATGTCTTAAACCACGTGAACAGTAGTTATTCCCTATGAATATAATGCACAATTAATTTTCTGTCTAAATTAATCATTAAGGAAACATATCTACTTCAAGTACAAGGGATTTTCAAGAAATATGCTCAAAGTGCCAATGATGTGTTGGTTATTGACATATGTACAGTCGAAGGAGACCAGGAGGACGTAATACAAACTTAAGGACATTCCACAAAATCTAAATTAAGAAAAACGTAAATTTACATTTGAAGGGTACAAGAGAAAAAGGGAAACTTTAATTTTAACTAAATTTGTGTTAGTGCTGCCATCTATTAGACAATCATTGAGTTAGTGTGCCACGTATTAGATCAGAGGTCCCCAACCTTTTTTGTACCTTAGAGCACATTCAAAACTAACGTTATTGCGGCGGGTAAATTGACCAACTCCCACCAGGGTCAGAGGTCGGCCTCAACGCTATACACACTACCGGTCAACTGCAGTGTTATGTTTCTAACAGCGAGTGTGACGTTACATGTGGTTGTGGGGAATACTCAAGGCCTTAACCATGGGGGGGTAGGGGTTCAGCCCCCTCCAAGTCGACCAAAACTATTTTTTTTTAAATACTGCTTTATTCATGGTTTTAATAAGATCAAAATAAAGACACAATGACCTATTTAATTACTCACCATCATTTTGGTGTTTGGGTACATTTTTAAGATATATATTTATTCTGTGTTTATTCAGGCAACAGAGCTGGGTAGAACCATGTCAAGATATTTACAGTACCCCCATGGCTTCTTTGGTGCTGACTGACAGCTCATAGCTGACAGATAAAAGCTTTGAAAAGTTACCAGACCAAATTATGTATCCCTACGCCAAACCATATGATCTGCAAAAACATGTGTTTAGCAGCTGTCACTTCTGAGAGTCAAAATTTAGGTATATACCTAAATGTTGACTTGTCAGAAGTCAGTTGTGAGCTGTCAGTCAGCACCAAAGAAGCCATGGGGATACTGTACATTAGCAGTTTATGATGCTTTTCTCAACAGCATATCTATGTGAGAGTGTTTTTTTTTCATCTATGGTGTACCTAAAAAATAAGTACCGCAGTAGGCTAAATTTGGAGCCGGACCACCACTTGAAAGTTTCAACTGACCAATCAAACATCGTAAAGTTGTGCCAAACCATGCAGTCACACCCCTCTCACTGAAAAACTTTGGCTCCAGAATAAAAACAATAAAAAAATTTACAGTAGTTTAAAAATATTGTGTTTAGGTCTAATGTTTTTCTTTATTTTCGAAGAAAATGCGTAAAACTTTTCTACAAACTTTTAACAGTAAAACTAGCTCTTTTTTTAACTGATCAAAACAATTCTCAATAAGAGATACTGTTTTAAGGCCATAACAGTAGGACTCTCTCTAACTAGCTTTATCACATTTGAAATATTTTGATTACAGGTATTTTTTCCCCAATCGATTAAATAGATCAATAATTTACCATGTGAACATTTTTTTTAAACCTGACATTGGATTTATTTTTTTATCTTGGGGATACATATTAAACTTTTAGCATGGCCAAGGGGTATAAACTAAAAAAAAAGTTTAAGAACCGCTGTCTAAGAAGAGTTCACGCTGCTAGCGTCCGACATTGATGAGCACACACGTATTAAAGGTGTCATCTGTTTTGGTTTATTTACGGGCGATAGAGCACTCAAATATCAAATCCAGTGGGTTCTACCTCCATGCAAACGTTGATACATTTCCTTTAAAATTCTATCTTCCTCGTCCCTAGCACAATAATATAAATATGCGGATAGCCCGGAGGGTTTGTAACACTGGTGCGCGCCAAAAGCTGCTAGCGGCCAGCATCGGTACTGTAGAGTATCAGAGACGTAATAATATAGTATTACGTAGGCTGGCTACGAACCGGGAACCGGCGCACTCCGCCTGCGCGACCTGGTATCGATTCTAGGCGGCGGTAGCAACATCAGTGAGTTACCGAGCTGTCAGGAGTGGGAGGGTGTGCAAGCCGATGAGAGAGAGAGAGAGAGGGGGGGGATAAGGTAAATGGGCGTGGCTCCCTTGTGCATGGTCAACGGAGCATGGCTCTCTCTCTCTTTTTTTTTAAAGAAACATCATGAATGACGCTTTAATCTACGTTTTTGTTTTTTCACCCCTCATCTACCTCTAGATTGTTATGTTTTTCACAAGAGCTAAAAAAAACCCAATTTAATGATAATCATGATGATAATAATAATATAGTAACAAAAAAAAAGATACCAAATATTATCAATCTACAGTCAGACTCAGATAAGAAGGAACTGATTAAAAAGAACTCATTTGATCTGTAGTTGTCATTAAATAGATTACATCAATACCGCCGCTTCGGTGGCCGCATGGTCTAAAGGCGCTACTATAACAGTATACTAGACTGCCGATGACGGGGAGATCGCGGTTCGAATCTCGGTCAGGTGTACGGAGGTTTTTTACAAAATAGTTTTTCCCCTCTACCTCCGCGCAAATGCTGGTACATTTACTCTAAATATAACCTTCCTCATCCCTAAAATCAGTAGTGTAATTAGTTCATAAGTGTATAGCCCAAACGGGTAGTAAGATATTGTGGTAAAAAGATTACTTCAGTAACTTTAAAATAACAAAAAAAAGCCTTGGTGGCGTGGTTAGCTAACGCGCTATTCGTGTTAAGCCAAACTGCTGAGGACGGGAAATCGAGGTTCGAATCTCAGTCGTGTGAACTGGCGGTAGTTTTTTCTAAATGGTTTTCCACTCTCCCTCCACGCAAATGTGGGTTTACTTCCTCTAAATTCAACCTTCCCAATTCCTAATCCACTAGCGTAATTAGGACTCAGGCGTATAACCCAAACGGGTGGTATGACGTAGTGCTAAATTTAAAAAAAAGGAATAATAATATAGTCAAATATTTTCAATGTTGATTGAAACAAAAACATGTTAGTATTTTCTAAAATTGCCTTCCTACTATAATTCTTCTGTATATAAAAATATCGAGGAGGATACAAAATTACACTCTTTTTTTTCCACTTAAGAGTAATCAACAAACTATAAAGAGACGTAATAAAAAATTACTAATTGAGGAAGTGAGCTAACATTGAATTGAATACTAAGGAATTTTTTTTTACAGCCTAATAAAAGTACTTAAAGTATATAATTTAAATCAAATAGCAGACCACAAGTCTTATCTCAGCCAATTCACGAGAATATATTCAATTAGTGCTTGTTTTATATCATTATTAGGGACTTGGGGCATTTTTGTGTGTGTGTGTGTGTTGTGTTTTGACTTATACGCCAATGCCCCCCTTGTCTTCTCCCGTAAACTCACAGAATTTTCTTCTTTCCTCCATGTCATCCAATATTAAGGATCCTTCCTGATCATATATGTTTTGTTTAAGATGAATAAAATGGAAATTAAGTACGTGTTTATCCAGTAGGACCCATACACGAAGTCAGACTGTCAGTATTAATAAAGTAATAATTTATATTGACAGTCTGATTAATTATGTCTTATTAATTATTAATTTTAAATTAGAACTTGTCCAACTTAAATTCACTTAAATATAATTTTATTTTACTTAATATTCTTAAACGTTCCTTACTAAGCATTTCAAATGTTTTTCAAAAATCAATAGGACAATTAAAATTATTTTAAAATATGATTAAATGTGTCGGACTTGTGCTGGGAGGTCCGGGGTTCAATCCTCGGTCCCGACACAGATTTATCTGATTTCCAAACCCTTCCTTCACCTCTGACAAGACATTCTTGTAAATGTGGGGAATGCCAGGCCTCCACCGTGGTTCGATCCCACGTTAAACTGTAGGTCCTCCATTTCATCTCACAATCACCCTACCATTACACATTAGCGTAAGTGCGCATAACCCAAACGGGTAGTAAGACGCGGTGCTAATAATAATAATAATAATAATAATAATAATAATAATAATAATAATAATAATAAAATATTTCTAGATAAAAACCTTTACTATACGTCTATGATTGCAACTAGACCCCCCCCCCCTGCACTATAGGCCCTCCTTTCCTAAATCCGTAGCGCATGGGAACCGACCAATCAGGTTCGACTGGATCCCCGGAATGAAGCAAGAAGCATCGGTCACCATTAATCATGAGCTATCAGTGCCCTGAAAAGGAGGGGTGGGGGGGGGGGAGAGGGATTACCTCTCATTACACCGCAATCAGTGACGCGCGGTGTTCATAGAGCCCTGGGGAGGATCGAACAACCACATACTCGGGATCAACAGGAGCATTATTAGTCGTCCGCAAAAAAAAAAAAAGTGTTGGTCCATGTTCGACACAAAGATTAACTGACCAACTCCCCCCCCCCCCTCACTCTCGCACGCACAGTGGTGGTCACGTGGGTGGGCTAAAGCAGAGGTTTTTTTCTTTCAAAATGAACTCTACCATAGTTATCTCAGCCCTCCATTACTATGAGACAATTTTAAAGTATTCTTTGTTTTTCAAAACACAGAATAATATAAGTAATCTGGATTGCCCCTATTTGTTCAAATCTGATAAAGGACATTTTACAAAAGGCTCAGTGAGAAATTTGATGTTTTCTGTTCGTTCTATACTTCATAGATGGCCCCAATGCATGATGTTATATGGTATTATAATCATCATAAAATGATTGTAAATATTTTTATAAGGGCTCCAACATGTATTTTTATGGTGCAAGAGCTCCTTCTGTTTAGAAAGTTTGGGGGCTCCTGGGCTAGAGGGTCATTCAGAAACAACTTAACGCTGTTGAGAAGGTGGGGGGGGGGGGTGGGGGGTAAGTTCTAATGTCTACATGATGTTCAATAGAGAAAGGGAGGGAGAGCGTCAGAAACAAGTAAGAAAAAAAAAGAAGCGTAATATGATTTCAATGACTGGGGAGGTCGTAGCTCAAATCCCGGTGGGGCGTACTGAAGAAAAGTTTTTCTTTCTCTTGTAGCTCAGTGTTTTCCAAACTTTCCCCGTCGTGTACCTCTTCAGGGAACATGGTCTAACCAACCTTTCTCGATCCATCAACAATTGAAAGGTACAGAGGAAAAGTTACACTACAAACATTTTTCAGTTCAACATCTTTTATATCACAAATCCCATAATGACCCAATAAATGATTTTTTAATTAATTTAAATATGAAAGAGACCACTTTTAGCCCTAATCTTAAGAGCAATAGAAAGTTCTCGTGATTGTCTAGTAGATGTCAGCATTAACTCTATTTGAGTTAAAATTGGGCTCTCCCCCCTTATTTCACCTGTACCCTTCATTTAGAATTTCAGTCCATTTTCACATAACCAACCTATTACCAACCTATTTACTATTATAATAATATGAAGTAATCACTCCTTCATTGTGTCAAGTGCTACAAATCAACTTTACTCAAAAGCTATCAAACCGATTGAGCTGAAATTTAGCATGGACATAACTTAGACATTCGATCAATATATAGGCTAATTAAAATTCCTTAAACCACCAACCTCATTCTCCCTCTCCCTTATTTGATATACTGTATTGTAATTTAAGCAAAAACAAAACAAAAAAACACAAAAGTGAAAATATTTAACAAATACTTAAGCAAAACGCCATATTAAAATGGTCACCACTAAAGTAATATTTAAAAAACAAAAACTGAATTTAGAGAAAATATAAGCACAAAAGGAGCACACATAAAAACCCGTCGTAATAAAAAAATACGAGATGATAGGGAAAATTGTTATAAATCATGTAATTTGACAGTAAAAACGCTGAAACTTGGGTATATATGAGCACAAACATAGCACCCTTGACTGTAAGAATTCGAGCTTATTTGTAAAATATGGAGGGCCAGCTTGATGTACCTTTCGTCCACTCTGTAAGGTAGCAAGCTTGCTTTGCATTATTCCACTATGGTGCAGATGATAAGATAGGATCATAGCTCAGTCATAGTGTAATTTGTCAAGTTAAGATTTAGGGTACGGCCAGACTGAGCAAGCGAGTGCGCGAGTGACTAAAAAAAATTTAATAGAAAGAACACATTGGTTATAATGAGAGGTGGCCAGACTGGAGCGAGCGATAAAATATAAATAGAACACATTGGTTGTAAGAGAGTGGCCAGACTGGAGCGAGCGACTAAAAAAAATAGAACACATTGGTTGTAATGAGAGGTGGCCAGACTGGAGCGAGCGACTAAAATATAAAATAGAACACATTGGTTGTAATGAGAGGTGGCCAGACTGGAGCGAGCGACTAAAATATAAAATAGAACACATTGGTTGTAATGAGAGGTGCCAGACTGGAAGCGAAGACGACTAAAATATAAACTAGAACACATTGGTTGTAATGAGAGTGGCCAGACTGAAGCGAACGCTCAACCAGTACAGTCTAGTTTACAGGCGCTGACAATATTATGTATGTTGGTTCATTGAGTGCTGGAAAACTTCTCATTTTGACATTTTTATTAATATGATAGCTTTAGCACACTTGCTACTAACGGACTAATTGAATTGGTAAGATCATGAACAATATCTAAGTATTTATATATAACTGATATGTTAAAATACTTTAATATTATAATCAAATTAGGCCTTTACAAATCAGAATCACCATTAGCGTGGAGAGAGGATGAGAAAACCACAACAATAAATCACTGTCAAAAACCACCTTCAGTTCCCTGAGCCAAGATTCGAACCTTTGCATCCTCGTCAACAACTACCGAGAGCTACTTCCTAATCACGCTCTCGCCAGTTTGGTCGCTCAGTTGCACACTTATCCTTTCAAGTTACACAGAGTTTATGTAGATTGTGGAGTTGAGGGGTGACGCTGAGAAAGAATTAAGGGACCCGTGGATGAGATGACGGTTGGGGGGGGGCGGGGGGACGTTTGGGTGCGAATTTCATGCCCTCGCGTGTACAATATTTTTACTGACGGTTGACGTCACTCCGAATATTTCCCCAAGAAAACGGGTTCTGTGCACCCCTTCAGGGCCTGCCTTCTCAAGTGTGGCCTAACGGGAGCATGTTGTTTGCGCCAGCTTAAAATAAACCGTAATTAGTGTCGGTGAGTCAAAGCTTGATACCAACAACTGGAAGTCATTAAGAGTTCGTACATGACGTTTATTTTTTGATCGGTCCTGTTTCACTATTGGTATGAAGGAGTGTTGGTAGACTAGGTTAGGTTAGGTTAGGTTAGGCTAGGCATTGACCTTAAATCTTTATTCACTGGGGGAAAAAATTAAACAAAAATTAGTGTTTTGAAAGGAAATAGCATAAACAAGTTTTGTAAATACAAACATTTACCTTCCTTAGAGCAATAAGGATTTGAATATACAGTGGCCGCAAACACACGTGGTTTAATTTTCCCAGGGCGCAACCAACATGTAGCCGGCCTAATGACCCGGTGAATGGGATCGTTGTAGAGAGGGGGGGGGGTAAGGAGGGAGATACCCCAGGCCCACTCATCCCTTCCCAAACGTTTTTACCATTCACACGTCATGCAATACACACGCAATAAGTAAAGGGTTGAAGTAATATAATAATATTTAGCACCGCGCCTTATTACCCTTCGGTTATACGCTTTAAGTACTAATTACGCTAATGGATTAGGAATTGGGAAGGTTAATTAGAGGAAGTGAACCCGCATTTCGTGGAGGGAGAGTGGAAAACCATTTAGGAAAAACCACCCTCAGTTCACCCGACCGAATTCGAACCTTGATCTCCCCGTCCTCAGCAGTCGAGCTCAACACAACAAGCGCGTTTAAAAAATAAAGAATATATAAAAATTGAGTTTGTTTCTTAACTGAATTCCCTGTTCCTTGGTACTGCTGCAAATGCTGAAACATTATAAATACTACAACATGTTTCGATGCTACGATGGCATCATCCTCAGATCAGAGTTTGAAGCTATGTAGTTGAGTGTTCCATGATGTTAATGAGTTTCTAATATTAACATCATGAACCTTATATAGCTCATGCATTTTTTTCTTTGTTAGGAGATAAACATTTCACGGTAAATTTTAGGCAGTGGTGGCTTCCTAGTTAATAAGTAGGTGAAGGATCTGGGTTGAGAGAGGTGATAGCCAGTCTATTATATATATTACAGGACACACTAGTTCTGACTATACTGAATCGATACATTCCTACCACTTGTAAGTAGGATAAACTGATATAGCCTGATGTTTTAGGCAGTACTAGTTTTCATGCTTCTTAAGGTGGTTGGCCCTTTTAATTTGGCGTGGAAATGCATGGCCACGATAACAAACGGCTATCTTCAAGAATTTATATTGTTTTACAATTTTATTTTCGGAAACGATTTGTTAAAGAATAAAGCAAGTTGATTAAGTAATAATTTTTATAATATACACACATCTCCTCTAAAATTTTAACAGTGATCAAATATCGATAAAATTGACCTTTTTAAATAGAAAACTGCCGGCTTCAAAACAAAATATAAGAAAATGTAACAATTAATAAACATCGATACTTTATCTTGGAAGAGGCGTCGAAAATATTAACATACAAATTTCACTCGTTTTCAAGAAAACTGATATTTCCAAACGTATGATTTTTCCGCAAGACCTGTCCGGTAGCTAGCGCCATCTACAGTTTCCGTGATATATCTGTTCTTTTTGTCACGGAAGGATACTTTGATTGGTTGTGAAGCCACGCCACGCCTTACACCCTCTCACCCACAAAATAGGTTTTAGACTTGCACTCAACAGGAGCAAGGGCCTTAACCCATACGACTGACTTGACCTTGGACAGGTTTCATCATCCACGGTTCACGCGCAGCCAAAATTTCAGGATTAATGAATTTAGACTAGGATAAACTATACATCCTGATGCTCAAGATGTTTCAATTCGCCTTAGTCCAATCTAGCTTGTCCTGGATTTGGATTTGGACGGTAACATAGGCCTATATTTATAGACTATTAAATAAACCTATACCCGCCTAGGTGGCGTAGTTGGCTAACTCGCTTGTCGTGTTGAGCTCGACTGCTGAGGACGGGGAGATCAAGGTTCGAATCTCGGTCGGGTGAACTGGGGGTGGTTTTTCCTAAACGGTTTTCCACTCTTCCTACACGCAAATGCGGGTTCACTTCCTCTAATTAAACCTTCCCAATTCTTAATCCATTAGCGTAATTAGTACTTAAAGGTATAACCCGAATGGGTAGTAAGATGCGGTGTGATTATATTATTATTATTATATTATATAAACCTATATAAAGCCATCATATAGTGTGCGGGACATCGCTTACAACCGCTCTCAACTTCTCCAAGATGAATTACACGCCGTCAAAAGGACAAGGGTTAAAAAGAGGAGAAGGGGGTGAGGGGGTAGATTGAAGCGAACATTCTGAACAAACTTCACCCGGCTCCCAGTATCTCACGGTACTCAGGGAAGAGGAGGATATTCATGAATGAAAAAAGGGGGGGAGGGGGTGCTCACAGCAGAGATTGTTCCGTCACGCCAATTGGTATAACAGTGAGTTACGTCACTTTGCGGCAAGCACGGCCGGCCCAACATCTGCGGTCTTTTTTAATAGTGTTTTTCCCTCGCAAACCAGTCAGTCATAATATAGGTATAGATAGGAGAGTATTTATTATTATTATTATTATTATTATTATTATTATTATTAGCACCGCGTCTTACTAACCGTTCGGGTTATACGCACTTACGCTAATGTGTAATGGTAGGGTGATTAGGATCCGAACTACGGAGGAGGCCTGGCATTCCACACATTCAAATGTTGTGATTAATACACGTCTTGTCAGAGGTGAAGGAAGGGTTTGGCAATCAGATAAATCTGTGCCGGGACCGAGGATTGAACCCCGGACTCTCAGCATAGAAGTCCAACACCTTACTCCTAGACCACCAGGTCACCCTGAGTATTTATTTAAAAAACGTATTTAATGTGCACTTTCTAAACCCAGGTAAATATATGGCCTTATCCCACTTCGGCGGACGAACCGTCTGAAGGAGTCACTCTTGCAATAAATTGAACTCCCAATAACGGAGAGATCGGGGCTTGAATCCCGGTCAAGTGTATTGAGGGTGGTTTTAAAAAACGTGTTTCCACTCTCCTACCACGCATATTCGGGTACACGTCCTCTAAAATAAATCTTCGTAATCCCTGAAACCATTAGCGTAATTAGTATATAAACGTATAGCCCGAACGGAGTAAGACGCGGTGCTTTAAAAAAAATTGTTTTTGACACAATCTGGTATCGAACCTGGATTCTGCTGAAGCAGAAAGTCCAATAATTTTAATATCCTGATATTAGCGCTGAAAGGGTGATCACAATAGTATTTTATATTTTTCCTTCCCTTTTTTCTTTTCGTCAATCTCAATAATATGGTACGCTTCAAAAAACCAGCTCCCTCCATCCCCCCCGCTCCCCTAAACCATGCCATTATTCTCATCCCATAGGACGCGCACATCACGCACTAGGGAAAATAGAGGGAGGGGGGGGAACATGATGGCGAGTGCGTGCCCCTCTTCCCTCTTTCAAAACGTCAACCCGACACGGCGGCATTGCGTCAAGTGCGCGCGGCATGCCCCGGGTGGGTGCGTGTGTGTATATGTGTGGTCAAGTAGACTGACCGGTCCGTGTCGGAGTGTCGTCGACACACACACCACACGCACACGCATGCAACAACCCAACCAAGTGTCTTCCGAGTTTTTTATTGAACCCTCGGTCAGAGCAAGAGTGTGATAAGTACCAGTACGATTCCTTTTTTTATTTTTATTATCGGTTTTACTAACCGTTTGGGTTTTACGCATATGTACTAAATTATTCTAATATTTTAGGGATAAGGCAGGTTGAATTTAGAGGAAGTGCACCCGCATTTGCGTATTGCTAGTGGAAAAAATCTTTTATGAAAAACTACCCTCAGTACAGCTGACCAGAATCTAAACCCCAATCTCCCCGTCATCGGCAGTATAGTCATTATTTTTTTTACGAGAGTGACGCCTTAGATCATACGACCACCGAAGCGGGTCAGTACGATTATGATGGAAAGAGACGTTTAGAAGGTTCGTAAATAATCCACATGAAGTTTTTACTTTATTACTTTTTGACCCCCTATTTGCCCCCAACACGTAACAAACACAAAGTAGACATTTAGTCTGACCCATTCCCCCCCCCCCCTTTTCGCAGATCTGTGTTACGTAACTTTTCACAACAAGCGTGAATGTCATTATTACATAGGAGATGCTTTCGTGACACTAAAAGAACGACTCAGATTTAATACAACTTAAGCCGGGTGCACTGAGGGTGATTTTTTTTTCTATTTGATTTTCCATTCTCTCCACGCAAATACAGATACCTTTCCTCTACAATTTTACCTTCCTTATCGCGTCCACATTAGCGCTTTTATTAAGTGTGAGTACAGCCAGAGTGGATATTAGGTACGTCTGTAAAAAAAAAAATAGAGATGGGGGAGAAGTTGTTAAAAAAAATAAAGTTATTAAATTTTCTAACTAAAATTCATTTTTAATATGAAAATAATATTCATTGACTTTGATGAAGCAAATTTGTTTGTGTTTACCAAGTCTTATTTACGCGTTCGGGTTATTTACCTGTCTACTAATTAGGCCTACGCTAATGTGCTAGGAATGAAGAAGGTTGGATTTAATGATGGTGTACCTGCATTTACGCGGAGGGAAAGTGTAAAAACCATTTAGGAAAATACACCTAACCGATATTCCAACCCCCGTTATTCCCGTCAAAGGCAGGCAGTCATGGTCTAATGGTGACGCCTCTTAGAACCATTTGACCTTCGAAGAGGGGGGTTTGCTGATAATATTTTTGTTGACGTTGAGATAAAAAAAAAACAAGATTGGAGAAACAATAGCTTATCTCCCTTTTGAATTGACCGGTTCATATATACGAAGATCTGATGCGACGGATGGAAATGGGTTGGGTGAAGGGATTGGGGGGGGGGGGAGGCAGAGTGCAAACAAAGAAGAATAACCGGTTTGATTTTCTATGCATATAATATGCATGCACGTGTACCGGACCAGTTTGGCAAACCCTTAAGAAATGTGTGGCCTTGTGCGCTGTGAATACATCGCGTTGCGAAAACTAGCGATGGATGTGCCTCAAGAGCGACAGTTCGCGCATACTAATGGTCCTACAGTCCCATTTACGTAAAAAAGAGCCTTTTATAAACCACACATGTTTTTTGCGAACAAAAAATTAATCACTTTTTACTATTATAATCTTCAGTGTTTGATTACCGTACTCGTCGTGTTGAGCTGAGCTGCTGAGGAGATCGAGGTTCGAATCTCGGTCGGGTTAAATGATCCCCTCCTCCAAATGGTTTTCCACTCTCCCCTCCACGCAAATGCGGGTTAACTTTCTATAAATTCAACCTACCCAAATCCTAAACCATTAGTGTAATTAATATCTAAGCGTATAAACCGAACGGGTAAAGTGAGACGCGGTGATAAATCAAATTCTGTGGTTGAATAGTCTAAGACGTCACTATGGCATTAGACCAGCCTGCTGACTACGGAGAGATCGGGGTTCAAATCCCGGTCGAGTCTGCTGATGGTAGTTTTTCCTAAATTGTTTCTCACTCTACTTCTACGCAAATGCGGGTATATTATCTCTACCTGAACGGGTAATAAAACGCGGTGATAATATTACTATATAATTACAATTAATGTTATTTATTTTTATGTACAGTCTAATTTTCTTATGAATAACCATCTAAAAAGAAATTTTTTCCTAACAACCTTACTGTATGGTAGGATTCTGGTAGGAAAAAAGGCCTTTCAGATGGTCATTCATAAGAAAATTGGATCATAATTTGATAGCTCATTTTTGGTAGTTAAAACTACGAAAAAACGGCTGAACCTGTTTTGAAAATTGACCACTCAATTTAAAGGTCACCCGCTTCAGTGGCCGTGCGGTCTAACGCGTTACTTTCACAGTAGACGAAGCCGCTGATGACGGGGAAATCTATTTTCGAATCTCGGTTGGATGTAGCGAGTTTTTTTTACAAAATAGTTTTTCCTTCTTCCTCCACGCAAATGCGGGTACACTTCTCATAAATATATGCTTCCTAATCCCTAAAACCATTAGCGTAATTAGTACAAAAGCGTATATCCCCAATGAGTAGTAAGATGCGATGCTAAATAATAATAATAATAATGTATTTTTCATGATTAATAAAAATATCCAGATAAATTATTTAGTACTTTTTGTTTTATAAATTATTAATAAAGGAAATAAAATATTGGGGGTTATAACCTCGGGACACGGTTGGAAGAGCATTTCAGAATCTGCAGCAACATTTGTTTGGATATTTCTCTGCTGTGGACAAGATACGACACGCAGAGATTCGATATTAGATTGCTTATGTCTTCAGTTCAATTAGTTTGTTTTTTTCGTTTATTAAAAGGCCTACTATTTAAAGCTTATAGTTTAATGTCCCGAATTCACAAATAGTTCCGTGTTTTATTTGTTGTTTTTAAATTCACAGTTTCCCCCTAGGCTCTCCGGGTGTGTGTCAACATTAAATTGTGATGCATCGTTTTAGGGAAAAAACAAAAAAAAACAAAAAAAACTACCGTATGTCATAAGAAAGAGGTGAAAGAAAACTACGAAATTTCTTACATCAAGTTAAAGAGTAAAACCTCGCTGTTTGTTTTCAATCTCAAATATCACATTTTCTGTTAGATTGGTTAGAGAAAGAGAATCTAAAGACCTTTCCCATCAAACCTAGTCTCATAACTACCGCGAGTGTGCTTAAAAAAGTCGTTGAAAATTAACTAATGTTATATTTTCACATTTTTTTTTGTGTGTGTCTACTAATAAAACTCAAACTATAGGTTTGCCGAAGAAAAAGAGCCTTGTTGGAATCTTTCGACTTTATTTTCGCGTTAACCATATTTTAAGATAATGCACCGAAAAATTAACCAAGTTTTACGTTTGAGTTGAGCGCCTGCGCGAAAATTTCTCACTTAACGAGGCGACCCCCTGAAGAACCAGACCAACCAGTGGCGTGGAGGTGACCTGGTGGTCTAAGGGTAAGGTGTCAGACTTCTGTGCTGGCGGCCGGGGTTCAATCCTCGGTCCCGGCACAGATTTATCTGATTACCAAACCCTTCCTTCACCTCAGACAAGACGTGTATTAATCACAACTTGTGAATGTGGGGAATGCCAGGCCTCCACCGTGGTTCGGATTCCACGTTAAACTGTAGGTCCTCCATTTCATCTCACAATCATCCTACCATTACACATTAGAGTAAATGCGTATAAACCGAACGGGTAGTAAGATGCGGTGCTAATAATAATAATAACAGTGGCGCGGAATGTTGCCAGAGTAAGCAGTTCTCATCACTCAGTAAGACACTCATTGGCCTGCTATTCACCAAAACAGGTTCCCATGTGAGGTATGTAAATCAGAAGCTATGTCAAATGAGGACCCAATATGTGTGAACATATCACAGGTACGGTTTTAACAAACGTTGCTTCCTCTGGTGACACTCCACTAAACGACACTTACTTTTAGTTGCTTTTGGAATGTCAGAAGAATCCAAAGTTGGAGTGAACCAATTTATAGTAAGTAGGCTACGAACTTTAGAACGATGAAACGTTTGCGTAGTACAACTGTGCTTGAGAGAGAAACACCGTAAAAACAACTAAACAGTTGGACAGTCCCAACCCTTTGGACCGTGACTAAAAGAGTTAAATGTCGCAATACGCGAGGAGAGGGAGGGGGATTAGTATAGTGCTCCCTTCTGCAACCCCTTCTCACCCCTCCAGTATTGAGTTTAATGGCGCATGTTGTGTGCAACTGGTTTCTCCCTTCCTCCCTTCACACCGCACAGAACCATTCCAACATTTCATGATTACGGACGCAGTAGAAATAGTAGATGGGCTAGTACACCCCCCCCCCCCAACCTCTCCCATACCCCTTCCCCCAGCCGGACTCATTAAGAGTTTTAATCAAACTTGTGTTGGACTCTAGGTCTCTTCCACCCCAGCCCTCTCTCTTTTTTTTAACTGCCTTTTAAGGGGTCCACCTCCCGGTACGCTTAGAGGCACAAAAGTACCTGGTTATTTAAAAGGTGGTTTGTTATTTCCAAAATATGTTTTCACGAGAAAATGGAGCTGGGAAAGGTATGTATCGACGTGTTTCTAAATTATCAAAAATTGGCCCGTTTGGAGTTTTGTAATTGAAAATAAAATGAAAAAAGGTGAAAATCGCTTATTCTCAACGACATTTTCACGCGAAATGATGCAGTTCTGAGATCAACGTAAGTGATGAGCAGTCTAAACAAGTATATCGCTTTACTCAAACAAATAAAGTGATGTATTAATATATTCACAACAGAACATTCTGAGATAATCGAGGATTGTTTTAGTGTTGTGAACTGTCATAGCTCCATAGGAAGAACTGTCATAGCTCCATAGGAAAAACAGCAGAGTGGGAGTATAGTTACTTCAAGAAGGGGAAGACCCTATTACGCGTCCAAGCCTTTCTTTCAACGGACCCCCACCCCACCCACTGGATAAGCCCCCTGTTCACCAAGGTTATTTATGACATTACCATGAGGGTAAGGATTAGGAGGGCTATTTAAAGGAGAGGATGTTAAAACCACTATGATAAATCACGCGTGGGCCGAGATTTGAATCTTGGACCTTCCCAATACAGGCAAACCAAAGTCTGGCGCGAAAAATATCACCTTAGATTTGCAGAACCACACACATATGGGTAAGGTTGCCATACATAATACTTTAAGAATATGAATGACGCATCGTCTGTGAAAACACATGGCTCAATGAACTTTTTACAATTGTCAGTTTCGTACTCTGCAGCACAACTTGACAACTTCACAAACCCTTGCACTCAACAAATTAAGGAGAAACAAGGTCCCAAACTCGTTAGTTTTCGACTAAAGGTGACAGATGACGGGTAAGATTGTGGTTCAAATCCCGTTAATGTATACTGAGAGAGATTTTTCCTCAAAGGTTTATCACTCACTCTTCATCCACGAAGACGTGGTACAATTCCACTAAATCCTACCTTACTCACCCCTACTTTTTTTTTGGCACCGCATCTTACTACCCATTCGGGTTGTACGACTATGCAGTAATCACACTAATGGCCTATGGACTAGGGATGTTTGAGAGGAAGTGTACCCGCATTCATGTGGAGGGAGAGTGGAAAACCATTTTAGGAAAACTCCTTTCAATGTACCCGACCAGGATAGAACCCCAATCTCCCCGTCTTTGACATTAGCGCATTAGACCACGCGGCCATCGAAGCGGGTAATCCAATATTTATTAATTATTAATAATAATGGTAATTAATATCTATTAATTTAACCTGAACGAGTATTGAGACGTGGGTGGAATAAAAAAAGAAAGAAAAATAAAGAATGGTCGGTCAAGTTTTATTTCACCAGTGTGTACCTCAGAGTTCATTATCACACAGCAGAATGTTACGAGCAAACATGACTGTATCAGTAAATTAAAAAAACGTGTATCTCATATTAACAGTTAAAAAGGGCGATGAAATTTTCTACCTCGTTAAATAAAGGTCACTTACTACTACTGTCAGGATATAAAGGTCTTGCTTGCCCCCTTCAACGAATTTCACAAATTATTTCCTTTTTGTCTCTCCTTTCCTTCTTCCAACCCTTCTACTTAACTTTATCTCCCATGCCACCCACCTCTCTCTCCGTCCTTTCAATTACGTTGACCCCCAATAAAAATAAAACAAAAATAAGTTTAAAAAAGTTTTCAACTTTTTTTTTTCATGGTCATATAAAACCAGTATGTGGCCTTGGTATTTTCCCTCTATAGCGTGGTTTGAAAATAATTGTCATGCAAATCCCTTCAAATTGAAAAAAAAAAAATACTTTTATTTTTATTTTATAAAGTAGATCGAGAGCCAACTAGAGAAGAACTTGTGTAAAGTAAAATTATAAATCTTTCTTAAATTCTGGCCAAGCCTGGTTGGGATATTATCTACCCTAGAAGATGAAAAAGTATACAATAATTTTAGAAGAAATCCATTGGAATTATTTTTTTATTTAGCATCTTGGCTTGCTTGGAAACACACTTTAAAATTTATAGTATGCATATATACAGTAGCCCCATGACTTCTTTGGTGCTGACTGACAGCTGACGGCTTTGAAAAAGATACCAGACCAAATTATGTATCCCTACGCCGAACCATATATCTGCAAAAACATGTGTTTAGCAGCTGTCACTTCTGACAGTCAAAATTTAGATATATACCTAAATGTTGATTGTCAGAAGTCAGCTGTGAGCTGTCAGTCAGCACCAAAGAAGCCAGGGTCTACTGTAGTACTAAGCCCGAAGGTTGGTTGGATCCTCGACGGTTCTACCGTCCGCTGTAAAGCCTATACTGAAGAGACTTACTAGGGAAATGAAGAGTGAGGACTATTTGGTAAGTTTAACTTGGTGCTATTAACGACATGTAATCCAATCTTCCATCCAAACAAACAAATAAAACCTAATATTTGGTGTATTTGGAAAGGAGTCGATTCAGAAACAAAGCTAGGCTGTACCTTGATTATATTGCGAACTGATATTTGAAGTACCTACTGTATAAAAAATACCGTTTTTTTACAGTCAACATTGATAACATTTTACGATATAATTAGTGTTATTTTATAGTTATTAATACAATCTATCAAAAGGGACAGTCGCAATCACATAACTTGACGTATGAAATACGTGAAAGATGATCTAGTTAAAGTTTTTATAGCTGTCAGATATGTCCCTTGGATTTTAGAGTGTCGCAGTGTCGTGTCGTGTTTCCAGGGAGAGCAGAGCTTGTTAAAACTGTATCACCAACTCGTGCCCTATTTGACCAATCATACATAGGTTCTGTTCTGCACGTCGCTACCTGAACAATGGGTGTCTTACCTAGTGATGAGAAGGTATAAATGGTACTGATACAACAAACTCTGCTTATCCTGGCAACACCATAAGCCACGTCACTGAGAGGTACCCCAGTATCTACGTGAAGGATGACAAAGTGGGGGTGTAGGGGACGCGGGGTAAGGTCAGTGTGATTTTTTGTTGCAGTTTTTATAGCAAAACATTATTTTGGCCAAAATAAATAAAAGATTTATCCAGTAGAATTCAATATTATTATTATTATTATTATTATTATTATTAGCACCGCCTTACTACCCGTTCGGCTTATACTCACGCTAATGTGTAATGGTAGGGTATTGTTAGATGAAATGGAGGACCTACAGTATAACGTGGGATCCGAACCAAGGTGGAGGCCTGGCATTCCCCACATTCATATCCAGTAGAAACATAATAGTTAGTTTTCTTCACATGGTGATATCAACAGTTGTTGAATATCTGTCAAGACTCATGAGCATAGCGAGACATTAGATGAGAAACTTTTTTTTTAATTTAAGAGAAAAAAAAGTTGTCATTAAATTCCAAGACACGCTTCACAAATAAATATTCGACAACTGTTGATATTAGTATGTGAAAAAAACAACTCTTTGTTTGTACAGATGAAATATTAGTTGATTTAATTTGACAAAAATAAATTTTTTGCTATGGAAATTAGCCAAGATACTTACCCTTTTTCGCGTCCCCCACAACCCCAACTTAAGGTGCGTTTTTGAGCACACCTAGGTGAGGTAAGTTGGAAGAGATATACGATATAAATGTATATAAACCTAATTGATGTTTGTATTTTAACCGAATACGCTTTTTTTTTCAAACTTCCGGATCGATAAGATTTATGAAACAGATTTCAACCAAAGTTTGTGCACACAATACTCCTTTACGGAACTATTTGTATCCACTAATTCATTTTTCTCCAACCCACGATGACCGATCAACTTTGATAACTTAATCAGTACTGCCAATATTTTCATTCCATAAAATTCCCTGTTTTTTTTTATAACTCAGGAAAATATTGTGATATAAAACTTTACGTTGCGTTTATATTGATTGAAACTCTCATACAGCTATCCAGCTTACTAACCGTCCGAGTTATCTGCATATTTACACTAGTAGGGTAGGAAGTATTAAAAACACCCGAATTTACTTGGAGGGAGGGTGGAGATCCATTTAGGAAAATAATCACTTCCGGTATACCAGACCGAGGTTCGAACTCCGACCTCCCCGTAGCGTCTAGTCCGCCTTCCCCACTGACAAAGAACTTTATAAATCTATTCAAAACGTACCGAAATTTTCAAACATTGAATTATAAAATAAGTTTACCTTAACTACCAACTTCACCGCCTCTGTAGTATAGATAGCGGTCAGAGTTCTTGGCTACAGATCCAGATGTCCCGGGTTCAATCCCTGGCTCTCCCAGAATTTTCTGTAAGCTAGTTGGTCCTGAACGGGGTCAACTCAACCACGTTTCGGGAAAATGAGGAGCTACTTGAATAAAACAAAATAGCGGCTACGGTCTATAAAACTGAGATTAACGGCTGGGGGTTTGTTGTGCTGACCACATGACACCCTCTATCATTAAATGTTGGCACTATCTTAAACCCAACATATGGCGGCCGTTTGGTTGGTGCAACTCGCTTGCAGGGAGCTGGTTCCGTGGAGTTATCTACCAACTTGATAGTTTATCTTCAAGGAGATAGTTTATAGGTAACGATAGATAAGTTATTGTTGATCACACGCCACAAGTCTATATATAAGTCACAATCTCCCTCAGGCTCATTCTGGCAGATAGCAGAAAGTACAAGGTTCAATACCAGGTTCGGTGCAAGTTTTTTTTTTTTTTTTTTACATCTTTCTTAGTCGCTCACCAAGGCTGGCGAATATATTTAAAATCTATTCTCCTAATCTTCTCCACCTAGGATCAAAATAGGTTGTGTTTTATTTTTCTTCCTAACCGCTTCCTTCCACCAGGCCGTCATATCAACATGCTCACACTAATGGTTGTATGGAGGAAGAAATTATATTATAATCTTAAAAAGAAGTGTGCCCGCAGTCGCATTTAGGATGAGTGGGAAATTATTTAGGTAAAATCATCCTCAATACACACGTGCGGGTTTCGAAACCATGACCTACACATCGCTGGCAATCAAGCCTATTGCGAGAGATGCCTTAGACCAGTGTTCCTCGAAACGAGGTCCTCGGAAGTTAAGTAATTAAGAGTGAATTTAGACATGAGGTGATTAAGTTATATACTCTAAAGTTACGAGTACACTGTAGATTAAAATCTAGTTAGACAGCGTTTAATCTAGCGAGAGCTTCTCTAAAGAATATGTACACTGCAGCTAAATTTTTCTCTATAGAGTGTCTAGCTAGACTACCTTAGAGCGAATCTAGCTAGACTTCTCTATCTGATATGTACAATAGACTCTCGGGCTAAAGTAATTAGGTAGAATGGACTGACTGTATTCATGATTTCCAACCATGAAATGTAAACTGTCCATACAACTCCCTGTTACTTTTCCACACTACGTCTTACTCCACTTCCACTCTTTTACTCTATCACCACTTTTCTCTTTCTTCATTTTCCTTTTTCCGAGTTCATTTGTCACCGAAGATTATGCTATTTCCTACTAACTTCTGCCTCTTCCAATTCCAAAGATTCGGCTATATTTTTCAGTGCCTTTGCCTTTTATATCCCTACCTCGGTATTCTTTTAATTCCGACATTCCATAATTCGGAATAACTTTCAAAACATTCAATTAAAGTTACTCTTTTGGTTCTATCCTACACCCGCTTTAGTCTTCGCCATTTCACCCGAGAGCAGCTAGTCTATTTGTTCTATCTAGTGAGAGCTAGCGAGAGTTAGAGACTCTCACTGATGTGCTCTCACAACTGTTTCCACTGCACTCTTCTAGCGAAATCTCGCCTAGAGCTTAGACCTGCTCTCGCCAGGGTGCTCTCGCGTCTGTTTAGACAGCTCTAGCTACAGTAGCCCCATGGTTCCTTTGGTGCTGACTGACAGCTCACAGCTGACAGCTAAAAGCTTTGAAAAGTTACCAGATTAAATTATATATCCCTACGCCAAACCACATGATTTACAGAAACACGTGTTTAGCAGCTGTAACTTTTGACGGTCAAAATTTAGGTATATACCTAAATGTTGACTGTCAGAAGTCAGCTGTGAGCTGTCAGTCAGCACCAAAGAAGCCATGAGGCAGGTAGGTAGGAAGAAGAGTTTGGTGGGATGAACACAAAACTATTTCATTTGACCCTAAACATATATAGACTTGTAAACATATTTTAAAAGTTGATATTTTTTCCCTGAAAAGTAAAAAAAAATCCACATATTTCTGTTAACTAAAAGCTAAATGCAGGCAAACGAAAGGTAAACTAGTAGGCTATAGGAGCGTAAAAAATGGAATGCGAAGCGAAAGATGTAATTTAATAGGAGAGGTACACAACATAGCTTGTATTACCATTTTTATTTTCCTGTTCCCCTATTTGTTCTCTTATTAACGTACAGCTACACGCAGTAACGTTATAAACTTAAAGGGATTTCAGCTCTACTATTCTAGCACCTTAGACCACTATAAACCTTCAAATCAAGCTTTTAAAACGTTAGCTCTCCAAAATCCGACCGTATCCATAAGGAAAATCACTCCGCCATACCTATTTTCCAACTCTTAAACAGACGCATCAACTACCAAACAGCCACCTGAATTTTTCCCACGCAATTACGAACATTCCAATCAATTTATAAAAAAAATAAGGCGGCGGGAAAAACATCTTACCAAGTGCCTTAGATTGGAAACGAACCACGCACATTCAATACATGTGTGTGTGTGTGTGTGTGTCTTTCTCTCACAAGTTGCTACAATGTCTCTGATTTCGTCACTTAATACGTCTTCCCGTAACGCTTTTAATGGACAGATTCATTTAACCTTGATCATTGAGAGCACTTAACCTACGACCTCAAGATTGGACATGGTTGTGAACTAGTCTGGTCATATATGAATGGCTTGATGTTATCATACATGTGTCATTCCGATACGGCACGGATATGTGGCTAGACACATGTGCCAGTCCGATACGGCACGGATATGTGGCTAGACACAGGTATCATTCCGGTACGGCACGGCTAGAGGACATCCCGAAACTGCAAGGCATTGTGCCCGATTAGTATTGAGCACCAGACCTGACTTCATGGTCGGATTCAGTATAAGGCCACCAACCTCTCTTGGGGCAAATACCAACACATTTATTTAAAATTCCTTCTCATTATAGATAATCTAATCTAAAAGCTTCTAGGAGCTAGCCAGCACACACACTATAAACGTGGGCAAAATATTCCTTGGGTAGCCTAACAGTTTTAGTAATATTAAAAATAGCCGCTTCAGTGACCGAACGATATAAGGTG
Source organism: Timema cristinae (assembly GCA_039000515.1). NCBI lineage: Eukaryota > Metazoa > Arthropoda > Insecta > Phasmatodea > Timematidae > Timema > Timema cristinae. The sequence goes on along the minus strand of JBCFYV010002255.1, from coordinate 6,716,371 downwards.
TTACTCTCTTGTTGGACTGGCCTGCCGATGACAAGGTGATCTGGGTTCGAGTCCCGGTTGGGTCTACTGAGGGGGGTTTTCCTTTAAATGGTTTCCCATTCTCTTTTCATGTTTATGCGGGTAGATTACCAATACTGCCTTATTCATCCCTGCCCCATCAGTGTCATACATGTGTACAACCCGAACAGGTAGCTAGTAAGACGTGTTTATTATATATATATATATATATATATATATATATATATATATATATATATATATATATATATATATATTGAAAAGTGTGCCTATTTTATAACTCTCTCTCTCTCTCTATATATATATATATATATATATATATATATATATATATATATATATATATAGAGAGAGAGAGAGAGAGAGTTATAAAATAGACACACTTTTCAATAACATGCTACAGATGTATATATTATTTAATATTCCATAAGGAACCAACTGAAGAGGAATGCGATGTTCGTTTGTTTGAAGGTATGGCGTGGTCAACCCCAATATAATGGGATTAATTCGTCACAATTATTTTGTCTAATAACTATACTATATACATACATGTAATATGCACTCACCAACCAAAATTTGACCCTCCTCATCGTTAGGCTCATGGGGGAAAAAAACATACCTGTGGGAAAAGAAAAGAAAATGTCAGCGGTTTTTATTATTTAAATTAGATAATCATACTTTGAATACATTAATTTTGGTCCCGTTTGATTTAAAAAATAATAATCTTACAGCAAATAAATTTCCCACAGAACAAAAAAAAATTGAAATAAGATACCCTTGATAGATATAATCCTTGGTTTAGTTAAGACAAGGCAACTAGGGACAAGACTAATTGATGTCACAGTACAATATTTGGTTTGATCAGGGACAAGACTCATTGATTGCACAGTACAATATTTGGTTTGATCAGGGACAAGACTAATTGGTTGAACAGTACAATATTTGGTTTGATCAGGGACAAGAGTAATTGGTTGCACAGTACAATATTTGGTTTGATCAGGGACAAGACTCATTGGTTGCACAGTACAATATTTGGTTTGATCAGGGACAAGACTCATTGGTTGCACAGTACAATATTTGGTTTGATCAGGGACAAGACTCATTGGTTGCACAGTACAATATTTGGTTTGATCAGGGACAAGAGTAATTGGTTGCACAGTACAATATTTGGTTTGATCAGGGACAAGACTCATTGGTTGCACAGTACAATATTTGGTTTGATCAGGGACAAGACTAATTGGTTGAACAGTACAATATTTGGTTTAATCAGGGACAAGACTCATTGGTTGCACAGTACAATATTTGGTTTGATCAGGGACAAGACTAATTGGTTGAACAATATAATATTTGGTTTGATCAGGGACAAGAGTAATTGGTTGCACAGTACAATATTTGGTTTGATCAGGGACAAGACTAATTGGTTGCACAGTACAAGGAGCATTTCACAAGTCGGAAACATACCATGCAGCTCATTCAGAACCAGAGCAACGCGGATGACAGAAGGCCTGGTTTTTTTTTAATATATATATTTGCAGTTGTTTTAATCCCACGGGAAAATCCATGGAACAGATGTCCTTCCCAGTACATAATCGCAAACGTTCCGGGATGTTCCCGGTACAGTCTGATCCAGTGGAGTCAGGTACTTTGCACGCAAACCAAACAGGCCTTTTTTTTTTTTTACCGCCACCACGTTTAACCAGCATCCAAGCTGACAGTGAGAAAGGTAAATATTCAGAGTAAATGTAACCACATTCACGTGGATGGATAGAGAGTAATTTAGGAAAACAACTAAGTTCTTAGCCAGGAGTCTAACCCCGACCTCCCTGTAACCGGTAAACCAAACCAGAAGGAACAGACACAAGTCAAGAACAAATAAATTCTGTCTACTTTTGTGTACATCATAATAGATTTTATCTAACTATTTTTAAAAGGAAGTTATACAGAGGCCCACTCAAAATGATTGTTACAAAGATTTTTGTTTAAATTTAGCACCTCGTCTTACTACCCGTTCTGTTTACAAGCTTAAGTACTAATTACGCTAATGGATTAGGAATTGGGAAGGTTTAATTAAAGAAAGTGAACCCGAATTTGCGTGAAAGGAGAATGGAAAACCATTTAGAAAAAAACAACCCCCAGTCCACCCAACCGAGATTCGAACCTCGATCTTCCCGTGCTCGGCAGTCGAGCTCAACACGACTAGCGCGTTTGCTAACTACGCCACCGAGGCGGGTTTGTTACTAGAAGGTACCAAATATTTGTATCAATATATACGAACCACTGGAAATGCGGACAAAGGCGCTGGTCTCGTCTTGTTTGATTTGTCAGTTACGGGGAGGTTGGACTTTGAATTCATCACGGCAGAATTTATCGAGGTGTATTGTTTTTTTACAAAAGGGATATCTCTCTCTTTCCACTCTAATGTGTTAGAGATAAGAAAGGTTTAATTTGGAGGAAGTGTACCCGCGTTTTCGTGGGATATAGAGTGGAAAACAATTGATTAAACACCATCCTCAGTGCACCCAACTGGTTTTCGAACCCTGATCTCCCCGTCACCGGAAGTCCAATCTACCGAGAGAGTGACGTCTTTAGACTAAAGTGGTTTGATATTTTTAAATAAGGTTGAAGCCAAATTGAAGGCGAGAGGTATCATGGGTGATTTTTTTTTTAGATACAACATGGAGGTTCAAACTAAATAAGCGGAATAGCCTCACCATTTGTGCGTCTTTGTTTAACGAGGGAGATAACCAATGAGGACCTACATTAGGAGGATGACAAGGGGGCCCCAAGGAGGTGCTTCAATCTCATCCGTCTTACGATCACTAGCAGTATTTTGTACGGACACTGATCGAATCATCACAGAACTTACAACCCTCCTCATGGAGCCGCTTAAGTGGCCGAATGGTCTTATGCGTCATTCACGTCTTTAGACCGGCCTGTTGATGATGGAGAGATCGGTACATGTCGGGTCTACTGCTTGGGTGGTTACCCACTCTCCTTCCACGCAAATGCGATAAGATTACCTCTAAAATCCTTTCTTCCTCATCCCTACCCAAGAAGAGTAATTATTAACATATAAGGTGACCTGGAGGTTTAGGGGTAAGTTGCCGGACTTCTGTGCTGGGGGTCCGGGGTTCAATCCTCGGTCCCGGCACAGATTTATCTGATTACCAAACCCTTCCTTCACCTCTGACAAGACGTGTATTAATCACAACTTGTGAATGTGTGGAATGCCAGGCCTCTATGCCAGGACCGAGGATTGAACCCTAGACCGCCAGGTCACCTTGACATTCACTCTTGATATGAAGTTACGTAACACAGATTGGCGAGGAAGGGAGAAGCTAAATGTTTACTTGGTGTTACGTGAGGGGGGAGGGGTGGGATAGAAGCAGGGGGTCAAATGCAAGTAAAAAAAAATGCGTTACGTGTTTATGGATAACCTCTTACCACCCCATTCATGAAGTCAACATTAAAAGGAATAGCGAAAAGTAGGTAGAATTTGAGATAAAATGCACTTGCTATGAGTGTAAGGAGAATGGGATATATTTGTTTTAACTTGGTTCACGTGATCGGGGATTTATTTGAATTCTTTACCTTCCCGTTACTGAAATTCTAGTCTAACGCGAGGGTGACGCCTAAAACCTTGCGACCACCAATGTTGTTTAACCGACCTATGCGCATAGATATTTAATTATCGGATAGAAGGATGAATCATTTCATAAATACGTTGTAAAATACCTTCCAGCAGAATCATCCGCGATCAGACTTAGATCCCCCCCCTCCCCCCAATCCCTTGCTATATTTGTGGACGTTGGTTCTAAACAGTTGGGTCAATCTCATGTGTGTGTGAAATATGAAAACAATCACGCAACATAGAAGGCGCCGCCTACTTGAAAGGTAAATAGCCTCACACTGATGTATTTCATATATAAATGGCAGCTCTGAAGCTTCAAAACCACTAAAACCATCTTAAATTATTTTAGAATGTTCTGTTGTTACCTGTTAAGAGAGAGATCCATGATCGTAACCATTTGCTCAGATCTCAACGCCGAAAGAAATTGTCGCTGAATATAAACTAATTCAATCTTTTCATGAGTTATTTTAAAATGATAAAAACTAAAAGAAGGATTTTTTAATCCTATAGGGACATGTTGACATTTTTTATACCCTTATTTTGGCATGAATTATATTTGGAAAAAATTGGCTTCTTTTAAATAACCCTGGGTTTTCTGGAGGTCTATAAAGCTTGATTCGCACGTTTGTTGAAAATAGAGAGCAGCATATGATGCAATGAGCTACAATTCACACGTTAGAAGAAATCTATGTTGACCCATGATGCATCGTAACGCTAACTTAAAACAGCTGATTATCAACATATTTTATTTTCTAGCGGATCAACATATATTTTATATCATTGCGACGATGGATGTTTTCAAACTATAACGCTGTCTGCTTGCTTCTATCTCTACAGCGCATGCGCAATGATTTGAGATAGTTGGGTCTTGAGATTTGATTGGTTCTCCCGTTCCCGAACATCTCAGACAGAGTTAACAAAGTAGAGATGAGTTAAACCTTAGAAGAAAAGCTCACTCCGATGAGAAGGAAATCTTGGGATTGGCTTAGAGCTCGTCACGTGACCACTTTTCTGTTCTACGCTTTTTTTGCACGTGTGGAAGCACAGTGGAGGATCGGCTACACAGAGCCGCATCGCATCGCACCGGCGAGGATGAACAGTCGATAGTCATTTTGCGGTGATCACAGTGACCTTGAATTTTAAAAGAGAGCAGTGCATTTATTCACTAGTGATGTTGTCACGTCGGTAACGGGTCGACTCAGTGTATGTAGCCATAGCTTAACACGGCTCAGCGCTTCGGTAGACCCCCCCCCCCCCCCCCATCACTGCTCCTTGTAACAAACCACTGCGGATCTTCAACCAACCACAATAGAGGATCAGCCGCAGAGCACGCATAATACACCACAAACACTTATAAAAATATTTACGATAGCATCTCTCTCTCTCTCTCTCTCTCTCTCCTAACTTTGAGTGGTCTAATAACCGCTGGTAAGCGACAGGACCGAATAGAAGTTTATCCATTGTTCCAAGAACAATAAAACTTTTATTTTAGTAGAGCCTTCTAATCATTACAGAAAAAAGAAAATACTTTTTTTTCTTAGATCGCTAAACCCTTTTTATTATGATTACATTTCTTTTAAATGAAGGGGAAAGTAGTAGACTTTTGAGGTTAGTTCTATTTTTTTAAGTTTTATTATGTTTTTTTTAACCCTATGATTTTGAAGTCGTGTAATCTACCCCGGAGTTTGACAGCTCCAGTTTCTAGTGTAACAAATATTTATTTTTATGCCACATAAAAACCTGTTGTATCATTTTTTCCAAGAATTTAACATTTTATCTATTTTTATTTTTGTTTGAATTTTTATATATAGGTCTATTTCAAATATTATATTTGATAGATTTTTATTTTCAAGTGCTACGCGTCTCCTACCCATATTGGTGGTCACGCAGAATAGATGTCAGGCTCATTGAGTATGTCCGTTGTTTGTCAACAAATCTGCTAGATAAGTGGTTGTTAAGGTTAAAATTCAAAATAATTTGGAGATTTGTGTAGGGCTAAAACAAAATTGTGTATACTGTAGTGACGTAATGCAGAACCGCGTTGGTTGTCACATTGCGTTACACTCGCTGTCTATGGCTTTTCAGGGGAGGTCAATATTCAAATCCCGATCTAGTGTATCCAGATGCTGTATTTATAAAATGGGGTTTTTCACCCTCCCTCCAAGCAAACTATGTGAACTTTTTTCCTCTAAATTCTGCCCCATTTGTATAGCCTAAATTTGCGAATATCCCGTAATGAAGCGTGTAAATATTAAAGGGTTGCATGCTTAACAAACAAAGTCACCTCGACGCGGTAATTTTCTTCTTCTTCTTCACCACGTCGTACTACCCGCCCGAGTTAAAAACGATTGTGTACTAATTATAATAGTGAAAAAAAGGATTATGGAGGTTAGAATTTTAGAGGAACTATACCCGCACTTGCGTGTAGGGAGAGGAGAAATTATTGGGAGGGGGGGAACCCCACCTTCAATACACCCAACCGGGACTCGAACCTTTATATACATCGGTATTCTAATCTATTACAAGAGTGACGCAACTTTCTGAATATAGTGGGCTACAAAAATATTTGATGAGCCGGTACGAGATAAAATAACGATTAAAAATTGTAAACTTTATATTTTTTCATATATAATTATTTCCTATTTTTATGAATACAATTGCTTGCCAAATCTTTTGCGAGCCTATCAAAACAGTCGACGGGCCGGACGGGGCTCGTGAGCCGTCTGATTGCCGACCGCTGTCTTAGAATATACCACGCAAGCCACCATCCACCATCCATCCCCATGCTGTTAAAATGCGCTAATTCAAATTTTTAAAACAAATAACCAGCTAAACTATTTTGAAAATTGAAAAAATGACACTGGACAAAGGAATCGAACCCGGGACCTTTGGCCAATGCTCTGACCAATGAGCTATCTAGGAATCGTCACGTACTCAGGGTCATTCTTCACTCATATTTTAAGGCAGAGTCTGTGAAGGACGTGCGGAAATCGTCGGCTACAAATGTGGGATTTTATTAGGATCGCGGGCTATCAGATAACGCAGCCACCTTCGACTCGGTATGCCGAACATATATTATTTACTTCTGTATGTTATGTCGCTTTCATTTATTTTTTCGTAAAAAAAAAGAGTGTATGTTGTTAACACGTAGCTACATTACATAGCTGGTATACTTTATTTAAAATAAATTACATGTGTTTCTGCTTTGTCATTTCATCTTTTTTTTATCTTTTTCGTCACGTACGCTATCTTCTACTCTCTTTCTTTCGCTATCAAGCATTGTCAAAAACGTAATGGCCGCTAACTCAATAATAATATTTTAAAAACAATAAGTACAATAACCTCTTTCTCAAGTGCGACCCCCCCCCCCCCTCCTTCCCACCGTAAAGACCGAGGTGGCAGATCACGCACAAACTGCGCATGCGCACAACACATGTATGCTCAAAGCAGACTTTTATTTTTGTCACTTAAATATACAAAAGCTATTTAAAATTATGAAGCGATTATTTTTAAAAACAATTTCCAAATAGGTCACCTGGCGGTCTAGGGGTAAGGTGGTTGGACTTCTGTGCTGGAGGGGAGAGGGGGAGGTCCGGGGTTCAATCCTCGGGCCCGGCACAGATTTATCTGACTGCCCAAACTCTTCCTTCACCTCTGACAAGACGTGTATTAATCACAACTTGTGAATGTTCGGATTCCACGTTAAACTGTAGGTCTCCATTTCATCTCACAATCACCCTACCATTACACATTAGCGTAAGTGCATATAACCCGAAGGGTAGTAAGACGCGGTGCTAATAATAATAATATTACAAACCAGGTGACTTGGACTAGCTCCGTTCCGAGTTCGAATCCATATATGGCCGGAAAATTTACCATTGCTGAAATGTGGGTTTCCCCTTTCACAGTGATGAGTTAACGGCCAGGAGGAGGGGGGGGGGGGTGCTGTGTCTGATCTAGATTCAAGTGAATATATAAGTCACGTACTGATATAATCAGTCGGTTCAAAGAGTGCACGTTAAATACCTCGAATAAATGAAATGAAAAAAGAATAGGGAGAAAATTGACTTAGTTATTTTTCACCTGGATACTAGTTTTTTTAGTAGTACTACTACTTACTACTTACTAAGTTCCAAGTTTCCAAGTTTCGAATTTTCCAAGTTCCAAGTTCCATGTTCCAATTTTCAAGTTCCAAGTTCAAATGTTCTAAAGTTCAAAAGTTCCAAAGTCTCAAGTTTCCAATTTTTCAAGTTTCCATGTTTACAAGTTTCCAAGTTTTCAAGTTTCCAAGTTTCCAAGTTCCCGAGTTCCCAAGTTCCCAAGTTTCCAAGTTCCCAAGTTCTCAAGTTCTCAAGTTCCCGATTTCCCAAGTTCTCAAGTTCCCAAGTTTACAATTTTCCAAGGTTCCAAGTTCAATACTACTTACTACTTACTTTCCCGTTCAGTCAACCCGTAAATAATGTGAGGACAAAGCACGAGGAAGTTGAATTTTAAGGAATGTGCCACCAAATCTCAGGGAGAGAGGATGTGGTTAAAGATACTACATTGCAAATCGTAACCTACACTGGATATCATCTCTGAGGGAGCTACATAGCTAATCTTAGGGGAAAAGCATTGATTGTCTCATTCTAAGGATTTCCCGCGGCCTCAGACAAGTATTTAACAGACTCTCTAACCTTACGAGGGTTTTGCCGCGCTCCTTTTGTCAGCTTGAGTTCTTCAACACTAGGCTGCGCTAGTTTCACTGCTGGTTGATGATAGGACTAACCGCAGCGATCCTGGTGTTGAAGGACTCAAGCTGACAAAAGGAGCGCAACCGTTTTAACCTGGAGGTTGAGTGTCTGGGTATATTATTTATCTGTGCCCGCGGGCAATCTTCCCTCAAGGGCGAAAAAAAATATAATTGGATTTTTACCATAGCATCCCTGGTCAAATTATGGCCCGCGGGCCGTATGGGGCCTTTCACGCATTTGTATGCGTCCCTTAAGCTATAACTAGATTATTTATCTATGAAAAATATATTCTAGTGCTATAGAATAAATTGCGCGTATGGGTTACAGCACTGGTAGCGCAGAAGTGGAAAGACTAACCAGTACTAATGTACTATTGCCCAGGGGACGCCCGAATGTACTAATCGTACATCCTTTCCGTATAGGTTCTTTCTGTGTCCCGATGAGATGAGGTGATGGTGATAGTACGAGGGTGTGGAACCAGGGGAAACACAACCTAATTAACAAAATCCCTGTGAAGTGTGAACGTTGGGGTAGTTCCTCTTTATGGAAAAATATCCAAGGTGCCAGCCGTGTATCGAACCCGGAACCCTTAAACTATTATCCAGGTAAATGACCCCTACAACACTGAGCTGGTTATTCTAGTGATAAAAAATACCAGTATACAAAATATATTCTTATGGAAGACAATACTAATTCTATTCAAAACGCCTATATTTAAGCAGTTTTAAGAATCTCTGCTTCAGAATTCTCACCTGGAATTCAAGAAACGATGAAAGATATTAAAAAATGAAATGCATTCACCTAATTAGGTTCAGTTTTATTGGACAATTGTTTACATATTTTTAAATATTGTCTTCCTTTTTTTAAATAATAAAATGTACCACCTAAAAAAACCGAATTATTGTTAGTGGCCCATTTTTAGATTTAAATTTTTAATGCGCAGCCTTTCAGATGAAAAATTTGACGCAAAGGGGGTTGAAATTGAGCATATTTATGGGATGGTTAGCAACGGGTATAATTAGTGGGAAGATATTTCGACAAAAGGGTAGTTAATATTGAGCGTGTTTATGGGAGGGCTGGCAATGAAAATAATAAGTGAGAAGGTATTTCGATGCAAGGGTAGTTAAAATCAAGCATGTTTAAGGGATGGTTGTTAGAGTGATCGTGTCGGGAGGGTGCTCTGCCAGATAGTGCGTCAGGAGCAGATCCATTACTGCACTCAGCAAAGGGGTGGCAGGCAAGCTGGCTTTTAAATGGCATAACAGATTGGTGAATAGGGTAGGCTGAAAGAGAGGGCGAAAATTCTCGGAAAGATACTTTTTTTTTTTGTGGTGGCTGAGTAGGGAGGGTAGCTTTAAAAATAAAGAGATCCGTGGAGATTTGTTAGGGGAGTTTTGGGTGAGTTTCTTTGAGTAAGAAGGCAGTTTTATATTTTCATTTTTTTTCTCCCCCAAAGGATATGAGTTTTTGTGGATCGTTGAATGACGTAGGTTTTTTTTTACATGACGCTTTACTTTAATAAAAACCTAGCTATAATTTTTATTACTAGATATTTTCATTTTATTTTCAAAATAAAATTTTAAACTTGTGTCATATAGGTAAAATGGTTACATGTATTCGAAACCAGAATTCACTTAAAATTAAGCTATTTAAAAATTGAAAACAAACCTGCTTCGGTGGCCGAATGTTCTAGAACAGGCGTTATTCTCGCAATAAACTAGAATGTCGATGACGTGGAGATCGGGATTCAAATCTGGGTCGGGTGTCTTGTGGTTTTTTCCTCTCCCTTATATGCAAATACAGGTACACTTACTTTGAATTAAGCCTTCTTTATTCTTGCCCATTTAGCGTAATTAGTACATGTGAGTATAATACTAACGAGCGGTAAAACGTTGGGATGAAAATAAATATCAATTAAATTGTCGAGACATATAAAGACAATTCCAAAATAGGCCTAAATAGAACAGTAAATCTTCGCTTCAAAAATTAGTGTAGGCCACTACCGGGAGGAGTCGGTCGATGCTAAATAAATGACGATTAAATAACAAAAAAACAACAGAAGGCTGCGATTCAAACTGTTTGAACAAACTAATGCACCTCCCCGAATGACTGACTGTGACCTTGTGAGGGTTCGGCCAGACTGACGAGCGTGTGAGCGAGCGAGCGAGAGTGATTAGCAGATAGCTCTCGATAGTTGTTGACGAGGAGGCAAATGTTCGAATATTGGCTCAATGAACTGAGGGTGGTTTTTGACAAGTGATTTATTATTGTTGTTTTCCCATCCTCTCTCCGTGCTAATGGTGATTCTTATTTGTAAAGGCCTACATTGATTATAATGTGGGAAGTATTTTAACATATCACTTTTACCTATATGCTTGGCTTATGATCTTAACGATTAAATTAGGCCATGAATAGTAAAAAGTCAAATATCTTGTCAAAGTGAGAAATTTTCCTTAGCACTCAATGAACCAACATACAATAATATTATCTAGCGCCTGTAAAATAGACTGTACCAGCTCGAGCGCGCGCGCTTGAAAAATAGAACCAGTTCTATCTTCAAGCTCGCTCGCTCGCTCGCTCGCTCGCTCGCTCCAGTCTGGCCACCTTTCAATACATAATAATAATAATATTTTATTATTATTATTATTATTATTATTAGTAGTAGTAGTAGTAGTACCGCGTCTTACTACCCGTTTGGGTTGTACGCACTTACGCTAATGTGTAATGGTAGGGTGATTGTGAGATGAAATGAAGGACCTACAGTTTAACGTGGGATCCGAACCACGGTGGAGGCCTGGCATTCCCCACATTCACAAGTTGTGATTAATACACGTCTTGTCAGAGGTGAAGGAAGGGTTTGGTAATCAGATAAATCTGTGCCGGGACCGAGGATTGAACCCCGCACACCAGACACAGAAGCCGGACGCCTTACCTCTAGACCGCCAGGTCACTCTCTTATTACAACCAATGTGTTCTATTTTATTTTCTAGTCACTCGCTCGCCCAGTCTGGCCGTCCCCTAACCAAGCAATGATAAAGTTTCACACATATTAGCTTATCATAAACAATAAGATAGTAAATCTACTTTTTTTTTTCAAATTACATGAGGTGCTAGATTATATAACTCAGTAAAGAAAAAACCCATCGGTGATCGCATGATCTAACCGACGTGTCATTATCGTGTTAGAATGGATTGCCGGTAATGGAGAGATCGTTGTTCGAATTCAGGTCGGATGTACCCGAGGATGGTTACAAACTATTTCACATCCTCCCTCCACAAAAATGTGGGCATATTTTATTTTAAATGTTACCTTTCTTGTCCTTAGTACATTAATGTAGATTAATGTGGGGCGCAGATTATAACATGAACGGGTATTAAGACGCGGTAGAATTTAACTTTAAAAATAATAATTTTAATGTGTACTTTCTGAAAAGACGGATTATATCATCACACGACTTATAAACTAACTTAAATCTAAAACAACACAACATGCATCCCAATGGCAGTTTATTCATAACCATAAAAGTAGAAACCCACCAATAATAAAAAAATGTTGGTGAAACCGACAATTATTGAACCCAATACTCTTAACTAAGTGAGAGAGCACTCAACAAAGGGTTTGGACTAGATATTAAAAAAAAAAATCAATTCCATGATATATATTTAAGATCAGTAAAATAAACGGAGTATCTGTTTTATGTTAATATCTCCGAGGCGGCGGTCATGTCTTTGAAAAATTGCTGTTTTTTTTTTAATGTGCCGCTTTAATTATGTTCTACTAGTGTGTGTGCCGTATGAATGGGAAATGAAACCTTTGGCCTTCGAACCAGTCCAGGCTAAACTAGTAGATAACTTAGTGGCGCGTCAGAGCTAGGGTCAAAAGAATCGTCACCGATTTCGCAACTGTTCGGTCCGCAGTTGACAATTTCGGGTGGTTGCCATTCTACTACTTCTTTTTTACTACCATGATTATTAATACTAATTGAGGGGAAGGATAAATTAATAGCTAGAAATAATTAAAAGAAAATAGACCGGAGTAAACCGGTCAATGACAAATTGTACATTCTGTAAGCAGGACAGATGGATACTTTAAAATAAATATTTATTTTAATACTTTTTTACCAGAGGTTTAGCCTACCTATTCATAGACTTAACCGTTTTACAGTTTTTCTTGATGAATGATAATTTTTTTTTTTAGCACCGCGTCTTACTAGCCGTTCGGGTTGTACGCTTAAGTACTAATTACACTAATGGATTAGGAATTTGGAAGGTCGAATTAAAGGAAGTGAACCCGCATTTGCGTGGAGGGAGAGTGGAAAACCATTTAGGAAAAACCACCCCCAGTTTACCCGACCGAGATTCGAACCTCGATCTCCCCGTCCTCAGCATTCGGGCTCAACACGACAAGCGCGTTAGCCAACTACGCCACAGAGGCGGGTGAATGATAATTCTTTCATTAGTTAAAATGACCATATATTTTCGCAAAACCATAAGCTACCAAACATCAACATCCTTGCAAGTTATTTACCTTCTTTTTCTAGTACAGTAGCCCCATGGCTTCTTTAGTGCTGACTGACAGATCACAGCTGACTTCCGACAGTCAGAATTTAGATATATGCCTAAATTTTGACTGTCAGAAGTGACAGCTACTAAACACATGTTTTTGCAGATCATATGGTTCGGCGTAGGGATACATAATTTGGTATGGTAACTTATCAAAGCCGTCAGCTGTCAGTCAGCACCAAAGAAGTCATGGGGCTACTGTATTTAATGTTAAGAGTGTTCGTTCAACATAGCCGGCCCAACTCAGATCCCAGCTAGAGCAAGGTATGGGAGTAAAATGGAAAAGATAAGACCTACGATAAGTAAAACATGTGTCCATCTCATTTGAACACTGATTACATATCTAGGGAATACATTTCGTTAGAATCGAGAAACAAAAATATCTAACTTTCGTTTACATGTTTAGGCGCAGAATCAGTCAAGTATTTAAATTCCCTGACTCTTCCTTACTTTTGATTAAACTCTTAGCCATAAAAGGATTTTTTGACTTTTCCAGGTTTTCCCTGTTCTCTATGTGTTTAAAGCCACCATACGTATTTATTATTATTATTATCATCATCATCATCCTACCTGTTCGGGTTATCCGCACTTATGCTAATGTGTAATGGTAGGGTGATTGTGAGATGAATTGGAGGACCTACAGTTTAACGTGGGATCCGAACCACGGTAGCGACCTGGCATTCCACACATTCACAAGATGTCTTGTCAGAGGTCAAGGAAGGGTTTGGAAATCAGATAAATCTGTGCCGGGACCGAGGAGTGAATCCCGGACCCCTAGCACAGAAGTGTGACCCTTAGACTACCAGATCACCTCATACGTATTTATTACTTTTCAAGAGAGGTCTGACTACTTTTATTTTGTAAATCTGATAAAATAGTGTTTTTTTAATCTTAAATACTTATCAAGTCCGACACCTTAGCTCAGTCGGTAGTCTGTCTACCTACTGAGCTGACGGTCTTGAGTTTGATTCTCGGCATAGCCGAAAATTTAGCTTTGGTGAAAATATGGGTTTACTTTTTCATATTGATAAATTAATGACCGGGGACTGGATGTTGTGCCTCTCCTAGTCTTAAGATGGCTTATAAGGTATATGAAGCTACGACAGGCCTATCAAGCCGGTAGTGGAAAATATAATTATGACTTGAATAAAAGACTGACCACGGGCTGGAAACAGTGATGGATGTAAATAAACAGTTATCACATTAAATATGGCAACATCGGTTGTTTACTGCCTTAGTAAATAGCCTGGATTGATTGTGATTTGTGAGACAGTTTTCTTATTTTATCTTTGTTAGCTGCCCCATCATATACAGTCCTATTTTCATATGAAGGGTCTTATCTGAAAGCTACAAAAGTTACTGGAGCTAGTTTCATGTATTCATACGGCAAGTCTTCTGGTATACAGCTGTCACTTTTGATATAGATATTATCAACAGCTATATCAATGTTGTTTTTAGCACCACGTCTTACTATCCGTTCGGGTCATATGCGTACGTACTAATTATAATAATGGGTTAGAGATTTAAAAGGCTGAATTCATAAGAAATGAATGGATTTTTGTAAATCGAATAATGTCATTTAATAGAGGAGGTCACAAACATTGTATTGTCATTTGAATTTATCCCCACCCCCGTTTGTTCTCCTATTGTGTGACAAGTTCCACCCTGGAACGTTATAAACACACTTGGTTTTCTGGCGTTTAAGGACGTTCTGATTTAATGTTTTAGCTCCTTAAATACTGGTGAGGGTGTCTTTCAGTCCGTTGTTATGTCGGAACCGTTGATGTCCTCTAAGCGAGCCGTAACATATGGTTGCCGGATGGGTCTAACGTCAGGGAAGGGGAGGGGAGGGGAGTTTTGAGGTGTTCGAGAATCTTCCAGTGAAAATTAACGGCGACAGGAGCCCTGCGTTTGACGAAATGAAGCCGGATGAACCCTCAGTCTCAAAGTATTGTTACCGTTGTTTTTTACCATCGAATCTTACTACCCGCCCGGTCTATTCACATGTGTATTAACTACCCTAATGTGTTTATAAGGCTCCTACACGATCAGTCAGAGTGTCAGTATAAATTACTACTTAATTAATACTGACAGTCTGACTGGTCATATAGGGGCCCTATTAGGGACGAGGAAGGTATAATTGAAAGGACCTCAGTAGAACCGACCGGGATTCTAACCACGAAATTCCTGTCATCGACAATCCAGTCTATTGCGAATATGACACTTTAGACCGATGTTTCCCAAACTTTAGTCAGTCGGGTACCTTTTTGGAGGATATGATCTAAGTAACGTTCCCATTGCAGCTTTTTTTTTAAAAGTAAATACTGTACCTTATTTTTGGAAAGGTATAAACGAGTGTTTCAAAGTTTAATAAATATTTAAGGGTAAACAAAACAAGCCCGGGAACGAAGTAAAAAGTCCCTTAAAAAAATATCATAAAATCACGTCAAAATCTGCACTAGTTTGTTTGATCAAATTTAATGTTATCAAAAAAATGTTTTGTTACTAGAAAACTTGGTATACCTCATCCCTCACTGAAGTTCTTCATACACGCGTGATGGTACGCGCACCACAGTTTGGTAAACACCGCTTTATTCTAGGTAACCTCTGATACGATATTTTCTTTGTGATGATACAACAAAACGTAAATAAATAAGTAATTAGATGTACTAATACAATTTTTAACGAAAGATTTGAGACAAATACGTTGAGGGAGCTTAAAAAACCTTCACTGCGCTAGCCCGCAAGCGAGCTATACCAACCGGGCTCTCACCAAATGTTGGCGAAGATAGTGCCAACATTTGAGGCTATAGGTTGTCAAGTGGTCAGCAGAACAAACCCTCGAGATGTTAATCTCAATTCTCTAGACCGGAGCCGCTAAATAATTATTCAATTGTCCTCATGAGGCTGAGTTGACCACGTTACAGACCCATACTGCTTCACAGCAAGTTTGGAAGAGCCAGGGATCGAACCCGGGACCTCTGGATCTGTAACTAGAAACTCTGACCACTAGACCACAGCAGAGGTGGTCAGCTACCATTAATTTTGCAGTATATATATATTAAATAGCAATACAGTCAACTATCGATAACTCGCACTGAAGGGGGTGAGGGTCTGTCCGAGTTACGAAAAGTTTGTCTTATCGAGGGGAAATAAAGTTCTGCCTAAGGAATGAAAACTGATACTTTATCTAAAGTAATGTTATACTTTAATGTGACGAGGCAAGCACATAATACACATACACAAATGGAATGGGAAAGGTTGAGACTATAATAGGCCTATAGTACTTGCAAATTATCTATATACAGTACTGTAGGTGCGAGGGGAAGGGGTAGTAACGCTGTGTTGCAAGATCTCCGCCAGCCCCCTCCCCTGCATTACACTGCTTCTATAACACTTTTAACATGCCGGCATACGGCTGGCGTGTTGTTAATATTATTATTATTATATTATTATTATTATTATTATTATTAGCACCACGTCTTACTACCCGTTCGGGCTATACGCACTTACGCTAATGTGTAATGGTAGGGTGATTGTGAGATGAAATGAAGGACCTACAGATTAACGTGGAATCCGAACCACGATGGAGGCCTGGCATTCTCCACATTCACAAGTTGTGATTAATACACGTCTTGTCAGAGGTGAAGGAAAGGTTTGGTAATCAGATAAATCTGTGCCGGGACCGAGGATTGAACCCCGGCCCCCAGCACAGAAGTCTGACACCTTACCCCTAGACCACCAGGTCACCAGGGGAAAGAAGTAAGGTGTGGAATTCTAAAATAATAAGTAAATAAATATTATTAAATAATAATATAAAACACGAAACTGTTCTAGTCTTTAAAACCATTAAATCAATTTTTTTAGGATATTCCGAAAGTGTATAACTACTTTTTAGCTACACAAGTACTTAAAAATAAAACATAAAAGTTGTGTAGAACTACTTTTTAGCCACAAAAGTACTTTTTTTTTTAAAAACTACATAAAAGTTGTATGCATTAAAAAATGTATAGCCGTGAAATTGCAGCATCAAGTCGTCAACTCCTTCTTCCCCGCTAAATTCGTGTTCTTTTCGGCCGTTCTACCACATCGTCCTAGTTTATTAGTTTCCTCCTTCGGGGCAAAATGGCGCCATGCGTTATGAACTTCCTGTCGCCACAATTCCTCCCCCCCCCCCTTAACCCTCTTACTCAGATCCCTACCATCCCCCTCTTGGCCGCAAGCCACTATGAATTTTTTTAATGCTTTAAAACAACGGTTCTAAAAAAAGGAGGTCTATGAAAAAAAAAATTGTTGTATGACCTTGGAACAAAATAAAGATTGCTATACATACAAGAACGAGAGGGTAAAGATGGAGGGATGGGGGGTCTAATTTTAGATAAATAAGATAAAGGTGTGTAAAAAAATAGTTTGCTAGAATCCTTAATTAAAATTATTGCTTTTATAAATCCCTTCATAAATTTATGTAGTATATAGTCTCTCTCTCTCTCACACACTCTCATGTTGGACTTGACTGCTGATTACAGGGAGAGCGGGGTTCGAATCTCAGCCGGGTATATACTAAGGGTGGTTTTTCCAAAACAATTTTCCATTGGCCCTCCATGTAAATACGGGTGCACTTAATCTAAATTCGATCTTACTCATCACCCCAACTCATTAGTACCAATGTGTATAGCCTGAACAGGTAGTAAGTAACACAGGTCAAAGGAACCCAAGCAGATTATTCAATAGTCCAATTTTCATTGGAAGAGCCTTTTATAAACTGCAAACTTTTTTTTTTTGCGGACAAAACTGATAAACTTTATTAATTAATTATTGTTATTTCATAATTATTAATACTACCTAACAACGACACGACTTGACGTATGGATACGTGAAAGAAGTAGTTTTTTTCCCCCGTTAGATAAGGTTCTTACTATGGAATTGGACTGTATCTACAGTAATAAAGCTATAAGAAGGAGAGTATCTGATCTATGTTAGTATAACCACCCGAACTACCCGCCTCGAGGGCGCAGTTAGCTAACGCGATGAGCTAGACTGCTAATGCTTTAGGGATTAGTAAGATTTAATTTAGAAGAATCGTACCTGAATTTGCTTGGAGAGTGGAAAAACGCTTAGGAAAAAACATTCTCAGTATGTGACGCTTATATTTTACACATACCTTATCATTAATATAGCTAATCAGATCTAGTTCAATGTAATAATATAAAAAATTTATTTAGTTTACATTATATTTCGCAGTTAATATATCTACGTGGTTGCAACATCCTTCTGTATTTATCATCCACCCAGGCAAAATCTTCTCAAAGGTAGAGAGGGGTGGAGATGAGGGACCAATGCATCCCGTTACTAGAATATTCTAAAAACAATATCTTGGTAAACAACCTTGATGGAAGGTGTAGATGAAGGCACTCTCGTAGTCCTCGCCGAGCAGTTGGGACCAGCTTTCGTCGAGAGAAAACATTAAAAAAAAAATTAATCACTAAATTGGGGTCAGGACAGTAATTATTCCTCGTCGGTCACCAGATTGGATAAATCTTGGTCCAATCCTATTTAAATCCTTCCAGTTCAGTAAATAAGTGAAATAGCAACGCGTGTGATATCGGATCTCATATTCACCCAGTTAAGTACTGAAATGACGCTGAATGAATACTTAATTCACATCAACACAATTCAGTAAAATATCAAAACGCATGACTTGTGAATAGTAAACAAGAACAATAGGCCGGTACCCACATGGCGGGAGAGGTTATTACAATTACACCCGTATGGGATTCGATCTCCTGACCTACCCGTCATCGGCAGTCTATAGTCTGTTGCGAGAATGACTCCTTGAACCAGTGGTATTTCGACCTGGGTTACGTGGGAACATCTTAGGGGGTGCGTCAATTTACATGAATAATACAGAAATAATCAGGGCCAGGTTCAAGCCTAGCCATAAGAGACCCGGGCGGAAGGATATTCGATCTGGGAGAGCTATTTTTTTTGTTTTATATGTTATTATAGAATACGTATAGCTTGCACTAGGCACCAACAACTTTCGGGTACAAAGTTAGGGAACATTTTTATCTAGGGGTAGGCAAAAAAAATAAAGGTTGAATACCACTCTCTGCCTTGGACCGTGCGGCCATCGATACGGGTAGGTGCAGTTTTGGGTGCCTACTGCTCTGCCCTTGGTTAAGTTGGAACAAGTTTGAAAGGGAAAGTGAACGTTAAATACCCCCCAAAAAAACGCGGTGTTTTTATAATGTTTCAAAACTCTTAAATGGATCGCATGCACCAAACAAAACAGATCGAGGGAGGGTAAAGACCTTGAGTATAATTTGAAACATTAAATGACCTTGGCGTATTTCAGTTAGGTATCATATAATTGCCTCCCCACAAAGTATTTTAATCTATTAATATATATTATATCCTTTCCTTCAAAACAATCGTAAATTATCAAGTTTTTTTATTGTCTATAATAATAGCTATAAAATAGCATATGTGGAAATGTCCTGTGCGAAAAAAATAAACAACTGCGAAAGAATAGGATTGTGTGAGAGGCTTCTAAATTTCAAGTCGAATGCTAAATCTGTTTTCGCTTCAACAACCACAATCAACTTCGCGCAACTTCGAACTATTTTGAAATAAAGAAACAAAAAAAAGAACTTCGATATATTATGAAAATATTTTTAATTTTTCACTAAATATGATATATTTCAACATTTTTATAGTCATTTTTAGAACGAGTACTAAACAGTATTATGATACAGGCTAGTCATTAAATGACATTTATAGCATAAGCATTGAAACATGAAGACATGTCAGCATCAAAAAAAAAAAAGTAATGCTTGCTTGTTTTATATCGAAACCTTTCTCTTTGTCTGGTTGTACTTTTATGGATGATATAAAAAAAAATAGTGTTATACGACAGCAACAAAAACCTTATCTTCGGCTTTTATTAGAATGTTTTTCAAACTTCGCTTTGACTCATTTGAGGTGGGGATGCAGGGGACGCGAGAAAAGACCAGTGTGTTTGCTGTTTTTATAGCAAAACTTTTTTTGGGACAAAATAAATCAAATAATTGCTTCAAACCATCCTATATATTACTTCTGTTGTCAACATCCCTTTTTCTCAACTAATACAAAGCCTTCAGCGATGAATAAGGTATCAGTGGATAGGATTTTATTACCGACTTCTGATATAGAATACTCAGTTTACGTTAAAACACATTGTTTGTTTAAAATTATTTAAGTTAAATGAAAAATCTAACAATATTTTTGGATCAATCGCTGAAAATAAACTCTCTTTGCTATTATGTGTATACACTTCGCTGAGTATTTCATTTCAACAACCCAACAAATGACTACAAAATTTTCGGGGGGGGGGGGGTGAATGTGCCAAAGTTTCACAAGGGGTTTACTGGTATAGTTTAATTTTCTTCACATGTTGATATCAACAATTATTGAATATGTCAAGATCATAGCGGCATTAGATGAGAAACTTTTTAAATGAAGAGTAAAGGTTGTCCTTAAATTCCAGGACACTCTTGAGACAGATAATCAACAAATGTTGATATCAACACGTGAAGAAAATTAAACTCTTTGTTTCTACTGGAGCAATATTTGATTTATTTTGGCAAAAAAAAAAGTTTTGCCATAAAAACGGCAAAATCACCAACCTTTTCACGCGTTCTCTATACTTCCACCTTAAATACTTCCAATAAAAAAAAGTATATGTGGCCATATTATAAATAAACTTGGTAGAGCATATATGGAAATCATTTAGAATTTTGAACCCTCATTAAAAAAAAAGTCTTGAGCATGCAAAATAGGTGTAAAATATATTTACGACCAGCTTGTAAGATACTCATTATTTGTTTTTGCCTTTGCTCGAAAAAAAAAAAGCAAGTAGAATGATAAAAACCCAAAACACAATCCAATAAATCAAAAGTAAAATGAAAAGTGAACACTTCTATGCCTTATTAAAATAAAAAAAAGGAGACAAATGTAAACGAAGTGAGCTGGATGGTGGTATAAATTTAACGAGACAAGATCTAGACAGACAAGACCTGCCATGACAGCCCGAGTAGAATAGCCACAGCCTGTTTGTTAGGAGATGCGCGCGCATCCTCGACAACCAGTGAACTTTTTTTTTGTATATTAATACGGCCTCTTTGTTCATCAAACAAAGAATAGGAACTTTCATTGTTTTAAAAAAAGTTATTTTCAGCCATTTTTTTATTGCATTGTCGTGTCGTGCTTCAAAATGTATTGCAGTAGTCATGCCAAAAAGATATACAATTTTAAGTTGTACAAAATGAAAGACATATGTAGTTTTAGAATGTGTTTTGTGTTTGTGTGTACATCACGTCTTAGTAACCTACCCTTTCGTGCTATCCGTATATTTTCACTAATGAGGTGGGGGGATATATTATCATTTGCGTGCACGTAGAGAAGAAAACCATCTATGAAAAAAACACATAGTATTGGAACCTTATACAGTCAACTCTCGAGTCTACGACCTTTCACGGTTCCCTGCAAAAGGGTCGTTATTTCAAAGGGGTCGTTATTGGAATTTTAACAGATTTTGTTCCACCCCTGACCTTCATACGAAAAAAATGCATTTTTTTAGACAACAAATAGCGTGGATCATCAAAAATCGTTCACAAAATCCAACCAAAAACGTAACCAAATCAAAATAACAATGTTAAACAATAGCATGGTCATCAAAAATTGTTCACAAAATCAAACCAAAATAGTAACCAAATCGAGAATCGAAATAACAATGGAAAAAGCAAGCTTGGCGCGTGATGTAGCGGCAGTCGCGCGTGGGGAAACATTGTCTTGCTTGTGGGAGGGGGTGGACAGAGTCAAGTGCTATTGGCTGGCATTGATGAGGTGGTGTCTATTTTTATACCTGACCCACCCAGTTACTAGTAATACAGTGCTCACAAAGATAATTGCAACGCAGCGACCTAAATAAATGCAACAAACACATTTTACAGCCGATTTCCTTAAACTTTTCAACCTTTTTTCACACATTTTTCACGGTTCCTCAAAAAAGGGTCGTTACTTCGAAAGGGACGCTATTTCCGGAGTCGTAGAATCGAGAGTTGACTGTACTCCCTATATAAACCGCAAACCAGAATAGATGAGCTTGCAATTTAGTGACCAAATGATAAGAGTTAAGCCATAGAACGAGACGAAAGTGTCACAAGTTTTAAATTAAGGATGATAGGAAAATATGTGTTAAAGTTACGTGTATTGGCTTAAATTTCTAGCATATTGTGCCAAAAATTGATTTCGTTCACTACAAGGATTTTTGAGACTTTTTATCTTTAAAACACATTCTTCCCTTTGCCTCTCTCTATTTCTTGTCCCACCCTTATTTCGGACCATGTGTGAATTCCACCCCTCTTTGAAGAAACAGAAACAGATGCGTGGTTTGGGTTTGGAGGAGGGGAGAGGAAGTGAAAGTATGACGAAGACTGAGGGGAGGGAGGTGAAGGGTGATTCCTGGCTGGCATCTTCGCGTCTTCGTATTTCTTCTACCCCCAACCCCAACCCCAAGATGTCTCCAGCATTGTTGAGTGGTACGGCTTCAAAGTATTATTAGCTTTCGAGAAAAAAGTTTGCAAATCAGATTCCCTTATATGTTATTTGGGGTGTTACTCGTCTGAAAATATTTTAAATATTAATTTCCACTACAAGCTATTTGAAATGGTCCTCCCCCAGATATTAAAAAAAATTAATATCCTTAGAAGCTATTTAGAAAAGTACACCCGATTATAAAAAAATATCAAATGCCTATAAAAGCTATATTTTAGAATAGTCATTTCCAGGAATTTTTAAAAAAATTAAATGCTTCTAGAAGCAATTTAAAGTGGTCCTTTGGCAATTTTTTGAGAATTTCTAGAAGCCATTTGGAGTTTGATACAAGGCCATCTGTCAGCTTCGTTTTAAAGAATATCGGAGGGGAGCTAAGTAAATCTAGGGGGGGGGGATTTATTCCACCGCTGCTGATTGATAAAAAATATTTTATTTTTAAACATTAATATATCTACAAAATTCAATTTAAAAATGCTATTTATCCGTGCCTCTACTTATGAGAAACGCCTAAAATTTTACAGGCAACACATTACCAGATTTTTTTTTTTACCACATATCGTTTAAGAGATCAAGTGATTGTAACACACACTTTATCAATAAATCGATCAAATTAACTCAAGTGTTTGCGAAACGCGAAAAAAAAAATCTCAATGGCATATACATAATGACAAGGAACATTTTTTATTTACACTTAACCCATTGTGTCATGATTTTATCTTCCTCAAGATAAGCATTTGTCATTTTCAATAATGTACTGAAGTAATATAGCCTTTTTTTTTAACTAAGGTTATTAACGCGCTCTTTTTGAGCCAACCGATTATATCAGTATTACAAATTCTAAACAACTATATGAGTCATAACATACACAACATCCACCACCCCGGTCGTTAACTCATCACTATTTTTTTAAATATAATATTGGGAATAAATGTCTTTTAACTAATTAGACAGATGAAATATTATTATTATTATTATTAGCACCGCGTCTTACTACCCGTTCGGGTTATACGCACTTACGCTAATGTGTAATGGTAGGGTGATTGTGAGATGAAATGGAGGACCTACAGTTTAACGTGGAATCCAAACCACGGTGGAGGCCTGGCATTCCTCACATTCACAAGATGTCTTGTCAGAGGTGAAGGAAGGGTTTGGTAATCAGATAAATCTGTGCCGGGACCGAGGATTGAACCCCGGCCGCCAGCATAGAAGTCTGACACCTTACCCCTAGACCACCAGGTCACCCAGAGGATTATCGATTGATTAAGTGTCCGACCATACGTTAGCAACTATCAAGTTTAAGTTTAATGATAGTCAAAGCTTGTTACTATTATTTTCAAAAAAAAAAAGTATATACTCTCAAAAAAATACCTAACTTATTACCCCCTCCGCTGCTCGAATGGTCTAAAGCGTAACTCTCGAAATAGGTCGGACTTCTAATGACCAAAAGATCGGGGTTGGAATCCCGATCGGGTATAATGAGGGGTAATTTTCCACTCTCCCTGAAAGCATATTTGGGTACATTTCTCCAAATGCATCCACTCATCCCTAACACACTAGCGTATTTAGTAGGCTATATATGTATATACACCGGTGGTGTTTTAAGAACTTACTTATTTTAAAAGTGATTGTATCTTAAAAAAAAAGTATATCTTGAAAAACGTAGAAATTAGACTATTGTTTTAGACCTGTTTTATTTTATTAAATATTTTTAATCAAAATTATATAAATCTTTAAATTTTCGGCCAAAATATTGCTGTTTAAAGAACGTTTCTTTAAAAAAAAAGTTCAGCTTCATTCTAAATAGGGATTACTTATGTAACAAATATCTACATTAAAAATAGGTAGATAATCAACTAAAGTTAAACATCTGTCCAATCAAGGAGTAAATCATCCGCACTGGAAGGGTCAAAGGCATCAGTCTCGACTTGTCTAGTTTGGCGGTGACGCAAAGGTCGGGGTTTAAATCGAGGCAGGTTGTGTACTGTTGAGCTGGTTATTTTCTCTGACGGTGACCTTCCGGTCTAGGGGTAAGGTGTCGGACTTCTGTGCTGAGGGTCCGGGGTTCAATCCTCGGTCCCGGCACAGATTTATCTGATTACCAAACCCTTGCTTCACCTCTGACAAGAATTGTATTAATCACAACTTGTGAATGTGTGGAATGCCAGACCTCCACCGTGGTTCGGATCCCACGTTAAACTGTAGGTCCTCCATTTCATCTCACAATCACCCTACCATTACAAATTAGCGTGTCTATAGCCCGAACAGGTAGTAAGACGCGGTGCTAATAATAATAATAATGATGATAATATTTTCTGTGACTGGTCTGTCACTCTCCTCACATTCAAATTCTGGCGCATCTCCTATAAATTACACCTTCCTCATCACTACCGTTTTGATATAATTAAATGAGGATCGCCCGGACAACCATAAATAATGAAAACTTTCCTGTAAACTTTTCGGATGATATAATCCCAGGTGAAGAGGAATGCATTCGTTAAGGCTTTAGCAGACTCGATGTTAGTGACACATTCAACCATCAAGCGCTGTAATCGATCTGAGAGTGTGAAAAGAAGATAATTTTAATCACTATTATCACGTTATTGTAAAATCATTTCTGATGGGAATGTCCTTGGGAGAAATTAAAACTGAGAGATGAAAACTTTTTATGATTAGGCGAGAGAGGGGGGCTTATTGCATCCGTGGCGATTAAATATGGCTTTATCGCGGGCGGTAGTAACTCCAGGTTCAGGTAGAGACGGCTATACCTGTCCCGGTCGCTAGAACACGCGTGTTCCAAAACTTTACTCCATCTTTATTTCTGTTTCATCACGAACAGGAGTTACAAAGACAAGCGACACTCGGCGAGTTTTATTAATTATTATTTTTTTTTGTTAATTATCCTGTTCGAGGAAAATCATAAAGGGGTGGGTAAAATCACCTATCATAAAGGGGTTACTTTGCCCACCACCCACCTCGGTGGCGTAGTTGGCTAACGCGCTTGTCGTGTTGAGCTCGACTGCTGAGGATGGGGAGATCGAGGTTCGATTCAGTCGGGTGAACTGGGGTGGTTCTGCCTGAATGGTTTTCCACTCTCCCTCCACGCAAATGCGGGTTCACTTCCTCTAATTCAACCTTCCCAATTCCTAATCCACTAGCGTAATTAGTACTTAAAGCGTATAACCCGAACGGGTAGTATGACGCGGTGCTAAATATTATTATTATTAATTATTATATTTTTTTCCCATTTACCTTGTTTATTTCAAGGGTGGTCCTCCGATTGGATTGGATTGGTTTTTAACGCAACCGCACCCCCCACCCTATGGTATTCGGAAAATTTTAAGATCCGTAAAAATCTCAAAAGAATATCTCAAACACAATTATTATGAATACCTTGGACTTCAAATAACATTTATTTATTGTATTTAACGTGAACGTTCTGAACCGATTGATTGTATCAGCATAAAATAATTTCTTTGAGTGAGAGCAAAAGTGCCTACCAATTTTGCCGGGAAAGGTAATTTCATTTACCATCCGGTGTTATTTCTACATGTACACAAACCACATAAGACCGAGGGCTTTACTTCCCCTCCGAAGGAAGCTGCTCTAAGGATTTTTATCAATCGCTCAAGAAAAATCCGTCGACTCCAGTTAGGTTTGAACCCACGAACATCGGGTTCTGATGCGAGCACTTTACCACAAAACCATCGATGTCGACTTTGAATTGCAATTTTAAGCAAATGTCAAAAAGAATTATAATATACTAACAATCCCTCATGGCACTGCCCGTGGCCCACTGAGGTATAAGAACTATTTAAACCTCCCCCCCCCCCCCCCAATGGTACCCGATTTCATTTCGAAATGTTATCTCTGAAACCTAATCCCAAACAAAATTTTAAATGTTTCCTTCAAAAATCTGTTAAAAATAATCTAGTTAAAAAGCTAATTAATTGTTTTAAAATCCGGCTAGCAGGTGCATTTGGATTCCCTTCCGTCCACCTATATTGAAACTTTCAGATCTCTGCTTGCCGTAGATTTGGCTGGGGATCTCACACAAACAAACACTTCCTTTTATTATTATAAATAATAGACCTGCGCATATGAGAGGGTAGTATAAGAAAAGAGACAAACTTGTATTAACATAAAAAAAATTACATAAAGAGTATATTATTTGTGGTTTATGACGTAAGAGACATGACAAACAAAATAGCATTTGTCAGTGGTCACAAACCTTAAACAACTTTTTTTTAAATTCAATTTGAAATATTTTCACTTTAAATTAAATAATTGTACATAATGTAAGAATTCAAGGACCAAACGAAAATTTAAGATCCGAAGTCAGAAATATAGGATTTGAACCTATCTCTAACTTTAAGCTACTTTTTTTTATGTTGTTTATGGGTTTATTATCCACCTTCACTCGGTTTTTGTGTCTGCTATAATGTGTCGAAACTTTGTCCCCGACGATAAAAATGTGACCTTGAATTTAATTAGCAAGAGTGCCGAATTCGATAACATAAGTACGTGACGATACTGGGCCGTCAACGTAAAATTAATTTTTAAAAAAACACACACATACACAAAAAAAGAACAATGTTATCAAAAAACACGGCCGAGGAACGAAACTTTTTACCACATACTAGTTTTTAGAGCTTTCTCCGACAGGTTGATTATAGTACTTTAACCAACCTAACATAACCTAACATTCATTTGATAAGCGCGTATAAGTTTGGGAGTTGTTTGTAAAAATAATAATATATTTTTACATCAGTTATTACGTAAGAATCGATAAATCGAAAGTGAACTAAACGAATTATATTCTTATTAAATAAAAAAATTCCGGCTTCATTAGGCTCTGTTCCGTGGTCTATACTATAAGTTTGCAAAGCTTCGGTTTTCTAGATCATCTAAACTCCTGGAGGGTGTGAAAAAACACACACATATACATACACATCAGTAAATTATAAGTGTAGGCCTATAAATATATTACACAAGATGATAAAACGTCCAGGTTTATCGTAAATAGTTTCTACTTTGTACCCGGTACATTTGCTGCTATCATATTCATTTTTGTTGGATTTGATTGAAAAGTTTTGCGACAAAATAAAACACAATACGTAAACGTGGAAGATTTCTTTTGAGCTATCACACGATATTGTCATTGTGACCAAGTGGTTCGTGACGTCACTGAGTGTATAATAAATTATAGTAGGCTCATAATTATCCGGGTTTATCGATACACGAGAATACATGGATAATTTTAAAATACGGATAATCGAATACACAACTTTTCTTTAGTGTTGACTGTATTCATAAAATAGATAATAAGTTAAGTGAAACAGTTTTTCATAAGTATGCGTAAAAATAGAGAGAAGCTTGCGTTACATCTGTTTTGTGGAGTATACTTGTGTTCTTTTCTGCTTTAAAGTATTGTTGACGATTTTTCTTGAAGAAACGTGCACGGATAATCCACATACCACATAACCCCGGGTAGTCGGGAACTTACTGTAGTCCTAGATTCTTTTCCATTTGTGCTAGTTTTTTTTTTTTTCTTTAGTGCTTCGCGTCTTACTACCCGTTCGAGCTACTACCCACATTGTTTGAACTGATGGAGTAAGGAAGGTTCCGGTGTGATTTATAGGAAGTGTGTCCGTGTTTGGTTGGAAGGAGGGTGAGAAAATATTAACGAAAAATCGACTTAGTACATCCGGGCGGGATTCGAACCCCAACTTACCCGTCTCATGACAAATCAGACTAGGTGGATCTGACGCCTTTACCTGCGCACCCATCGGTGCTGGCTAGTAGCTATTTAAGCTACCTATATATATATTAAGCGTACACTTTTAAGTAAGTTCTACAATCTGGGCGATGCAATTTTTTTTTTCCTCAAACATTATTCAGAGAATTGCTCCAAACATGTCATCTAAAAAGTAAAAAAAAAAAAATATTTCTTGTGATTATTTTTTTGTACATTAGGTTTCACCACCACTACACTAGCGAGACAAAGAGAAGATGACATTTAGAGGAAATGTACAAGCATTTGTGTAAAGATAGTAGGAAATAACTCTCAGTTCATCCAGCCGTGCTTCAAAATTCGACTTGTCTATCACCAACAAAGAAAAGCAATGGCGGGTGGGGGGGGGAGGCTCGAGTTGACAATCCAAGTGGGATATGATGAAGAACCTAGGCAGACGATCTATCCCCCCCCCCCCCCTCGCCCTGGTACATCCGGCACTTTATATCAAACTCTTAGGTCAGAAAGGCGCTAGTTATGCCCGGGAATCAGGACGGGGCTCTCTTTTTGGAGCCCTGGAATAGGGATGAATAATTAAATGCAGTGAGGACAAGGTAGCCTCCATCACCACCCCTCTCCATCATGCTTCACAGTGCAAGGATCGAACACCAGCCTCCGGAGTAAAGAGTCGGTGAAAACCTAATCCCGCTAGCGTGTATATCTGCAGTACTAAAAGGCGGGGAGGGGGGGGGGGGGTGATGGCAGACTTACGCCACCCATTTGTCCCTCCCCCCTCTCCCATCCATAGGAGCGAGGGTAACGGCCTCTCAGTAGCGAACGAGTGACCCAATCAATAATCCCCTTACTCCCCCCCACCAACAAGTGACATTTACAAGTTATAAGGACGTTACTCCCCCCCCCCCCCAACCTAACAGAGACAAACAGCAGTTTACGTTGTTGCGGGGGGGGGGGGACACCTCGTTCGTTCAATTATTATATTAGAGTTGGGGGAGGTTTCATACAACCCCCACTTCATGACAACCACACGGATAGTAGTGATTTTAGTTGGGAATAATAAAAGGAAGAGAAACTATTTCCCGAACTACTGTAATATTTGTTTTGAGAATAGCGGGTCGGGAAACTTCAAAAACCACTGCAAAAAAATAAAACCTCAATTACTATATATATTTTTTAACACCTCATCTTACTAACTGTTCAGGTTGTACGAATAAGTACTAACTACGCTAATGTATTAGGAATGAATAAGGTTGAATTTAGAGGAAGTGTACCCACATTTGCGTGGAGGGAAAACGGAAACAATTTTTTTTTAGAGAAAAAAACCTTAGCACACCGCGACTGGGAATGCGAGCCCCAATCTCCCCGTCATCTGCAGGCAAGCCTGACATGAGAGTGACGCCTTAAAACTATGCAGCCACCGATGCGGGTCTCTCATGTTAATGGCACTATTATCTCGATATATTTCTCTCACACTAGTGGCCACGTGGATTGAATATCAGGGTCATCTAGTCTAATTTTCCCAGAGATGGAAAATTCAGAGTTATATTCCAAAGCTAATACTACTAATTGTGTCACCCTCCCCCCCTCAAATAGTTTCCCATTTTACCAACCACTCAAATGCAGATACATTTCTTCTAAAGTCTACCTTCCTTATTCTTATTTGACTAGTGTTATTAAAATGTGTTTAGTTTGGAAGGACAGGGAAGAAAGACACGCTGGGAAATAGATTCATTATTGTTTATCTTTCAACTGTGAAGTCACTCCAACTCTGGACAACCCTCGATATTTATACACACACTAATGACGCCTCAAATGACATGTTTTGCAGTGAAAAACACCTGAATTGTAAACACATTTAAGGTGGAGATGTAGGGAAAGCGTGTTAAGGGCAGTATCTTTTTTTTTTAGTCAAATAAAATAATAATCCCCAGACATTATCATGAACTGCTTCCACCACTGGCTGGATCTGTTTGGAACATAGGCCTCTCCTTGCCTCCTGAACCAGTCTTTCCTCTTCCTCCACATCCCTCCTTACTCCTTCTGTCCCTTGGTCTTCCTCTCGCCTCTACCTCCCAACTCCATATCCAACATCCTCCTGGTTCATCCTTTCCTCTCCATTTCCTCCACACTCCTCCTTACTCCTTCAGTAATCTGTCTCGGTATTCCTCTCTTCCTCCTACCCTCCCACCTCCATATTCAACATCCTCATGGTTCACTTTCCCTCTCCATTCTTCTCACACTCCATACACCTTATCGTGTCTACTCTATCCTTCCTGGCATCTCTTTCCTCTCTATGTCTCTCTTACTCTCTAATCTCTTATCTTGTCCTGCTGGATCTCTCTTCTACTATTCCTCTTACTCTCTATTCTATCCTCCTGTACACTTTTCCCTACTCATCCTCTTCTCTAATCTCATTCTCACTCTCTTTATTCTGTACTCTATCCTGTCCTGCATTCTTCCTACTAGTTCCTCTACTACTCTAATCTCTATCCTGTCATGAACTGGATCTTCGTCTACTATTCCTCTTACTCTCTCATTTATCCTCCTGTCACACTTTGTCCCACCGATCCTGCTTCTCAGAGATCTCATTTCCCTCTCTTTCATTCTGCTCCTATCCTGTTCCTTCATTACCCAAGTTTCTGCAGCGTACGTCAATATTTGTAGGTAATAGGCCTTTTAGATCATTCCCTTGTACTGTACTCGTCTGGCGCATCCCTGGCATAAGAGTTTAATATTCTTCACACGGTGATATCAACAGTTGTTGAATATCTTTTAAGGGTGTCCTGGAATTTAATGACAACTTTTTATCTTCATTTAATATAAGAAGTCTGTCCTCTAATGCCGCTACGATCATAACAGATATTCAACAACTGTTGATATCACCATGTGAAGAAAATTAAACTTTGTGTTTCTACTGGAGAAATATTTGATTTATTTTGACCGATAAATTATTTTACTATACAAAATGCAAAAATAAAAAACTCACCGGCCTTTTCTCGCGTCCCGTACATCCCCACCTTAAGTTTTCCGTTATCGTTCGTTATTGAAAGGTCACGCATTCTCCCACCACCGCTTCCAACTAAGATTTTACGTCTCAAAACACTTTCATATACATTCTTAATTAGTGGCGTACCGCATCGTGGGTGCGCGGGCTCAAACGCCAGTCTCGTCTAGTATGGTTTATCGATGAGGCCGACGATGTCGTATCCCGTGCTGGATGTACTATTTTTTTTAATCTTTCTCTCTCAACCCAAATGCGTGTACATTTTATCTAAATTATACTTTGATCATCCTTAACCAGGGTGTAATTAAAGGCACGCATGGGTGATATGACATGCAAAAAAAGAAAAAAAGTAGACCCGTGCCGATGGGTACGTGACAAAAAATCTCGTCTTGTTTGCCGCCGGTGACAACGAGGCTGGGGCTCGAATCATCTCCACGCAAATGCGGGTGTATTTCTTCTTAATCATTCACTTCTCGTTCGTATTCCATCAGGGTAACTAACTTCTATGATAGCCCGTACTGGCAGTGAAATGAAGTGCAAGTTAAATATAAAAAAACCTTGCGAGAGACAAGAAACATTATCTGGGCCACGCGTGTCTTCCATCAAGCCGCCAGTTGTACACCCTTGACTTGATCCAAGTCACTAATAGCCCATTGAACATGTGTTTTGTTGGGCGGAGCGGAAAAATATCTTAGGATAATATAGTAGCTGGATTTTATTAGAAAGGAACTTAAACAAAATACGAGATTTTTTTCTCTCTCTATCATTAGTAGTCAAGAATCCCCGGCTACAGATCCAGAGGTCCCGGTTCAGTTCCCGGTGCTTCCAGATTTTTCTGTAAAGCAGTGGTCTTGAAACGGGGTCAACTCAGCCAGGTGAGGACAATTATTGAGGAGCTCCTTTGAGTAAAGAAGTAGCGGCTCCGGTCTAGAAAAAGTGAGATTAAGTGCCGGAGAATTCGTAGTGCTTACCATTATAGTTTCTAACCTGTAACCGACGGGAACATTCCAAAAAGTTAAATATTTAAATTTTTAACCCCCGAAAAAAAATTCAAAATGGTGGAGCAACTTTAAAGTCGGTGCGGACCTTTCTTTGGAGGTCTTTTGTGGCTAAACGGTGAGACCTAACAAAAATGTATTGTACCAGCAGCTACGGATTTGGCGCGATAGAGCTAGATTTTTTTAAATTTTAGGTAAACTTTGCGCATTTTCCACACATGTTTTTAATCTTTTGACCAACCTATGAGACAGCTAGATTCATAAAATTTGGCAGGCATATTGGCACATCCAATTGCCATTAACGTGCCAAATTTGATGATTATTGGTTTGGGGGTGGAGCCCCTAACGAGCACAGAGTGTACGTATATATAAAAACGATGTATCATGATAGACAAGGGCCGGTATTTAAGGGGAGAGGAGGGTTTACGGGATATACCCCCCACGAATCTATTGATCTAAATGAATGTTCCTTACATATTGACAGCTTACTGGTCCAATCAGAAACACTGGGCGAGAATGTGGTAATTGAATTTGATGCCCTATTTGACGCTGTTGAGACAACGCTTCAGCTCAGAGATGGGAAAACTATTCCAATGCCGAGACGCATTGCTACACAGAATACGTGGAATAACAACCGCCCCGCATAGAAACAGTTATGTAGACAGTCCAAGTTTCATATAAAGAGTTTTATTCGGCAGCTAGAAAAGTTACTGGATGTAATGTCACGTCAAGTCATGTGATATGAAGCTGTCACTTTTGATAGATATTAGCAATATCTGTAAAATAACACTCTAAACATAGTAAAAGGTTTTCATTTATTTCTAGCCATAAAATTATGTTTATATTTTCTAAAAGTCCCTTATTACGAAAATTGGACCTATATAACTTGATCTACGATGTAAATCTCTTTATCCTCGATTTCCTTACATCAATTCCCATCCAACTGACGAAATGAATTTCCCACGCTCGGAAGCATCAAATAAAACAAAATGCTAGAGCGAAAAATAGGTCAATCACAATATAACATTTTTGTATTTCAGCTTCGTGGCATATATATTATTTTTTTTCTCCGGGCTCAAATTCGTTCAGTTAACCAAAAATCTGCTTCTCTAAGCCCTTCTTTACTCGAAGGGAAAAAAGGACTTTTTAATAAATCCCCCCCACATATTAGCCATTCTGAATAAAATGTACTACACGATAGAGTACTACTACTGCCTAGTGACTGAAAATAGTACTATATTTTGGTTAGTACTGTTTTCTTACAGAGGGACAAGGAGCTAAGGGTCTCGGAAAAAATATTCATAAATATACTTTTGATTCTCGCGACCAATTGAACAAGATTGAATAGCTTGCTATTGACCCGGAATATCGGGGTTTGATGCCCGGTGGGAAGCATACACAAAAGAGGGGCCTACATTTCCCAAATCACGGAAAACGCTATGGTCTAATCTAGGCACCTCGCATGAACTAGAGGGGGCACGTTTGTAGAACAATATTAACGTGTTTTTTTATTTAATTTTAGCACCGCGTCATACTACCCGTTTGGGTTATATGCTTATATACTAATTATGCTGATTTAGGGACTATGTAGGTTATATTTATAGAACGTGTACCCACATTTGCGTGAATGGAGAGTGGAAAACCATCCCCAGTTCACCCGACCGAGATTCGAACCTCTATCTTCCCGTCATCGACAGTCTAGTTTACTACAAGAGTAGACCATGCGGCCACCGAAGTGGGTAATTAATGTGATTTTTTTTTAAACTTATTGGTATAAATTGCTCGCCAAATAGTTTGGTCACGAAAACTAAGGGTGGAACCATGATTTTTTGTTTGTTTTTTCAATGCTTTACTTTAACTTTTAATTACCCTCAACAAGACTTTTAATATTGTGGTACATTCTATAAAAAAAAAATCAGAAATGAAAATTTTAGATAAAGGATCAGTCTAATCAATCTTGTTCAGTGTTATTGGTCGCGAGAATCATAAGTAAATAGCTTAGCCATTTCGCGTTGAGCTAGACCACCGAGGACGGGGAGATCGAGATTCGAATCTCGGTCGGGTGAACTGGGGGTGTTTTTTCCTAAATGGTTTTCCATTCTCCCTCCATGCCAAATGAGGGTTCACTTCCTCTAAATTCAACCTTCCCAATTCCTAATCCATTGGCGTAATTAGTACTTAAGCGTATAACCCGAACGGGTAGTAAGACATAGTGCTAAATTAAAAAAATAATCCATGTGGGGTGCGGAGTGTACCCATACCATCTCTCCACCAAGTTCCATAGCCTATGCTAACTCTTGGCATAGACAAATGCAGTGCATTTTAGATACAATACGAAGAAGTGCAACGTACTATACTATACATAAACAAAGGATATTTCAGTCTGCACCTCACTATAGATCAGTAGATTGAGAAGAATGAAGGAGAAGTGTGAGGAGAGGGGGAGGGGGGGAGGTTGCCAGTTAGACTGGGTCACTAAACACGTCGACCAAAACGTCCGCCCGCCCGCGGATTCCTAACAGCCAATTTCACATTCATAACTGTCAGAAAGGCCGGCCAAGCTAATCCACTGTGCATTGTGAGAGATGCCGGTCAACGCGGGTTTAAGAAGGTTCTTCACACTCTGACACAGGTGGACATCTTAAAAACAATACAAAAAAACAGTGGAACTTCTTTTATCCGGCCTAACTGGTACAGGGTTCTTATCCGGATCAACGAAAATCCGGCTAGTCCGGACCACAGCAAACTTTGTTGACAGAGCACAGTTTTAGCTCCGACCAAGCTACAGCATAATGTACTGTACTAAATACTGATTTCAGTACAGTTTTAGTCCAATAAAGTACTGTACTCACCCTGCAATTTCATTTAATTTATTCGAGGTGTTTAACGTGCACTTTCTGAACCGACTGATTATATCTGCACACGACTTATAAACTTACTTAAATCTAGAACAGACACAACATCTAACCTCCGGCCGTTAATTCATCACTGTGAAAGGGAAAAACCCACATTTCAGGAATATTTTTTTTATCTATGCAAGAGTCAAACCCTAGACCCTTATCGCAGTACACAGGCACACTACTGACTGAGTTGAGGTGTCGGGCAGTATCGTAATTAATTAATGTATTTGAAAGCAGTTAAAAAAAACACATCAATTATTCGTCCCATAAAAATTGGTTTGAATAAAATAATGTGAAATTTCAGTCCGGATAAACCGGAAATGTGGATCATCAAGAGCCGGATTGACGAGGTTTCACTGTACACTTAGTTTGGATCGCAGATTTTCCCACGGGGACATTGTAGTGTCCGACCCAGTCACAGTGACTCTACAGTGGTTTTAACTGTGTTTTAAGAGAGAGATAAAAGCTTAATTGTAGTGTTGATATTGTTTTTATTATGTTCATAAGGGTTTATTTAGTTCGTGGTAGTATTTTTTTTTTAGTTGATTCGTGCCCTTCTGGACGAATAAATAGCATATTTAGGGACTTAGAATTTAGTTGGGCGAATCCCACCATCTTGAATCTCCCTAGAGTGTAAATATCAAGTGAAATTTTGTATGTTTTTGGTCTTAATTTTTACGTGTAAGGGGGCCTCACCCCTAATAATTAGTGTTGTGTGAATATGAGTGCTTATAATTGTGAATTAATTAGGTTTTTGTGTTCGACTTGGACTCTGGACTTTGGTGAGTAGGCTGGTTTTTCTAAGTCAATTTAAATACCTAAAAGTGTTTAAGTAGGGCTAAATTTTGGTGCCAATAGATAGTTCAGTATCTAGTATTGATCATATTTAAATTTGGTTAGGTGTTTACTAGAAATGTTTTGGAGAAAACTCTGTCTGAAGTACAAGAGTAATTGGCTAATTTTGTGATCTTGAAGTTGGTTTCCTTTAGGGTGTTAATATAAGTTTGATTTGAGGGTTTCTTGTCTTTCTAATAGTTAGATATAAGTGTTAGGAAGGTTTGTGTGAAGTTTTAGCTTGGTATCTGTACATTTGAAAGAGTTAATGACATTTTTGTAAATTGTTGAACTAACTTTTTCGGCGTGTTTTTGTTCACTTGAGTGACAAATTGCCTTATATTGACTTAGGTAGGCCTATTGTGTTTAGAGGGTTTTAGTACCTTATTAAAAGATGTAGATAAGTGGTAGAAAGGTTTCTAAGAAGAATTTGGTAAAACCGGTTGATTTATTTTTAATAAGTCAGGTTTTGTGTCTTGTCGGACTCAGGACGACAAGGGTGAAGTGGTAGAAGAATTCATCACCAAGATGGACGACAGGGGTGAAGTGGTAGAAGAATTCATCGCCAAGATGGATGACAGGGGGTGAAGTGTTAGAAGAATTCATCGCCAAGATAGATGACAGGGGGTGAAGTGTTAGAAGAATTCATCGCCAAGATGGACGACACGGGTGAAGTGGTAGAAGAATTCATCACCAAGATGGACGACAGGGGTGAAGTGGTAGAAGAATTCATCGCCAAGATGGACGACAAGGGTGAAGTGGTAGAAGAATTCATCACCAAGATGGACGACAGGAGTTAAGTGGTTGAAGAATTCATCGCCAAGATGGACGACAGGGGTGAAGTGGTAGAAGAATTCATCGCCAAGATGGACGACAGGAGTTAAGTGGTAGAAGAATTCATCGCCAAGATGGACGACAAGGGTGAAGTGGTAGAAGAATTCATCACCAAGATGGACGACAGGGGTGAAGTGGTAGAAGAATTCATCGCCAAGATGGACGACAGGGGTGAAGTGGTAGAAGAATTCATCGCCAAGATGGACGACAGGAGTTAAGTGGTAGAAGAATTCATCGCCAAGATGGACGACAGGAGTTAAGTGGTAGAAGAATTCATCGCCAAGATGGACGACAGTGGTGAAGTGGTATAAGAATTCATCGCCAAGATGGATGACAGGGGGTGAAGTGTTAGAAGAATTCATCGCCAAGATGGATGACAGGGGGTGAAGTGTTAGAAGAATTCATCGCCAAGATGGATGACAGGGGGTGAAGTGTTAGAAGAATTCATCGCCAAGATAGATGACAGGGGGTGAAGTGTTAGAAGAATTCATCGCCAAGATGGACGACAAGGGTGAAGTGGTAGAAGAATTCATCACCAAGATGGACGACAGGGGTGAAGTGGTAGAAGAATTCATCGCCAAGATGGACGACAGGGGTGAAGTGGTAGAAGAATTCATCACCAAGATGGACGACAGGGGTGAAGTGGTAGAAGAATTCATCGCCAAGATGGACGACAGGGGTGAAGTGGTAGAAGAATTCATCACCAAGATGGAGGACAGGGGTGAAGTGGTAGAAGAATTCATCGCCAAGATGGACGACAAGGGTGAAGTGGTAGAAGAATTAATCACCAAGATGGACGACAGGGGTGAAGTGGTAGAAGAATTCATCGCCAAGATGGACGACAAGGGTGAAGTGATAGAAGAATTCATCACCAAGATGGACGACAGGGGTGAAGTGGTAGAAGAATTCATCGCCAAGATGGACGACAAGGGTGAAGTGGTAGAAGAATTCATCACCAAGATGGACGACAGGGGTGAAGTGGTAGAAGAATTCATCGCCGAGATGGACGACAAGGGTGAAGTGGTAGAAGAATTCATCACCAAGATGGACGACAGGGGTGAAGTGGTAGAAGAATTCATCACCAAGATGGACGACAGGGGTGAAATGGTAGAAGAATTCATCGCCAAGATGGACGACAGGAGTTAAGTGGTAGAAGAATTCATCGCCAAGACGGACCTCATAATCTTCAATGAGGCCTCGGAGCTTACTGCCTTCGTGTGACCCGTAGGTTGTGGTACAAATATTGATGTGGCTCTAGCATAAAGGGGGGGGGGGGAGAGCCTAACTAGGAATTAGAGAGTTTCAGATTATAAGAGCAGCGATCACAATATAATTATCTTCGAGATGGGATGTAAAAGGAGAGAGATTCCAGTGACAGTGACCAAGGAAAAGGTACTGCAGAATGGAGGAAGTACCGGTGGGAATTGGAGGTAGAGATTCGGAACCTGGAGTCCACGGATGGCATCGATGGAAGGGTCGGGGTCCTTACCCAGGCCATGCGGAGAGACTGAGACCACTCTATTCTACGAGATACACGACATGGTCAGAAGCTGACTTAATAAGAAAGGTCCCTGGCTTGGATCTACAATCTGGAGAGATAGTGAAGAAGTCCTGGAGCTGCGTCTCCAAGTACCTACTGGTGATAGCCAACCAGACGATGCTGGAGGGTCGTTTCCCCGACCTATAGAAGGCTGAAGAGCTGAGGATTCTGCAGAACTCTCCGGATTGGGACCCTGCGGAACCTAAGTCTTACCGGCCATTAA
Source organism: Timema cristinae (assembly GCA_039000515.1). Lineage (NCBI taxonomy): Eukaryota > Metazoa > Arthropoda > Insecta > Phasmatodea > Timematidae > Timema > Timema cristinae. Next base: position 6,677,750 of record JBCFYV010002255.1, on the reverse strand, counting down.
CTTTGCTCAATGTGCTGGTTAAGGTGCTGGAGAAGCTACTATATTCAAGGCGTTTGAGCTACATATGGTGTTCTTGATGATATGCAGTACAGGTTTCGACCGGGAAGAGGAACGGTGGAAGCTTTAGAGAGGGGGGCCTTCGAGAGGTCAACGGGAGTGAGAGCCGGCCATCTACCTGGACTTCACTTGTGCCATCGACAGCGCTTGGTGGGGCATTTGGCGCGAATGAAGAAGGACGCGTTCTGCTTACTTGTGAGCGCTACGAGAAGGAGAGAAGGATTCTGGATTTGGAGGCCTGCGAGGAAGGAAAGGCGCTTTCAAGGGGGGCATTGGTGAGGAACGCTAGGAACTGAGCGTCCTATCTGGAGTACTCCACGGTGGTCGATAAGAAGGAAATAAGATTGTAAGGTAACTTAGGGTAAGATGCTTAACCATTTCTTTTCAGGTCTTGGAGGATAAGTGGTAAGATTGTAGGATGTTTAGGTGGTTAGTATGGTATGATGGGGGGTTGTAGTATTTGGTGAGATTTTTGCTGATGATGTTTTCTTTCGGGAAGGGAGAGATTAGTGAGTTACACAGGCTCATACTTGTTCTTGTTTGCGAACTATGTTTCAACTATTCAAAATTTAGATGCAATTCAGAATCTTTCTTTCTTTCGGCGTGAATTCAATCTACGGAAGTGGCTTTTCAGAAGAGTCGAGGTAGGTACTTCCACGAGGTCCCCGCTAGGCATCGTAGGGTAAAGACATTCCGTCGATCCCACCTCCCTCACGTGGTGAACACCAACTGCAGGGGGTCCTCAGACTCTCGGATACGAGGGAGGGGTTCTTCCTGGGCTCGCTGTAGCGTCACTTGTCCCTTGAGGTCGTGGTTGCACTGAATGAGTATACGAGGGGTTCTTCCTGGGCTCGTTGTAGCGTCACTTGTCCCTTGAGGTCGTGGTTGCACTGCGAAGGAGTATACGAGGGGTTCTTCCTGGGCTCGTTGTAGCGTCACTTGTTCCTTGAGGTCGTGGTTGCACTGTGAAGGAGTATACGAGGGGTTCTTCCTGGGCTCGTTGTAGCGTCACTTGTCCCTTGAGGTCGTGGTTGCACTGTGAAGGAAAATACGAGGGGTTCTTCCTGGGCTCGCTGTAGCGTCACTTGTCCCTTGAGGTCGTGGTTGCACTGTGAATGAGTATACGAGGGGTTCTTCCTGGGCTCGTTGTAGCGTCACTTGTCCCTTGAGGTCGTGGTTGCACTGTGAATGAGTATACGAGGGGTTCTTCCTGGGCTCGTTGTAGCGTCACTTGTCCCTTGAGGTCGTGGTTGCACTGTGAATGAGTATACGAGGGGTTCTTCCTGGGCTCGTTGTAGCGTCACTTGTCCCTTGAGGTCGTGGTTGCACTGCGAAGGAGTATACGAGGGAGGGGTTCTTCCTGGGCTCGTTGTAGCGTCACTTGTCCCTTGAGGTCGTGGTTGCACTGCGAAGGAGTATACGAGGGAGGGGTTCTTCCTGGGCTCGTTGTAGCGTCACTTGTCCCTTGAGGTCGTGGTTGCCCTGCGAAAAGTCTTCGACTTATGTGCGGTGTAGCGGAAAGAGGTTCCAATTGGGCGATAGAGAGAGTCCTTCAATGTATACAATTTAGATGAAGTGTGACCAACGTCGATAAAATATCACTACTAATAACTAAGAGCAGTCACAAAATGAAACGAGCTGTCAAAAAACAATTGGACTATACCAACCTACGTGAAAGACGAACAGATGAGGTGTCTTCCCGTGTCGCTCAGACTATACAGCTGTGTGTCGGTCGACTCAATTGAGAAACCAACTCATGCGTGCGGGAGAGAGGGGGGAATGATGATAATGATGATTATGATGATAGACAGAGGGGGGTGGAGGAGTGATCTTAGGTGTAGCACAGTGGCTGATGGGAAGTCTGGTCCGCCTTGGAACCAACCATTACGGGCGAAGTATTGTCGTGATCAAAAACATTAGTTGAGCACCGAAATAATAATAATATAAAAAAGTTGTATACATTAGGTATGTGACATGATCAAGCTTATAATCTATACTTGATTCGACAGTTTTTTTATTTGAGGTATTTAACGTGCCCTTTCTGAAAAGACTGATTGTATCAGTACACGACTTATAAACTAACTTAGATCTGGAACAGACACAACAGCCATCCCCCAGGCCGTTAATTCATCAATGTGAGATAGGAAACCCGCATTTCACCAATGGTTCCCCCTACCCCCTATACTGGCTATGGAACCCGGGACCTTTAGCTCACTAAAGAGACATGTGACCGACTGAGCTAAGGTGTCGGACTGATTATGCAGTTACTAAGCCATAATTGACAGCTGCAAGAACATGTAGGTGGTAGCATGTCTGCCAACCGAGGTAAAAGTCACGGACTTTATTCTCGGCATGACCGAAAAATGTAACATTGGTGAAATGTGGGTGTCTCCTTTCACAGTGGGGAATTAACTACCAGGGGACTGGGTGTTGTGTAAGGTTATAGATTTTAGTTGGTGTATAAGTCGTGTAATGATATAATCGGTTGGTTCAGAAAGTTCACGTTAAGTAGCTACCTCGAATAGTTTTTTTTTAACTTGACAACTGTTTAAAATTACCTAAGCTACCGTGAACGAATCCAATTGGCGGACCACGAGGCCTTCCTTTTTGCAGCCCACAAACTTTCTTGGAAAAGTAATCTACTGTAGTAAAATAATCGATTTTTTTCTAGCCGAGAAACGGAAAGTTTAGACCTGCGTGGGAAAAAAAATCCATAAACTGATGTTCTTATTTAATTTTTACCTTACATCTGGTGAGTTATATTGACGTATCAAAGAAAGTATATTTTAGTCGTATAGTTCGTTTAGTATGTAACTAAACATGTTTAAATTAACACCTTTTATTTAATTCACAATCATTAATACCTGTCCTCGTTTTTGCGTAACTTGACCAAAATCAGCCAATTATGATGCCACTATACTCGTGGATTCAATTGTAGCCCTCGGCCACTATTAAGTCAGCCACCCCTGAATTTTTCCAATTAAGGTGGAGTGCTAGTGAGCGTGAGTTTAGGGCAGTATTTTTGCAGTTTTTATAGCACAAACATTTTTTGGCCAAAATAAATCAAATATTTATTCTATAGAAACATAGAGTTTTGTTTTCTGCACATGCTAATCTCAACAGTTGTTGAATATCTCTCATGAGCATGGCGGCATTTGGTGACAAACTTTTTAAATAAATAGAAAAGTTTGTCACCAAATGCCGCCATGCTCATGACAGATATTCATCAACTGTTGAGATTAGCATGTGCAGAAAACAAAACTCTATGTTTCTCTAGAAGAAATATTTGATTTATTTTGGACAAAAAATGTTTGTACTGTAAAAACTGCAAAATTAATGCACTAAACTCGCGCTCACTAGCACTCCACCTTAAAGACGGATTCACACTGAGAGGGCTATGCGCCGGCTGTGTCGTGTCGTCACCATGCTCTGACGGTTTTGGTCACCGTAGCTACTTTTGACATTTGAGTTTTTTTCCGCCATTTCCTTTCAAACATCTTATTTATGAGATTATCACCGTATTCTTTATATTGCAAATTACATATTCGTACCAAAATGCACACGATGGTTGTATTGGAATGTTCTGCAGCCATTATCAGATTATAGATAAGACCCTTCGTGAAAGTTCGTATTTACCGGAATAAGCCAAACTAGGAGAAAGAACACATGATCGACCATAGGGCGCCCGGATTCCAATTTACACCACAGGGTTGTGCGCTTACCGTGCTAGACCGTGACCTTGGGAGAACACACTTGAATCAATTCAAGGACACAGCTGGCGCTTTCAGTGTGAATACGTCTTAAGAGCGTTCATCATAGCAGGCCCAACCCGGCTCCCGGCTCGCGCGAGGTATTATGGGAGTAAAAGAGAAAAGTCCAGAAATGTGCGCAGTGCATTCATATTTGAACGATTACTCGACATTTTCCAAGGTGACGATGGGGGACAAAACGACAAAGTTTCTTGTTAATAGTCCCTGTTATGACAGAATAAATATTTGCACACAGCTTATCTGTGAAGCCATTCTAAAATTGTAAAAAAAAACACACCTTTTTAATGCAGTCTTTATTCAAATATTGTTTAATATTTCAACTATGTTTTGTATTAGGAACTTCTATTAATTCTTTGTCTCCATTAATGTTCAATCAAAAATGATCCACGTGCAATAGTGTTGGTGTAAATTTACGATTTATAACAGACTATCACATAATTGATGGGCGTGTGATGCAAGCTCTTACGTTTAGTTTGTATTATCACACTATTATTACTATTGTTGTTATTGCCAGCCAAAATATAAATTTTTTGATTCATAACTCTAAAATAAAAACCATGTCTTTCATACTTCTGACAACTGTTTTTAATACACTATACCCGTTGAAAACAAATTTTGATGTCGGTCGTAAATCATACGTAGCGCGCGTAGAAACTCTGTTACGAACATATTCGACTCGTACCGTAAACCGACAAGTGGAAATGTTTTTTTTTTTTTTTTTTGCGCGCACCGCATCGTGCTTCCACCCGTCCGGGCTGTTTGTACATCTACTCAAACTGAGTAGGAAAATATAATTTGAAAATAAATGAAACCACATTTGCGTGAATAGAGTCGGGGGGGAAACAATTTATGGTGTTGGAGAGAAAAACACAATTACAGCCATGGCTAGAGATATTAGATGGACAATTTTACCTTAAGGGCCTAGTGGGATTCGAACATTTAAGTAATGTAAAGAAGCCCCCCTCTCCCCCGGACGTAGCCCGAATTAACTTTTGTAATTAAGACTCCTTCCTCCCCCCCCCCCTCCGCCACCCTCCTTCGCAAAAGGGGTACCCCAAGTTAATAGCGTGATAGACCGATCATAATTCCAAACAATGGAGAGTACAGCTCCTTTAGACTTGACTATCAGACATGAGCGGGGAGATAAGACAAGGAGATGTGTGTCGCGTGATGTGTGTAGAGTCCTCCGAGACAGATAAGAATTTTTTTACTTATTTTTTTACAGTTGCAAAAGTCACTAAAACCATCTTTCGTAGACATCACAAGTCAAGTCATGTGATCTGCAGCTGTCACTTTCGAAAGATCTAATCAATACCTATAAAATAATAATAATTTATTATTATTATTATTATTATTATTATTAGCACCGCGTCTTACTACCCGTTCGGGTTATACGCACTTACGCTAATGTGTAATGGTAGGGTGACTGTGAGATGAAATGAAGGACCTACAGTTTAACGTGGAATCTGAACCACGGTGGAGGCCTGGCATTCCCCACATTCACAAGATGTCTTGTCAGAGGTGAAGGAAGGGTTAATAATTTATTAAAATGTTATCAATATCAACGGCAAAAGAAAATGTATTTTCATAAAAGTTCCTTCATACCAAAATCCTGCTATATCCGGGAGACTAAGCTGAAGACAAGGTGGACTGATCCCTTGGTTTACTTGTTAAGTGTATATTTTGTTTTAAGTTACATTTTTAAAAAAACATGGCATGAGCCAACATGCGAGTTATACCAACAGATCGGCAGCCATCTTTAGCGAAGATAGTTCCAACAGTTCTAGATAGAGGGTGTCATGTGGTCAGCACAATTCCGTTAATCTCAGTTTTATAGATCGTATCTGCTACTTGATTATTAAAGTATCTCCTCATTTGTCAAAATGTGTCTTGAGTTTGTCCTCGTTACAGGCCCAATGATTCAGAAAAAAAAAATCTGGAAGAGCCGGGGTACGAACCCTGGACCTCTGTATATATAGCCAGGAACTTTGACTACTATATCCCAAAGTTAATAATTCACAAGGTTGTTTGTAGTCTCTTATAACAATATTATCACCACACGACTTATACAAACCTACCACACTGTTGAACACACGGTATAAGGCGTCAATATCGCAATAGGATTGCCGGTGATGGGGAGACCGGCCGGATGAAATAAGGTTGTGTTTTTTCTACAACAAAAAAATCCCGTTCTCCTTTCCACGCAACCGTTCTCCTTTCCACGTAAATTCAGGTACATTCCTTCTAAAATTCTACCTTCCCTAGTCATAATAAAATTAGCATAATTAGTATAAATGCGTAAAACTTGAACGGGTAATGAGATGAGGTGGGAAAAAAAAATTGGGGCCTACCCCAGGGCTGTTAGGTCGGTACACCAAGCCTTCGATTCCTTCATAAATGGATAAAATATATTAATTAGTAATAACAAATTGACTGCGGTAAAATGCTCCAATAAAGATGACTTGATGCGAAGCAGCTTCTTTGTAATTGAAAATTGAAATAATATGAATAAATTGGTCAGTCAAAACTACAAATATTGGTTCTAAAAATAAAAAAATTGAACATATATTCTTATAATATTTTAAGCTTTTATTTTGAAGCTAAGTCAGAGTTCGACCTCCCCCTCCTTTCTCCCCCCCCCCACCAAATAAAAACCACTGCCTACCAGTAAAGATTTGACTAAGTAAACTTAAACTTTATTCACAGAATCGCCGAAAACAGTCTGAGTGGCTCTGAAATGAACCCGCTAGTATAAATGATTCTTTGCAACACAAACTAGAATCAGCTGATTATCGACCAATTTTATTTTGTACTAGATAGCTGTTGCCCGCGGCTTTGCTCGCGTGGAAGTTGATTATATACAAATACGAAAATATACATATGTATTTACAGATTAATTTAAAATATTACGTTACGTTTATGACCATAACTTGACCTCAGATCATAAATAATGCAAGTCCGATACAAACTTTCACCCCCTTTTTCATCCCTTATTAAATAAAATTTCCAAAATTCCTGAAACACGTATTTATTTGTTTTACGTCAATAACCGAAATACAAAATTTTGTTTATGTAACTTTCAAAATGACGGACTTTCATACATATTATCATACATATTATCATCCCCTATTTTGACCCCTTTGGGTTGGAATTTTCTAAAATCCTTTCTTAGTGGGTGCCTACATAACAAAATGAATATACAGTCCGAATTTCATGCTTGTAGCCTTGATAGTTTGCGCTCGGCGATGATGAATCAGTCAGTCAGGACATGTTATTTTATAAGTATAGATTAGATAAACAAAACCTTAAGATTAATATCAAAAAGGATTTTTCTAATTCAGGGTGGCTACAAAACATATTTAACAAAATCCCTGATTTTTCCAGGTTTTCCAGGCAACATTTTTCAATTTTCTCTGACTATTTTTTTCCAGTTTAAATGGTGGATGATGTCTTTTGTTTTATTTATTATTGATCACATATTAATAAAGTCTGTATCTACTAAACATAAACGGTTTTATCATTTATTTAAAAATTTAAAATGTTATTTTATTTAGGTAATATCAACTTTTGTTTTTGTGTTTATTTACGAAATTAATGGGATATTTTAGACATATTTTTTAATTCCCTGACCATGGTGTCTACTCAACCTGACCAATAAAATTCGCGACTTTTTCCCTGATTTCCCCAGATCATTTCCTAAAATTCCCAACTAAAAAAAGTATGTCACATCCTTCTAACTCACCCCCCCCCCTCCCCTCGTTTTTCTATTGATCTTTTTTTATGAATAATAAGATCTAAAATTTGAATAGTTATTTTTAATTTGTATTAAAATTGTTTACTAGGAATTAAAAATATATTACACAGCTACAAACAAAAAAATGACATTATAATTTACTGATTTAATGATTATTGTATTTCATATTTTGAGTAAAATATAATTTTCCCGGATTTTTATTGTGATCTACCAAATTCCCTACTTATTCCCGTATTTTCCCGATCACTTCAAATTCCCGGCTAATTCCCGTTTTTCCTTGTTTTCGCTGACTGTAGCCACCAAGTAATTGTTGTGTTGTGAAACAAATAAAAAAAAATAGAACGAGAACACCACACGAGCTTTCTATTTAACGACTTATTTTAAATCATTTCACAACATTAGATGTAGATAGATGCCCATTAGTGTCTTGTTTTGTAAGGGCACGCTTACTTATTGAATAGGGTGGTCTTTACAATTTGATTGGTTCTCCCAAAACGATGTTGTCGCGCAGAAAAAGTAACGCTGAAATTGTTTCAAGTCAGGCCAAACGGACAACTCCGATGATAATGAAATACCGGTATTGTGATTGGCTCAGAGCTCGTCACGTGATTTCGTTTCTGCCCAGCTCTTTGAGGACGTTGGAATCCAAGGTTAGACTCACAAATGGGCTTGCTTCTCTACCACTTAGTCATTAAGTGAAATAATTACAGTTTTGTAAGGGTGGTGGAAGAGTGTGGGGGGTTAAATACAACAAGCAGTGGGGTGAGAGAAGGCATTATGCGACTCTGCTACATAAGAATAAAAAATAAAACTCAACATGGACGCCGACAACAAAATGCGTTAGGCGGTGAGTTTTTTTTATTGCTACCCTACATCAAGAGGACCATAAAACAGAACAGAATTTAATAAAATCCACTACGACTGTAAAACATTTCAAACAAAATTACACGTGCGTGTAAATTAAATTGCCGTTAGGGGAACCCCCATCGCTGGCTCTACCAAAATCATAAAAGGTCTAAAAATACCTACTTAAATAAATAAATATTTCACAAAAAGAAAACTGTTTCATATTTTGTACTTTGTTGTAGCTGTGAACCACATAATGGTGGAGTTGTAGGGGACGCGAGTTAGGGACAGTTTTTTTTTGTGGTTTTTATAGCATAACTTTTTAGGTTAAAATAAAATATTGCTCCAGTACAAACATAAAAAGTTTAATTTCTTCACACGTTGATATCAACAGTTGTTGAATATCTATCAATAGCATTGATGATACACTTTTTAAATCAAGATTAAAAGTTGTCCTTAAATTCCAGGACAGCCTTCACAAATATTCAACAACTGTTGATATCAACGTGTGAAGAAAATTAAACTATGTTTCTACAGAAGTGATATTTTATTTATTTTGACAAAAAAAAATGTTGTTATAAAAACTGCAAAAAAAACCCCACCATCCTTAACTCGCGTCCCCTACATCCCCACCTTAAAGGCCTTGTTTGAGGGGGGGGGGGGAGGGATGGAGAGAGAACCACACCCTTGTATTATTTTGTGTATGAGATTCAATATTTTCAAATCACATGGAAAGAACCTTAACTGCCTGTTCAAATGATTAATAACTAAATTTTATGTATTTATACGCCAAGCCATGTGTTCCCCACCTTTTCTGTTGGCAGATGATGTTGATTTTAGTTGTTTTTTTAAATATCTTCTAAATTGGTCTTTTTGATGGAGATTAATTTCGTTTAACATCAATACAATTTTTATCTTATTAGAGGGTTAAGGATGAACAGGGTATTTTATAGTAAGGGTACCCGCATTATTGGGGAAATTGGATGGAAAAACCACTACGCTAAATCCCATGTAAGAAACCCACACCAAAGATGCACACAACCGGGATACAAACTACAAACTCTTTGTCCTCCTCAAGGATTATTGTAGGTCACTGTGTGGACATAGCACCTAAACAATCTTAACCAAGGTTGAGGCTAGCGTAATTTTACACCTACATTTTCTTAGAAGATACAAACTTTTTTTTTTTTTGCGGTCAACAATGGTAACATTATCTTATATTATTATTGTTATTAAGTATCGAAAAAATCTATCAAAGGAACAGCTGCAAATCACATGACTTGACGTACGAATACATGAGATTAGATCTATTAGCTAGCTGTCATATAAAGTTCTTCCTATGACATGTGGCTATGAAGTTAGATAATAACCTGCTTAGATAAGCTAAAACATCCATCGTTCGAATCTCTTTTCAGGACAAAAGCTTATACATTTAAATAAACTTAAACGTTTAAAATTTTTACTACAAGGATTTTTTTAGAAGAAAAAAAAATTGTCACGAAAGTCAAGTTTGAATTTCTTCCCAGTCCCAAGCGATGCTGGATATTTGGGTAAAATATGTTCCAGTAAATGTGTTGGCTTATTTTTTTATTTCAATATAAAATAGATGAAATGAACGTTGAGCTAAGGGTCGAACCAAGGAATAAAAGGGGGGGATGGATCGGAGAAGAGAGATGCGTCAAGCAGAGCGGCACCCATGATGGCGCCAAGCCCTCGTATTGATTTTACAGAGCCACCCCCTCCCTCCCTTCCCGACAAGCCTAGACTAGACCTACCCACCCCCTCCTCAACATACTCCCCCTTTGCAGACCCGAATACTGCGTCTCCCCCCTTCTAATAACTCATACTATTCTCATTAGTCACAATATAGAGGCCAACCCTTGCTTAGATAATCGCAATAAACTGTTCCAATGTCAGGAGGGGTGAGGGGTGGGTCATTAACTTAACGCTACCGTTTTAGAACAGGGCGAACGGCTCCATAATCTCTCAAATCTATTTCATTCGTTTATTTATTGCTCTTAACATGACCATTTTATCGACCTGTTTGAGAGTAATGTGAGGGTATCTTTTTACCCCCCCCCCCCTTTCCACCTCATGATGAGGTCTTTGGCAAGGAAAGGAGCTAAGGGCTCGATTTCACCGATCGGATGCATTACTATTGAGGCCTAATTATGATAAGATGATTTTATATTAGATATAATGATGCTAGGGTGCTTCTATATTAGGTCTAATGGTGCCAGGGTGCTTTTATATGAGGTCTAATGGTGCCAGGGTGCTTTTATATTAGGTCTAATGGTGCCAGGGTGCTTTTATATTAGGTCTAATAGTGCCAGGGTGCTTTTGTATTAGGTCTAATGGTGCCAGGGTGCTTTTATATTAGGTCTAATGGTGTCAGGGTGCTTTTATATTAGGTCTAATGGTGCCAGGGTGCTTTTATATTAGGTCTAATGGTGCCAGGGTGCTTTTATATTAGGTCTAATGGTGCCAGGGTGCTTTTATATTAGGTCTAATAGTGCCAGGGTGCTTTTATATTAGGTCTAATGGTGCCAGGGGGCTTTTATATTAGGTCTAATGGTGCCAGGGTGCTTTTGTATTAGGTCTAATGGTGCCAGGGTGCTTTTATATTAGGTCTAATGGTGCCAGGGGCTTTTATATTAGGTCTAATGGTGCCAGGGTGCTTTTATATTAGGTCTAATAGTGCCAGGGTGCTTTTATATTAGGTCTAATGGTGCCAGGGGCTTTTATATTAGGTCTAATGGTGCCAGGGTGCTTTTATATTAGGTCTAATGGTGCCAGGGTGCTTTTATATTAGGTCTAATAGTGCCAGGGTGCTTTTATATTAGGTCTAATGGTGTCAGGGTGCTTTTATATTAGGTCTAATGGTGCCAGGTGCTTTTATATTAGGTCTAATGGTGCCAGGGTGCTTTTATATTAGGTCTAATAGTGCCAGGGTGCTTTTATATTAGGTCTAATGGTGCCAGGGGCTTTTATATTAGGTCTAATGGTGCCAGGGTGCTTTTATATGAGGTCTAGTGGTGCCAGGGTGCTTTTGTATTAGGTCTAATGGTGCCAGGGTGCTTTTATATTAGGTCTAATGGTGCCAGGGGCTTTTATATTTGAACTAATGGTGCCAGGGTGCTTTTATATTAGGTCTAATGGTGCCAGGGTGCTTTTATATTAGGTCTAATGGTGCCAGGGTGCTTTTATATTAGGTCTAATGGTGCCAGGGGGCTTTTATATTAGGTCTAATGGTGCCAGGGTGCTTTTATATGAGGTCTAATGGTGCCAGGGTGCTTTTGTATTAGGTCTAATGGTGCCAGGGTGCTTTTATATTAGGTCTAATGGTGCCAGGGGCTTTTATATTTGAACTAATGGTGCCAGGGTGCTTTTATATTTGAACTAATGGTGCCAGGGGGCTTTTATATTAGGTCTAATGGTGCCAGGGTGCTTTTATATGAGGTCTAATGGTGCCAGGGTGCTTTTGTATTAGGTCTAATGGTGCCAGGGTGCTTTTATATTAGGTCTAATGGTGCCAGGGGCTTTTATATTAGGTCTAATGGTGCCAGGGTGCTTTTATATTAGGTCTAATGGTGCCAGGGTGCTTTTATATTAGGTCTAATGGTGCCAGGGGGCTTTTATATTAGGTCTAATGGTGCCAGGGTGCTTTTATATTAGGTCTAATGGTGCCAGGGTGCTTTTATATGAGGTCTAATGGTGTCAGGGTGCTTTTATATTAGGTCTAATGGTGCAAGGAGGCACTTAAGAACTTTGAAACTAAAACTTGTTGATTAAATTAACGAGAATATGTCTTTATCCCTAAATGTTAAAATTTATGAGTTAAGAAACCGTTAGTAATGTATTTATATTCATTAAAATCAACGTAACGTTTCCCATAGTGTGATCTTGTCATTACTAAAAACTTGAAATGTATTTCTTTCATCCAGCTGTTGAGTGAAGACACCCCCCCCCAGGACCCCAAATTTTCCACTCACTAGTAGCTATTCTAGGACTACACTCCTGGGTAAAACTTTCTTCAGACCTACGGTGCATCTCCTTCTGCTACGCTTAAAAAGCAAGAAGTAATATACTGAATGAACCAGTACTAGTCTTTATAACGGTCTTTATAGCCCTTTTAAAAATATACATATAATTATTGAAAAGGACAGCTTGTGAGAATATAGATGGTAGAAAACATAAAAAAACAACAGAAAGCTGAAAACCAATGTAGGTAAGCAGTATATTGGATCAAAACCCCAAAGAAATAATTAGCTTGCAGTGGCCCAGCCAAAATGGAAGTTAGGACCAACAAAACAGGAATTAAAAAAGTAAAACACTAGTAATATTAAGTTTTGAGCGTGACCTGGCGGTCTAGGGGTAAGGTTTTGGACTTCTGTGCTGGTTAGTCCAGGGTTCAATCCTCGGTCCCGTTACAGATTTATCTGAGGCCAAACCCTTCTTTACCTCTGACAAGACGTGTATTAATCACAACTTGTGAATGTGGGGAATGCCAGGTCTCCACCGTGGTTCGGATCCCACGTTAAACTGTAGGTCCTCCATTTCATCTCACAATCACCCTACCATTACACATTAGCGTAGTGCGTATAACCCGAACGGGTAGTAAGACGCGTTGCTATAATATATAATATAATAATAATAATAAATATATATAATAATAAAAATAAGTTTACAAAACTGTTCACCCAGTTTGCTGAAGTTCTGTTTGTCATTAAACGTGGATGGTTTGGTCTTTCAGTTGAAAAAAATCGTTATTTATAAGTAGATGAGAAATAGTTTCAATATAATAAACATTCTTACAAATTAACAGATAAATAATCTAAAATAGCGTACAAACTTGCTAAAAAAAAGACCGGAAAATATAAAGGAAGTACAGTAGGTATATAAATAATGTATTTACTTCAGTAAATTTAAAAGGACAAGCACCTGCTTCGGTGGCCCGATTGGTCTAACGCGCTACTCTCGCAGTAGACTAGACTGCCGATGATATGGAGATTGAGGTTCGAATCTCGGCCGGGTGTACTGAGGGTGGTTTTTCCCACTGTCCCTCCGTGAAAATGCGGGTACACTTCCCATAAATTCAATCTACCTAATTCCTAGTTTAATAGTATAATTAGTACACATGTGTATAACCTGAATAGGTAGTAAGACACATGGTAAAATAAATAATGTAAACTATTTTTATATTTATTCCAAGAAACGAAATTCGTACCTTGACAGCCGAGATACAACTCATATCAGGTCCGTGTCATATCCCTTGAGACCGGAGAGTTGGCAACCCGGCCGGCGCAGACAAGGCCGTAAACAGGGGGGTAGGGGAGGTTCAAAGCCCCCACCCCCAAGCGAAATTTACCAACAAGATATATATGGCTTTATTTATGATTCAAAGATATCAAAATTAAAATACAAATACAAATTAGGGGGTTATGTTACCATAAAAAGCACTTCAGAGAGCTTCTAGAGGTTTTAAATATTTAGAAATTGTCCTAGCATTAATATTTTCAGAAATTTTCCAAGCCTTCGGCGGCTGGTGGGTTATTTTACCATGAAAAAAAAAAACACTTCAGAGAGCTTCTAGAACTGTTTATCATTTCGATTTTTTTTTTCTAGCTTCCAGCAACTGGGTATATACCCACCCTCCCCCCTGAAATTATTGGTGGCTACGGCCTTCTTTTCTGCAATCCGCCAGTCGTAACTCGGCTCTTGTCGGACCATCTTTAGGTCGAGTGGTCAGAGAGAGGAATTGGATGCTGTACTGAGTGACAACCTATAAGTTGAAGTTTCTTGTTTAGTCATATTATTCTATTTGTAGTTCATTGTATATTAATTAATGCTGCATCTTAACCCATGACAAACATTAAAACCAAGGAGATCACGTAGCTAACTGCGAATATACTCATAAACAAATCATTATAATTTAATCATTTTTTTTTAATGTAAAACAACAACACACGGTTGCTGCAACAAATAATATTTCTTTTGTCTGTAAATATATGCGCGCACTCGATGTGGACTAAATAAACTAGAACATGTTTCGTGTTCACCAAACAATATTGTTTTTAATATTGCCCTCACATGTTTGAAACATTACACACATAACATATATACACACATACAATATAACACATATATAACATACATACATACACATCATATATATATACATACACATATATATATATACACATAATATATATACATACATATATAGCTATATATACCATATACATATATTACATATACATATACATATACAATACATATATATACATATACCATAATATATATACATATACACATATATACATATAATTATATATATATATATATATATATACATACAAATATATAATCACACATATATATTACACATACACACATATATATACATATACATATATATATTATATACACACACACACCCGTTACGGTGGCCGCATGGTCTAAGGCGTCACTCTCGTGTTAGACTAGCCTGCTGATGATGGTTAAATCGGGGTTTGAATTCCAGTCGATGGTAGTTTTTTTTAAACATGGTTTTCCACATTCACCCAAATTTGACTAGATTACCTTTTAAAATGCTTCCTTCCTCTTCCCTACTTCATTAGAGTAATTATCATACGTGAGTATAACTGAACAGGTAGTAGGACGTGGTGATAAAAAAAAATATAATTTACATAATTATCACGATTACATTTTTTTACGACCATGATTCACACTCTGACTCATATGACGTATTCTGTCACAAAATAATGGCTGTTGAGGAAATATATAGGTTTTATATATTCTTTCATTATATTATAATATCTGCGTGTGTGGATATGGATACATATGGGTACTTGGCGGATGAATCCTGTGAAAGGCTCTAATAATATGTGGCCAACTCCTCGCTCCAGGGACAACCAAACACCGCGCTGTTGGGAATTGGAATAAAATGAGAGAAAAGACTTCCACCCGATGATAGTCGGTCTAAGCCCGATACTTACAGTTGACTCGGCTCAGACTCCTTTAGTCCCGTGTACCTTAGGAAAGCGGATCTAGGATCTCCCGTCTTAGCCGGGGATTCCTAAAAGTCCGACTTATGGATGCGCCCGTCATATTTCTCTATACATAACCCAGACCACGAGCATAAATATGTTTTTAATGAGTATTGTTACGAGGTGATTAAAAATAACTCCCTTTTTTTTTCGATCCCCTAAAACGACGACCCCATCGAAATAGAACATAAACTGTGGTTCATAAATATAATGTGTTTTTCCACTCCTCCCATGTTTATGTGCGTGCGTTTAGCTCAGATTAAAAAGGGAATAAGGCGAGGTTGTCCTTAGAAGGATAGCATTAATTTTGTGCTTCCCCTGCAGTTGACGTCTGATTAATAATGGCCAATAAATTGTTTCAGTTAAAATGTTACAGCCTATCCAGATTACACGCAAAATTATTTTATAATTTTGTTTTATGAAACAATATCCATATGATAATACAAATAGAAATTACGGTTGCGAATGAAAAAAATAAACTAAAACACGGTTTGTTTTCCGTTGATAAAACTGTGTGTTCAATTCAGACTTTACCCGTCATAAGAAGCGAAATGAATTTATTGAGCCTATATTATAATTATAATTAAATTTATAATTTAACATACAATAATAATAATAATAATATTTAGCACCGCGTCTTACTACCCGTTCGGGTTATACTCTTTAAGTACTAATTACACTAATGGATTATAAATTGGGAAGGTTTAATTAGAGGAAGCGAACCCGCATTTACGTGGAGAGAGAGTGGAAAACCATTTAGGAACCCCCCCCCCCCCCCAGTTCACCCAACCGAGATTCGAACCTCGATCTCCCCGTCCTCAGCAGTCGGGGCTAAACACGACAAGCGCGTTAGCCAACTACGCCACCGAGGCGGGTAATTTGACATACAGTTTACAGTTGAGACGGTTGGACACAATGATAGTGTACCTGTCTCAAGACAAGGTGTGGCCATCTTTACGTCATACTATTCTTCATGGTTACACGCACCGCGTCTTACTACCCGTTCGGGTTATACGCTGATTTACTAATTATTATACGTGTGTGTTAGGGATTAGGAAGGATTCAATTTGAAGGAAGGGCACCCACATATGCATGGAGTGAGAGTATAAAACCATTTAGGGTGCGGGAGGAGGGGGGGGACCACCCTTAGTGTACTTCAACCGGGATCGAACCCTGATCTCCCAGTTTCAGCAGTCTAGTCAATCACGAGAGTAGCACGTTAGACCATGCGTCTAATGCGTTTTAATTACGCTAGTACCTGCATTGGTGATGGGGAGATTGAGGTTCAAATCCCGGTCAGATGTACTGAGAAATAAAATGTGGAAATTTTCTTCTAAGCTCTATCGTACTCATCGTTAACCCATTATTGTAAATATGCGAATATTCCAAATGGGTAGTAAGTGAGACAAGTAACGAAAAAAAGGGGGTTTGGGAAATTTCTCCATATTAAAAAAAAATTCTCCGAATTAAAAAAAAATCTTATTGTTTAAATATGTGTAAATGCATATCTCAACTAATCAGTGCTCTCATTTCAAGCGTGACGATCCAATTTTTCCGCTTTTAGCATAACTATTTTTTTATCATTGCTTCTTACTACACGTTCGGTTTGTACCCTTGTCCTTATTAATTATGCTAATGTGTTAAGGATGAGTTTTCCACGGCTGATTTAGGCCTATTCTACACTAGCGGTTAAAACGTTAGCAACCGCGCCTTTGAATGAAACCCTTTTATCAAGTTAGAAAATAAGTTTTCGTCTAGACCATCGTTTTAACCGCTACCTCTGGTAGTGTTAAAACCGCCTGGCGGTAGAAACCCGAATCAAACTACACCAGGCGTTAAAAGGCAGTTGTGCCTCAATGTCAAAAAGTCTTTCAGCAGGAGTAATACTCTTCTCAAGATGGTGTCACGTTTTACAATATTTCCACTCACTAAACCAAATAGTTCATCAAATGAAACCACAGACATTCTGTAGTATAAAAAATAACTTCTCTGGGTACATTCTGTGATTCATAAACATATATGAAACTGTCCTGTTGAGAGACGGTTTGATAATGTGAAGAGTCTACCAACGTCTCTTTTGACGAGTTTCCTCCAACAAAAATAAGTCTCGCGATACATCCGGCCTGTACAATGTCCATTTTAAAACCATTCTGCACAAGTGGAAGTAACAACCAAGGTGTATAATCAGTTTCAGTTTTGATAGCGGTTTACCAGTCGAGTGCAGATTCAAGAATTTGGGGGCGTAAGCTAGCGGCAAAACCGCCGCGTTTTAACCGCTAGTGTATAATAGGCCTTAGACTAGTACGACCACCGAAGCGTGTTTTATCCGTTGCAACACCTCATTATAATCGTTGATCAGTGAGAGTTGGAGTGGGGGGTTCTCTGCCAGAAATACCTTGGATCGCCGCCACGGTCGCTCTATATCGGCCGCAAATAGCACCTCTGGCGGACGGGAATAGGTGGTCCGCACCTATATATAGACTCCACCTCCCTAAACAGTCGCTATTGTTAGACGGGGGTCCAAAACTTGTTGGGAACATGGATGGGTGGATTTGACTCACTTAGGTAATTTTTATTTGTTTGCACCTCGTATTACTACCTGTTCAGGTTATACTAATATGTACTAATGATTAAGCCAATGATTAGAGATGAGGAAGGTTGAATTTAAAGGAAGTGTATTCGCATTTGCGTGCAGATATAGTGGAAAACAATTAATTTTTTTTTAAAAACGCCCTCAGTACATCCGACTTTTAATCGAACCACGATCTCCTTGTCATCAGCAGTTTGTCTATTGCGAGTGTGACGTCTTAGACCATGCTTCCACTGAAGCAGATGTCTACATAAATATCGTGTACATCGATTCCAGCAAACGATTATTAAGTTTCAACTTTATTTTACAGAGGCCTATAATATAATATAGAGTAAATGTACAGTAGCCCCATGGCTTTTTGGTGCTGACTGACAGCTGACGGCTTTGAAAAGTTACCAGACCAAATTATATATCCCTACGCCGAGCCATATGATATGCAAAAACATATGTTTAGCAGCTGTCACCTCTGATAGTCACATTTAGGTATATACTAAATATGACTGTCGAAGTCAGCTGTGAGCTGTCAGTCAGCACAAAGAAGCCACGGGACTACTGTACGACACAGTGGGATAGGATCAACGATCTGACTATCCCACCAATCAATGGATTACCGATGATGATGATGATGGGAAGGTCAAAGATCTAATTAAGATGGGCATTGGGTGTCTGCATGGTCTAAGACGTCACTCTCGCAATAGACTAGACTGCCAATGACAGTGAGATCGGGTTTCGAATCTTGGTCGGTGTATTGAGGGGAATTTTTTTTCACAAAATAATTTTCTACCCTCCCTCCCAAGCGAATGTACACTTCCTCTGAATTCAACCTTCCTCATCCTTAACACACAAGCGTAATTAGTAGGTATGTACAGCCTGAATGGGCAGTAAGATGCGGTGAGAAGAAGAAAAGAAGTGCCTGAAGAGACATTAAATAGTTAAAAGAAATAATTAATGGAGAGGAAGAGATACTTACGTTTTTGGTATTGCTACCCGTTCTTCCAGGATATAGTATGAGAAAGGCGGATCTTAAAGTAAATGCACCAGAATTTGTCTATGAAGATGAGGGAGAGGGCACTGTGAATCGGAAGGTGGAAAACGAAATATAATAATCCCTATGACGTAATAGTGAGATTCTTAGAGCCCTCGACCACAAGTCTAGGAGTACCCTGTTTGAGTCCTGGGGGTTGCTGAGGAATTTATTTAATTACGGGTCCATCCTTATAATCAATTAGGCTAGTTCTCTAGCACTTAGGGTCTGGATGTGTTTTAGACCAGAATATTTCAAACTGGGCTCCACCGTGGTTATCTTAGGCTCCACCATAGTTATCTCGGGATTCACCGTGGTTATCTCAGGATCCGCCATAGTTATCTCGGGATTCACCGTGGTTATTTCAGGATCCACCATAGTTATCTCGGGATCCACCGTGGTTATCTCAGGTTCCACCGTGGTTATCTCGGGCTCCACCGTGGTTATCTTAGGCTCCACCATAGTTATCTCGGGATTCACCGTGGTTATCTCAGGATCCGCCATAGTTATCTCGGGATCCACCGTGGTTATCTCAGGCTCCACCGTGGTTATCTCGGGCTCCACCGTGGTTATCTCGCGCTCCACCATAGTTATCTCGGGATTCACCGTGGTTATCTCAGGATCCGCCATAGTTATCTCGGGATCCGCCGTGGTTATCTCAGGCTCCACCGTGGTTATCTCGGGATTCACCGTGGTTATCTCAGGATCCGCCATAGTTATCTCGGGCTCCACCGTGGTTATCTCGGGCTCCACCATAGTTATCTCGGGATTCACCGTGGTTATCTCGGGCTCCACCATAGTTATCTCGGGTTCCGCGAGGCAATTAAAAAATCTTTATTTATTTTTTCGCACTATAAAAGAGAATCAGAACTTTTGATTGCTGATATTTAAAAAAATCTGATTATATGACATTTGCCAAAGGTGCATTTAGAACATGTGATGTTATCCGTCTATTTGAAATTTTTATGCTAGAATGTAAAATTGAAATGTCGTTATCGAATTTTCATAATATTAGTGTAAATAATTTGTATGAAGACTCAAGTATGTATTTATTGGTGGAAGAGCTCCTTCTGTTTAAAATGTTTAGAAAAACTCCGTTTTAAGCGATGTTATAAGTTAAGCTATTTTTTTTTTGGTCTTGTGTTTTATAATCTATATTTAGATGTCTGCGTTAAAATGTTCGTCACAAAAAGTATGAATTCCTGTGTAAAATAAAAGCTGAACGCGAACATGTAAGATATATATAGTCTATATATCCACACACGAATGCAACCCTATTCTTTTCAAGATATGTCGTAGAGATCAGAGAGCATCGAAAGTGGACCTTACATCAAAAGCACACAACAATAAAACTACAATTTTTTTAACACCACGTCTTACTATTATTATTATTAGCACGGCGTCTTACTACCCGTTCGGGCTATACGCACTTACGTTAATGTGTAATGGTAGGGTGATTGTGAGATGAAATGGAGGACCTACAGTTTTAACGTGGGATCCGAACCACGGTGGAGGCCTGGCATTCCACACATTCACAAGTTGTGATTAATACACGTCTTGTCAGAGGTGAAGGAAGGGTTTGGTAATCAGATAAATCTGTGCCAGGACCGAGGATTGAACCCCGGCCGCCAGCAAAACAGTCTGACACCTTACCCCTAGACCACCAGGTCACCCTACATATGTACTAATTGATTATACTAATGGGTTAGGGATTACGAAGGTTTTAATTGAGAGGAAGTGCATCCGCATTTGTTTGGAGGGAGAGTGGAAAATAATTTAGGGGAAAACCCACCCTCAGTACAGCCGACCGATATCGATCGATCCCCCCCGTCTATGGCAGTCTAGTCCAACACGAGAGTAGCTCGTTAGAACACGTGGCGACATAAGCGGGTAAAACAACAACAATTGCATTGAGTGACAACATGGCATGTATTATATTTACAAGCGCGCACACACACACACACACACACACACACAATAAAGTAAAAGTCCTGCGTCGACCTCGCTTTGTATCGCTCTGTAACATTTTTACCTTGGTAAGCCCTGGCTTTTCCCCTCCCTCCCCCTCCCCTCTTTCCCACAAACTCGAAGTGTCAGCTGTATTCAAAAGAGTTAAGCGATTGTTAACACACCTCAAGATTATTTCCTTTTGTCTCAACTTCTGTTTGCTTACAATGGTTGAGCTTATCCCTCTACTCTATAATAGTATGCCCCCCCCCCCAAGAGTGGGGAAACAGATGACGCACATTTTACAAGTCAGCGGTATGTGTAGTCTTAAAAAAAAAGTCCCAAGTCAGCTTTCGTGACAATAACACACTGGCTTACTTTTGAGTTGATGACATGAGCTTGCTTATTCAGGAGATGAATGAAATGTTAAGAGGGGAGCGGTATCTGAGGGAGGGGGGGGGAGGAGTAGGAATGTATATTCCCCCCCCCTCCTCATAACACACCTCAACGAGCACGTGGAGAACTTTGCCCGCCATATTCTATAAATTACCTCAAATTTATACAGTCGATTGTACTTAACTCTGTTTGTATAAAGATCGTTTATTTTGTTAAATTAACCGAATTATAAAGATTTTAATACATTTCCAATCATTTTGATCTTATTTCAGAGTGAGCCATTAAAAGTTATTCACAGGCGGGCCTTGACCGCTAAAAAAGATGGAATCTCGGACACATGCGAGCAAAGCCGATTGTTTAAATTTGAACTTGTTTGGAAAATTCGGTGGGTCAACTCGGGTGCCTTCAGTTTTGCTTTGTATGAAGGAAGTAGTGATGGGAACAATCGATTAATTCTAAGAATCGAGTAATCGAGTAAAATTACTCGAGTCATCTAGTCGAATTGTCCCGTGGCAATCGGTTGGACAACATTACTCGGGAGTGTTGCAATGGGATTCGAAACTAATAACATGTCAATAATCTCTTCCTGTGTAGTAGACAGTCGACACTGATAGTGACCTTACCCCCCCCCCCCCCCTTATTTTCAGGTTTCACGTTGCACGTACAGTCAATATGAAAGTATGCGTTTTAACAAGTGTTTCACAAACAAAAAAAGTTTTGTGCTCTTTTTAATAGAATGAACTTTTCTTTATAAATTCATGTACCTTTTTAAAAGTGAAAACAGTTTTTTTCCTTTCTATTTTGTAACGTACGGTACTCTTAATTAGTTTCAATTAATAAATAATCATATTTTACTAAGGAGAAATTATAATCAATACAAACAATATTTATAGATAAAAAGACTCTATAAAAATTAAGTTTCTTTATATGCGATTGTGAAAATAAGACTGCCGAGGTGCTGAGTAAAAAAATCTAGAAACTTTCATCGAGTACTTTTAAAAAGAATCGGAAATTGATACGTTTAGTTAGCATGCTTTTTGATTGTGTACTTTACATATGTGAGTATTTTGTATTGAAAATGCATGTGCAACATTTAAAACATAAAGGGCTATTTCCACGTAGCAGCAGAAACTGTTGGTGAAAAATGACCTCTAAGGGAATATGCATTTTAAATGGAAATAGCATGGTAAACAGTCCAGCCAATAAGGTCGATTCTTACTTAGCTGGTAAGAAAAGAGAAAATAAAAGAGTAACAAGGTCCTAGTAAAAGTTACTAAAGTAATCTCGAAGAATCGAGTACTCCCGATTACACAACACAATCGAGTTACTCGATTATTTTTACTCGATTGTGCCCATCGCTAGTATGAAGGTAGCAAGTTTACCTTACATTATTCAACTATGATATTAGCTTATAACAGAGGTGGACTATATATTTGTGAATGTAACCACACCATGTGAAAAGTGAGCGTTTAAGTTTCTCAATCGAACATTTAAAACACCACACACTGTTTGTTCACGTTTATTCAACATATTAACACTTTGACTACTCAGTTACAACCGTCACAGACGCAAATGATGAAAACTGTTCAAACTGAACGTGTAAGACAATTTAATGAGAAATTTGACAAAACTTTTGTTTGAAGACAGAGATGAAACGAAGTGCTGGGAAAGGGATTGAGTGGGGGGGGGGGAGAGTTTTTGGATGGAATCCAATATTGCGTCAACGACTCATTAAAAATAGCATAATAATTCCAATGATATGGGGGAAAATTTCAAGTTAAAATCAGCAAACGACGTCAAAAAAAGGTTTATCATAATGTGAAAGGTGTCAAACTCAAATTCGCCACGATTGGCGAGAGGGTTGACACCCCCACCCCCCTTCTCCCCGGTCCTATAAGATAGGGCCATAGGATAACCCGTCAAGGTAAGACTGCTACCTTTTGGTACCACTGTGAAAATATCACTGCGCATATCAGCGTTTAGTGATGTTTAAAAAAAATTAAGATAAAAAAAGCTATCAAATTCCAGGACACCTTTGACAAATATTCAAAAGCTGTTGATATCACAGTGGGAAGAAAATTAATAGCCTACCAAGCAAAAAAAAAAGTTTTAGTGATAAAAATTGAAAAAATGCCATTAACTCGCATTCCCTATACACTCACCTTAACACTTGCGAATACACCCAATATCACCTCTGAGGACAATGTAAGACTTGTGTAAAAAACAAAGACTTATCTTTGCTCTCTCTCTCAGCTAACTGTTGCCAAATCTCCTCGCTCTCAGCTATGTCTGAAGGTGGTGTGCTGAGGTAAGAAGGAAATACTGGCAACATCGATGAAACAAGTGTTAACGAAACTTGTCTCATATTTAAAGGAATATAGGACAAACGAAAACAAGAGAATGACAACGCTGTTTCCCAATAGTAACCAATCACAGTGATCTTCCCTCCCCCTCTAAGGTCCTTTTGAACGAATGATCTTACCAACCGCCCGGCTACAATAAATTGTTATTGCACAAATCACTAACCGGCTGGCAACATTCTTTGGGGAGAACACTAGATGCCGCTTTGGGTTTTTTTCTAAGCACCGCGTCTTAATATAACTATTCAAGTTAAATACACCTACGTACTAATTACGCTAATGTGTTAAGGACGAGGAAGGTTGCATTTAAAAAAATTACACCCACATTTGCGTGGGATGAGAGCGAAAAACGTTGAGGAGAAAACCTCCCACAGCGTACCCAACCGGTATCGAACCCCGATCTCCCTGCCATCGGCAGTCTAGTATATTGTGAGAGTGACGCCTTAGACCATGCATACACCGAAGGCAGTCGCAATACATATCCCAATGAGATGTTATCCTTGTTAAGCGGGAACACGGGAAGATAACATAGTTCCGCCCTTCACCATAC
Organism: Timema cristinae; assembly: GCA_039000515.1. Classification (NCBI taxonomy): domain Eukaryota; kingdom Metazoa; phylum Arthropoda; class Insecta; order Phasmatodea; family Timematidae; genus Timema; species Timema cristinae. Next base: position 6,653,407 of record JBCFYV010002255.1, on the reverse strand, counting down.
AGTGTCAACCTCGCAATGGTCGGTCGCTAGCTCGCAGTTTTCTCTCTCCCAAGGACGTGTTCGGTGGGCTGAGCCCGTCTAGCCTAGAACAAGCGACTGTATACAATGTGGCGAGCCGGGCCGCATTGCTCTGCAAGGCGCAAGAGGTCAATAAACTCCCTGCCGACACATCACACACCGCCTTGTCTGCTTGGGAGATTACTAATACAGTCGTCCCGTGGCTTCTTTGGTCCTAACTTACAACTCAAAGCTTTGAAAAGTTACCAGAACAAATTATGTATCTCTACGTCGAACCATATGATCTGCAAAAAAACATGTGTTTAGCAGCTGTCACTCCTGACGGTCAAAATTTAGGTACATACCTAAATGTTGACTGTCAGAAGTCAGCTGTTAGCTGTCAGTCAGCACCAAAGAAGCCATGGGGCTACGGTACTACTACTACTAGCAAACTCATTTATATAGGAACATACAAAACGGATCGACCATAAAACTGTTGTCCTTTTTTTATTATTATTATATATTATATATATATATATTTATATATATTTGTATATATTGTTTTAAATCCCCTCACGTACTCATTACACGTTCGTGTTTTACGACGCTAGTAAAGTAGAAATTAGGATGGTAGGACTATATATTAAATGTATCCGTATTTGCATGGAAGGAGATTGGTGTCTACTCAACTTGATCAATGAAATTCCCGATTTGTCCCCCTGATTTCACCTAATTCCCGACTCAAAATTATGTCACACCGTTCTACCACCACCCACGTTTTTTTGTTGATCCTTTTTTTTTATAAATAATTTTTAAAATTTAGATAGGCCTAAGACTCGTTTCTTTTATTTGTAGGTCTATTATTAATTAAATAAAATAATAATAAAATATGATGATAATATTTAGCACCACGTCTTACTACTCGTTCGGGTTATACGCTTTAAGTACTAATTACGCTAATGGATTAGGAATTGGGAAGGTTGAATTAGAGGAAGTGAACCCGCATTTGCGTGGAGGGAGAGTGGAAAACCATTTAGGAAAAACCACCCCAGTTCACCCGACCGAGATTTAAACCTCAATCTCCCCGTCCTCAGCAGTTGAGCTCAACACGACAAAGCGCGTTAGCTAACTACGACACCGAGGCGGGTGTGTAGGTCTATTAACATATTACATAGTCTTCTAGGAATTTAAAAATTATAAACTATATTACACAGATAAAAAAAAACAATTTTAATCACATTATAATTTACTGATTTATGATTATTGTACTTAATATTTGGAGTAAAACAACGATTTTACCAGATTTTTTTATTTATCAAATTCCCGCATATTCCCGCCTTTTCCCCGACCACTTTAAATTCCCGGCTAATTCTAGTTTTCCCAGATGGTAGACACCCTGAGGGATAAATCCTCTGAGGAAACAGGACACGACCACACTACCACCGATATGTGTTTGTTCAAGTGAGTTAGTTAACTTAATATGAGCAGTTCTTATGTACATTTTGATCGTTCGCTGCCCTTAGCTTGTAGCTAGTTTTAGGAAGGAGTCTCGAGTCTGTAAATACTCAAATATTCGAGACGGGAGGATTTCATATTTAACATTACAATTTAAAAATAAATCTAGCTATTTATTCTCGATTATACCTCCTCCTTACTACTATTTGTATGAATATACAGCAACATAACTAATTTTAATAAGAACCTTTCATAAAACACAAAAATAATAAATATTTTTTCGGACAAAGTTTATAAAATTCAACAATATTATTATTGTTTTATAGGTATTGATACCCGCCTCTGTGGCGTAGTTGGCTAACGCGCTAATGTCGTGTTTAGCTAGACCACCAAGGATGGGAGAGATCGAGGCTAGAATCTCGGTCGGGTGAACTGAGGAGGGTTTTCCCTAAATGGTTTTCCACTCTTCCTCCACGCAAATTCGGGTTCACTTCCTCTAAATTAACATTCCCGATTCATAATCCATTACCGTAATTAGTACTTAAAGCGTATAAGTTTGTTTAGTAAGTCTGGACAAGTCTCTTCGTTGAGATTAACTTGCCTGTTCGACTAGTTATGTTTGAGTACAGTAGCCTCGTGGCTTCTTTAGTGCTGACTGACAGCTCACAACTGACTTCTGACAATCAACATTTAGGTATATACCTAAATTTTGACCGTCAGAAGTGACAGCTGCTAAACATATGTTTTTTCAGATCATATGGTTCGGCGTAGGGATACATAACATGGTCTGGTAACTTTTCAAAGCTGTCAGTCAGCACCAAAGAAGTCATGGGGCTACTGTAGTAGTTCGAATCTAAGTTGTGGGTACATTTTCTCTTAATTACACCTAATCCATGACTATTAAATTAGTACAAATATAAGGATATCCCGAACGGCTCTTAAGAAGTGGTTTATTATTCCGCCATAACTTAAACGTATCTAATAAACTAGTGAATACAATAATTATGATGTAAGGTTTGTTTTCTTTAAAAAAAAAGGATAACGTGTTTTCGCATGTTACATTAACCAGAGATGTTATCAACAACATGCCAAATATTTTATGTTGAGTAGAGAAAAAAAAGATGGTCGTCTTATCACACATCTAAGTTATTAGCTTATCGTCTTAATTTATCATCAGGAATGAGGTGTTATTTTTTTTTCTGAAGAAGAATTCTGGCTTTGAACCAGGCACATTAAGTGGTTTATTTAATGATGACAAAGTACGCCACCGCTTCAAACCAAATAATGGGAAGCCGTGTGGAAAGACTGCCATTAAAACCTCATGAAGCTACGGCCTTGAGTCTTTTTTTTTTTTAGGATTTTATACGAGGCATTTAATTTCCTACATATTCTTCTTACATCTCTTTTAATTCTTTAGTACAAAAAAATCCTCATAGAAGATAACACCCTTCACCAATCTAATGTATTTCACAAATTAAGAGTTGGAGTCAAACCCTGACCTTTCCTAGTAGTTGGGCACTCAGAGGGAACGTTTGATGCCCTTGTGGTCAGCGCCGTGGTTCAAACCCGGTCGGGTGGTTCTTCACAGTCCTTTCTCTACTCCATTGGATGAAGTAGCCACAACCAACTTTATTATGAAAAAAAAAAAAAAACATAAAATTACACATTTCTTAGAATGAAAATGTAATTTTTCCCCTTCTTCAAAATAAGTTTCCTATACATTCTCCCAAGTAAAGCTGGTGCATTTCCTTAAAACCTACCCTCTTCATATTTATATCTTAGATTAGAATGTTTAAATCTGGTCTCGTGGGGGATATGAGATGGGCTACTATTTTTCTCGAAGTTTCCATTTAATTTCTAACTGTATTTTATTTTTGCCCTTTAGATCACCTTAGGTTGGGGTGGAAGACGGTGCGATTTTTTTTTTCAGTTTTTATATCAACAAATTATTTTTGTTAAAATAAATAAAATATTGCTCTATTAAAAACGTAGAGTTTAATTTTCTTCCTGGTGACCTGGCGGTCTAGGGGTAAGGTGTCAAACTTCTGTGCCGCAGGTCCGGGGTTCAATCCTCGGTCCCGGCACAGATTTACCTGATTACTAAACCCTTCCTTCACCTCTTACAAGACGTGTATTAATCATAACTTGTAAATGTGGGGAATGCCAGGCCTCCACCGTGGTTCGGATCCCACGTTAAACTGTAGGTCCCCAATTTCATCTCACAATCACCCTACCATTACATAATAGCGTACGTGCGTACAACCCAAACGGGTAGTAAGACGCGGTGCTAATAATAATAATTTTCTTCACGTGTTGATATCAAAAGTTGTTGAATTTCTGTCAAGGTTGTCTTTGAATTTAATGACCACTTTTTCTGTTCATTTGAAAAGTTTCTTATCTAATGCCGCTATGACAGATATTCAACAACTGTTGATATCACCGTGTGAAGAAAATTAAACTATGTTTCTACTGGATAAATATTTGATTTATTTTATTTTAGCCGAAAAAATGTTTTGCTAAAAAAAACATTGCCTTAACTCTCGTTCCCTAAACTTCCACCTTAAGTGTTTCTAGAAGGAACGGGTTTGAAACCTGGCTATAAACTTCCATGATGAGATTTATCAGGCAGTAGATGGGTAGCTAAAAGTTTTAAAAATTAGTATTAGAAGGTCCGAGTTTTAATGAGACAAGTATGTTAAGTGTTTACAAAAAAACAAACTTTTTTTTTTGCAGAGATATTTCGAAGCGAAAGTCATGTTAGCCAAGGACAAAGACATTAAGAAAAACGGTAGTTTTTTTTTTGCGCTTATGAAATGTGACATCTATAAACAGTTTCAAGTGGATCAATGTTTATCAGTCAACGCGGCGAGTGTGATGTTGATAAAATAAAAATTGTCTCAATTATTGCTATGGATTAATCGCCAAAAAAATAGAGTAGATTAAAGTGGTAAGTTAAATGAACCTTCGGCTTCGGCGAAACCTTCTGTCTAACCTTGGGCCGAAGCCGATTATTTTGCCGAAGGTGGCCGAAGCCGAAACCGAGGCAGAATGTTCAGTCAGACACTACTTGGAACCCTTGGAGCTGCCGATTAGCTCCAATCCTATTTCTCGGATGATTGTGTGAGACTGATTATTAGATTAGGCGAGATTAGATTACGCTAAGCCCTGAAAAGAAAGTATCGGTACACTTGAAGGTGAAAAACCAATTTTAATTTTTTATTTTCGCTCGTTAAGATAAACAAATACAAGAAAACTATTTCTTCTACGATAGTCTAACTTCACCCACTTTAACGGCCGCATGGTTTAAGGCATCATACTTGCAGTATACTAGACTGATAATGACGGGAAAATCTGGGATCAAATCCCTGTCAAGTGTACTATTTTTTTAATTCCTAAATAGTTTTTAACTTTCTCACTTCACGTTAATGTGGGTGCACTTCCTCTAAATTCAATCTTCCTTAACCGTTATACATTGCTATTAGTAGTTTTTTTTTATCACCGCGTCTTACTACCTGCTCAGATTATACTCATGTAATGATAATTACTCTAATGAGGTATGAATGATGAAGGAAGCATTTTAAAGGTAATCTACCCGCATATACGTTGAGGGAGAATAGAAAACCATTCAGGAAAATCCACCCTCTGTATACCTGACTGGGATTTGAGCCCTGATCTCCCCATCTTCTATAGGTCAGCGCTACTAATACATAATGCGTATAACCAGGATGGGTAGTAGGATGCGGTGCTAAAATTAATTATGTGTATGTGTATAAGTAGCTATTGATAATATATATTCAAATAACAGCTGAAGATCACATTTTTTACGTATTAATATATGAAAATATTTTTTTATAAAGTTTTTTTAATCATCAGGTACTGGTGTTTCTTCCGAAATGCTACTACGTCTATAGGGTGACCTGGCGGTCTAGAGGAGTGAGGTGTCGGACTTCTGTGCTGGGGGTCCGGGGTTCAATCCTCGGTCCTGGCACAGATTTATCTGATTACCAAACCCTCCCTTCACCTCTGACAAGACGTGTATTAATCATAACTTGTGAATGTGTGGAATGCCAGGCCTCCACCGTGGTTCGGATCCCACGTTAAACTGTATGTCCTCCATTTCATCTCACAATCACCCTACCATTACACATTAGCGTAAGTGCGTATAACCCGAACGGGTAGTAAGACGTGGTGCTAATAATAATAATAATAATAATAATAATAATAATAATTCTTCATGTTTATTTATCTGGTACAGAGACAACGTGCCTTTCCAAGCCAAGCTCTATTAGCGTGTAAGGGCTATTATCGCCAACACAGGCACGTGCTACAGAGGCAAAACAATCCTTAACGACGGTTGCTACCAGTAGTACGTCAGTTTTTTTTTATTTATAAATGCATTTATTTACTTAATTTTTGTGTTATGTGGGGGTCGGCAATCGTTCCAAGGCCAAGCAAATAAACAAAACAACGTCGAATAATTGTGTAAGAGTAATTTTAGAGTCCTTAAACCTTCACAGGTCAAACAAAGGTTTAGTGCCAACATTTATTAGAACAGAAGTTAGAATTCCACCTCCCCTCCCCTTTTTTTTAAAGTAAAGGATATTTTTTTAGGTTACGGGACTAACTGCCCTTGCGGTCTATCCATTGCTTACAGTAGCAAAGAACACGCTTTGAATAAGGCACGTTTTAAGATAATGTATCAGTATTCGTCTCGAGAGAGAACGGGAAAAAGTAACTATGGAAAAACAAAAAATATTTTTCTTTCGGCCGGGATTTGAGCCTGGGTTATAATTAAATTGTTTATAGGCAACTGATAATCATTTAGATTGTTAGCACCAAGAACATCACTTTTTTGTGAGCCCCGACTCACTTGTTCCTCGTCAAGTTTCGTGAGCCCCGACTCACTTTGTTCCTCGTCTGTGTTTCGTGAGCCCCGACTCACTTGTTCCTCGTCTAGTTTCGTGAGCCCCGACTCACTTGTTCCTCGTCTAGTTTCGTGAGCCCCGACTCACTTGTTCCTCGTCTAGTTTCGTGAGCCCCGACTCACTTGTTCCTCGTCTAGTTTCGTGAGCCCCGACTCACTTGTTCCTCGTCAAGTTTCGTGAGCCCCGACTCACTTGTTCCTCGTCTAGTTTCGTGAGCCCCGACTCACTTGTTCCTCGTCTAGTTTCGTGAGCCCCGACTCACTTGTTCCTCGTCTAGTTTCGTGAGCCCCGACTCACTTGTTTCCTCGTCTAGTTTCGTGAGCCCCGATTCACTTGTTTCTCGTCAGTTTCGTGAGCCCCGATTCACTTGTTCCTCGTCTAGTTTCGTGAGCCCCGATTCACTTGTTTCTCGTCAAGTTTCGTGAGCCCCGACTCACTTGTTCCTCGTCAAGTCTCGTGAGCCCCGACTCACTTGTTTCTCGTCAAGTTTCGTGAGCTTCCAACTCACTTGTTCCTCGTCAAGTCTCGTGAGCCCCGACTCACTTGTTTCTCGTCAAGTTTCGTGAGCCCCGATTCACTTGTTTCTCGTCTAGTTTCGTGAGCCCCGATTCACTTGTTTCTCGTCTAGTTTCGTGAGCCCCGACTCACTTGTTCCTCGTCAAGTCTCGTGAGCCCCGACTCACTTGTTCCTCGTCTAGTTTCGTGAGCCCCGATTCACTTGTTTCTCGTCAAGTTTCGTGAGCCCCGATTCACTTGTTCCTCGTCTAGTTTCGTGAGCCCCGATTCACTTGTTTCTCGTCTAGTTTCGTGAGCCCCGACTCACTTGTTCCTCGTCAAGTCTCGTGAGCCCCGACTCACTAGTTTCTCGTCAAGTTTCGTGAGCCCCGACTCACTTGTTCCTCGTCAAGTTTCGTGAGCCCCGATTCACTTGTTTCTCGTCTAGTTTCGTGAGCCCCGACTCACTTGTTCCTCGTCTAGTTTCGTGAGCCCCGATTCACTTTGTTCCTCGTCAAGTCTCGTGAGCCCCGACTCACTTGTTTCTCGTCAAGTTTCGTGAGCCCCGATTCACTTGTTCCTCGTCAAGTCTCGTGAGCCCCGACTCACTTGTTTCTCGTCAAGTTTCGTGAGCCCCGATTCACTTGTTTCTCGTCTAGTTTCGTGAGCCCCGACTCACTTGTTCCTCGTCTAGTTTCGTGAGCCCCGATTCACTTGTTCCTCGTCAAGTCTCGTGAGCCCCGACTCACTTGTTTCTCGTCAAGTTTCGTGAGCCCCGATTCACTTGTTCCTCGTCAAGTCTCGTGAGCCCCGACTCACTTGTTTCTCGTCAAGTTTCGTGAGCCCCGATTCACTTGTTTCTCGTCTAGTTTCGTGAGCCCCGACTCACTTGTTCCTCGTCTAGTTTCGTGAGCCCCGATTCACTTGTTCCTCGTCAAGTCTCGTGAGCCCCGACTCACTTGTTCCTCGTCTAGTTTCGTGAGCCCCGATTCACTTGTTTCTCGTCAAGTTTCGTGAGCCCCGATTCACTTGTTCCTCGTCTAGTTTCGTGAGCCCCGATTCACTTGTTCCTCGTCAAGTCTCGTGAGCCCCGACTCACTTGTTCCTCGTCTAGTTTCGTGAGCCCCGATTCACTTGTTCCTCGTCAAGTCTCGTGAGCCCCGATTCACTTGTTCCTCGTCAAGTCTCGTGAGCCCCGACTCACTTGTTCCTCGTCTAGTTTCGTGAGCCCCGACTCACTTGTTTCTCGTCAAGTTTCGTGAGCCCCGATTCACTTGTTCTCGTCAAGTTTCGTGAGCCCCGACTCACTTGTTCCTCGTCAAGTTTCGTGAGCCCCGATTCACTTGTTCCTCGTCAAGTTCGTGAGCCCCGATCACTTGTTCCTCGTCTAGTTCGTGAGCCCCGATTCACTTGTTCTCGTCAAGTTTCGTGAGCCCCGATCACTTGTTCCTCGTCAAGTTTCGTGAGCCCCGACTCACTTGTTCTCGTCAAGTTTCGTGAGCCCCGACTCACTTGTTCTCGTCAAGTTTCGTGAGCCCCGATTCACTTGTTTCTCGTCAAGTTTCGTGAGCCCCGACTCACTTGTTCTCGTCTAGTTTCGTGAGCCCCGACTCACTTGTTCCTCGTCTAGTTTCGTGAGCCCCGACTCACTTGTTCCTCGTCAAGTTTCGTGAGCCCCGACTCACTTGTTCCTCGTCAAGTTTCGTGAGCCCCGATCACTTGTTTCCTCGTCTAAGTTTCGTGAGCCCCGATTCACTTGTTCCTCGTCAGTTTCGTGAGCCCCGATCACTTGTTCCTCGTCTAGTTTCGTGAGCCCCGACTCACTTGTTCCTCGTCAAGTTTCGTGAGCCCCGATCACTTGTTCCTCGTCAAGTTTCGTGAGCCCCGACTCACTTGTTCCTCGTCAAGTTTCGTGAGCCCCGACTCACTTGTTCCTCGTCAAGTTTCGTGAGCCCCGTGAGCCCCGATCACTTGTTCTCGTCAGTTTCGTGAGCCCCGATCACTTGTTCCTCGTCAAGTTTCGTGAGCCCCGACTCACTTGTTCTCGTCAAGTTCGTGAGCCCGACTCACTTGTTCTCGTCAGTTCGTGAGCCCGATCACTTGTTCCTCGTCAAGTTTCGTGAGCCCCGATTTACTTGTTCTCGTCAAGTTCGTGAGCCCCGACTCACTTGTTCCTCTCTAGTTTCGTGAGCCCGATCACTTGTTCTCGTCAGTTTCGTGAGCCCCGATCCTTGTTCTCGTCAAGTCTCGTGAGCCCCGACTCACTTGTTCCTCGTCTAGTTTCGTGAGCCCCGACTCACTTGTTCCTCGTCAGTTTCGTGAGCCCCGACTCACTTGTTCCGTCAGTTCGTGAGCCCCGACTCACTTGTTCCTCGTCAAGTTTCGTGAGCCCCGACTCACTTGTTCCTCGTCAGTTTCGTGAGCCCCGATTCACTTGTTCCTCGTCAAGTTTCGTGAGCCCCGATCACTTGTTCCTCGTCAAGTTTCGTGAGCCCCGATTCACTTGTTCTCGTCAGTTCGTGACCCCGACTCACTTGTTCCTCGTCTAGTTTCGTGAGCCCCGACTCACTTGTTCCTCGTCAAGTTTCGTGAGCCCCGATCACTTGTTCCTCGTCAAGTTTCGTGAGCCCCGACTCACTTGTTCTCGTCAAGTTTCGTGAGCCCCGATCACTTTTCTCGTCAGTTCGTGAGCCCCGATCACTTGTTCCTCGTCAGTTCTAGTTTTCTGAGCGGCCCCGACTCACTTGTTCCTCGTCAAGTTTCGTGAGCCCCGACTCACTTGTTCGTCAAGTTTCGTGAGCCCACTCACTTGTTCCTCGTTTCTAGTTTCAGTGAGCCCCGATTCACTTGTTCCTCGTCAAGTCTCGTGAGCCCGACTCACTTGTTCCTCGTCAAGTTTCGTGAGCCCCGACTCACTTGTTCCTCGTCTAGTTTCGTGAGCCCCGACTCACTTGTTCCTCGTCAGTTTCGTGAGCCCCGATTCACTTGTTCCTCGTCAAGTTCGTGAGCCCCGACTCACTTGTTCCTCGTCAAGTTTCGTGAGCCCCGATTCACTTGTTTCTCGTCAAGTTTCGTGAGCCCCGACTCACTTGTTCCTCGTCTAGTTCGTGAGCCCCCGCCGATTGTGCCGATCATTGTTCCTCGTCTAGTTTCGTGAGCCCCGACTCACTTGTTCTCGTCTAGTTTCGTGAGCCCCGACTCACTGTTTCTCTCAAGTTCGTGAGCCCCGATTCACTTGTTCTCGTCAGTTTCGTGAGCCCCGACTCACTTGTTTCTCGTCAAGTTTCGTGAGCCCCGATTCACTTGTTCTCGTCAGTTCGTGAGCCCCGACTCACTTGTTCCTCGTCAAGTTTCGTGAGCCCCGACTCACTTGTTCCTCGTCAAGTTTCGTGAGCCCCGACTCACTTGTTCCTCGTCAGTTCGTGAGCCCGATCACTTGTTCCTCGTCAAGTTCGTGAGCCCCGACTCACTTGTTCCTCGTCAAGTCTCGTGAGCCCCGACTCACGTATGTTTCCTCGTCAAGTCTCGTGAGCCCGACTCACACTTGTTCCTCGTCAAGTCTCGTACTCTGTGTCTCTCTCGTCATCCTCCAACTGCAGAATCCTAAACAAGTTATCTCAGAGAAATGGTTGGTCATCGTCTTGGATAAAGTCAATATATTGAGAGTCCGAGGTTGAGGTCAAGGCGTCAATCTCGTCTAGTCTGGTTTGTCGATGAGCGGGAGGTCGGAGTTAAAATCCCGGTTTGGTGTACTGACTGACGGTTGTTTTTCCTAAATGTTTTTCTCAATTTTCTCACCACAAAAAACAACAACCCGTGGGTACATTTCTTCAAAATTATTCTTTCCTCATCATCCACACACAAGCGTAAATAATAATTATGATAGCCCAGATAAGTGTGAGACGCGGTACAAAAAAATAGTCTTAGGCACCCACACGCTATTTTATCATCGGAGGGGGGGGGGGAAGTATGTCAATGTATTGCTGAATAAGATATATTATAACCCTATTCTGTGGCCGCATTGTCTAAGGCGCTAGCCGCGCAGTAGATTAGACTCTCAGTGACAGGAAGATTGAGGTTCGAATCTCGATCGGGTGTCCTGAGGTTTTTTTTCCAAAATAGTTTTCTCACTCCCCCTTCTAGTCAAATGCGGGTACACTTCTTATAAATATAACCTTATTAATTCTTAAAACCATTATAGTTATTAGTACATAAGTGTATAACCCTAGATACTAGTAAGACGCGGTGCAACAATAAATAAATTATACTCTCTAAAACATCAACTGGTATTCGAATGGAGACATCCACCAAAATGCCATGTTCAGCCCGATATATTTTGAAAAATTCAACAGTGTTGCCTTGCATAGTGTCTTATGAAAAAAATTTAAATAAAAAATGTTTCATTAATCACCAAAATTAATTTGCTAAAAATTCAATATTTCGTGCATTTTAGTCTATAGAAAAACGGGGACTTATTGAGTTTATTTGAATGCCTCAATTAAAAAAAAAAAAGTCATATCTGACAGAAAAAGCTACTAGATCTACTTTCATGTATTCATGCGTCAAGTCATGTGATATACAGCTGTCACTTTTGATAAATATTATCAATAGGTCTACCTATAAAATAATACTATTATTATAGTGAACAACTTGTGAATGTGGGGAATGCCAGGCCTCCACCGTGGTTCGGATTCCACGTTAAACTGTAGGTCCTTCATTTCATCTCACAATCACCCTACCATTACACATTAGCGTAAGTGCGTATAACCCGAATGGGTAGTAAGACGCGGTGCTAATAATAATAATAATAATATAGTGAAATATGATCTATGTTGAAAGTAGAACATATCTTTCTATTTTGAAAAAAAGATGTTTCAAATGTAAATTCATTAGAAAATCGAGATATGGATCCTGTATTTTGACTTTTCTTCTTCTTCTTCTTCTTCGAGGTTAGAAAGTCTATACGTAGGTGCGCACGTTGTAAAGCTACACGAAACTTCGAGTAAAAGAAAAGAAAAAAATCTGTCCCTGAAAGCCAGCTGTATAATATTTTATGTTTCATCAAAAGAAAATATTTTGGTTTAGTAAAAAAAAAAAAATTAAAAAAAATTGTTTTGAAAGGGAACGAATGCAGCCTAAGAAAGACGTTGCGAAAAACATAACATATATGACAAAAGCTGTCGTAAGGTACTTCTTGGTCAATAGACAAAATATTATAACTCTTGAAACAAAACTTGGTAGTTACGTGACTCCTTTTAAAAACATGGGACACAACAAATAATTGCAGGCGAGACAATGAGTATTGGTTTAAACGTCGCCACGGTTAAGAAATATAATATTGTTTTATTAACTATTTAGGGCAAGACAACTTTCGATAAACTACAACTTAATTTTTTGCTATTTAATTTATAAAAATAAACAACGTGTCTTTCAGTAGAGACACTGTAGGTCTAAGTTATTACGCAAACTATTTTATTTTTGAAAAATTATTTTAACTAAAATAACACAACCAGACAACGATATTAACTACCTTTAACCCTACAGGTAATACCTAGACTTTTATTAACATTTAATTTTATCGTGTGCTGATATAATCAGTCGGTACAAAAGTACAAAAAGTGCACGTTAAATACCTCAAATAAATAAATTTTAAAAAATTACCCGCTTTGGTGGCCACATAGGTAAGGCGCTATTCTTACAGTTTACTAGACAGCCGATGAAGGGGAGATCAAGGTTCGAATCTCTGTTGGGCATACTGTATCTTTTTTCTAAAATAGTTTTCCACTCTTCCACCACGCGAATGCGGGTACACTTCCCATAAACATAGACTTCCTCATCTCTAAAACCATTAGCGTTGTTAATAGCCTATATAAGCGTATAACCCAAACTGGCAGTAAGATGCGGAGGTAGAAAAAAATTCACAGACATAGAAAGTTACGTTAGTTTGTAGTTCATTACAAATACACGATATTTTATACACTTATACATATATTATTTAATAATTATAGTTTAAAATAATACTTAGAAATATATAAAGAGTTTTAAAGTGTGGTGATTGAGAAAATCATGTGGATATACAAGGTGCCAAATGAAGTCCTAAGAAGAGTGGGTGACAAGATAACCATTTTGGATGCGATTCTTCGGTGCAAGGCCAACTGGATTGGACACATCCTTAGGAAGGAACTGTCGTCATTGAAGGAAAGGTTGAAGAAAATAATAGCTTTGGAATGACTTGAAGGAAAGAAGACAATTCTGGGAGTTGAAGAAAGAAACGGACCGGTCGTAAGACAGAACATATTAGAATAACAATAATACTAATAATAAAATAATTTCTATTTTAAGAATTACAAAGCAACCTAACCTAGCCTTCTATGTCTGAGGAAATTAAATGTTTATAAAAGTTTGGATTGGTCCAAACTTTATTTAGAGCCTAACTATTTTCATGCAAAGTTGCCATGGTGTACACTGTGGAAAAAAGTGGTAACCAACATGGCGTGAATATGGTAAAGGTCTATTAGTCGACTCACATATTAATTACTTGATTAATTTTTATCCTAAACAAACTATTTTAATGTATTTCCCTTTTATGTGTCAAATGTAATGTAGGCCTACAGTGGTTATAACTTTGTCTGGTAGTGCTATTTTTGCGAATATACTTTTTTTCCAAAAATAAGATGTTTGCGTACTAGACCTTTCAATTCTGGTGATTGTCTCTCTAAATGGACCAAAAAATTAAACCTATTACATCATCTACAACATTTTATAATATAAGCTACGAAATGCTGCAAAATGAACTTGATAGATGTCATAGGCTATATCTACATTGGTGGACACGTGGACTAAGCGTTAGACTCATTTAGTCTGTTTTTGCAGATTTTTCTTGTGACTGGGTGGTAGACGATCGACTCCAGGCCAGGTTTACTAATGGAACTTTCCTCTCCTAAATGGTTTTTCAAATCTTCCTCCACATTTTATGCGGCTTCATTTACTTTCAATTCTACTTTTCTTATCTTTGCCCTTTTTTTTTTAGCACCGAGCCCTTCTAATGGTTTGGCTTATTGCATGTATAGGCTACTAATTACGCTAATGTGTTAAGGATGAGGAAGGGTGAATTTATAGGAAGATTACCCGAATTTGCATGGAGGGAGAGTGGAAAATCATTTAGGGGGGGAAAAAACCTCAGTAGACCTGAAGTGGATTCAAAACCCGTCATCGGTGGTTTATATTAAACCCTTAGTAAGACGCGGTGCTAATAATAATAATAATATATTAAACCCGAACGGATACGTAGTAACAAGCGGTACCAGCGCTTAGTGCGCTAGGTGTTATGGATTCGAATCTCGGAGAGTACCAAATATTATTAAATTGGCTTGACCCGATGGTAAATAATCAACGTTCCGGGGCAAATTTGTCTTTTTTAATTCAAGAGTTTTGACGTACACTTTCTAAAAGACAAAGGTCATATCAGAAGTGAACATACTAACTTAACCTAAGACAGCCAGCCACATGGGATATACCGTTATAGCATACCCAAAGGAAATGTGTATTTGTATATTATGACTTAGTATCAGGGTTAGCACATAATGACTCATTCAATAAACATAACTTTACAGTCAACAGTGGGTGTCTCACGTCTTACTACCCAACCGGGTTATCCACATATTTAAACTAACAGAGTAGAGAGTATGTTTAAGGATACGCACCCACATTTGCGTGGAACTGGTAACATTTAAGTGGGAGGAGGGGGGTTTCCAAACAAGATGAAACTGACGCCTTGGTCTGCGTGCTCGTTGGTAAAAATAAACGCCGGAGATGTAAATATTTGCTCGGCTAGTAAACACGGCCCCACGTTTCAACTGGCAACACAGGCTAGACTTCAGATGACCTTGAAAGTTAATAGTAATGTTTGGGAACACGCAATCACCGGAGAATCAATTAACTCTTTTTTTTTCCCCTTATTGCAAGACAGAGACGCAATAGTGTGAACCGACGCATCGACCGGCGTCCGTTCGTAGCCGGTAACAAATAGGTGCGCGTTAGTAAGTGTCCCGGCTTGTATAACCTAGCAGACCCAGGGTTCGAGCCTGAAAATCGTGTGATTTTTCGATTCGTTCCTTCATGAAAATACTGGAGCTCCTTTATTTAAAATTACACCTCATTCTAAAATAAAGCGAAATGATTCTTTAATAATTTTTTTCAGGCCTGCAATAAATAATAATATGAAAATATACTTATCAATAACTTTTTTCCCGTACAACTTATTTACTTCTAAAAATCGCAATTGCCGTTTAAAAAACAAAAAAACAACAAAAATCTTGCAGATCTGACGTTAATAATGGCCGCTTTCGTACGGACTCAACGTCAGATTCTGTATATCGGAAGCAAATTAAGAAACAGATTTAGTAACATCGAGACAAATTATAAAGGTGGCTTGGTTTTTAATTCTATACCGCCCTAATAAATCCAAATTCCACACCACAAACATTAGAAACTAGAACATTCGATCATTACTCAAATTATAAGCTGTTAATATAAAATACATAAGAATCAGTCATTATTATCTTTACTTGAGTGTTGACTATTGTGTTGTGTGATTTTTGTAGTTCCCTAGATGTTGTTTAGCGGGTCTAGAACGCATTTTCTTTTCTTTCTCAGAATATTTTCACGAACATAAGTACAATAAATTGTTTGCGCTCTAGACCACGCATACCCTGATATTGTTGAGAAGGTCGTATTTCGCACCAGGACCTACTGCCATAATAGTATTTTGGTTTCGATAAAAGGCCTTCTAGAACGTGCTTTCTACAAAAATTAAGGTGGGCTATCAGCTCCTGCACGCTGCTAAAATTAAATTTACTCGAATCTTGATTTATTAAAATTTAAAGACACTTATGGATTTTGAGAGGACCGACGCTTAGCTCTAGAAAGGACGGTTTGTTGAGGCGTCCTCCAAGATACGATGGGAGGGAAAAGGCCTATTACGTGCTTCAAAGGTTTAGAGCCTAGGTGTCAGGGAGCTATATTTACACAATATATCTGCTAGAGTCTAGGCTTCAGGGAGAATAGCCTAGATCCACATACATCGCTTAGAGCCTAGGCATCAGGGAGCTATATTTACACAATATATCCGCTAGAGCCTAGGCTTCAGGGAGAATAGCCTAGATCTACATACATCGCTTAGAGCCTAGGCATCAGGGAGCTATATTTACACAATATATCCGCTAGAGCCTAGGCTTCAGGGAGAATAGCCTAGATCTACATACATCGCTTAGAGCCTAGGCATCAGGGAGAATAGCCTAGATCTACATACATCGCTTAGAGCCTAGGCGTCAGGGAGCTATATCTACACAATATATCGGCCAGTACCTGGATCACAGAGGGGGAGAGGGGGGTGTATGCGTCACTGACCTGTTTCCTTTTGGGCGCCGCGGCGCTGTGTTGCTCCTTGAAGACCTCCAGCAGCTTGACAAGCTTCTCGTGACCGGCCTCGTCCTTGGCCACCAGCAGGTAGGATCTCCAGTTGCTGGAGTCGAACCCCCAGTGGCAGGTCCTGTTCTCCTGCGACCTGTGCACGTGGCAAACAAACTTCTGCGGCGAGAACATACCGTGGCACTCCGCGCATTCGATGCAATGGGCGTCGCTCTCCGTGTACAGCTCAGGGGTACAGATACCCTTACACTTTCCAAAACATTCGTGGTACACCTTGAAGGAGAGGGCGCCCCCTTTTCCCGGCGTCTTCCACACCGGCGGCGGCGGGCACCGCTGCGGTGGAACAGGGCACTGCAGAGGCGCTCGGCGTCTGTCTTGGTGATCAGCCCGCAGGCGACGGCGTCATTGGGGATGCTCCCTGCGATCTTGAGGACCTCCAGCTGTTCGGGGTTGCACCTGGAGCAGTAGATCTGCAGTTCGTCGCAGACCTGGTTGATTTGGGACAGGCTGAAACCCCCGAGGACGCGGCTGAGTAGTTGAGGGAGGCAGAGACGCCTCTCCCCGCCCACGACGAAACAGGAGATAGTCTGCCCTTCGAGGACGGTTTCGGAACGTTCGCTGCGGGACTGGTCAGGCGTCGTCAGGATGGGGAGTTGCTGGATGGGGAAAGTGGGGGCATCATAAACACGTCGGTGCATTCTTTGACGGATGACGTGGCCGGAGGCGGTGCGTCGTCCTGATTAAGGTGCTTTTTGAGAATTGTGGGTGATGAAGGGGACGTCGGGGGACAGCCCTGTGAAACTTTGTCCGCCCCCAAAACATTGCTAGGTCCTTGAAGGCTTCTTGTCGCACTCAATTGATACGTCTTTAGCACTTTCTTTAGATGAGGACTATAAGGTTGCTGTTTCTCCATTATCTCCGATAACAACAATAAATACAAAAAAAATAAACAAAAAATACAACTACTTTATATAAAAAAACACCCGAATCACTTTATACAACAAATAAAAACTATAACTACACAAGTCAACACGTTGGAACATATCGGACCCTTGGCACCCAGGTGGACCGAGCGCCTCGCACCCAGTCCGCCACACACATCATCGTTAAAACCCTTTTCTTCTTTATTTTTTTTCTATCTCTATCTCACACACACAGACACACACATACACACACCACCAGCGAGTCTCTTGTTCCACGTCTTATTCAGACGCCTTGCTAAACATGTCTGAAGCGGAGACTATACCAGTGTGTTCTGATCGCCAGGCCAAAACCCGGGCTGTTCCCGCAACCGTTTGCGCTCCCTGCGAGATCTCGGCAAGGCGACCACGGACAATGGGACGTAAAACACGCATATCACCTCTCACATAAGTTCCCCCGGTGACGTATGGTCCACGATCAAAGTGTTTATCACTCGCACGTCCGTCTTACAAAAGCGCGTATCGATTGTCACACTAGAAAGCTCTGAGGTTGGGACGGGGAGTCTGTACTTCAGACGGAACAGCCGTCCTCCTTCCCCTTTCTCCTTCCCTACCCTTCTCCTCGTCGCAGTGTCGCCGCCTGGCTAGCCTTCCCCTCTCCGTCCCCCACAGATCCCCCCAGACTTGTAGTCTGCGCCGGACACTGTCTGTGACCTTCCCGTCAAAATAGCCGGCCAAAGATTGGAGGGGGGAGAAGGTGGCAGAAGGAGAAGATATCGGGGAAAGAGAGAGAGAGCGAAATAAGTAGCTCGAAGTCTTCCCGCGAGAATGCGGTATCAGTGTGAGGGTTAGGCAGAGGCGCTAGATATGAAAATAATAAATTCGCATTAGTATATCTATACTTGAAGTACAATCTTTTGGGGACAATTGTTACAGTTACAATTACAATATATGATATATTAGGAACGTAGGTTGAACTTGAATGACCTTGGTGCTAGATGCTAGACCACCTCCCTCCTATTTTTTTTAAATGAAAGGTGTATGAAAATCTATAGATAAAATAGATCTTTTTCGTTGGACGGCTAATGCTTATAGAACTATTAATTATAAATATATATGGTACGACACAATTGTACAAACTTTCTCATATAGTGTGTTAAAACCTGGGAAAATTATTTTCAAAAATAAGTAATTTGTAAGCTACTCTTAATTTATTTATGTTGGTGAGAATAAAGACATATTCTTATTTATTATGACATTCCAGATACCCGTTTTGAACTCAATATTAAAGACCATTATCGAACTATTTCTAATCTTCTAAACTTTGTCATTTTTTTTACATAAATTAAAAACATTATTTAGTATCATTTAAAATAGCCTTCAAATACCAATTTTCAACAAAAAATAACAGAAAATTTAATTTTTTTATTTACTTATTAAAAATTACTATGGCTCTTTGTAAAAAAAATCAATTAAAAAATTATTCATTAGTAAACTACTAATATATAATTTTTCAGGAAAACAAAAATAAATATAATAATTTATTATGTAAAAAACTTTTCTGATACCTATTTTGACACCAAATTGTTAGAACCATTTATTTAATTATTTAAATTTTTAAAAAAAAGCATTCACCAGTAAGCTAACCTTAACCTAATTTTCTCTCAAAGAACAAGTACACAGTGTTATTTGTCAGGTAAATCAAACCCTATATATCAATTTTGAATAAAATTGTTATACACATTTTTGAATCATTCTGGGGTATTGATAGCCAAAACAACTTGGCCCATATATAGAGTTTGAACAAATTCCTCAAACTGTTTCAGATCTGTGGCTGGGACAGACAAACAAAATATGGGGACATACAGACAAAATATGGGGAGAGACAGACAAACAAAATATGGGGACAGACAAACAAAATATGGAGACAGACAGACAAACAAAATATGGAGACAGACAGACAAACAAAATATGGGGACAGGCAGACAAACCAAATATAGGGACAGGTAGACAAACAAAATATGGGGACAGACAGACAAACAAAATATGGAGACAGACAGACAAACAAAATATGGGGACAGCTATATGGTAAAATCCTACTTTTTGGTTTAGAACATACACAAAACGTTAAGATTCATCATAATCTCGAGGTTGAACATTTTCATTGTTACAATACTTTCTCTTGATATGAGAAATTAGACATTTTAATTAATACTTATCGATTTTTTAGAATAGTTTAGCTTATCCATTAAAAACATCCTGGGTCTAAAAAACTACACAGAGAAGTAGTTATTTATATTACTTTGGGAAATTTTAAACTATTTTTTAAGATATGTACATGTTAAATATAAATTTCTTAAAAATTTAAAAATCATATATATATATATAAATAATTTATAAATTATGTACATATATCTTAAATATATATATATATATGTATATATATATTTAAAAAGGTTTAAAATTTCCCAAATTAATATAAATAATCACTTTTCTGTGTAGTAGAGAACTTAAACTTGCCAAGCAGGTAGAGTGATCAAACAAAATAAATATTAAAGTCTGAACATTTTAAATTTCAAACTGGAACTCCACAAGGATATGCTAGGCTGTGGATTGGGGAAAGAGATATAAAAGTTTAAAAAATACCTTTTAAGGGCGGTAGAAATTTATAATTTGCCAGGAGTGTTGAGGGATTTTAAATAACTAAATAAATATTAAATATTTTTATCTTTTTAAGTGAGGGTTGATCAAATTGTTTTGTTTTTTTTGAAATTTACAAAATTAAAAGAATTAACTTCTTATCAGTTAAATGTGTAGTGGAAGATAGAAATTTGTCAGGCTGGTATTAGGAACACCCTAAACCACCTCAAAGGTATGAACATTCTTAAATTTCAAAATAAAGCTACAAAAAAAACCCAGAAAGAATTTCTTTCAAAATGATCAAAACTAACACTTTTCGGTATAGAAGAAAATTTAAAATATTTTAATAAATATAAAGGGATAACCATAAGATTCTGAATATATTAAATTTAAAATTAGGGTATGGCAAATGGTCAGGGATGGACATTTATAAAACTGTAATTATTTATTGATCACTTATCTGTTTGATAAAAAAAAATTGAAATTTGGCCAGACAGAACAAACATCCACCACATGGCTTTTATTATAGATCAATGGTATTAAACCTTTTATATTTTCAGATATAATCTCTGTTCAACTCTGTACCTCCAAAGTTTATTTTAGCACCGCGTCTTACTACCCTTTCGGGCTATACGCTTATGTACTAATTACGCTAATGAGATTTCTTAGGGATTAATAAGGTTAGTGTACCCACATTTGCCTGTCGTAAAAGTGGAAAACCATTTTGAAAAAAAAAAAACACTTGCAAAAAGATTTGCACTCTACAGGGCCAAGGATCTTAATAAAACTCGAAAATATAGGGTGCTTAAGGAAAAATAGGCCTGTTAGAATCTTTCGATTTTACTTTAGCGTGAGCCATAGGCCCTATTTAATGTTTGAAATAACACATCGTAGATCAAAATATTGCATTAGAGATAAACTTATAAATCTTTGCAGTACATTTAGCAACACTATAGTTCTTGAAGCTAGACTCTAATAGTTATGGATGAGGAGGGTAGTTTCAGGGATAGTGCAACAGCATGGGGATGTAAAACAGCTGTGATAAACTATATTTAGTGCATCTTGCAGGGATTAAAACCTCAACATCTTTGTTAGTAGAAATTAAGAATATTGCGATTCTGACGCCTCAAATCGTGTAACCACCGATGCTGTTAGGATTTTTAGATTAGCACGGTCAAAGTATGTAGATATTGTACCACGTTTTGATTTGTATTTTGATTTATTTGAAGTTTTTTTTAATATGCCTAATAAGGCTAACCCATATTGATAAAATTAAAAGAGTGTGTGTGTGTGTGTGTGTGTGTGTGTGTGTGTGACTGCCATGATCATTGCGTGATAATTATCCACCACAAGCAAAGGGTTGAAATTTCAAAATTAGTAACCCATATGTACCAAAAAGCCGGAATGTCGATTAGTGATTTAATTTTTTTAAATTAATTAATTGCGTGGTCACCCCTAACAACGCCGAGTACTTCTGCTAATATAAATAATAAAATGTTCCTGGAAATTGTAAGATAAGTAAAAAAAAAAAAATATATATGTATATATATTGCCTGAAAAGGTCCTAAAAAAATACAAAAAACACAACAAGCCTATTATGCAGCCTGTTTAGGAAAGTGTGGCATTTTCATTCAATAGAAAAAATGTGTATGTATGAAAGAATTTTTTTTTTTTAGAACGATCTTGTTGAATCACCTCAGACAAGAAGTATATAACACAGCATGTGAATGTGTGGAATGCCAGGCCTTCACCGTGGTTCGTATCTCACGTTAAACTGTAGGTCCTCCATTTAATCTCACAATCACCCTACCATTACACATTAGCGTAAGTGCGTATAACCCGAACGGGTAGTAAGACGCGGTGCTAATAATAATAGATCTTGTTGAATTATAAAAAAGACGTGGAACCTTCCAATCCCATTGATATATTTTATTTATTTGGTCAATAAATATAGCCAAATACATTCAATGAGTCAAGTTTAGAACTCCCAGCCCGGTAAAACGATTTTGATGGAATATAAACCCAAGATAGCACCTTGTACAGTGTATAAATAGAACAAGTCTTGTGTTTCTCCTGCACATAAATAATCTACAATTCTAATATGCTCTATGTCGAATGAATGTCAGTGAGTGATGTACACCCAGTTTATCCTGAAAGTTAGCACAGTCTTACCTTGCATGATTACTGATGGACTGTACCTAGGGTGGAAAACCCTGTCGCCAATCGACACCAGTGGCAGTGGAATAGACGGCTGATCACGGGGAGATCAAGGTTCGAATCTTGACCGGGTTTACTGAGGGTGATTTTTCTAAAAATGGTTTTACACTCTCCTTCCATTAAAATGTTATACACCCCCTCTAACTATAGCTTTAATAATCCCTAAAATCAATAGCGTTATTAGTATAAAACGAACGGGTAGTATGACGCAGCGCTAAGAAAAAAAAATTGTCATTTGTGTCTGAAGCGATTGTTATCGACTATTCAAAATGTACAAGTTTTTTAATAAACTTGTTCAAAAACTGTGCGTTGTCTTAAATATTCGGTTGAGCAACCTTATTTTTAAATTTTAACACGGTGTGGAGCATTTCACCTCTCATTTGCCACATCTGTGGCTAAATTGAAAAATATGTTCCCCACCTCTGGACTAAACCCTAACGCAGGGATATTAAACATTTTTTTTTATGTTTGGAGGAACCCTTAAAATATCTGGTAAAATCTCTGAGAACCACAACAGGCTAACACATATTAGGTTGGACAAGGATAGATTACAAAATAGACGTGTAAATCAGTATGGTAAATATATAATAGATTTGAATAAAAAATATTTCAAGATTATTTACTGTTCTATTTCTATTTAGTAATTTAATGTTCTTCGTAGCTTGAACTTGTCTTATAAATATTCTTACTAATCACCGTTTAAAATACTTCTTGGTGACCTGGCGGTCTAAGGGTAAGGTGTCAGTACTTCTGTGCTGGGGGGCCGGGTCTCAATCCTCGGTCCCGGCACAGATTTATCTGATTGCCAAACCCTTCCTTCACCTCTGACAAGACATGCATTAGTCACAACTTGTGAATGTTGGGAATGCCAGGCCTCCACCGTGGTTCGGATCACACGTTAAACTGTAGGTCCTCCATTTCATCTCACAATAACCCTACCATTACACATTAGCGTAAGTGCGTATAACCCGAACGGGTAGTAAGACGTGGTGCTAATAATAATAATAATAATAATAATAATAATAATAATAATAATAATAATAATAATAATATACTTCCTGCTCTCTTCTCTTCATCTTCTTTGGATACACGAGTTATCTTAATATAATTAATTCCACATTGTCCTAAGATTATTATTATTATTATTATTATTATTATTATTAGCACCGCGTCTTAATACCCGTTCGGGTTATACGCACTTACGCTAATGTGTAATGGTAGGGTGATTGTGAGATGAAATGGAGGACCTACAGTTTAACGTGGAATCCGAACCACGGTGGAGGCCTGGCATTCCCCACATTCACAAGATGTCTTGTCAGAGGTGGAGGGGTTTGGCAATCAGATAAATTTGTGCCAGGACCGAGGATTGAACCCCGGCCGTCAGCACAGAAGTCTGACACCTTACCCCTAGATACCAGGTCACCAGTCTAAGATTATTGACAGACCAATAAAAATCAAGCTTTTGCAAACTCTCTCGGGATCCTGGTTAGGAATCACTGCCATAGTGGAACCAAGTAAGGTAAGTTTACTGACGTCTGATTCTCAAGCGATTGCCATAGTGGAACCAAGCAAGATAATCTTACTACCATTCTGATTCTCAAACCATTGCCAGAGGTTAACCGAGCAAGATAAGCTTACTACCGTCTGATTCTCAAACTACTACAATAGTGAAACCAAGAAAGGTAAGCTTACTACCTTTTGATTCTCAAACTACTAGACCTACCATAGTGGAACCAAGCAAGGTAAGCTTACTACCGTTTGATTCTCAAACCACTACCATAGAGGAACCAAGTAAGATTAGCTTACTACCGTCTGATTCTCAAACCACTACCATAGTGAAACCAAGCAAGATAAGCTTACTGACGTCGGATTCCCAAACCATTTCCATGGTGGAACCAAGTAAGGTAAGCTTACTACCATTCTGATTCTCAAACCACTACCATAGTGGAACCAAGCAAGATAAGCTTACTGACGTCTGATTCTCAGACCATTGCCATAGTGAAACCAAGCAAGATATGCTTACTACCGTCTGATTCTCAAACCACTACAATAGTGCAACCAAGCAAGATAAACTTACTGACGTCTGATTCTCAAACCATTGCCATAGCGGAACCAAGCAAGATAATCTTACTACCATTCTGATTCTCAAACCATTGCCAGAGGTTAACCGAGCAAGATAAGCTTACTACCGTCTGATTCTCAAACCACTACCATAGCGGAACCAAGCAAGATAAACTTACTACTGTCTGATTCTCAAACCACTACCATAGTGAAACCGAGCAAGGTAAGCTTACTACCGAATTATTCTCAAACCACTACCATAGTGAAACCGAGCAAGGTAAGCTTACTACCGAATTATTCTCAAACCACTACCATAGTGGAACCGAGCAAGGTAAGTTTACTACCGAATGATTCTCAAACCACTACCATAGTGAAACCGAGCAAGGTAAGCTTACTACCGAATTATTCTCAAACCACTACCATAGTGGAACCGAGCAAGGTAAGTTTACTACCGAATGATTCTCAAACCACTACCATAGTGGAACCGAGCAAGGTAAGCATACTACAATCTGGCTTCCGTTGCTTGTTAACTGGAATCTCATGTTGCCAAAATGGAGGGAATAAACATATTACGATTGTATTTATTTTATTGACCACCTCTGTAATCACTAGTTAGAGTTTCTGGCTCACGATCCTAAAGTCCCGGGCTCGATTCCAGATTTATTTGTGAATCAGTGGGTCTGAAATGGGGTCAACTTCGGCCTCATGAGGGCAATTGAAGAGATATTTGAATCAAGAAGTAGCGGTTCCGGCTGGAGGGTTCGTTGTGCTGACCGCATGACTACTCCTATCCGCAAATATTGGCCTAGTCTAACATGCTGCGGCTGCTTGGTAGGTAGAACTCGCTTAAGGGCTGACGCCATAGCATTTTTTAAGGCTGCTTTTAGATGAGTGATATAAATTTCTTTAAAAAACGAATATCAAGATTGTGTTCTAAAGTTCAATAACTCAAATTTTAATAACTATGTTATATTAAAAATAAAGAAGTTTATCATTTATTTAAACAGATTTCTTTGTATTCTACCTTCTTTTTTTATCTTCCCTCGAAACTCCCACGGCACACCGGTTAGAAAACTCTGCTCCATACAGTTGTTGTAGAAGAAGTGAGGTGAGGTGAGCTCTCAGAGGGTCAATAGCCAGTCTGGCGGGGTGCTTACATTTCAGGCGGTTTGAATAGTCAACGGTATTAGATTATCCCAACAGATGGTGTTGCTGTCTGTGTGCGAGCTAGGACTGCCTAAAGATGGCTAAGATATTACCAATCAGATGATGTTGCGCTTAGGTTAAATAGTGACCAAACCAGTGGCGTGTCGTGGGGTGTTGCAAGGGAAGTAGACCTTTTTTTTTAACTGTACCTGTGATATGTTCTCGCTCCACTTGGGGCCCTATTTGACCATGTCTCACATAAGAATGTACAGTTTAAACTAATAGACTTGTAAAAATAGGATTGGTGTGTAAGTTGCGGCACTTTTCACTCCCCCTCAGAGATGACGCCAACTAGGTGAAATGTGCCGTGAGGTGGGGTCACTATACCCCACCGCCATTAATATGATTTGTGCCCTATTTGGGGATATGAAGAACCTTGATTTGTTTTATTTTTCGATGGACATGATATATTAATGAACCCAAAAGGGTTGGAAAATATTATTATTTCATTTATGTATTTTTTTTGTAAAAAATGTTTGTATATAGATATTAAGAAAGATTAATAAATTACTAAAGAAAGAAAGAAAAGAGTTTGATTAGTATCGAGCAATATTTGTACAAGACACATTTTTAGTTGAATTTACGTAATGGATCCATACATAAGCCATAAGCACAAACATCACTTTTTTAGAATAACTTTTTATTTTTTCTGGTATAATCACACAAATTTGAATTTGTAAATATTGTACACTTTAAAGAAAAAAATCAGACTAAAATAAATGTTGATTGAACTATTATTTACTATGAATTTATGTCTCAAAATTGAATAAAATTAACTTAAATAAGCATTTTCTAGAAAAATATCAAGAATTTCCATTACTAAAATCTTTCGAGTTTTGTAAAAAACTATTCCTAGTCTAATTCAAGAAGCTACTAAAACCCAAATCAAACACGAATTTGCGAGTACTAGCACATCCCTAAAACATAGTTTAAAAAATTACATTTTCAATTCTGAAAAGTAAATGAAATCTCCAAATTTCTGTTGATCGCTAAGAGCTAAATGCCCGAGAGATGAAAGTTGGCGTAACACTGATTTTTGTGAATCGAATGGTGTCCTCCAGTAAAGGGGTCACCACAAATTATTTTGTCATTTGTATTTTCCTAATCCCTCATCTGTTCTCCCACTGCCGGACAGATACACCAAATAATTTTATAAAGCCACTCGGTTTATGGCATTTATACATTTTTTATTGACTATTCTAGCGCCTTTAGGAGGTCAGTTCTGAAAGCTTTGTTCACAAAAACAAGTTGATGGAAATAGAATAAGCTTTGAGAATCTCGTCCATTGGGGTTTCCGGGGCTTAGACCCCCCTCCACCTCGTGCCCACCACTTTATATTATTGGCGAAGCTTTACTTTTAATTAAATTAATACCAAATATATTTCTCAATCGCTATATAAGATTTAATCCCACACTGTGATAGCCTGATATTTCTACTACTTGGTTCCAAAGATTAGCTGGACACACAACGAGGCCCTCAATTTACAATATTATTTTGATGTAATCATAAGGTATAGTAAAACTCTATTATAGTAATCAAAGTTGTATTTATTGTTATAAGATAATAAAAGATATAAAAAAGCAGCAATTTTGTGTGCACAGTACGTGAAAACATTAGCAAAAAACAACATGATATTTGGATAACATATTACTGCATTTTCTTTCGATATCAATACCTCCTAATGTCATCGATACTTTTCTTTTAATATATCATAAACATGGCCCGGATTGTTATGACTTAAAATGATCAAAAAATTACCTTAAAAAAGAACTAAGAATTCTATTAATGACTTCAAATTTGCAAAAATTACACGACCTAAATTTATTAACAAAAACTAAAAAAATTATTATAAATGAATAATACAATATATTCATAAATTATGTCCAAAACCAGTCAAATTTGTATGCTGAGACATACAAAAATAAAATTAAAATAAGTAAGAATCAAATAGCCGAAGTTATTATTTATGATTTTAGCGAGAATTCTCCATCTATATATTATATTCTGAAAATTGAAAAATTATACCTGGGCACGGGAACGGGTCAATTCCCGTGTCCAGGTGTCATTTTTCAATTTTCAGAATAAAATCAGAAATACAAATGAGATTTCTTTAAAGAATTAAATTACTCTGTTGTATTTATTATTATTTAGAATATGTTTAAAATTTGAATAAACTATATATAATAGGCCTAGCATTGGTGGGATAATAAAATCCCAATCATAACTAAAAATAGACAATTACACTATTAAGTTAAATGATGAAGTTACAAAAATAAAATAAAAATGGTATTATAAACTTTCTTTAGCTTGAAATTATCCCTTGTTACTTGGGTTTAGTTTTATATTATACTACTATAAAGCCACATGGCTATTCTACATTATCGTTACCCCTCCTTTCCTTAAGTTTGGAGGAATTCATTTCTGAGCTGGGGACACCATTAAGGGGCGTTCCATTATCCCCGGATGATAGGATGATACGTG
This sequence comes from Timema cristinae, assembly GCA_039000515.1. Taxonomy (NCBI): domain Eukaryota; kingdom Metazoa; phylum Arthropoda; class Insecta; order Phasmatodea; family Timematidae; genus Timema; species Timema cristinae. The sequence continues at coordinate 6,625,580 of JBCFYV010002255.1, read as the reverse complement.
GGACCTATGAAGGTGGAAAGCAGAGGAGACCTACAGTTTAACGTGGGCTCCGAACCACGGTGGGAGCCTGGCATTCCACACATTCACAAAACGTGAAAGCACACACTTTGCCAGAGATGAAGGAGGGGGTTGGTAATCAAATAAATATGTGCCGGGATCGGAGATTGAACTCGGGACCCCTGACACAGAAGTTCGACACCCTACCCCTGGGCCACCAGATCCCCTAATTCGATAGTATACATTTTGTTAAAACAAATTAAAATGGGTGGAATACACATTTTTTACGAATCTGAATCTTAAATTAAAATCTTCATTTTTACCTTTGAATATCAAGTTCAAAGCTGAATCTTGTAAATATTATAAACATAAGAGAAAATAATTGAATAAATTTAAAACGTGTTAAACTTGTGTTCGTAAGCCTTAGACTTAGATTAGCTACTACCAACATTTACACTGAGAAGGAACACAAAGGTAAAGCACGTTATTAATCATGCTTTAGGTGTTCTCGTGGTCTAACGCGCTACTCTCGCAGTAGACTAGACTGCCAATGACGCGGAGATCGACGTTCGGATCTCGGTCCAGAGTACTGAGGGGTTTTATCCAAAATTGTTTTTCCACTCTCTATACGCAAATGCGGGTACACTCCCTCCCTCCTTAATCCCTAAAGCAATTAGCGTAAACAGTGTATGAGCGTAAAACCCGAAATGGTATTAAGACGTGGTGGGGAAAGGCAAGAGGAATAGGGATGCAAGGGATTGGAGCTCAACCCCTAAACCCCCTCCCCTTTTACCTTCCTCGGTGCGCCCTTGAAGTATTATTAGCCTTCCATTGAGTGAATTAACCGCTATGCTATGAGAGCCAAAGCGTTGTTATTCAGTCATCTGGGGGGGATATGTCTGAGTACACAGTTCAAGGAGGCATCTCTCAATATGACCACACCCCGGTAGACTGTGGTCTGGTGGTCAGGGTTCCTGGCTTCAGGTATACAGGTCCCATGTTCGAACCCTGGTGTCTCAAGACTTGTACGTGAAGCAGTGGGTCTGGAACGTAGTCTCTTAGGGACAAATGAGGAGTTACTCCGGTCTAGAAAACTGAGATTAGCAGTTGGAAAGTTCGTTGTGATGACCACATGACAGCCTCTATTCGCAAATGTTGGCACCATCTTCGCCAACGTTAATGGGCTGACGCCATGGAGCTAGTGTGTGAGTGTGTGTGTGTGTGTGTGTGTGTGTGTGTGTGCGTATATATATATATATATATATATATATATATATATATATATATATAAGAGAGAGAGATACATAGTATACATAGTCTATATATTTTAGAAATGGGTTGAATTCTATATATCTCAAATCAGAATCTGAAATTTTCTTCCGAATCTCGAACCCAAATTCGAATCCTCGAATCCAAATTTTAGTATGGTGTGAATATTTAAAGTTAAATTTTGAAAATTAAAATTAAATCAAGACCATTTTGTTGGCCCTCTTACATCTTAGAAAAAACAAAGATAGCACCCCCTTTTTGAGTAAATTAATCATGATGTATTAAATATCCAAGCTATTGTAATGTATATGATTCCTGCTATATTTGCTAACTACGGTTATAGCCGCATCTAAATATCATATTCTCTAAATTTAAAAATGATACCCGGACACAGGAATCTAACCCGGGACCTTTGACTTGGTACTACTGAGCTATCCAGTAGTCAACCCGTGCTCAGAATAATTATTCATTCATATTTTGTATTATATTTATACAATTTTGTACTTTTTGAGGCATTTATTATTTTCCCAGATAACACAAATATATGTAATTAATGTTACCAATTGCTTAAAATAGTGTTTTAAAGTCAAAGCCTTAGTAATTATTGTGTTTGATATCTTTTTGAGATTTTGACGAATATCAAATCTCTCGAACACCACAGGGTTCAAGGACTCGGGTTCAGGTGTTCATCAAACATCGAGAACCACCAAAATCGACTACTTTTTTGATCATCACAACAATTTCTCTCTCAGAGGAGTCGCTAGAAAGTAGATTTAATTGGACATTGGGATTGTTCTTCTGGAGAGTTCATGTTCTAGATCTATCAACGAAAAGTTTTTATTAGGTTTTTGATGATGAGAAGGGCCCCAGTGTCCCATAACTTTGGCTCTAGGTTATCACTTTGGCCCCAGTGTCTCATCGTTTTAGCCTCGGGTTCTCATCACTTTAGCCCCAGTGTCCATCACTTTGGCTCCAAGTTCTCATCACTTTGGCCCCAGTGTCTCATCGTTTTAGCCTCGGGTTCTCATCACTTTGGCCCCAGTGTCCATCACTTTGGCTCCAGGTTCTCATCTCTTTAGCTCCAGGTTCTCATCACTTTGACCCTAGGTTCTCATCATTTTGCCCCCCTCATATGATCACTTTTTAATATCTTGTTTACGTTTTATAGAGACTTGAAGTGTAAGGTAGGCCTACAATGCATAGTGAACAAAACAAAGTATCAAGGTCTATTGCCTTAGTCATTTCAATAATTCATGCAAATTGGGCTTACGAAAGTGAGACACCAATTAGAATTGTAAACGTGAGACGGTGTGTACTGCATGAAACAAAATATTTCGCAGAGGAACTAGAATTAATAATTATAAGTCAACTACAGGTTATAGTCAACTAGCCCCTTTCCCCGTAAAAATATATTGTAAAGAATCCTGTAAAACAAAGCTTCAAATAATCCATCATGTCAATATAAAAACAAAACTTTTTTTTAATTTTTTTTTTTTAAATACAGTTTTACCATCACTGTATAGCCCCCTCCCTCTTTTTATCCTCCCTCCTATTTTCATCTCATTCCTCTTTCCTCTCCCCCCACCCCCTTCAACAACTTTTTTTTTCCAACGACTATATAATATACTATCGACATTTTTATGAGGAATAAATTAAATTTTCAAAATAAAATTATGTTACTCGCTGATAATGTAGCTTTATATTGGTGAAAGAATTTTTAAACTCGGTCCAGTAGTTTTTGTGTTTATCCATTACAAACAAAAAAACAAAAAAATCAAATCTTTCCTCTTTATAATAATAGTATTCAATATACGATCAAATGAATAATGGTTATATAGTTCAAATAAATATAATCATCCTAAAAACATTCAAAATTTAAAAAAAGTCAATATTTCCCATAAAAATATTTAATGTTTTAAAATATATATCTCAGTTGCCATGATGCAAAATGGAGGTGAATTTTTTACAGCATATAAAATGTGACTGTACTAAGATAATATCCACATATATGGAAAATTAATTGTAAAAAAAAAACTCCATGTGTGCCCACAAGCGAGTAATACCATCTGTTAACGAAGATAGTCCCAACATTTGTATATAGAGGGTGTCATGTGGTCAGCACAACGAGTCCTCCGACCGTTAATCTCGGTTTTATAGACCCGGAGCCTCCTTATTTGTCCTCACGAGGATGGGTTTGACCCCAGCTCCAAAAACCTTTGCTTCACAGAACAATCTGGAAGCGTAGGGAATCGAACCCTGGGTCTGCAATTCTGACCACTAGACCACAGAGGTGGTTAAATATATTATAAATTATATTTAATCTAAAATGTACTAATAATGGAACTACTTGTTGGCATTATGAAAATGTCATCAGCAACACTGTTCTTGGTTAGATTTTTAAAATATCTTCACCCGCCTCGGTGGCGTAGTTGGCTAACGCGCTAGTTTCATATTGAGTTAGACTGCCAAGGACGGGTAAGATCAAGGTTCAGATCTCGCTTGGGTGAACTGGGGGTGGTTTTTCCTGGGTTTAGACCGTCGTGGCGTCTCACTTCCTCTAAATTCAACCTTACCAATTCCTAACCCATTAGCGTAATTAGTACTTAAGCGTACAACCCGAACGGGTAGTATGACGCGGTGTTAGTATTATTATTTAAAAAAAATTATTTCACAACTTTCAATGGAAAAATAATCTTAACAGTGTATACTACTTTAAAAAAATCAAAAGCTTCTTCATGTTGTGTTTTATCGAAAATTTGTTGGTAATATTTTTAAATTGCTTGATGTTGATATTGTGTACATTTAGACGCCAATATTTTTACTCCTGGTTACATTGTTTGATTTCACAACTCTCATTAGTATACTATAATAATGTAAAAGTTTGCATTTCCTATTTAAAAATACGGTATGATATTTATGAAACGAGTTACGAAGGAAAGCATTATTCTCAAGGAAATATGGAGGTTTTTTTTTTGAGCGGAATTTTGACATACTTTTTTTTCTAAAATTTTAAATCAATTCTAGGGTGGTTTAACTTATTTTTTATTCTAAATTTTGTTTATCATCAACACTCAAAATTATTTGTATACCTGTGTGAAAATCATTTCGGGGGAAATCTTTGCCTACTGAATTTCAAAGCATAATATTTTTAAATTTTATTGTTAAATAAATAATATTTTCAATTGCAATATTTCATTGATTTCAATTATAGAGATTCCCTATTATTAATTTGTTTTGTGTTTAGGATTAATAAAAAGAAATCCTAAATATTATTTTATGTGTTTGTTTTGTATCAAATAGAGTAAATATAATTTTAGGGTTATGTGTCAAGATATGAAAGTTTAGAGCTGACTTAATTACTGTATAGCATAATGGACTCGAAAGTTAATTGCTGAAATTACAAAGTACGTCATCTATTCCTATCTTAAGCTGGTTCTATCCAGTCCACCTCATTACACCCTATCTCTATCTTGAGCTGGTTCTATCCAGTCCACCTCATTACACCCTATCTCTATCTTGAGATAGTTCTATCCAGTCCACCTCATTACACCATATCCATATCTTGAGCTAGTTCTATTCAGTCCACCTCATTACACCCTATCTCTATCTTGAGCTAGTTCTATCCAGTCCACCTCATTACACCATATCCCTATCTTGAGCTAGTTCTATCCAATCCACCTCATTACACCTTATCCCTATCTTGAGCTAGTTCTATCCAGTCCACCTCATTACACCCTATCTCTATCTTGAGCTAATTCTATCCAGTCCACCTCATTACACCATATCCCTATCTTGAGCTAGTTCTATCCAGTCCACCTCATTACACCATATCCCTATCTTGAGCTAGTTTTATCCAGTCCACCTCATTACAACCTATCCCTATCTTGAGCTAGTTCTATCCAGTCCACCTCATTACACCCTATCTCTCTCTTGAGCTAGTTCTATCCAGTCCACCTCATTACACCCTATCTCTATCTCGAGCTAGTTTTATTCAGTCCACCTCATTATTCTATATCCCTATCTTAAGCTAGTTCTATCGAGTCCACCTCATTACACCCTCTCCCTATCTTGAGCTAGTTCTATCTAGTTCACCTAATACACCCTATCTCTATCTTGAGCTAGTTCTATCCAGTCCACCTCATTACACCCTATCTCTCTCTTGAGCTAGTTCTATCCAGTCCACCTCATTACACCCTATCTCTATCTCGAGCTAGTTTTATTCAGTCCACCTCATTATTCTATATCCCTATCTTAAGCTAGTTCTATCGAGTCCACCTCATTACACCCTCTCCCTATCTTGAGCTAGTTCTATCTAGTTCACCTAATACACCCTATCTCTATCTTGAGCTAGTTCTATCCAGTCCACCTCATTACACCATACTCTATCTTGAGCTAATTCTATCCAGTCCACCTCATTACACCATATCCCTATCTTGAGCTAGTTTTATCCAGTCCACCTCATTACAACCTATCCCTATCTTGAGCTAGTTCTATCCAGTCCACCTCATTACACCATATCTCTATCTTGAGCTAGTTCTATCCAGTCCACCTCATTACACCCTATCTCTATCTTGAGCTAGTTCTATCCAGTCCACCTCATTACACCCTATCTCTATCTTGAGCTAGTTTTATTCAGTCCACCTCATTATTCTATATCCCTATCTAAGCTAGTTCTATCCAGTCCACCTCATTACAACCTATCCCTATCTTGAGCTAGTTCTATCCAGTCCACCTCATTACACCATATCTCTATCTTGAGCTAGTTCTATCCAGTCCACCTCATTACACCCTATCTCTATCTTAAGCTAGTTATATCCAGTCCACCTCATTACACCCTATCTCTTCCAGGTCCATTATAATGTTATCCTCCCATCTGTGTCTAGGTCTTCCCACTGGTATCTTCCCATTGGGTCTGCCAGTCAATACCCTCCTAGATTCTTCTATTCGCGTTGCAGGTCCTGCTCACCGTTATCTGCGAGATTTAACTACCCTAACAATACCTGGTGAAGAGTACAGGGTATGTAACTCATCATTATGTAACCCCTCCACTCCCCCAGTATCTTCATTCCTTTTTGGACTGAATACCTTCCTAAGAAACTTATTTTGGAATACCCTATTTCCCCCCCCTCCCCCCCATCATTTAAAGTAAGAGACGATGTTTCACAACCATAAATAACACCCGATAAAACTATTGTTTTGTATATTCTGAGTTTTATATTCCTTGAATGTAGGCAAGATGTCAACAACTTACAGACCGAGTGATAGCATGTATTTTCATACACTCTGATATAATTATTGCTAGTTAAAATTGTTCCTAAACAGTTAAACTCATTAACCATGTCGAATGATATGTTGTTTGCAATAATATCTAAATTATTGTCCTTAATCTGTACGTGCTTTGTGATCATATACGCAATTTTTTACTTCTAAACATATTTCATTAATAGTTTTTTTTTAATCAGCATTTCTTGCAACGATTTCCTTAGAAGGCTAAAATCCTCTGAGGAACCTAAAATCTGTATTGTAGTGTGTCAAGTCTTCTCTACTCTCTAAGTCTAGATTAAAAAGCAATGATGAGAAAGAAAATCTCAACCAATGAAAGTATATTATGATAAGTGACATCCAACCAGTACTCTGACACACGTATCTGTCAAAAATACTTCAATTTTCTTGACAAGTTTCTTAGGCATCCCAATAATAATAACTATAATATAACTGTTAAGAAAATATTTCATACTTTATGCTGAGCTATAAATATGTAACTTTGGGAAATTTAAAAAAACTATCAAAGTAAAAGATCTATATATATTATCAAACCATGTTTACTATATAATAGAGTATTTGTTTTTTTATCTAATTTGATTTTGAAGGAAAATTTCAACTCAAAATCAAAAAATAAATTTTTCTTGAAATACAAAAATAAATTTTTCAGTTCTAACGTAATGCCAACGGTCATCAAAAGATTTTTTCCCTCGATTTGATTACATTTTAAACATTTATAGGGTATAAACATACTGGGTTACATATATATAAGCTATTACAAATAATAACAATATCAAGTTTGGGAATATTTCTAGTTAAAAAAGTATGCGTATTCTTCTATAGAAGAAATGATTTGACAAGAAACATTAGTAATTGTAGAAAAGCCTATTGACCCAGTTCTTCGCACAGTTAAGCCGCATCAAAACCACATCAAACTAAGACGTTCAACATTAGGCAATTAACATTTTTTAAGTTATTTCTTGTACAATTATTAACTAGCTACAGCCCAAGGCAGTTATTGTAATTAATAAATTAAAATAAATTAATTACTTTTTTCGGTTTCATGAGGGTCATGCATGAAATCTCGACGCCAATCAATATATTGATCACAATACTTCATTCTCCGAGGGGTCCTGGCCGGGATTTGAGCTCGGACCTATCCAGATTTGAGTCTGAGGACGCTAGCGCTTATCCAACTGTAACCACTTTTCACAAATAAATCAAGAGCAGCCGCAATAGTTTGTTCTCTGGCGGTCGGCGATGTTAACAGTTTAAAAACCACCCTTAATCTCCTGCCTAGCTTTTGGATTCAATTAAAATGCTAATCAGTGGTGGTGGTGTTGGTGGGGGGAGGGGGTGAGTTCCATTATTGAATAAAGGGCGGGGGGGGGGGGATGTTGCTTTCCAGAAATGTTGTTCATTTAACCAAAATAATAATGAACTTGGCAAGGAGATTAAAATTCAAGGCCAGTTCCCACGCTGTGTTGTTTATAACGTTAGTCTGTACCCGCTGTTTTATTAATACCTTAGACATTTTTAAAAATTAGTAGGGATGGAAGTATATATTTCATTTTTAACCCTTGGCTATAGGCAAATAGGGTGGCATAAATTAATCATGGATGGGGATGGACGAGTGTTTGTGTGTGGATGAGTAGGGAGGGGGGGGGAGGAGTAGTCGTAGCCCATCTCGTTGGGCTGACTGACTCGAGGTGTTGGTGTTCGAATCCCAGCATGAGGCATTGGGAGGTAGGTAGGGGTGTGATTTTCACTCAAGCAAATACTTTTCTCAAATGTTTATACAATAATTTTTTTTTTAGCAGCGCATCGTACTATCCTTTCGGGTTATACGCATTACGATAGTGTGTTAGGGATGAGGAAGAATTAATTTAGAGGAAGTGTGCCTGCATTTGTGTGGAAGGAGAATGGAAAACCACTTAGGATTAAAAAAACACATTATATCTGACCGGGACTCAAACCTCGATATTTTCATCATTGTCGTAGCAGCCTAACAATGTTGGGGGAGAAGGTGTGTGTGGTATGATCTGAACTTGAAGCCACTCCCCACCCCCCACCCTCTTCCACATACATAGTATATCCATCGTGTCAAATTTCATGGCGATAGGGGGTGAGGGGGGTGAAAATGGGGGAGCTAGGATCCTAGCGACAGTACACACATGCAAACTAGTTTGGAAATGGGGAAGGGTGGATTAATTAATTCACGTGTCGTGGGAAACATAACGGAAAACAGTCGGATCATCCCCCTTCTCCATCACAAAAAAACAACACATTTTTTATATTTTTTTTTAGACATTTAATCGATTTACCCGTACATCATCAAGCGTGGTAAATTAACACAGCGTGCCCCCGGAAACTTGTCAAACATGACGTTTGACTTAACTCAAGTATGAGGTGTCGTTAGTGGAGGTTTTTAAAAAAAATTATATTCAAAAACATGTTTTAATTATTGGTAATTTGATTGAGACGTCTACAAATATTTTTGACACCAAGAATATATGTAACAAACCAATGACAAGCTAAATTTATTATTATTAGTACCACGTCTTACTACCCGTTCAAATTATACGCACTTAATCTAATGGGTAATGGTAGGGTGATTGTGAGATGAAATGAAGGACCTACAGTTTAACGTGGGATCCGAACCACGGTGGAGGCCTGTCATTCCACACATTCACAAGTTGTGATTAATACAAGTCCCTTCAGAGGTGAAGACAAGCTAAATTTAAATCATTGGTAGAGCGGTAAGAGCGGGGAGATTGGGGGAGGGGGGGTTGTTCAGAAGGTGTTTCATAGCACACGATGATATTTAGTACACTAGTAGTGTTGTGTTTGAGTTTGTGTGAGAAGTATTTGAAGCTCACCTTATGAACCGATTGATTATATCAGCACACAACTTATAAGCTAACCTAAATATATAACAGACACAACACCCAAGCCCCCTGTCGTTAATTCATCACTGTGAAAGGACCAACCCACATTCTACCAGTGATACATTTTTCAGCCATGCCGGGAATCGAACTCGGGACTTTCAGCTCAGTAGGCAGACATGCTACCGACTGAGCTAAGGTGTCGGACTGGTTACATTAGTAACAAGCAGGGCTAGGTAAGCGCATGCGTGTCTGGATATGATGGATGGGGATCGAACCCCGGCCGGATACACGGAGGGGCGAAGAGGGTCTTGGTTTTAAAGAATAGCTTCCCGCTTTAGCTTCAGGCCGTCCTTGAAATTCAATCTTCTCATCCTTTATCACTAGATTAATCCGTTTAAGCTTGTTAAACCTCTCCCCCTCCCCCCACACACCTTCTTGCTTTTTTCTTGACCTTTAAACACCTAACAATGTGCTAAACTAGTTCGCAGGACTCACTGGTTCTCACAGATAGTTTATTTATGGGACGCCGGCCAATTCTTCCTTCACCTTACTCAATAATGTCGGTAGACTTGACCTTGGACCTCAGGCGCTCTGGGTGAAATAGGACAGGATTTCTAGGCTGTGAGCTCTATACCTGGGTCACCTTGGTACGCTGTGGAATGAATACTACCTAGGTCAGCTTGAATATTATTCTAATGTGGGGTTGTAGGGGACGCGAGAAAAGACCAGTGTTTTTACCAAAAGAAATCAAATATTTCTCCAGTAGAAACAAAGAGTTTAATTTTCTTCAAGTGTTGATATCAAAAGTTGTTGAATATCTGTCAAGATTGTCCTGAAATTTAATGACAACTTTTTTCCTTCATTTAAAAAATTTCTCAGCTAATGCCACTACGCTCAAGACAGATATTCAACAATTGTTGATATAATATGTATAAAATTAAACTCTTCGTTTCTACTGGAGAAATATTTGATTTATTTATTTTGGCCACACAAAAGTTTTGCCATAAAAACGGTCAAAACGCTGGCCACATCTCGCATACCACACTTTAAGTGTATGAATGTTCGTACGTTTATAATTAATTATTGTTTAAAGATATAGGTAATAAAATCAGGAGTCAGTGATGATTTAATAAACAAAAAACAGTAAAATAAACGAACAGTGCGATAGTACAAACAGTTCAAACTACAATGAATTATATTGATATAATCTTATAGCTATATTTCTTTGGTGAAGAAGATAAAAACCCTGTTCTTTATGTTAAATAGTTGTAGTTCAAATTTGATTTGTAAAAGACAGTTTCAGAGTGAATTGAAAATAAAATATTTTTACTTTATTATTATTATTATTATTACTAGCACCGCGTCTTACTACCCGTTCGGGTTATACAAACTTACGCTAATGTGTAATAGTAGGCTGATTGTGAGATGAAATGAAGGACCTACAGTTTAACGTGGAATCCGAACCACGGTGGAGGCCTGTTTACTTAATGAATTTACTAGTGAAATTTATAAAATAAGTGTAAAAACAAGACTTAGCCAGTTCAGCAATTTTCCACCATCATCTTCAAAATGGGGGACGTTTAGTTTAAAATCCATCGTGGGTTCATATATTTTTTAAATCCTAATTAATTCTTAATTTAGGGTAACTCGAGGTTATCATAAGTTCAACTGAAATAGTTAGATCTGATTTCAGAAAAGCTTACTTTCTGAGTATGAATGGATGTGGCAAAATTAGTTAGAAGAAAGTCTGTTCGAAAAAACGTAAAAATATGGTTAAATTACATAAAAGACCAACGCTTACCATAGAGTGTAGATATATTAATATTTACTTCGGTGGAAGACGTAAAAATAGTTGAAAGCCCCCAAGAATGAATTTTCCATTATTTAGTTCTTATTTTTGAAGCTTAAACTGCTTATTCATTTTTTATTTACCTTACTTTAAAAAACATACATCACTCAAAAGAGTCATTTTCTGCAATTCCACGAATTGCATTCTGGGTATTCTTCCCCAAAAAGCTCATCCAATCAGACAGATAAATAAAATAATTATTAGACTATAAATTTTGGACTTAAAAATTCCTAAAATAGTAAATAACTCTTAGTATTTCAATAAATACAAGATACAACTAATTTTAGATACAATTAATTTTAATTATAGTTAGCGAGAGATAATCAAAATAAGTAAATAAATAAAATGTCAACTAATAATAATAATAATAATAATAATAAGGGCGTGTTGGGGTTACATCACTCGTAGACCAGTAGTGTAAATATTAGCCAGTACTAATGTACCAACCCTTATCCAAGAATGTGAGGAATGCCAGGCCTCCACCGTGGTTCGGATTCCACGTTAAACTGTAGGTCCTTCATTTCATCTCACAATCACCCTACCATTACACATTAGCGTAAGTGCGTATAACCCGAATGGGTAGTAAGACGCGGTGCTAATAATAATAATAATCCAGGAGACGCCCGAATGTACTAATAGTACATCCTTTCAGTGGAGGATAGTTCCATGTCCCGATGAGGTTATGATGATGATGATGATGATGGTGAATTTGACGGGGTGAAGCCAATGAAGATCTTAACCTTGGTGGCCATGGAAACTATTTTTCTTTCGAGAGTTATCTCCTGGTACAAGCCGGAAATCAAACCCAGGACCTTTAGGTCAGACGTCAGGGCCTTTCTGACCACTATGACACGAGGCCAGTATTATTGGAAGTGAAGGAATAATGTTAGCTGCTTTCGGAGACCATTAATGATTTGTTATATGCTGAGACCAGCCCCTTAAGTCGGCTTTCAACTGTTACGTAACAAAGTAAAAACGAGGATTAGGAAAGAGCAGGAACATCATTATGTGATATTACGTCTAGAAGCTCTCTCTGTGTGTGTGTGTGTGTATGTGTGTGCGTGTGTGTGTGTGTGTGTGTGTGTGGACAGGGGCGTATAAATTGTCAAGGTATGCGTTGCGTAGCTAACGAACTTAAGTTAGGATGGAAGGGTACATGAGTTAAGCTCAGTATTTTATTATAGTTTTTAAAACAAACAAAAAATATATTTTTCTGTCCAAAACTTTTTTTTGTCCGAAATAAATAAAATATATTTCTTTAGTAGAAACGTCTAGTTTAATTTTCTACCCATAGTAACCTCTACACTCTACAGTCCTTGAATTTCTGTCATTCTCCCGCCGCGGCGGCGTAGTTAGCTATCGCGCTAGTACCGTGTTGAGATAGACTGCAGAGGATGGGGAGATTGAGGTTCGAATCTCAGTCGGCTGAACTGGGGGTGGATTTTCATACAGGGTTTTCCACTCTACCTACACGCAAATGCGGGTTCACTTCCTATAAATTCAACATTCCCTTATCATAACCCATTACCGTAATTAGTACTTGGGCGTATAACCCTAACGGGTAGTAAGACGCGGTGGTAAATAATAATAATAATAATAACAAATAACTGTCAATTAAATGCAAACTTTTTTTACCGCGTCCTACTCTTTTCTAATTTTACGAAAATATTATATTAATTACGTTAATAGGGGAGGGTTGATTACGGTATAGTTTAGATTAAATGTACCCATATTTGAGTGGAGTATGAGTGGAAAACTTTTTTTTTTTAAACACCCTCAGTATACTCGGCTGGGATTCGAAGCCCCAAACTTCCCTATCCCTGGTAACCAAACTCTGCCTTAAACTACGAGTGAAGAATGACTCTAGACACAGGATGACTCCTGGATAGCTCAGTGATTAAAACATTGGCGTACTAAACCAAAGGTCCTGGGTTCGATTCCCGGTGTTATTTTTCACTTTAAAGAATAAGATATTTAAATGCGTCTATAACAGTAACCAACAAATATCATAATTCGGCTATCTTATCCATCAGTTTATATTATTATTATTATTATTAGCACTGCGTCTTACTACCCGTTAGGGTTGTACGGACTTTGGCTAATGTATAATGGTTGGATGATTGTGAGATGAAATGGAGGACCTACAGTTTAACGTGGGATCCGAACCACGGTGGAGGCCTGGCATTCCACACATTCACAAGTTGTAATTAATATCAGTTTAAATAATCTTGGCCTTTAGACCACGTGATCAACGGTGGGGTGATAACCTATATTTTGGAATGAGGGTATTTGAGGGTTAGGGGCAAGGAAAAACATTCAATCTTCTGATAAAAATAACAAAAACAAGCTCTATTTCGAGTTATTACTATAAATAATAACTCCCACTATAACATCAAAACAACTAGAAAAAACTATATATATGATGAAACCAAGCGGTGCCAGAAATGATAGCAGGGGGTTGTTACGTCTTCCCCCTTTTCCTTCTCCCCTAGAGACATCAAATACACAACCAACCTTTCCGGTAATCTCCCCCCTCCCCCCACATCACCAACCCACCCTCCCAGATTCAGCCAATCCAAACACGCAACCCCTACAAAAGGAGAAGAATCGGACATTCTCATTCAATTGTTCTGGCCGAGTAAAAAAAAGACAGAGACAAGAGGAGGAAAGAGAGAGAGAGAGAGAGGGTAGATCGTGTCAACGAACGAAAGAACGCACCCTAGCGGAAGACGTGAAAGTAGGTCTGGAAATGGGGGTGGGTGGGGGGACGTATAACGCGATAGCATGGGTGATAGGGGGTAAAGATTTCACTGTTCCTTGTATTGTCTATTTGTTTAGGGCCACGTCTTACTACCCGTTCGTATCCTACGCTTTTATACTAATTACGCTAATGTGTCAGGGATATGATACAGATTGGATTTAGAGGAAGTTGATCCGCATTTTCATGGAAGGAGAGTGGGTTAAGATTTAGGGAAAAATTACCCTCTATAGACCCGACCGGGATTCGAACCCCAATCTTTCCCGTCATCAACAAGCCAGTCCAACACGAGAGTGATGCTTTAGACCGTTTGACCACTTAAAGCGGGCTAAAACCAATAGATGAACATCACTAGTCCCAGTTCATATCTTCAGTATCGTAGTATTTTTAGTTTTAGAGAGTGTAACGCGCTAACCGTGCGCCTTTTAACGATCGAGCGTCTAGAATACGAGCAACCACTTCCCCTTTCCCTCTCTTCCGTGGAGGTAGCGTCTAGCTAGAGTGGGTGGGGGGTGGGGGTAGGAGAAGGGGTGACTATATTCGCGCCGATTGCCTCCGGCGTCTGCAGCGCCGGGACGCATAAAAGACGGCAATCGCTCGAGACAAGACACGTCGCTGGAACGTTCCACGGGGTAGTTCGGGTGCTTGAGACAATCTGATGGGTCCTCAAGGGAAGAGTGGTATATTTACACTGACGTCACAGGAGGTAAAATAAACCTAATATTTTTAGTTTTATTATTATTATTATTATTATTATTATTATTATTATTATTATTAGCAACGCGTCTTACTACCCGTTCGGGTTATACGCACTTACGCTAATGTGTAATGATAGGGTGATTGTTAGATGAAATGGAGGACCTACAGTTTAACGTGGGATCCGAACCACGGTGGAGGCCTGGTATTCCACACATTCCCAAGTTGTGATTAATACACGTCTTGTCAGAGGTGAAGGAAGGGTTTGGCAATCAGATAAATCTGTGCCGGGAGCGAGGATTGAATCCCGGACCTCCATCACAGAAATCCGACACTTTATCACTAGACCAGCAAGTCACTATTTAGTTTTATTACAATACGTTTGGGCTATACGTATATTTAATAGTTATACTATTGCGGTAAGCTTTTGAGGAGATGTGCCAGAATTTGTATGGAGTGAGAGTGGGAATCCATTTAGGGAGATATACTCTAATTACACTCGACCAGTACTCCAACCCTTGTCTCTCTGTTATCAGTGGTCCGGTTTTACCCGATATCAAAACTCACTTCTACCGTGTGTGTGTGTGTGTGTGTGTGTGTGTAGGTGAGAGTTGAACCAAGATCCTACTATCATCACCATATTAATAAATTGATCCCAAAAAAAGAAGCTATGATAGAGGCAGAGTGCTAAACTCTTTTACTATTCTTATTAGTAATAATCTTTAGTTAATAGCCGTGAAGTTAAATTCAGTATTTCAGTAATGGGTCTGCGCTGTTGGAGATAACTTTGATTGCTACGCTCAAACGACTTTCACTGGCGTTAAAACATTCCTATCCCGAAGTTTCCTTTGGTTTATGAACACTTCCAATCTTTCCTTTTCCCACTTTCCCGGTGGAGGGAAAAATAAATAATGCGTTACTATTTTGTGCGAAGAAGATATTTTTTAAGGTGTAAGCCCAAGCAATGACATAGAATTCCGTCTGAATCAGACTTAACATTAATTTATTTTTACTTTTATTCCGAATTAAATATACCTAATTTCATAATGTATATTTAAAATAAAATATATTCTTACGTTATTGTGACCTTGAATTATCTAACAAAAGAAAAATGAATAAGTGGGTTAAGTTTAAAGAATTGTATTTCTCTGGAGATTATTTTTTTATTTGTAATCTACGGTTGACTGAAATTACCAAGTTTTTTTTACTTTATCTTTAAATCTCAAAGATAAATTATTGTGATCGTCAAAAAAATCAAACTCGACATTTTGATAAATATCTACGTTTCATGACACCTTAAAACCAAAAAAAGTTGTTTTCGCATTATCACCTCTCTTAACCTTGGGCTAGAACCAAAACTATTTTGCCAATTGTACTAAAACTTGATATCTTTTCTTTTCATAAGGTCCCCGAGGAGTTTTTTTTTTAAATTAGATATCCAATCGTAAAATTAAGGATAGTTTACTGAAGGGCGGAAAAAAAATCGATTTTCTAAAAACTCGCTCTAACGATTTTGATTTGATTATATTACTATACACAAGATGGCAACTCTTATTTTCTCATGAAAATGACTTTTAGGGCACTCTACATGAGGGAAATTTCCCAATTTTAATAATTCCTTCGCAACTATTTGAGATATGAAAGAACTTATCATTATAAAATTGTAGTATTACTAAAACCTATTTTTTAAATTTTAAATATAATTTTATAAAACCAAAGGTTTCTGAGATATAATCAAATATATAATTCAGGTCTTTGAAAATGGATTTGATTCTTATGCTCTTTGGTCGACAAAGATGTTTCTATTTTCTCATTTTTTCTGAAATAGTGTTGCTAGTTTCTAATCCCAAAGAGTATGTAACAGTATATATTATTTCATTTATGACCTTTGGTGTAGTGTTTTTACAACAATGTATAGACCTATTACTCCGTTTCACAATTCCTACGAGATTTAGTAAATGTATATTTTAAAATAAAAGCGTGCCGTACAATTTATTTAATGAGGGCATCCTACAATATTTTAATTGTAATATAAACATCTTTGCATATGTATTTAAATTTTATCTAACAAACTACTAAACCTAAACTTTCAATAAATATGTGAGCTTAACTTTTATCTGCAAAACAAATATCATGAAAGGCCCCTCCCTAATAAAATTTGTTTTTAAATCTGCAAGCTGTTAATTCCTTAAATTAGAATAGTTTTCCAACAACAACGAAATTAAAAGTGAAAAAAAAAATGTAATGGTTGTAGGCCCAGCCCAGGGCCGTACCAGGATGTTTATTTGGTGGATAGGGAGGAAAGAAGGGTTTCTGCTTGTCGGGGCTCGTGGTCTTCCTTCCAATAGTAGAGGGCAAGGAATGTTTCTAAGCAGTGAATCCCTCTTGAAACAGTTGTTACGCGTCATCTGCAAGTAACCATCTCGAGTGAGCCACCGGGCCCCGCTTCTTCATGCCGTGTAAAGTAGATTGTGTTTCTTATGTTCATTTGCAAGCTCTACTTAGATAGCGAAGAGGGGCTCCCCATATAAATGGACTGGGACATTGGGTAAATATAATATTCAAAGGATCAGAGAGAAAAT